>JAGSMU010000005.1:7110000-8310000 GCA_029286865.1 Teinopalpus imperialis
TTCAATGTAACTTAATTATTCTTTTCACGTAAAGATTTATCGTCGATGGTAGATGTTTGTACACATAATCGCTTATGATAAATAAATTGTGCGATATTCATATTTGGTTGATTATTATGGTTACCTTAAGATACAACTTAGAGAGATACAACCAAGTTCTGCAAAAAGGGTTTTTGTCGTATTCCTCCTTCAGTTGTCGATTTGTAACAAATAAAGGAATATACTATTTTTAGTTTCTTTCACTATTTACTAGCGCCGCCATAGACTAGATAGAAGGATATATTTTATGTAACTAACAATGAAAAACGAGCACATAGTTAATTTAATGGTAATCGAAAACTGCTACCCATAAACACCCACCATGCGTCCTCCCAGATTTAAGATACACATTCAGACATAAGGGTTTATAGTAATAAGGGCCCCCGGAACCTTACACTCACTGGTTAAAACACAGTACAGTTAAGCTACTATTTTATATTATATTATATATATATATATATATATATATATATAACCTGTATGGGTAGATATAAAGAAATATAAATAATTTATTTATTATTTATAAACTTTGAGATCAATGTACCTTTGCAAACAACAACCAACAAGGTACACAGTATAGAGAACAGCTTTTTAAGATTTTTTGCAAATGCACTCCGTATCGTACCGTATTTGAAAAACGATATCAAAACTTTATACTGGTTCTAGAATTCGCTTTTGTTCAAACCACCGTCATGAACATAAAAGCCGAATGGGGTAAATGGTGTGAATTAACCTAAGCTCTTAGTCCTTTATAGTTGGAATTTAATTTATTGTTCTTTGGGTGACATAGGGCCTTTTTCTTGACACCTTGCCACATTCGATATCCATAAAATGATAGTTATTACTATGAAATATTTAAATTAAAATATAATCTTCCATAATATGAAACACCTTTACACCTAAAAAAAAGAATAATAATTTGATATAATTATTATCCATTGAGTATTTATTTATATGAGTGAATATTTTAATATTCACTCATGTAAATAAATATTTTTAACAATGTAACAACATTATTAGGGCAATGATTAGATAATATTTTATTTTACTTGTCTAATTTGAATTTAATTATTATACACAAAATAATTAAACTACAGACAAAGAAATTATTGAATACTTGTACAAACTGCACTGATTATGACGTAGTATTTACTCTAAAATATATTATAAGATAAAAAATAAATATAATTTACAGTAGTAAGCGCTATGCTTGTGTTATGTAATTGAATATTGTTATTGTATATTGTTATTTTTTTTAATATTTAATATATATGTGCATTTGGAAACATTAGTGTGAGTACGAGAAAGGCGTTTGATTTTTGAACCCTTTCCCTTCTAACGTGTATATTATGGTGTTATTCTTTTTAAACCGATACCATATAAAAGGCAACACCTAAATATTAAGAAGAATAGTACACATACATTTCATTGGAGTTGAAATGAAAAGAAGTTAAATCCCAATATGAATATTCTCTTATTATATCATATACGCCAATTATGGAAAAAAATGCATTAAATATAAGTGTATGTTCTATGGTAGTGTGTAATATAAAAAAATCAAGGTTTATTTTTTTCTTGACTTAAGCCTCTAGATGTCGTTCTCGTAGTTTTTACCAGATCATCAATATTGTATCAGACTGAGGCAAAGAGGGAATAATATGGGTCAAGGAGGTACTGAATGTTAAAGGACATTTGCTCATGGTAACGCCTTATCCAAAATACTTCAAAAGTTCATGGTTTTTGTAATATATCATTATCTTCAGTATCCCTTCCGTTCTCGATACCTATACTACAGTACAAAGGCGTAGACAGGTTAGGAAAATGGCCATTCGCAGATTATTTCCTGATACTTTCCAAGCTGGGTCGGCGGTTGGGAAACTTAGTTTGTTAATATTCAAGTTAATTCCCAGAAGATGTTTCCTTGTATGAAATAGGGTAAGATTAACTTCAAACTCGAAGTGAACATTCATAGTTAAAATGTCATGCTAGGCTTTGAATCTAAAGCGAGAATGAAAATATGATACAATATTATTATATTTTTCTCTAAGCTACAATAGGCTACTTGCAATTTTTTTTGGATCGTAATATATACAGCGCGTAATACCTAACGATACACAGTTTTGTTAAGTAAATGTAATGATGTAAATATTTTATTGTGGAGGCACAAACAGCGCCTGGGAGATCAATAAAATTTGTTTGTTTTGTAAAATACTCTCGCTGTCTGGTTTATAGATTGTCTACATGAATAATTCAACCACAGAAACTGGAAATTGTTGTAATACTTTTCATAATGGTACCCATCACACTACCTTTTTGTATAAACAATGTGCTTAGCGCTGTTTTTATTGCTGGATATTATTTTTATTTGACCGTTCAGTCAATTAGAAATTGATAATAAAGTTTGTATTTGTAAATTGTTTTCTAAAACGGACATCGTATTCAAATAGTTTTGATTTTATGGTGATCTTTAATGTTTTGATTTTCATTATAGTTCAGAGGATTTAATTAACAATAAGTGTTACTTTTTGTATATATAACTACTGTCACCTCCTTACTGAATTTAAATTGCGAATACTGGTCATCTGACCAGTATTCGCAATTTTAAATTCAGTAAATAAAGTCAATCCAAACATATCTATGTTTGGATTGACTTTGAAAAATAGATTTATTTAACATAAAAAATAAATTAATTTTGTTCCATTAAAAAAAAGAATGGACAGAAAAGTCGCAGTTCTGGGATTCTGCTGCACCAACTGAGATTTATAAACATCTGCATAAGTTTTGTGTTTGTTTTCCGTATTATCAAACGATTGATCTACCAATTCAATTTAAGTTGGGGTTAAGTAGAACTACGGCTAATTAAATTTTAAAGAAGTAACAATAATAAAAATTGTAAAGTGTATGTCCACAACATTGAAGAAGCCCGCAAAGAAATTCCGGAGGATCTAGCTATGGCATTATCCTTCATTATTCATGATTTGGCTTGGGGTCCACCTTAGTGGTTTTCTAATTTGCTGTTCTTCAAACTGCATTCCTTACAAACGGTGTGGAATCAATTTCTCAAAGTATGTTCGATAATCGATACTGGGTATTCCAATAAGATTCAGCGCCTCATTGGGCAACAAGCACGCAAAACTGGCTGTTTGATCATGAAATCAACTTAATCAGGCACCACTAATGACCCTTACCTCTTCAGCCCAGACTTAAACGCATCGGATTATAAAATATTACAACATTTGGAGTATAAAAACCTCATCAAAATTAATCTTATTTTTAACAAAAACAATTTATTTCATGAAGTGTTTGTGTCAGTACTGATGCCCTACTCTTTTAAAAATAATGTTAATTGTGGCTTAAATTAAGAAGAAAATGAGTCTAGTATATTAATTTAAAAGAGTGTAATACTTTTGAAATTTTGAAATTTTGAAACTTCTCATATTTGGTATAACATATTACATACATTTATACATTAGGCATAGAATATTGTCATATTTTAAATAGGGACATATAATAAAAAAATCATAAAAATTAAAACAGGAGGTTTATTTTGCTGGTTACGAAATAGTTCATGTCAGTCTTTGTTACGGAAAGGATGAAGACGATTATTCGAGCAATTGAATCATTCAATGATTCTTTCAATTTAAATTCACTATCTCTACTCAATACAACAGTATATAATACAATCACAAATAATTACTACTCACAACTAATACAATAATAAGTATTTTTTCTTGAAGTAAAATATCTGCTCAAATTATCAATTATAAAAAAAAATAATAAGTGGTATATCATTGTTTACTATGAGTTTATTATATTGTTTATATATTAATGATGTTCATCCTATAAAAAAATTTGATTGTGATAACAACCAAATAATAATATTGAAAATAGCAAATTATCAAAATCTATTCGTTTCTCATACAAATTTAATTAAGAGCATTATTTAAGAGCCGCCCGAGTTTGAGAAAACAGAAAAGTTATTTGTCGGAAAGCCCCAATTAAGGGCAAAGCTTTCTGGACTTAATCCAATAAACCTACTCATTTAGTGAACGGAATGAAAGGTAAATAATTTTAGGGCGTCGTCGGGCCGCGGATTGCGCCATCGAGTTTTGTTTTCCAACCGAAGGCTTACTTGAAATAGTACAATATTTAACGTTTTACTATAAAGTAACACAAGAAACAGTCACAAGCAAAATATCGTGTTATTGTACAATATTATTTATATTAGTAGAGGATACATATCACCATATGTATGAATATGTTATTCAGATTTTTTATGTATGCTAACTATCTATAAACCCGAAATCAGCTCGACGGATTTTAAAGCGGTTTTCAAAATCTTACGACTAAACTAAAAACTGAGATGTACTTTATTATGTTATTTGAATGTAACAGCATAACTAACATGTGCAATAAAATAAAAGGCAGGATTAAATTCAGTAACAATATTTAGAGAATTAAGACATCAACTTTTGTTATAACTGCACTGTTACAACTTACGCTCATGTTTAGAACAGAAGCAATATACTAGAATTCTCAAGTTTTGGTTAAAAATGTGTCCAAATGTACATGCGAGACTTTTACAGTATACTCAAAAAAATAAATAGTAGACAAATTATTTACAATAATATGTATTATGATTTTAGAACAATAATGGTGAAAAAAGAGTACACCTTTCATCTAACGGAAAGTGGTAATGACTGCGTCCCATGATATCTTTATTCATCCTCAACAAAGACTCGAGATGCCAGTTCCAGCTGTTCCAGATCTGCAGCTGATCCAGCCGAACGCTGCTCTGATACAATTAATTTTGATTGAAATTTTGAATCCTTCAATACATTCTGTATTCATGTATCAATGGTGTATTGACGAATTGATTTTTTTTATTTTTCAGAGATTACCTTTCCTACCGATCTTCACCGTTAAACATGCGGTCAAACATCACTTAAAATTGCAACCTACCTCTTTGATGCTGGTACCGGAGACCGTGAAATTAAATGTTAGCGCTAGAAAACCGAGCTGTTACTCAAATATTATTTAAGGCTGAGAAAAAATCCCAAGACACCGGCACTTCTAGGCTATCTAATAGGTTATGAATTTAAATTCTATTAATATCCATTAAGAATCTGAAAACTACACTTTTTCTAACTCAAACGGAAATGTTTTTTCAGATTTTTAAACCCAAACAGTAACAGACAGAGAACGCAACATACTCGTATATTTATATGCCCAGTATATGTTAAAGCCATGATCTACTCCAAATGGCGTTAAACATGTAAGAACTTTTTTTAGTAAATTAGGTGTTATGAATTAAATTATTTACATCCTGCAAGAAATAGTCAAGAGATAAAAATTTACGCTTACTTTTCCGTCAAAGGAAAGAGACGTAGTTTTTCTACAGCTTTTATGTATAACGAGCAGTTAGCGCGACACTGGCAGTCCGCTAGTAGATGCTGATAAAAACTTCTCCCTGCTACACAAACATCCGGGCTCTAGCGCACTCAATTACTGGAGTTTGTTGCACGAGGAATTTCCCACATTCACATTTTTCCTTTTTATTTTCCTGAGTAACGGCTTATTAAGCTCTTATACAGTTTAAAATAAAAAAAAAAAAAAAATTAATCTTCAAATATTATCTATTATTATTATCTTGAAGTAGTTTCATCAAGTTAAGCTTGTAATGTTTGAATATAAGGCATATTTTGTCTTAATCAGTTTTGATGTTATTTGTATGAAACATATTTTTTATTAATGATTATATATTGATGATTATTTCGGGCTGAAAGTAATAAACTTAAACTATAAAATTATCTTGGCCTTGGTTTGAATAAAAGTCATTTGACTATTTTTTATAAAACAACGTTTGAAGGCTTATTTTTACGTGAGATCTCTAGCGTATTTCCCGCTTCTCCTTATTTCCCCCGGGATAAGTCAACTTGTAGAGGACATAAGTTCTGCCGATATCGAAAAAGGAAATGCCCCATTGGAATGACATAAATTGTGGAATCCGAAATAAAAAATACTTTTAATTTTGCACGGATTATTTCCATGGATAAATATAATCGTTATGCATAACCCTTAATATATCTGTAAACAGTATACTCATCTTGTAATGTTCATTGTCATTAATTCATTTATTTTTTAAGTTTATTCCATCGGCCTATGATACTTGCCCATATTTATCATAGATAATAAATTATAATGCCATTGCATAGTCATTACTAAGATAACTACTAGATATAAGATACGAATACCTCGACACCATTTATTATGTTGTCATCACTATTTATATATTCGTACCACAGTCGACCTTACCTATTTGTGCTACAGCTTTTTTTTAATTGTGGTGTGGGTCAAACACGGAAATATTAAAAAGAAAACATTCAATATACGGAAATACTATATATTTTTGCTTCAGTGTTATGATTATATATTTATATTTATTACGAGGGACGTGTTATCTAACTCTGGATCCAAATCAGTTTTAATGAATAAATAAAACCAATTCGACGTAATGGTTAGATGGCGTACCTCTATCCTCAACAAAGATTCAAGATGCATATATTCCCATCCCTCAGGATTGAGATGAAATGCCTTATTACCTGGTAGTCCCAAATTTAAATTATGTACATGGTGCAGTATTCATTATAAAGTTATAAGTGCCATAGTGGATGAAACCCAGATTAAAAATCGTTCAATTGGATACAATTAGTATTAGAATTATATATAATGATATAAGTAGATTTGCTTATGTACACTGGAATAGCAGTAATTTTGATAGAAATGGAAGAATAAAGATTGGATGAAATTTATTAGGTAGGCGCTCGCTTTTAATTCACGTTACGGGTACGCGAGCAAAACCGATCTTTATCCTCAGTGCTGACACCAATGAAATCCTTAATTGCAATTTTGAGTGCTGATTTACTACGTACTTGGCGGTGAAGAAATATATCGATAGGAAACCTACATGTCTCAGAATTAATAAATACGATATATTTCGAAGAC
This sequence comes from Teinopalpus imperialis, assembly GCA_029286865.1. Lineage (NCBI taxonomy): Eukaryota > Metazoa > Arthropoda > Insecta > Lepidoptera > Papilionidae > Teinopalpus > Teinopalpus imperialis. Next base: position 7,117,045 of record JAGSMU010000005.1, read on the forward strand.
GTGTCAAGTCAGCCGGCTACTGGCCCTAAGTTGACCCCGACTCATCGAGCAGATCGACCACGTATCGCAAGAAAACACTTGAACTGATTGGACGAACAGTGAAGTTCTTTACTCCTTTCAGATGAAAGCAGAGTGTGTCTCGATGGCACCGAAAGACAACAATGAGTCTACAGAAGACCTGGAGAGCGATTCGCCCAGTGTATAAGTGAAAATGTGGCATTTGAAGATGGTTTCTGGATGATGTGGGCGGTTTTTGATATGTTGATATGTCCGGTTTAAATAGCGGCAGATTTGGAGGTTTGACGGCGAACCGATATATTGAAGACGTCATTCGTTACGCAGGTTTTATCGGTGAAAACTTTGTGCTAACGCAGGACAATGCCCGTCCACATACTTCAGGTTCTGTTCACCCGTACCTACAGGAGGTCAAAATTGAGTGCATGGAGTGACAAGCACGTAGGCTGGACTTAAATCCTACTGAACATTTATGCGACGAGCTTAAAATAAAAGTTTGGTTTTTATTATTTAATTTATGATTGTTTTATCTCTTTTTTTTGTTTTGTCTATTTTTTGCTTTTTATCTGTCTGTATTTTATTTAGAGTGAATGTTTCCTTATTTCATAGTATGAGATGAATTTTTTGATCGCAAACGTACTGACGTGAGTTGATTTTTATGCTCACGACTGTACTTCACAACACTATTAACAATGGTTGGTGAGAAGTTGACATGAACTATATTGATATGTATATTTGTTGATTGTGAACGGCTGTCAGTTACAAAATATTAAAACATTCGATACTCTTTATTGACTACTGCGCTACAGCACGAGAGCTGGCACGTTCTGTGTAGGTATGTTGACAGGTTCACACTTAGGTTGTACAGTTTAATAGAAACATATAGGAAAATAGATGGGAAAGATTTCGTATATACAACTTTCGCCCATTGTTATTCTAATCAGTCAATTAAGTTGTGTATCGATAATTAAGATTATACATTTATGGATGAGATTAAGATTAATCATGAATATAGTTAAACAGACTTACATACTAGGGTATTTTTTGGAGATATACCATCTTATCTAGCACCTTTCTCCCATTGAATGGGTGTGCAGTTGAGATCATCTTGAATAAATCATATATATCGGCCAGGTGAAGAAAAAATACCCATATGATTTATTTCCTTTTTTTTTTTAGAAATAAAAAAGTCAATATTTCTTAATGTCATGATATAATTATTGAAATTTCTTATACATCATTTAATTAGAATATTTAAGGGAGAATAATCACAATAGGTTTTCTTTCAAAATCTCAATATCAATATCAATATCACTGCCAATATATCCTTCACACTGATGACACTAAATTATGTAACATATTGCAACAAGTTTAGTATGCTTTACAAAACTATAGTAGTACTTTAGTAACTTTTTAATAATATTGATAAATGTACTGTTTTATCATTTACCCGAAAAACTTATCAAATATATTTTAATAACACCTTGAATTACAGATGAGATTCTTAAAAGAGACTACAACTAGAGATCTCATTCTAAACGAAAATTGTCAAGAAGTTAATATTTAATTATCATATGGACCTTATTTCATAGCCTAGGTATTGGCCTGAGAATGAATAAACTATTAACTGTAGTAATTATCCTTTCCGTTCCATTATTGTATGTATGGAGCCCCAAACACATATTGAAAGAATTGAAAAAGTTCATAAGAAGTTTTTAAAATCTCTTAACTATCGCAACCAAATGGTGGATGTATCATACAACGACGCCTTGCATCGATCCCAATTGCTAAGTCTTTATAACAGACGTAAAATGTTTAATAATATTTTCCTATGCTAAATTTTAAATTTAATGATTGATTCATCGACGCATCTCGTCTTGATACCATTTTCTAGTTAGTTTTCGACTTCCGGTGCGTTCCTCATGTACAGTACCCCTTTTTGTTCCCCCACGATTACATAAAAACTATACGGGTATATTTTACCATATATACTATACGTACAACAAGGAATTTTAAAATATAGAAAGATCTCGTTAATAATATCATCAATATTTGAAAATCAATTTTACACATATTATGCAACTTTAGGCAACAGTACATTGTAAGATTAGTCGTGACACCTATGTTTTATTAAGTCGCACAATGTCTTTTGTTTATTATGTACACTTATTGGCTATATATGCCTGTGTTAATATAAAGTTAATTTGTAAATGTATGTTATATGTAAAAGACTATTTGTCGCCAAAATTAATAGAAAACAAAAAAAAAGATAATAGAATTAAAATTATATATATACAATAATATATTAAAATATAAATAAAAATTAAATTACGTAATTACGGATGAAAAGTAAAACAGAAAGGACTTAGTGTTTTAAAAACTGATATTTCCAATTACAGAAAAAAGACATTAAGTAAATATTCATAAAGAAAAGTATGTGCAACCACATTTGAACACAGTTGAATCATTGCTAGTCGATAACTTCAGAAAAAGCATGCATGCTTATTCACCCGATATCGACACGCGTGTGCCCAGGCGAAAGGTTGTCGGCCTCTCGGTGTTTTACAATTTACTCGGTACTATAATTTCCTTACAGATATGAGTAGGTTGAATATTTTACTTAAGCTATTTTAACGCACGGCAAGTAACCTGAATAATACGTTGCGTCAGTGTTTGTATCCGTTTATAATAAGTCTTTAAAACTAGTAAAAAATATACACATAGTCTTGTACTGAGATATTTTTATTATCATGTTTATTTACATTATTGATTACTTTATTTAATCGCCATTTAAAATCAGGTGGAGTAGTCGAACACTAGTTTACAGTAAGCAAAAAACACACGACTCATACCATACTTATCTATTCAAAATTATTTTGAAGTAAAAAATAACTAATCTTTCTATATAATTTATCGTACTTCAAAGAAGACTTTTTCCTTTTGTTAAATTGAATTTTAGCATTTAGTAAATAATTACTAAATTAATAATAATTGAAAGTATTTATTAGATTATAGATTTTCATATCAAATCTGAAAGATCTTGGCTAGTTATGAAATTAATAGAATAGCACGTCTTACTAATCATTGTCACATTTGCAGAACTCTGTTCATAGATCAAGTTTAAATATTTTATCTCCATGATAAACAATGGAATGAGTAAAGTTGATGTTAATCAAAGAAGAAGTATTAAAAATCGTCACAAAAAAGAGAATCTTTTAAAAAATTATAGAGAATAGGAGAGGTAAAATGTTGGTACAATTGATACGACACAATAATTTATTCAAAACTATTATATATTGTAAAATTAAAATAACTAGGAAGTGAGGAAGACCAATACGAAGATATGTAAGTACTCGTACATGCAACAAATTAAAGAAAAAACAAATGTCTTGTCAATCGCGAAATTATAGATCAGGCAGAATTTAGAGAATCTTAGAAATTAATCCATGATAAGAACTCTTAATATACTATCTTAAATTCCGTATGAGTGGTTATTTACATAGAAGCAAAAAGCATATTTCTATATAACAGCCAATCTTCAAAATAATTTATCTGAGCTTTATCCAAGGGAATGTGCACACTTCAGACTTCCTTATGGGTGTCTGACACATTAGCGGAAGACTTCAAACTAATCAAGAACATGGTCCCGTTCGCGTAACGCGTGTACAACGTTTGTAATTTATTAGCGTTTATTCCCATACAGCAATCTGTAGATATGCCGTCCTATTACGCAGACTCCGTGGAGATCCCTGCTCCAGTGAGCTGCGGGAGTGGGGACGTGACGGTCGCTCCCGAGTGTTGCCAATATAAATCCGGAACTATACCGAATCGAGCTCGACGACTGAGCTACCCGTTCACACATCGGGAGTGTATATCCGAATGTGCAAAGATAAAACTGGATGATCTATTTATAATATGATATTATAAATGGCAAGGGAACGTGACGTTTGTTTTTCTTACATTGATTATAAATATCTAAATTAATAAAACCTGGTAAGTATTAAGTGATGCTTTTGTTTTGTCAAATTTATTTGGATTGAATATTTTATACGAAATTATTTACAATAAATATAATAAATGTACTTCACCTAATTTTTAATTATTTTAACAGTAGATCAAGTTTCAACTGCACATAAAATGTCATTAATATAATCCTTTCAAAACATAATACTTTAAAATTATTATGCGTTGAAGATTTGTCATAGTTTTGTCTTTATGGAACATTTACACGTTCCAATTGATATTTATAAAAGGTTGTTAAATCATGCTATGCATTTAACTCTTAATATCATTATCTTAATACGGAACTGAACTATGAGCGTTATAATTATTTTAACATTAGTAATGTTATAAGATTTATGAATTTCAATGATCACCTAAGATGAAATGAAAATATACTTTCATATGTTTTATAACTTTTTTTGTCAATCAGCATATTGAGAATGGATCAAAATTCAATATATCGATATTAAGTCTTATTATGTCTTCCTTACATGATTATCTTAGAAATCAGTTAAAAATATATTATAGTATGTTTTTATATAACCGATTGATAAGTAATTAAAATAATTGAATCGTTTTATATATTACAAAACTCATCCACTATACTTATTTGTTCTTAAACATATCAATGATATTATGTTAAGATTTATAAGTTTAAATACTCGGTTCTTCTGTAATACATCTTATAAAGAAACATTAATGTCAGTGAACAGTCTTTAGCGTAAAGTTAAAATTATCGAATATGTAATTTTATGTTTAGTCATTTAATATACAAATATTTTTTAATAATAATTATATTTACTATTACATACATTACTATTATATACCGTATTATATCCCATGAAAATTTTATGTAATATCAGAAAAATTAAATTAAAATAATAGTAAAGTAAATAATATACATATATATATTTATTTCATAATACGTATAAAAGAAACGTGTTAAAGAAATATGTTAACAGATTAACAAAGTTTATTTAAAAATTATAATATATTTTATTAAATATAGTAAAATAAATGTTTTTATTGTAAATCATTGACACATAATTTTGAATTAAATCTTCCCCGCTTTGCAATATTCAATGGTATCTAACAAAATTGAGTTCAGTAAACCCAATGTATCATCATAGGCAAGCAAAAATACAATGTAATCGACAAAGGATCATATCGTTAGCCGAAATTATATGAATACGGGATTGAAAATCAGTGTTTGCTTTTCGATTAATCGCTATCCCCAAATTCGCTAAAATTGGTGAAAGACATTAAACATATTGACAACTGGCATATTAATCGAAGTGTAAAAATATATGATTTGATATTATTTTGTCGTCATTTATGATTTAACTAACTTAACTATTACCAATTTTCTATAAAACTGTATCGAATCAAATGTAGTTTTGAAACCATGGAAAGAATTTTGGTGAAGGTATATATGCCATATTATTTGACATTGTTCTTCTATTTATATTTTATATATACTATATAAAATAGTTTGACAAATAACAACTTTTACCACAACATTTTATTCTGAATTCGCTAGTCAATATGAGAAACACTTAGTGAGGATAACGCCAACTACAAAAAATAATATATAAATAAAAAAAATATTGCTTAAAGTATAGAATAAACATAGTAATAAAGAATAGTATAAAATAGACTATCTTTTAGATTTTTAATACATTTAGTTTAAATAGAAAAATAAAAACAAATGATTATGTAAAGCAACCAATACTTCAGCACAGTAACGAAATATTTAAATTAGGACCAATACATAATGAAAATTGAATAAGTAAATTAATAAAATGAAGAAAAACATTTAATTGTAACATTATGTTTATCAAAACTTTCAACCAAAGCACAATTCACTACAATTCCATCATCCACATTTATAGACACATTTATTAAAGTAAGGTAAACCATTAGAATTTTTAGAATGGTTTAGTCTGTTAAAAATTATCAGTATACTAAATAAATTACTTAAGTTTTGTAATCTCGTATAAAATATATTATAATGTTTAATTTTACTTACGTTACTAAGTTTTAAAAATATGAAATATTTCCGTAAAACATCTCGTAATAAAGAAGAAATCGGAGTCACAAAAATTGTTAATTGAATTTTAAGTGATGATTGCCACTTATTGATAATAAATGAGCAGTAAAAACTTGCATTAATAAATTAATAATTCTGCTTATTTACCTTTAAGTACAAAATTGTTTTAAAAATGTTTTATCTGCATAAAATCCTTTTAAGAATAATTAAAAAGAACTCAACAATAGTAAGTAGTATATATCATTATTTTCTCTATTGATTGATAAACGTAGAATCAGCTAAAGTTAAGTCCTGCATCGAGATGATATATGAAGATATTTCTGGTTTTTTCATTATTCTTTGCTTTCACAATACTGAACTTAGTAAATTAGCACTTTACATTGCAGTGTAACAGAAACTTTATTGCATATTTCTGAAGATCAAACTCAGGTTGGTGGAGTACTTTCAACTTAAAAGAGAGACATGGAAGCTCCGTGTATAATATGGTACACATACCCCGCTTCAAAATATACGAGCGTAAAAGGAAACGAAACGACAGAATTATATAACAATAGAATGCTGCTTCTAGTATTGTGTGTAACTAAATAACTAACTTGATTATTGATGACAAGTTAGTCTTCGCTTCGTCCTCAAGCGAGACAATTCCCTGTTATGATTTCTTATCGAATGAACGAGAGTGTTTTGGCAAACTATGTGCTCCTCAATGAGTGACCCTATTATAAAAGAAATTTTGAAAAAGGGTATAAAAATAAAATGAAGGTACAATAACGCCGAAATTTGCGTTATTAATAACTAAAATATTTTACATATTTTATAGATTCAAAAACATCTGCGCTCCGGATGCAACATGTGGATGAAATGACGTCAAATCAATATGGGCATTTGTACTCAGCTGTTCAAAGTGGAATTCGGAATCTACGCCTTTCTTTTTATCATCCATATTCAGATACTACAAGGCGAAGAACAATCAAAGTGCCCAAGCTTAACTGAAAACGCAATTTGTCCTTGTTACAATTTTAAAGAAGGTATACGTGCAATGTCTGTGTAACATCGTTTAATATGTTTTTATCATTTAACTAATATAAAGAATTTCGTTTCAGGATTATTTCTTGAATGTCCTAGCGCGACTCCTGGTGTTGTGAAAAGCGTGTTACTGAAAATAAAAGGCACCATACAGTCATTATCTATTTACGATTTAGATGGATCTGTGACGGAGCTGAAGTCAGATATTTTCCCTCCACATACGAATATAATCAATCTACAAATTTCACAATCAAATATAAATAAAATCAGTCCTAACGCATTTTTACCCATTCGTGAGTCGTTGCAAAGTTTAAGCATAATATCCAGTAAATTAAATATAATTCCTCATGAATCTTTTTTAAAGCTACATAATATTGAAGTACTAGACCTGCAGCTAAACGAAATTAAACATATAGAAAGCAAGACATTTAGAGAAATAAAATTAAAAAAGATTAATTTGAAAGCAAATAAAGTGAGAAATATTTCAGATAACGCATTTCAAAACTTGGAAGATTCATTGACCGAATTAGATTTTACGGAGAACTTTCTGAATGTGTTTCCTTTAGCGTCAATAGGAGAATTACACCAACTTAGCAATTTAAAATTAGCTTGGAACAAAATAAGTTCAATACCTGATAATTTTAATATTACCATAGCTAATCTAGTAACTTTAGATTTAAACTCTAATTTATTTATAGTAGTCAAAAAAGATTGGCTGCGTTGTGTGCCAAATGTAAAAACATTATCTTTTTTTAGCAATCAGATTCAAGAAATAGATGAAGAAGCATTTTTTCCTTTAAAAAGTTTAGAAAATATAGATTTAAGTAGAAACAAGCTTATACACTTAGCCCAAAATACCTTTCAAAGAAATCACAAAATACATACAATAGACTTAAGCTACAATCATCTCCATCAAATTGAAGGAATGTTTTCAAACCTTTTACATCTTTCCGAAATATTTTTGTCAGATAATAATATTCTAGAAATACCACTAAATGCATTTCATAACACACAAGGATTAACAGTTCTCAATTTAGAGCATAACGCTTTAGAGAACTTACAGAGTAATTGCTTTTCTTCTTTAAAAAATATAACACAACTTCATATGGGAACAAATTTTTTAAGAAAACTTCCTATTGATATTTTCAAATTCAATACTAAGTTGGTTACTCTTAGTTTAGATAATAACGAAATTAATGAGCTGGACGAATTCATTTTTAGTACTCTGTCAGAACTGAAAGAAATTCGCTTACAAAATAATAATTTAAATTATATTAAACGAAATATTTTTAGTCCGTTACCAGGACTATTAGAATTACATTTACAAAACAATGTTATCACAACTATAGAATCACACGCATTTATAACTCTAAGAAAACTACAACACATTAACTTACAAGGAAATATTTTGACGACAATTGGGGATATATTTCCTAACAGAAACTCTTCATTGGTTTCGATACAACTCAGTGCAAATGCTTTAACTTTATTAAAAAATAGCTCACTCGAAGGACAAATTAGCGTGCATATAATGTGGCTTACACGAAATAAGATAAAAACTTTAAACGCTCATCTTTTCAACGATTTAATTAATATTCAAAGACTTTATTTAAAAAACAACTCGATTATTCATATTGAGAATAAAACATTTTCTCGATTAAAGAGAATTAGATTTTTAGATCTTAGTGAAAATAAAATCACAAAATTAAGCAATCAAACATTTTTTAATCTGACTTCCCTGGAAGAACTGTACTTACAATTAAATGAAATAAGACATATTGCTAAAGATACTTTTCAAACTTTAGTGAAACTAAAAGTTTTAGATCTCTCTGAAAACAAAATATCAATTTTAGATTTATTCCTTTCTACCCTTCCAATAAAACATCTTAGAATCAACAACAACTCTATTTCAACTATAGATACTAATTCACTTAAAACAATGCCAAACTTGAGTGATTTGGAAATGACCAATAATTATCTTAATTGGGAAAATATTATTGAAATTCAAATACCTGTTTTGAAATCGTTAGTCATTTCTAAAAATAATTTCAGTGTATTAGAAAATACAACATTTTCTCAATTACCTTCATTGCAATCATTGACGTTAGAAAGGTCGAACATATCACACTTGCGTCCGGCAACCTTTATTAAGAACCAAAATTTATTACGAATAAACTTGGCCTATAACATGATTAAGGATTTACATAAAGATGTATTTGCATATACTACAATATTACAAGAGCTAAATATAAGAGGGAATCATTTTGCAGATTTTCCGCACGTTGCACTATTTAATGTTTCTTCTTTGGAAGTCTTAGATTTATGTGAAAATCAACTCAAAAATATTGATTTCTTTAAATTCGTTGGCTTACAAAATTTGAGAACTTTAAACTTGTGCAAAAACCAAATTTCGATTCTAAATGGTTTTAACTCTCCAGCACTTAAGAATTTAGTAACATTGAATTTAAATAATAATTTGCTAACTGTTCTTCCTCCGAATTTCTTTCAACACTCATTAGGCTTAAAAGAAATTGATTTATCACATAATCTTTTTAAACATATTCCAAGTAATGGTCTTTCTGAAACCGTATTACCAGTGCTTACTACTTTAAACATGTCATTCAATACGTTAGTACAGTTACTACAAACATATCCTTTAAAACAATTTCCACTTCTTGAAGAGTTATTTGTAACTAACACAAATTTAACAATTATAACAAGTAAAGATTTTGAAAATTTTCCGTCATTAAAAAAATTGTCATTAACTGGAAACAATATTATTCGCCTATCACCGGGAGCATTCTCGAAACTACATATTTTGGAATATCTGGACTTGAGTCAGAATAAATTAGAAAATATTCCTAGGGAGAGGCTACAAGGCTTATACTCAGTCCGACTCCTCAACATATCGCGCAACATATTGAGGGAACTAGAAGAGTTCACACCAGATTTACAAAATTTGCAAAATTTAGATGTTTCATTAAATCATATAACAAGAATAACGAAAGATATTTTTCGGAATCTTCAAAGTCTTATAGAACTGAATTTAAGCGGAAATTGGTTATCATTTATTTCATCTGATGCATTTCAAAAAATAAATAAAGTAACACATATAGACTTAAGTAGAAATTATATAGAAAAAATACAAATAAAGATGCTAACGGGAGTTGAGACTCAAATAAAATCACTAATTTTTGAAGGTTAGTAACATTTGTGAAATAAATAATTTATTATAATTTCTCATTCATATATTAATTATTTATTTGGTTAATTTAACTTCAAATGCTGCAAAACACTATTATTCTGCATAGCTGCTGCTGATTATGAACAATTGTTTATTCATAATCTGTATAAAATTATTAAATCGATAAAAACTTATCAAAGAAATTGTTAACTCATAGTATTTGTTTATGATACTAGTTAACATATACATTGGCGACTCTCCTAAAATTAAGGATTTCACATATTGTTGTCTGCAATAATAATTCAATCCAATAAAAGTTCTTGTTCTCACTACCACTTCGTCATGAAGAACTACGATATCATCTTAGAGGTGATATATGAATTGGACTGGACTATTAAATTAATATTTATTTTAAAAACTTCTGCCAAAAAGTTAACATAATAATAACATTACGAAGAATAAATCAACAGTATACTTACTTGATTTTACTACGTAATTACAAAACTTGATGATAAACATATTATTTCAGAAAATCCTATTACTTGTGATTGTGAGTCGCAAGATCAGTGGAAATGGATGCAGGAGCACCGCAAAATTGTTAACAAGGGCACCAAAAAATTATTTTGCGAACACCCTGAGGAGCTTCAAGGTTTCCGTTTTATAGAATTGAATCCACAGAAATTGTGTGATGTGCCCATCGTCATTCGAGTCGCCATACAAGATATTCAAACATATTCAGTAATTGTATCTTGGCAAAGCCGCAATCAGACTGGATTAAGTGGATATCAAGTGGCTTACTTTGCAGGACAAAATCCAAATAGTGTAAGGGTGCAGTTATTATTATCATTGTTTATATTATGCGTCTTATTGTATATACAAGTAATTTGATGTACTTTGATATTCACAGATAAGAGGGAAATTTATTAACAACACTGCACGTTCAACCAGATTGAATCACTTAACTCCAGGAACTCGATATCACATTTGCGTTATAGCTCTTGGAAAATTTGGGATATCTACGGACTCATCTATACCAGATGCTAGAGTTGCGCTACCGAAGGAAAACCCAAGCGTTACCTTATTTGGTGATGAACATCAATTCAATTATTTAAGATCTACAATGAACGATTCGCTAACAACTAAATGTACTACCGTTAGTACAATCGAAATTTTTGGAGCAGCTTTGGATAGTCCATTTTCTAATACTTACTTGGGTATTGCTGATATTTTAACGAGAAGACTTAGTTTGGTTGTGGGGTGCTGCATAGGTTTCATAGTATTTGTTGTACTTGTATCAGCGTTGGGGTATATAAAGACGAAAAAACGTCCAGTTATCATTAAATCGGAAGTTCAACAAGCTCCTCAATATATATCTTACGACAATTTTTCTTCGCCAAATCCAGATACTCAGACAACGGAAATGGATTTGAACACTTTAACAGATAAAGGAAAATTACAGTTTAAACAAAGTCAGTAGGTAACATGTATTTATAATTAAATATAATTTATTGTGTTCTTATACATTAATTTACATTCCGCCCCTTTACACTAATTTATATTCCGCTCAAGTCACGAATCAGGAATAAGCATACGAAGGGCATCAAATAATGAAAAATATATTACAACACTATATTCGAATATAGTGTACTTTTATTCATACACTGAGTGATAAAATATGAAATAGTATTGGTGTCAAAAAACAAATATGATTCCATTTTTAAACTGGATTTATGTTTAAATATAATATCGGTCCTAGACATTTTCTTTGAAGTGTGGTCAAGTTTTTTATTTTATATATATAAGTACGTCAAACGTTGACTGTTATTATTTATTATTATTAAATGATAATTTATATAAAAATATTGCAATAAGATTAGTCATATAAATTATGTAAATGTGTGAAATGATTTGAAATTGTAAAAAGTAGATATACAAAATATATTGTCATATATTTACTTCATATTTTAGTGGCAACAGATATGTACCTATGTGTAAGATGTATCTATAAGTCTTCTATAGTTGATAGCAATTATTAACGAAAATATCGGTCTAACAATTATGACATAAATTCATCCATTTTTCAAATTCCAGGTTTACGTACTCATTCGTAATTATTTTATACTGCTAAATTATATGTTAATCATTTGTTTCTACTGTTTTATATAATATTAAAATATTAGAGAAATAAATAACGAGAGTTTGTTATGTCACGTTATGAAATTAAATTGACCCGAGATTAGTAAACTCATAATTTTATAGATACCTCTAAAATAATGTAATAGTGAATAACTTTAAAAATACAAAAAATAGTAAATAACTTTCTTTAAAAACGCAACTTTTTATCACAGGTGCCATTAATAATGTTTGTAACAACCAAGAAATGTTGCCGTGTACATTAGCAACCACAAGTAAATTATCATCTCTTAGATTGTTATTTGTAGCAAAAATATAAATAATGAACTAAAAACCTTATACCGAAGTTTTTTCCTTATACGTAAATATAATGACAAATAAAGAACGAAAGGGAGACCAAATTGTAAAATAAAAGCACTTTCAAAAAACGGTTGTAATGTCACATTTTAGAGCAAACAAAAATTCCTTATCTAAATAGTTATGGTCGTTCCTTTCTAAAAGCGTTGGCTTCCAAATTACGTTTGATATAATGCACAAAATAACTTAAAATCAAACAACATTATTGTTTTACACGAAGCAAGTTCAAGTGTAATGAAATGATGAAAAATAGCTATATATAATTTTTTGGGTACTGGATGGATAAGTAACTAAATGTGTCAATAAAGGTTCGCAACACTTTATAGTATCACAACATAATAAATGTGAATTGTTTATGAGTGGTGTGAACTAGTAACATTTTGATCATTAAACCCAAGTTCATCGCTAAGGTGATTCGAGTGGCAACTTGGGCCTGACAAATTGCAGCTATACGTCGCTTAAAGATAAAGCTTTGAAACTTATGATGTATTTCTATGTAGACTAATAATACAGTCATACAAGTTGTTGCTTTAAAAATCTCATTGTGTTAATAAAAAGGTCAGAGTCACTGGCACATACCCGAACCTTCCTTTCAATTAGAAAATTGGAGGACGAGTATTTGCGAAAATACTTATACATATATTTAATTTAACCGATTATCAGATTTTACCGTCAACAGAGCAACACATCAGCTGCTAACTCTTGCAAGACAGTACTGTTTATCTCTGTAATACGAAGCAACTCATATCCTTTTAATGATCAATTTCCTTACTACTACCTCGTCCAGAATGGTTACATTATTTGTTAAGTAAATCATAACTTAAATAAAAATAAATCAAACTCTCTCATGATTTGTAAATTAATAATTTTATTTTTTATTTTTTTAATCATTTTTTTTATATTTTTTTTTATAAATTGCCTATGTATTGCTGGTATACGTTTACAATGGTATTGGAATATATATGTAATGGAAGGAAAGGTAGGTAATGGAATATAGTCTATCACGAGGTTCCGGGGCAGGTCTCTTTATTTTATTTCTCGGACTTGAATGATGAATCTTACGATAATTTTTTTTTATAGATGTAAATAAGTCCTATTAAGATAATATTTTTATTAATATATTAATATCAGGGATATAACGCAACTATGGAATTAATAGTAAGTAATATTTATTATTAAGTAATATTTGATAATTATTTCCACAATAACATTGCTTCCGCCATGTTTTCCCGTACTCAAACCCGCAATAACGTACACATGTTAGTTGGCTTTAAATAAAGTGGATATATTAATTTGTTTTAACCATTGCAGAAAAGGATGTAATTGCAAAAGGCAGACGGGTCAACCGCAGCATACAGATAATAAATGCTCTTCTCTTTCTTGTTGACAGTTTAATATAATCTGAATCCTCATTCAAAATATTTTCAGGATGGTGCAAACTATATTCTTACATCAACAATATGTACCATTAAAAACATTTATATTTTCATTGAATTGTATCTACAGACATGAATAAGATACTCATTATCTTACAGAATTAATAATTTGTACACATAAATTATAATATAAATTGGAATCCTGTGGACATCAGTCAGACATGAATAACATCAGTGAACATAAATATATGCTATCATTTTAATTGTTAAAAATTACAATTATTAATTTTGAACACAGAATAACACATGGTGCTGCCATCTTTACGAATATTCCCACACCACTTATTTAAGGTTTAAGTTTACCTTAAAAAAGTCATATATTAAGTAAGTATTAGTTCTCGAAAGGATATATTGTGGTAATTTACACACCTGAAGAATAAGAAAGAATGCCCATCTACCGGTAATTGGGTCTCGGAATCCCAATACTAGCCAAACGAAACATACTACTATGTGGGGATATATATATTGATACCTTTCCTATATATGTTGATACCTTCCCTGGTCGTGTCAACCCATTAATACTGCAGAAAGAAATGAGATTCTTAAATAAAGTTTTGACAATTCTAAACTTTATGACAGGTCCACAGCAATAGGCTTACCTCCAGTTACGAATTGGACCTAATGAGCTCAATATGAAATGAGAATCAATGATGTATGAAAAAAAATCTTCATCTTACCCGAATATGTATTTTTTTAAAGCACAAGAGGGAAATGAGCAAGCAGCTCAGCTGATGGTAATGGATCACCGCTCAGGAACATCCGATACAATAGAGGAATTTCTTAAAAGCCGACAAAGCCGGTACGAAAGAAAAGAGTAGGCTCTTTTATTCAAGATCCCTAAATTGTTTAGTAGTCAGTGTTGGGTTCAGATGTACATATATATAATAGTTTCGGGTAGCAGAAAACTTTGTATAAAGCGCACAGTGGCAGATTGCCATCCAAAAATATAGGATGAAATTTAGAATTCTATTACGGTGTACGATGTTTAAACGCTGTGGTTGCAATTAGCCCGAACATCTCCTTAGACCACTGCCTACTCCACTTCATCGTGGTCATTTTTATCGTATCCATAATAATATAAAAAATACTACTAGGTGCAACATCTCTTCATAATTTCAGTGAAAAAAGACGGTTCCAGCCACTGAATGGATGCAGTCAAAGGGGTGCTTCGGCAAAGAAATGAGAATACTTTTCCACTTACTTAAAGCCAAATACTTGCATTTGTATTCCACTTGCGCATTGTAAAGTTTCAAGCAGTCGGCCAATACGATATATTATCTGCTTTATTGATTACACCAAATTTTTAGAGGCCAATTGAGCCTTACCTTCAAGGTGACCATTGTGCGATATGTTAACGTCACGGATTCCAAAAGTTGATGTAAGAAATCTCTCAAACTTAGATGCGACATAGACACTTAGTAATTTTCAGTGGTAAACACGCAAACTTGAATCTTCGTAGGGTTAAATTAGACTTGATTTATTCGGCCTCGATCCGACACTTTCTTTGATAACATTTTGACCTCAGACACATCTCTTTCCTAGCGCCAACTGATATGTTCTCAGTATACAACACATCTCCTGCGACGTGGTCTGCATAGAGTGTTACTAATTTGCAACATGTCATTGATATGCAGAAGAAATGGGTTAGGAGCACAAAGCTTTTGGAAATATCAGGATTCACTGGTTTGGACCTGGAGCGTAAACCATCGACTACCACTTTGATGCTACGGTTTGTGAGGAAACTGGTGATACATTAGCGTAACGTAATTTCTGGAAATACCCATACCAAGCTTTGAAAGAAGAGTTACCCGGTTAATCCAGATTCGATGCTTTCGCTACGTCTAGACTAAACGGTTAGTTGCTATTTTCAACTGCCTGCCCCGATAGAAGAATCAATTAGATGATAGGGCCACTAGCTGAGCAACTACGATGGAAGCCATAATGGCGCTCTGACATGTTAAAATTTATTATTTCTCTTGGTGGCTCGAGAAAACAAAACATGCAATCGATGTACAACATATTTCTAACTACTATTGCATAAAACTACTGTTTTGTAGTCAAACTGGGTCTGTATATCCCCTAGTGTAAAATTACTTAATTTCAAATTAATTGCCTATAAATTGGATACTATCTTAAAGTCATATGTGTATGCGGTACAAACATACATTGTATTACAGTATATCGAGAGTCAAATGAATTCCTCCATTACAGATTTTGACGAAATGTTTCAGAATGGCTAGCTATTTAAATTCAAATATTTTGCAAATGGAATATGAAATGCATTCAAGTACACTAGAGATCTATTCATGCGAGTCAAGTGAACGCACAATAAATATGAAGCGACGCCGGTTTTGCCGGAAACATTGCCGCCTCACTGTAGACTTGTCATAATGATTACCTGATTTCTGTTTCGAAAAAACAAAGCCATACCGTCTCTCAGATAAACGAAGAAGCAGTTAACAACAAAACTTAAATTAAAACTTTTTGGAATATAAATCGTATACAGCAACAATTACTACTCGTATATGATATTATATAACATTTTTACTAGTCTTATTTTAAGTTGCTATTTTGTGGTTGCAACATGATTGAGATGGCATAAGCGAGCTGCTGTGTTTCGTATGATGAGTGTAGGGATTAGAGTACCAAGACACGAGTAACGAGCCATTCAATCTCAGTTATCAGGGAGGACAACTCATATGCACCTTGAATCTGTGTCGATTATAAATATAGATGGCGTAAGCTGCAGTCATCTCTTGAACCCATCGGGTGAATTCTCGTTTGTAACCCTTCATATTATAAAAAATGCAACAGAGTAAAGTACTTACTGGGCTTAGGGTTACATAAGCATTATGTGAACTAAGACTGGGTGAGATTGTACAGAGTGTCAGGTCAATATAACGTATTTTTTTGTATGTCAATATAGTAGCACAAAAATGGTATAGCATTTATAAAAAAGAAAATTAACAGTCTATATAATATACCTCACTGCTAAGCATAGACCTCTTTTCTAGAGAGGGTGGAGATTGGAGCATAGTCAGCCACTCGGACTTCGCACGTCTTAAAATAATTAAATAATTATTTCTTAGACATGAAGGTTTCCTCACGATGTTCCCTTAGTTATGCTGCTATTTCAAGCAAGAATACAGATAGCACAGATAGCATAAAATATCTGTGAGGTCGTGGTCCTTCCCCTTTGGCTTATGCTAGAAGGCAAGCACAAGCAGCAAAGTGCTACTCTACCACAGGAGGTATCCTGATATTCTCAGACTAATGTATCAAATTGATTTAAATTATTACTTTACTTACCAATACTATTATTATATAATTAATATTATTTATTTTCAAGATATCGACAAAAAACATGCGTCGGATGATGCAATTACCGTCGATTCCATAAAATTACACATACGAGCCCGAAATTATCCTAACCAACACCAGCCGAGTGCTTCATTTAAATTATATCAATCATTACGTCGAAGTCAGCAAAGGGATATTATATACAGGCCCTTAATCGTGATTATGATAGTTTGGAAGATTATTTTACTTAAATATTTATATAATACAAGTTTGTATTTGAAGAAAATCTCTTCTTATTCTTACAGAAGACCGTGACAAACAACGGAAGGCAAAAATACAATTATAGCTAATACAATAAGACAACAGAGAACAAATAAGATGAATCAAATTTTGTTATTCGCCTTAGCAGTCCCTTACTGAATAAATTTGAAGTAAATATTAGAAAGTCGGTGAGTAATACGACACAGATTGGTACTGTAACATTTTTTTTATTAATTTAGAGTATCAAACGAGCACGAGTTCACCTGATGGTAAGTGATTCCATCTGTATTTACTGTATTTATTTTACATCTGTATTCATCCTCGACAAGGAATCATAATGCAGATGAGTTGTCACCCTTGAGCGCTGAGATGGAATGCTGCGTCACCAGTAATAAAGGTCTCCGAATCCGTGTACTCACTATACGAAACAGTAGCATTATGCTGCTATTTTACGCTTGTATTCTTTGAGGATGTGGTCCTACCCCGGTCGAGCTGACCCATTCATTCTGCAGCTAGAAAAATACTGCAATGTAGCTCCACCACTACATAAATAAGTATAAACTATAATGACGACCTCCTGTCGATATCGGGCCATTACGATAACTACTTATTATTACTATACGTGCAAACAGTAAAATTTCATACCTTTTCTTATTTCGATGTAATGCATGTGTTTTTAGTTTCATGTGCAATATCAAGGACATGATACATAGTATATCTAATAACTTATAATTGTTCTTCGGATCGTAATTAAACCAACGACCAACGACACAGCGCCAAGTCCTAGAACCCCTTAGCACGTAACCGTCAAAAAGACAGAATAATGAAATATTAAACAATATATAAAATGTAGTTTAAATTCTCAGGAGCATAATCATCATTATCTTAGCACATTACTAGTTCAGTGCTGAAAATAGACCTCACAACAGAATACTCAGTATGTTATGACACTGTAGGATATTATGTAGTAAATTTAATTTATTAAGCTCAGAATATTTGTAACCGTTGTTATTTTTCCCGAAACATTAACGTTCTTATCTACTAATAGTCATCATGACGATCAGTTTTTTATCTTTAATTTAGAAAATAAACTCTTTCAATAGATGCAACATAAATCTTTGTTGGATAGATGCTGGTTCTTTTGATCTGTACTTATCACTTGGCTTTAGGTGAAATTAATGTACGTTTGTCAACGTTTAATTAAAAAAAATATATATAAATTTACAAATAGAGAGAAAGGAGTGCCTGAAGAATTGCTAATTGTCTAATTTCATAGTTTAATTATTTTTTAATCGTTTTAATGTTTAAAAAGAAGATGGTTGTTGAATGTACGATGTAGACAACGACAACGTAGAAAACGTTTTAAATTGCAATCTGAGCTCATACGTATGCGTATAAACTCTAACGACTTTTCGTTTTACAACATACAGGTTAACAAATAAAAGTTAGGGTCACCGCAACTGTACTCCATTCATATTTTCCATGAACTTTACAGTTAATAAACAATTACTCTTCACCGCTGTTCTTTGTTTTAAACGTGGAATTAAATTTAAATACAAACGTTTATCAAGTATTAATAGTATTGCTTTTTCTACCAGAGGTGAGAAAACCTTTATTTTTGGGAAGTCTGTTATATATGATATATTAAACCTTTTCTTTCTTAGCCATTCTAAAAATCATAATGTTCTAATTGCATCAATTATATATTTCTCATTGAAACACGCTTGTTTGCTTGAAAACATATCCTTTGTTCGTTCATCTGTGGACAATCTTAGCGCTGATCACGTCTGTTATTTATATTTCGTTTCTGATGGTACCTAATTGATATAGAATGTTCTCATTACCTCTTTTAGTTTTAAATATTAGACCCATAATAAAATTATTAATTTTAAATTAAAACTATATAAGCAAATAAAAAGAATTTGTACTTTAACGATGGATGTCTAGGTAAGGAATCTATGGCTGGGATGTGCCTAATATTTCAAAGGCGTGTCGGATCGAAATGGGAATGGAACAATTTGGCAAAATTCCTATCCCAACGTAATAACTGGAGTGGTTTGTATCGGAAATTGGTGATTCGGAGTGCGTATTCAAACTCATTCTGCGACATGAAAGGGCATTTAAATTTGACCTTTAAATTTTTAATGCAATAAAAATTGTGCATTTTTTTTTTGGAATAATCATAATATATAAATATTTTGTTGTTTTCTCAGTTTTAAGTAATCATTATTTTATTAGGTCAAGATTACAAATGAATATTGTACCTAAGCTAGTATGTTACATTAGCACGTTACACGAGATTACGTACAATTGATTTAATATATTACAGTCGATGTGCAACGTGCGAAAGGTTTTCTGTTTTATCTATTTTTTTTATAAACTTCATTAATTTTTACAATAATAAAATAAGTTAAGAATAATTTTATTATGTTAACCATAGACATATAGTTCATATTATGGAATTTAAGTTCATGATCGGCATGATTTAATATTTATATGAAAGTATATATTATATACACTAACGTGCGATAGGCAGTTATCTGAAACGCGTTTTGAAAGAGATGCCGAAATAATGACATGTTTCTCTTTCTAAAATGGAACGTAACGATATCCAGAAGAAATAGGAAAATTTTGTGTATTATTATTTTTAAACTATTTAATACTCTTTGGATTACATTTGACATAATGACAACGGATTATTTATATGTCATTGGTGCCCGATTGCTGAAACTTCTACTAGAAACTACCTAGAGCAAGACTTTAAATTTTTCCTGTTTATAGTTTTGTTAATAGTGTCACTTCTTATAGAATCTTGCTCTCAAGCAAAGGTTCTGGTGTTGATCCTGTTTTTGCTATACAGAAATGAACAATCAAAAAAGAATAATTTCTCTGACGGAAAAATGCAGAGTTATTCTCGCAGAAGCATCAAAATTGGTTTTATATTTTTTATGTCCATAGCCATCGCCTGGCACCCAAGCGCAACCTGAGCTACCTGCACCGGAGCCAGCTCCCCATGTGCCGGCTCTTGTCTGCGTAAAATATACAAACCAATTTTTATTGAATTGTGTTATTCTGTTCGGAATTAGTTTCTAAGAATTCTAGAAACCCACGTCATTGCGTGGCTACGCTATTAGAATCAAGTATAAGATGAGTACCATTTGCCAGCGGTTCTCTTTCTAGGAAACGCAACAAACGGAAGGAGATGGTAATCAGCTAGTTTTGGATAGTATCCTAGCCAGTAAACGCATTCTAAAGTGTTGGTATAATTTATCCTGAATGAACATAAAAACAGTTTGCTTACGCGATCCGAGTAACGGTCCAAGTCTTGGCTCCTTCTCGGGAACCTTTGTGCCATTAGTTCAGTTACCCTATAATAAAATCCATCCCCATAAATGCACAATAGGATTTAAGTCCGACGTACATGCTGGTCACTCCATGCACTCAATTTTGACCTCTTGCAGGTACCGCCGAACAGAAGCTCCAGTATGTGAACGGGCGTTGTCCTGCATTAACTCAAAGTTTTAACCGATAAAACCTGCGTAGGGAATGAAAAAAAACATACTCCCCTAATATCTCTTCAATATATCGGTTCGTCGCCAAACCTTCAAATCTCCCGCCAGTTTCAATGAAAACCAACTCGGTTTTTGCCTTCATTGCGACCGGACATATCAAAAAACCACCCACACCATCCAGAAACCTCTTTCAAATGCCACATTTTTAATTATGCAGCACTGGGCAAATCGCTCTTCAGTTCTTCTGTAGACTCATTGTCCTCTATCGCTGCCATGGAGATACACTCTTATTTCACCTGAGAAGAGAAAAGAGCCCTATTGTTCGTCCATCCAATTCACGTGTTTTCTTGCGAAACATAGTCACTTTGCTCTATGAGGTGGGCTCAACTTAGGGCCAGTGGACGGCTTTTTTTGGAGTCACGTTAGCCACTTTTCGTCTTCTTTTGACTGTGCAGCCATTAACGGCTACTGCTCGCGTTTCTCTGAGCTCCTGCTGAGCTGTTTACACGGGGAAAGGGACCGATTTCTGAGCAAAGTACTGCCGATGAATCGGTCATCCCTCTCTGATGTGCACCTTCCGAATCCACTTCTTCGGTTAAAGCTACCGGTCGGTAAATCGGTAATCTCTTGGTATGGTTGGCAAACTTTGTACACATCAGACTGGCTCATGTTTAACACAATAGCCACTTCTCGGTGGCCTTGTTCAACCTTGGGCAACCGCTTGAGCCACCTCATCAATCGATACAAATCAAAAATCAAACTATAAAAAGAGTAAGTCAGGTAAATGGCCTTTTATAGGGCATGGCAACACCTAATTAGCTCTATTGTAAGCAGGTGCATAAATGGTGATTAGAAATAACATGTTCTTGCGTCGAATTCTTATAAAAGATAATATTTGTTTAGATTATTTAGAAGCCAAACCATACAGTTTTAATAATTGAGAAGAAAATAACATATTCAAGGGTTCGCTTATTTTTTAAAAATATTCACATGACGTTTGAGATTTGCTCACGAGTGTAGCGATTTAGGGAAAATGGATAATTTTTCCGTCAACAACCCCTCTATCTCTTCAAATACACACTTGCTGAATTCGCCTATGAACGTACTTTTATAAGATCTGACCTTTCTGTTAATTGTTTCATTTCCCTTAGGGAAGATGACCAAGGCTTAGGCCTGGATAAAAGGTGCTGACAGACACTAATTATTCGCTCTGTTTATGAATTTACCTAAAGGATGCAATCCCATTCCTATCTGGGATTTGCTTGGAATTGTTTAAGTAACCTACGGTCTCTTAAAGGTTGGATGGGATACGGCCTTTAGTCGCTGTAAGGTGGAGATGCGTTGGAGGGTTATAGGAGAAAAATGTTTGCTGCTGCTTATTAATAGTTACACAGATCAGTATCGATTGATTTCCTATTGTTGTTAAGATGATGAAATTCATTCATTATTAAAACTGAGTAGTTTTACTTAATATATTAGATTTGCATATATTTTGTATAGTACAGCCAAAATGCAGCAAAAATCTTTCTACTTCGGTAGTATATACAAATCCAAATAGTGAAAACGTGGCAAATTACATTTAAGTCCTCTAAAATTGACGTCTATGGCGCTCTTACTGTGCATCATTTTCACCTAATTTTCATAAAGAAATGGTTATAATTCAGGCGGTGCTTTTGTCATTTTAAATTACTGCCTAATTTATCACACACAAATTAAAGTAAATACAATAAAGATAAATATCTTTTCTTATTTTTGGAGATATAAAAGCAGATTTTCAAGTTCTGTCAGTAAATAAGAATAATAATGAAATTTAAATTCAATTTACTTTCAATCTACTCGTTCTTCTTTCGCTTCAATATTTCTATCGAATTAAGTCAAATTCTAAAATCAGACGCTTTCAAGTTTTTATATTACATATATTTTTTATTTTATTCAATAATGATTTGTAGAATATTAGAAATTTGTCAGAAATTTCATAACTTGTTAGTATTCACAGCGCATATATATAAACTATATGTATATAATATTGGTAAATAACATTGATAAAATTGTAAACAAGTAATTGATTATTAATATAATTCTAGTATAATACTAAGTTATTTTTTCTTTATTTTTTGATTTTGATCAATCTTGTTAGCCTAAAGGCTTTTAGAACGACACCGGATTTAAGGTTTCCGAGTGCTTAGGGTGCTCAGATGGGACCCTTCATAAAGTGTAACTAGCAAAAGAGTTCCCGAGACTTGGCTTAACCTTTACCCGGATCGTGAGTAAACTGATTCGAGGGTTCCGAATCACGACTTGATCGGTTACTTCTATCTTGCAAAAAGACTTATTTGTAAAAACATCAGCTTTAAATTGATATTATTATTTTCAACGTTTATATAGTACTTTTTTTCATTTTATTAGATTGATCGCAGCCCATTTTCACTTAGGAGCCACTAGGGCAGCCAAGGTGTTGCCGAGGTGTATGTCATTGGCTGTGTGCCCTCTGAGTTACAGACGATACATGCGGGAGGGCCTAAAATGGCAAAGAGGGCATTGTACCTTGGTCTGGGACAATCAATAGTGCCAGTGACCTAGGCACTTAGCGCACCTAGGTTTACCAAAGCGGTTTCGGGCTAAGTGTAAAGTTGACAGTTTTTACCGAATTTACCATGGGGAGTGTTCTGAGGAGTTGTTCATATTTATTCCAGCCGCTGACTTTAAACATATTACATCACGACAGAATTCAATATTTCGCCCTCATCATCTCGATGGTTGGCAGTCCATCACGATGCGCTTTATACAAAATTTCCTACCACGCACAACTACTCTGTGGAATCAGCTGCCGCCGGCGGTATTTCCGTACTGATATGACCTTCTAGAAAAGAGTCTACAGCTTTCTTAAAGAGTGGCACCGCATCAGTGACCCTTCTGGTGCTGCGGGTGTTCATGCGCGGCGTTAATCACTTACCATCAGGTCAGCTGCGAGCTTGTTTGTCGCCCATTCTATAAAAAAAAAATCTCATAGCACTGTCCGGGTGGACCGTTTTTATGGGGCGGCTCTACAGAGATCTCCGACAGATGTTGTGTTTTGTTTCCACCGCTTTTCGTCTTATTAACGGATAGTACAGGAAGATTTTATCCTATCAGGTCCTGCGTGTTTCTTTGAACGTCCATTGAAACTAATGATGGTGGTGATAAACTACTGTTCCTATTATGTGTATTTTGTGTTTATCTAAGAATTTTTGGGGTAATTACACAAAAGTCACTCATTTTCCTTACAATGTTACTCAATCATCAATAGCCATTAGGAAAAGGGTACGGGATCTTCAAAATTTACGTCGTAGGTTTAGGTTTGGGTACGCCATTCGAATATATAAGCATTAAAGTTTAGATGTAAAGGTTAACAGAATGTTTGTCATATTAATAACATTGTTACCATTCTTGCAAAAAAAGGCTTTCTACTGCTAAGTTCGGTTTCGTTACGTCCTTTCCTCAATATTTTCTTTTTTTTCACAATAAACTACTATTGTCATATTTTAATACACTCTTTTATTGAAAAACATTTTTGAATAACATCAGTTCACCAAGCAAAGTAAAAAGAGAGAAAGAGTTTCTTCTTTTCATTCATTTATAGGAAAAAAATTAACGAAACTCTGGCTTAAAAAAGTTTATATTTCAAGCTCCGTAGATTAAAAGGCAACGGTTCGTAAACTGAGAAGAATACAAACATGGTTACTATATTGACGCCAAAAATAATATATATATAAAACTTACAAATAAATACTTTTAATAATGTAAAAAACCTAAATTTATTCGATATATTGTTATTTAAGATTAAAGGAATCTGGAAACTTATTGTATGAAAGATATTTAGTTATCCTTTAATTATAAATTTTCTACAAGCTAATTACATTTATTCAAGTTAGATAAGATTCCGGTTCCTACGCGTCTTTTTCGTTACTCTTAGGTGTCGAATTTCTGAAAGAAAGCTTTGGTGCACCCGATCCCATAAAAAAGGATCGCTCAGATCCGCCCAACTACAGGCCTATTGCTTTTATTTATTTATTTTTATTTTTTCTATTTTATAAAATCTACAGCTTACAATATTAAATTTTATAATTACTTTTTATAATTTCTTTATGCAATGTTCAAGCCATTATAGATTTACATTATTTATGCGTACATTGTTAGACATGACTACGGCAATGACATTTTTTACAATTAAATAGATTTTTAAGGAACTTAATCTACGTGTGTTTTTGTGCGCGAGTGTGTATGCGTGTGTGCGCGAGTTTGTGTATGTGTGTTTCTTTGAACGTCCATTGAAACTAATGATGGTGGTGATAAAAAGTGTAATCTATAAGAGTCTTTATAAAGGTATTTTTGAACATAGCTTTTGATGAGTGGAAGTGTATTCGAGAAATATTTATTATACGTAAGTAATATTCCATTGACTACGGATTTTTTTTGCGTAGTTAGTAAGAGTCTGTGGAGAATAAAACAGTTCTGTTACTCTTGTTCTTGGGATTACAAAACTCATTAGGCGTTATGTCAATTATGGACAATCTAGTATCCCATTGTCCGAATTTTGTGAATGTTGCATCATGTCCGCTACACATCTACGATCCCGCAGAATAGGTAATTTATGATAAAAACACGAGTTATCATAATTACCTTCGTAATGTCTACTGCGGTACTGAGATACCGTATAAATTTCTTTTGTACATTTTCTATAGCTGTTATATGTTTTTTGCATTGGGGGTTCCAAGCAGTGGCACAATATTCTAAAACGCTGCGAACATATGCGAAATAAAGAGTTTTAATACAATTCGTATCGTTAAAAGTTTTAGAGATTCGAATTATGAATCCCAAGTTTTTGTAGGCTTTATTAGTTATGAGTGTTACATGTTCAGAAAAGGTAAGCTTATTGTCTAAAGTCACTCCTAGGTCTTTAACAATATTTGTTTTAGTTATAAATTTCCCATCTATGTGATAATCGTGTTGCAAAGGATGCATTTTGCGAGTGAAAAATATTGATGTGCATTTTTTAGTGTTAACAGCAATACGGTTATTGGTAAAGTAGATAGCGAGTCTATTAAGGTCGTCTTGAAGGAGTTGTCAGTCCATTTCCGATTTCATGTTCATATATATTTTTTTATCATCTGCATAAAGAAGAAAGCTACTATGATGAAAACATGATCCAATGTCATATAGGTAGGTTAAATATAAAAGAGGCTCTAAAAGAGATCCTTGAAGAACACCGGATGGAACTTCAAGACAATCTGATTTGAAATCTTCTATGGTAACAATTTGACTCCGTTTTTGTATGTATGACTCAAACCATCTTAGTTGATCACCACTTATTCCAAGCGCTTGTAGTTTATTAAGGAGTATAATGTGATCTACACGATCGAAAGCTTTTTCGAAATCAGTATAAATTGCGTCAGCTTGTGAACCACCGTCTATCTCGAGTAATAGGTCAGATATAAACTGGGAAAGATTAGTGGTTGTAGAGCGACCTTTAACAAATCCATGTTGCTCGAGCGGAAGAGAAGATGACAACACGGGGTAAATATTATTGTAAACAATTTTCTCTAGTACTTTTTTACAGATATTATTTACAGATATTCTCATAATCTGAAAAATTGGAATCTAAAATGACTTTGATGAGAAATACAGGGTATTAATATATCAGTAGTATCCATTTAGAGGGTTGGGTGAAAAACATCCTCATGTACAAGTGATATTGGTGATTTATTAATAGATACAGTAAAGATAGTAAAAATGAGATCTAGAGTGTTGTTATAAGTATTTACTTGCAGGTTATGTTGCTTGAGACCGAGAATACTGGTCTGATTTAATAATGCTTCTGCAGAGATTGGAAGATCAACTGTTCCTTTTTTGAGTAATATTGGGCCTTCAGATGGCCATTGAAGACAAGGAAAGTCTCCTCCTATAAGGAACAAATCGTCCGGACATGAGGATATTACAGAAGATAGTACGACAGTAAAATTATGCAATCGCTGTGGCAGCGCATTGTCTGGAGGGAAGTATAAGTAGCACAAATATGTAGGTTCTGACTAACAATAATTTCTTTTAAAACAACTGTTACCCAAACACATTCAAGGTTCATGAGGTACCCATTCAGGTCGATGCATTACGGATAGCGTTTCTGCCGCCATTATCATAACGCCGCCACCTCTTCTATTTCCGCCGCGATCATGACGAAATATATTCAATCGGTTATCCGATAATTCTGCGTCGAGAATACCATCATGTAACCATGATTCTGTAATTATTATTATATCGCTGTTACACGTCAAGATGTTTTTAAAGAATTCTGACGTTTTCCTTCTTAGGCCTCTAATGTTTTGGTATAAACTAATATATGGTATAATTGAATCCATTTCAAACTGTCAGCTCATGAGTTTGCTGCTTGATTCACTGGCGTTGCAGAGATATGTAGCATCTTTCTGCTTTTTTTACCAAGTTTACCATGGGGAGTGTTCTGTGGTGTTGTTCAGATTAATTCCAGCCGCTGAGTTTAAACACCGTACATCACGATAGAATTCAAGATTTTATCCTCATCATCTCGATGGTTGGCAATCCACCACTGTGCGGTTTATGTGAAATTTCCTGCCATGCACAACTACTCTGTGGAATCAGCTGTTGCCGATGGTATTTCCGAACTAATATGACCTTACAGGAAAGAGCCTACTCCTTTCTTAAAGAGCGGCACCGCATCTGCGACTCTTCTGGTGTTGGGGATGTTCATGGACGGCGATAATCATTTACCACCAGGTCAGCTGCTTGCTTGTTTGTCACCTATTCTATAAAAAAAACTCATGTCACTTTCCGGGTGGACCGTTTTTATGGAGGCAGCTGTAGGGTCGCCCCATAAAAACGTATTATTGCTTAGTGGTGAAGCAAGTACCACCATGAATAAGAATATTTTTAAGACGTAAAATCCGAAGAAAAGCTGCGTAGCGCACTTTGTTCCAGTATCCAGAGGCTAAACAAGGAAGTGTCTACTGATGATTTAAAAATATCAATCTTTTAAGATACATAGGAAACGAATTTCTTATAGTACACAAAATCTGAGAGATGTATTAAATTGAAACAAAACCTTGAAAACTACTGAGAACATATTTAAAAGTTCTATTGAAATTTTTACTGTTATGTTGCTCAGTAGTCTGTAATCTGAAATATCTCGTTTAAAGATACAGCCGTTTGTTTCATTACATTTTTCTCCGTCGCATCTATTTATTGTTATATATGTTACATGTATATATATATATATATATATATATATATATTTAAATTTACTCAAATCATTATTTTTTATTGTAAATATACTTTCTATAATATATTTATATTTGCAAAATATTGTGTTAAAAGCCAAAGTATCAATTTAGTTTTACGGCCGTAATTATTATGCGGAT
The DNA here is from genome assembly GCA_029286865.1 of Teinopalpus imperialis. NCBI lineage: Eukaryota > Metazoa > Arthropoda > Insecta > Lepidoptera > Papilionidae > Teinopalpus > Teinopalpus imperialis. Next base: position 7,145,745 of record JAGSMU010000005.1, read on the forward strand.
CTATATTAAGAATACAATTTACCTTATTGCACGGAAAAGAACCAAGAAAATATCAGAATTTGTGAGCAAAGAAAGTATACTGCAGGGAATACTTGAGAATACTTTATTCTTCCTGCATGGCTTGGTTAGAAACAGCTGTGTTGTGCTATGATGGTGTCACCAATAAATAGTTTTTTTACTGATAGCACATCACACTATGCGTATAGTTGAGTATAGTATATGACTATAGATACTATGCTTGTAGATACAAGAGATATATTTTGCTTAATTAATCCATACTCTCCTTAAATGGAGAAAATAGATTAACATGCAATATTAGACCGGGTGTGCGCGAGTACAAAACGATATTTTTTTTGTACATGCCTTCAATGTTTTTTTGTACTTTGTATTTGTACGTGGCCTAATTTTACGTTTATTAGTTCACAAAGTTATTATCCCGCAGGTAAATATTATTAAATTATGAAATATTTTATAATTGACAAAATTATCTTTGTAAAAATCGGATATTGACATTGGAGTAAGCTCATTGTTTGGGCTGTCTGGCTATTATGCACGCCCAGTTTCTTAGAGGCCAATTAGGCGTTACCCTCCAAATGACTGTGGAGCTGAACCTCGCTCGATATGTCAACGTTAATGATTCCAATTCTTTTTATCGGTAAACGCGTAAACTTGTGTTTTCTTGAGGTTTCTTCGGAGGTCGAGACTTTGATCAACAAAGTCTCGACCTCAGACACAAGTTTGTTCCGGCACTCATTGACGTTTATGGAGAAATACTAGCGTGGCCAGTGTATAAAGCATATCCTATACTGTCATCCGCATAGCATGAATGTTATTAATTTGCAACATGTCATTGATATGCAGAAAAAAAAAGTTAGGTGACACAGCCTTGAGGAAAACCAGGATTCACTGATTTGGAGTCGGAACGTGCACTGTCAACTACGACCTTGATGCTACGGTTCGCATGATCGGTTGTACGCAATCCAAGCCACTCAGCGTGGTGAGTGTTAAATTTAATGAGTATCACAATCTCTGCTCTGGATCTGTTGTTGCATGGAGTCTGAAGTCCTTTGGACGTGGTCGATGAGACAGTCAGTGTCGATATTACCATTATGAGTTCTATAAGGACACGCATAGATGCGGGGATGGACGTGCTGTCTACAAGAAGCCAAAGGATGGATATATCCGTACCTTCAAGACTACCGAAGCGTCGAGAACAGATATCATCTGTGACTCCGGCCCACGGCACAAACTGGTGTACCAATTTGTACACCAGGTAGGAGAGGTGTCAGCCAAAGAAGAGATGAGAGATGCGTCTTGGTGAGAATAAGCAAGGTGGGCCTCGCGGTCTTGAGATGGTAGTGAAGGGCGTTGAGGTTGGAATGAAGTCCCCTGATATTGCAGAATTTCACGGCGAGCGTGGTAGTGTCTGCCATGCACTTGATGGTCCGTTTGCCCCTGTCAGGATGGCTGTTTGACCCAGGCGGACCTGGCGGAATTTTGCCCCTCCCCCGCACCCTCAAATACGCGGGGCAGTACAGCCAGGTTGCATAGGTTAGCCTGAGCCTATTGGGGTATATTTTTCTAAATTACCACTATCATGTTGTTAGGAACGGGGGTGGGGGTGGGCCTGCAGATACTTCACCCGGACGAAACGCAGAAGTGTAAACAACACTTCTACTTTCCGATATTCTGTGAGGTGATGGTACTTCCCCGGTCGAGCCAGCCCATTCGTGTAATAACAAAAGCTGATGCTTGACTTCACGTACAAAATTTTATTTTATGATACGGTCTGAACCCACCAATATTTACATACAAATTGATAAAACGAACAATAGATTACCTGAAACTGTGTCTTTTTATAGCAACACCAAATTTGTCGTCGATGCCACAGGCACGATGGCAAGTTTTTTCTGTTTTAGATTTATCTGGAATAAATTGCCGGCTGGTTTATACAATATAAAAACACGATAGACGATAATATACACTATATATAATATTCTATATAATTAATAGAACTTGCTTCTGAATAAAAAATATAAAAAATCAGACTTCAAGAGAAAACCAGAAGTAGCTAATATATCAAGTTCAAGGACGCCGTTCCTGTGCATAAATAGGATGTCAAATAGGATATTGCAATAATAAAACCGCAACTGTTTTCAAGATATGAGGTACACTGAACAAAATCTACATAAGTAAGATATTATGACTGAAAAACTAGAATCAATAAATCGTGTGACTAATTGATAATCTCCATAAATCTATTTTAATATTACAATCAATATTATTCAACTTTTGTCATTTTTCAAAAGTATTTTTTTTACTCATGATATATAATATAATAGGCTTTTGATAATAGTACTTATATTAAAATTATTACTGTTAATTATTATAAGTTACTGTTACGTCATATATGTAAAATAAAACATAGCTTAGTATTAAAAGAGACAAAGAAATATTATAAAATAATTATATAGCAACGGAGTATTTAAATTAACCTTAAAATCAAATAAACAAGTCGGTATTTTTTACTATTATGTTGGGAAATGCTACAAAAGCGTCCATTTGTATATTATCTAACGCTACAAATCAAGCCTCCTGGTGCTCGAGGGACAAGAAAATAGAGATACAACGGGCATTATTTCATGCAAATAGTATATCATCTTGATTTTCTCAGTACGTATATATTATTACAACATTGCATAGCTGTCGTGAAAGCAAAAAATAAATCTTTTTTTAATTTATGTTTATATTATGTGGTATTATGTGTATTCATTTTTATTTAAATATATATCATTACAAATACTGATTGAATTGACGACTTCGGGTTGTTTAATAAGGCGGGGCTCATTTTAACACGAGTATTATTAACATACCATGAGGTTTTTAGTTTTTTTTATATAATATATTATATTATTATTATTAAATTAATTGTGTACTAAATATTGCACATGCAACTAATCTGGTGTTGCGAATGTTCATAGGCGGAGGTAAATACTTACCATCAGATAAATGCTCAATCACCACCAATGTCAGGCTATCTGTTGATAGGCTATGATGATGATGATGATGATGGTGGTATCTAACAATCGTAATTATTTATCGTGTTTTAGTATTGACTATAATATGGGTACCTTCAAGAGAAGACTGAATAAGTATCTGTTGAACTAACTCGTATTATTCTTTATAATTATTGAAGATAAAAATTTTAAAGTAACAATCATCATATAATGGTATGACAAACTCATTGTTCACCGGGCTGATTCATTACAGGCAATCACCAATTGGTACGATGCCAATAAAAAAATAAAAAACTGAACGTGCTTGATAGATCGAGACAGTATTTCATGTCAGCCTACTGTGTGCAACTTTACAAAGCGCAAGATCGGCCTCACATGGGATACAGTTCTCATCTCTGGGCTAGGGCACCCCAGCACAAGCTTCTTCCATTTGACCGCATTTAACGGAGAGCGGCTCGAAAAGTTGATGACCAGGTACTTTCCGATCGGCTCGATTTACTGGCGTTGCGAAGAGGTGTTGCATCTCTTTGCATTTTTTACCGAATTTACCATGGGTGAGTGTTCTGAAGAGGTGTTCGGATTAATTCCAGTAGCTGAGTATAAACATCGTAAATCACGATAGAATTCAAGATTTCATCCTCATGATCTCGATGGTTGGCAATCCTCCTCAGTGCGCTTTACGAGAAATTTCCTGCCACGCACAACTACTTTGTGATTCCAAACCGAGACGACTTAGGGACCTTTAAGAAAAGAGCCTTTCTAAAAGGCCGGCAATGCATTTGCGATTCTTCTGGTATTGCGAATTTCATGAGCGGCGGTAATCACTTACCATAAGGAAATCCTTACCAAAAGCTGTTTGCTCGTTTGCCACCATTCTATAAAAAAAACGAGAGGTGTGCCAAAACGCTAATTAGCTTAGCCTAGAGCACTGATGCAAGGTCGCCAGCCTCTCAGTGTTGCACAGGATACATTTTGGAGAATGTGCAGTGCAGTGTTCCACCCATCCGTCGATTGGAATAATTTGCCTAGGGAAGTCTTTCCGTCCGACTATAATATGGGTATCTTCAAGAAAAGACTGTATAAGTATTTGTTGAACTAGTGCGCTACCGTCCACGTCTACATACCACCACTTAATACCAGGTGGAATTGTAGACAAGCACTTGCTTTCACACATATAAAAATAACCTGATGATAAACAATGACTGCAGCTCCTGACATCTACATTCATCCTGAACAAAGATTCACGGTTCATATGGGTTGTGGCCCCGGAGGACTGAGATGGAATGCGTCATCTGTAGTGGCGTCTGTGGTCATTATACAAAAACAGCAGAGTTATACTACTGTATTTTAATATCTTAAAGAATGCTTAACCTATACATTTAATTGCAAATAAAAATTATATAAGCTAATTAATTATATATTAATATAAGGGGGGTTACTAATGTGGGTAAATAAATTTACCATGGTAAAAATTAATTGCATCGAGAAACAGTTTCGTCCTTCTGTTTATAGCTTTATCTTGAAATGTTTTGCTTTAATTATACCTATATGTCAGATTGGAATACGAACGAACAATTTGGCAACAATCCGATACTCAGAGTAATATCTAAAGTGGCTTGTAACGGAAAATGGTGATTGGTAGAAAGGAATCAAATCATACGTTGTACATTCTTCGACGTATTGGTGTACTAGATATTATTACATGTATTATTAAAGACGCTCACTAAATTAATGTAATCGTTTTATAGTTTTTACCTCACGTCTATTTATTATATTAGTTTATTATTGGCGAATCAATTAAATTCATAGATTATATTCCATGCAGTTCGAAACGTGTACTTTACCAAGGTTCCTGACGTTCATAGAAGTGAACATAAAAAGTGTGTAATCTACATTTACTCAAAAAATCGGCACGGCTCTTACTTGTTGTACACACTACAATGAGATATTTTTATAGATTATTTTATAGATTTTATAGATTATTATTAGAAACTCAAATTATTATGTGTTAACATTCGACATATATTTTACACTGATATTCTTACAAGACTAACAATAACCTACAATGTAAGCTCAGGTTGTTCTAGGATGTCCAAATGCTCAAGGTGAAGACATAATTATCACACTACTAAAGATAAATCAACGTAGTTCATCTCTTCTACCAAAGACGTGGCAAGACGTGAGCATAAATACTAAACCACATTTATGGTCACCTTTTTCCACAACTTTTGCTATTTCATTCGAATACTTTCAAATAAACAGTTATAGTTCGACTAAACAAATTTCTTTTGATTGCTTATTTTATTACAAATGTGATATCAGTCAACTTACGATAGTTAAACGATAAACCAGTTCTTGCATGTATTGTATACACTTCTGAATGAAATGATGAAAATTTTTAAAACTTATTTATTTATTTTTAAATATCTAAACCTTATAAATACCCAAGATTTACTTAGAAACTGTAAGTGAACTATATTGTAAGTAGTACAATTATACGTTAGTTTTGTTGAAAATATTTGATTTTTTTTATATCTTTTTAATCTCAGCGTCTCAAACAATAATGCCAGATAACTGGCCAGATCATTGGAATGACAGCATAATTCCCTACGCCTTTAACTTTTACTCCCCAAGTATGTTACACAAGCAAGCATTTTGAAATATTAATTTAAGATAAGATCAGTTTTAACGGACTATTTGTATGCAAAAAAAAATGTTATTTTTTGAAGCACAAACTGATCCTTATTACAAATAGCATTTTAAGGGCAGAAACAAAGTTGTCTCAGATTCAGAGGAAACCCAGCAGCCTTAAGCTACAACTTACGCTGGATTCTATGAGAATCGGTTTAAATTCCAGTTAACCCGTGCTGCTCCTACCTAACCTGGTACTGTTAATGTACCATTATAATAATATAATACCATAATAATACCAATAATACTCCATGAAATAAAGATACAAGTTCCTCGATTAGAGTGGCAGCAGCTGAAGATAAGAGACGGAGATATTCAACAGACGCTACCTTGAAAAAAATATTTGTCCCTTAATAGGCACAAAAGCTAAGTTTATACATTTACTATCCTATTATAATTGAGTTCATTCCACCATATTATGATCAAACTATGCCAGCTTGTACTTTCATAACATTTCCACTACGACCGTATAAGTAAATTTAAAATTCCTTATTATTTGCTATACGATTTATATTTATTAAACTTTACTAGTCGAACACTATTTTTCTAGAAATTAATTTAAAGGTCTATTAGTATCATTTATCCTCTACTTCATCCACCCTACTAGACTATAGTACAGGACTAAAAAATATATGTAAAGATTTTAAATCAGAGTAAACTACGATTTTTGTTTAGTTGATATTTAGGTTATATTTATTATACAAGCGCTACTCCAAATACACTGCCGATATTGCTGAATTTGTAGTTATGATTCCACTGATTTTAAGATAACGTAAACACTACGTGTATGTTATTATTTTTTTGTAAAATTGAACTTATTAACATAGGCTAGTATAATTAAAACCTAAAAACCCTTAGGCAGTATTACTTTTCATCAATTGTGCTCGTCACTAGTCCATTGCCATAAATCACTATTCTATCAGTTGCATCGTCTCTGACCTGCGACTGCCTGCAGAGTGGCGTAGGCTATCAATCCATCTAGTGGGAGTCCGTTCTATACTATGATTGCAAATAGGAGGTTGCGACTCAACAACCTGGTTCTCCATCGGCTATCAGTTCTGCAAGCTGTGTGGCTGGCACATTATTAATTCATCTTTCATGATGGTTACTCATGCTTTCCTGCTATATTCACGTTGTCACGATGAGAAACTTCCAGTGCTCCATAGCTTGCTGAGTGACTATAGTCACTGAGCAAGCTATGCAGAGCGCAACATATAAATGAAAGGAAAATTCATGCGTTTATTATTCAATTGTTTCAGGTCCTAAACGTTTGATTAGCCTTGTTCAAAAAGGACACAGCTACATAAAGGAACGTTCTTGTTTAATTTTTAAAGAACATGATCCCAAAGAGTTAGCAGCGTTAGAAAATGTTACGTATCTTTTCTACAGTTATTCTGCTGTTTTAGAGAGCTGTTGTCTTGCTTTTTTTAAAAAACGATACGGTAGAAGGGTAATGTATACAAATTATATTTAAGTCTTAAATAACAAATAATTTTAACATTATTAATTCATATAAATTTAAAAAAAAATCTTGGTAATATAATGGTGTTACTCCCTATCATTCACATTTTAGGTGTCGAACATAAGACCATAAATATTTTTTCAGTTAGTGCTCATAACTCCACTGTGCACACTCCCTGCAGAAGTGGCTCATGCCACAATACATGCAATTGGATTACACCACAAAAAACATCAGCCATTTCTAAAGTACGATGTAAAATCTCTCATGTTTTCCAAGGAATGTGAAAATATTACCCGAAAGATAGACTTTTTCGAAAACAGAATACAAAATATATATTATGCACAATATTTTTTTTTGTTTTTTCTTATACTTAAGTCAAGTCATAATAATATTTGACCATTAGGTGGGATAAAGAATATTTACAACAACTACTATTACTATAAGAATGTTACAATTAACAAATTTTGTATATGCAAAGGATATCATATTTGGGAAAGGTTGAAAAGTCAACAGTTAGTGTGGCTTAAAGATTTGTAGCTGTTAAAATTAGCATTACTTTATCGCTTCTTCACGCAGTAATAAAGTTGATCAAATAACCTAAAATCCATAGACTTGACTTCAACACCTTACGTATTATAATAACATGCAAACCTTTGTCTCAAGAAGAAATAAATCTATTAAAACTAAGAGCAGAACAAACGTCAATAACAAACTTTTCCAACATTGACATGTTTAACTATTAACCAAACATCCCTTTAATGAAATTTCAATTAACAATCAACTCTCACCAAACCTAAGAAATACAGTAAATATATCCCAAGAACATATAAACGCAAATGAAGATCTAGATCCACTCATACTAGACATACTACAAATATTATTGGAAACGAAAGTAACTTCAATAAAAGATAGAAAACATTTACCTACATCCGGAAACAGAACAGAACATAAATAAAATCAATATTTTTCTACCTAAACTACTACGGAATATTAATGATACGAACAATACACAGCATTAGTTATAACTAATGGACACACACCTTATTCAAGAGCTAACAGAACAAAACCGAAACATGATCAACCTTGGCAAAAAAAATTGATTATTAGGATAGAGGAACTGTGGAAGGAATTAGGTTGGCTAACATAAATAAAAAACGGTACAAAGAGTAAGAAATTTCACAAAATAAAAATAAGAATATTCGACAAATACAATATTTTTGATGAGCAGGATCACAACTTAATGTAAAAAAAATAAACAAAGAATCAAAGATTCTTTTAAGGGAAACCGCTTAAAAGATACGATAAAATAAAAAGAGAAAACGCCAAAATATACTCACGTAACTCAGTAAAGGTACATCTTTATTAATATATATTATATATATTTTTTAATAAAACACAATACACGTGCACTTGTACATAATACGACTACATAATTTTTGTTGTATGACAACTACATTAATCCTACTTGTTTAGGATACAAGACGCATATGCATTTTCTTTCTTCTCCTCTTGCTATCTTGACACCCATACCTCAGGTTCTAACACGAAAAGCAGATGCGATGAACTTCTAATTTAGGCAGGTGTATAGAAGAATATGCCTGTATGTTGTAATATAGTAGTATTAATCTATTATTAAGCTGCAGTTATTGTTTAAATTCAGTATTTAGATTTTTATGGAGAATAAACATGTGCGTGACTAGTATAAATATTCGCCAACATTTGACTGTTTGAAATTTCTTTTAAGAAGAAAAAAAATGACTCATAAAATTATAGCAGCCTGTCATTACTGCAGCAAAAGTAACTTTTAATAAGGGTCTATTAACTAATAAATTAGAATAGATATCATAATTCCAGAGAAAAAGATTAGTAAGCTTGTCATATCACGATAATTTACTATATCATTACTATCTGTACTATATCTTCTGCTACAGTTTTTATATTACTGTAATGTATTCAATTACCAGCTCATAGACTACACTAGTAATAAACATAAAAGTCACGTATTTTGGGAAAGCATTTAAAATGAAAACCTACTGTTCACTCTAGCATAGAAACCACTTTAATATTGATTAAGGATTTCAGCTGTAACTGTAGACGAGTGTTGTATATTTTATATATTTTAAAGCCCCAGCCGCGAATAGATTTGAATTTAAATGTTATTTTTTTAGAATGTACAAAGTTTGCATTCTTATTTTATACAAAAATTGTCACGTTATGCATAATAAATTTTAAATATTCAAAATATTAATTTGAGGACGTTAATTCAAGCTTTGAAAACTGATTATTAATATATTATATTATATATGTTAATTCAATTTTATGATCATAATAAAGGTATGTAAGATATAAGTTTTGTAGAAATATAGATGATGAGAAGTGGTATCGATACGGCTCATAATACTTTAATTTTAAATAATTTAATAAGGACAAATCAGACGTTTCAGGAAGCTTCTTATTCTATTCTAAAATGTTTGTGAAGTTTCAAGCTCACATGTAAACTAAGCTCTAAATTTGTATTTGAGTTATCCCTAAGCCCCTGTTATCTAGCCTTGAAGATAGATTTCCTATTATTATTAGCTAGCTTTAGCATAGCATAATCACTGGTAAGGATTTACAGTTTCGTTTTACTGCGTATATGCACCGCATTTTTAACGCCCGCGAATTTACGAGTTGTAGGACCTTGATTTTCCGCTGAAGAGCAATATTTATGATTTACAGTTTACGGGTGTAGAATACTATGTCCCATCTCACTGTATCTAAACTAACGACGAAAGAATCTGCGTGTTTATATTGTGTTGTGATGATGACTTACTACACTATATGTGCAATAAATAAAATATCCTGCGTAATGAACTCCATTTGGATTAACTAATGATTATTAAAACTTGACGTCACTACCGTCCTCCCTTTAGATAGCGATCCGAGTCGAGGTTTCATACCTCCTTATGAGGGGCCTTCGGATCGTATTATTGCCCCCGTGTTGTCGTCGACGTTCTCTGTCCACGGGGCCGGAGTGCAGCGGTGGTGCAGCAGCATTCACCGCGCCAGCTTCGCAGCATCGTCGTTGTCTCCCTACTCAGCGGGCCTCCCGCTCGCGAGTCTAATTAGATAAAGCTGTAAAGGTCTCTGGACCAACAGCACTTCTCACACACAAAAAAAAAGTCACTAACGTGGTCGAAATATAATATATCATAATATAATTAAATGAAAATCCATGCATTGTTGTGTGGTTAAAATATTACCTCGTAACATGTCAAAGAGATATATTTATTAACAAAACACAACTGACATTTTGATTTACATTTCGTGCTCCGCGCAATGAATTGGTAAAATATAAATATAATTTCTTTTGAAGTGGTTTCATACTAAAATATATATATTTATAGATATATATAGGTATATCTGTGTGGTAATTATTGTAAAATGTCACATAATATAATACTCATGTAATAAACAATATAATACACATACAAATAATATAATAATACTAACAGTACTAATAATACAAATATATGTATCCATATCTATTTCAGTATATGTATGATGTGAATAACCTAACCATAAATAACGTTACAATTAAAAGTACTTCTTCTACTTCTTTTTTCATTTTCGAATAGGTTATTATATAGTAATTTTCAAACGACACGCAACCATTTTATGGAGCAGAGCGTTAAAAAAAATGTGGAAATGCAGAAAATATTTTGATCAGATCTTATCTAGAAACGGTCTTGGATCACGTGTGAAGCCTTAAACTGATACACGTTTCGAAATAAAAACTGAAGGCTGCCCCTCTTGCAGATTCGATCGTAAGCCTTTGGGATACAGATTAGGGTCAGTACCTAGGATAGGCCTGCTTAAAAAGTTACTGCAACCTTGAGTCACTTAAAAAAATATTAGAGTTAACAGTTAAAAGTTGAGTGGTTAAATTCCCCCGGACAGTATGTAAATTCAAAGATACGTAGCCAGAGAAATTAAAAGCCTGTATCGAAAGCCAAAGGTCATTGCATTAAATTGTTTTTAGTCAATTGCTTTGATAAGGATGTAATTTTTAAAGATGTTTAATTATTTTAACACGGTTTCTTTAAAAATTACAAGCATTTAATGTGTAACGGAAAATATATACACACTGGGCATATATGTGTGTATATTTATATAATTTATTGCATGTACGTGTTTATAATAATTATTTATAATTGGGTAAATTAATAGAACAATGTTTACACTTGCACTTAAATCTCTATCAACGGTTTACAAAGGTTGACTGGTATAATGAGAATGTTAAACGTCATCGAGTCCACTCATTGTAACCTTTTTATTTTAAAGTGGTGAAAAGAAAGAATAAATAAATATATACGAATGAACATTAACTCCTTTAATCCGAGATGGACCTTTGCGTATGCATTATCAATTTTAAAAAATCTAGAGTACAGACAGAAATACATTGAATAAATAGCAACAGCTCGGATTTAGAACCTAAATTATATTGTATTTTGCTTGTTCCGCTTGTTGAATAATTTTATAACCAAATAAGCATTTTAGTTGCGGTAGTCGGCTTCGGCGGAAATTCGGCAGAGTTTGCCGAGATTTGTATACGTTAAAATAAATTCTAGTTCAAATTATTTTCGTAAGTACAGTGACTGACTGTTAGGATTTTATACTTACGGTTAGACATGGGTTTGAGTCGTAATACTAGCTATAATTAATTAATTTCCGTGTTTAACATTACAGTTAAAAAAAATCATCAATAGTTAATGTTATGTCCAGTATATGCTTTTAGGTGCGCTGCTTTACATATTTAGGATTAGAATATAATTCCAATTGAAAAATGTATTTACTTTACTTGCTATGTAAACTCCATTGTAATAAATACAGTTTTAATAACATTTTAACTTAAAATTATAAAAAGTTACAAATAAATAGCTTATCATTCATGAATAGCGAAACAATTATTCCTTAAACCTTTTCTAAAATTCAACAAGAAAGGGCGGGACAAATAAATGCAGTTTTATATTTTCTTTTGCATTGTCGTTTAAGATTAAAAATTTTAAGATAAATATATTATTTCTCTATCCATTCTAATTCCTTACAATTCGTAGCAAACCTGTTTTCGACAGAACACCTATTAAGTTTGAATTAACATTATAAAAAAACTATATGAATATATATTTAACCTTTATTAATAATGAAAATACCAACGGCTGTAATTATAAATGAAGCACATTCCTAAATTTAATTTTTCTACCAACCCTGGTAGGTTTAGGGATAGATAAAAAGGAAATAGAAACGTGCATAAAACTTTGAGTAATAAAGTATGCGTGGACAAAGAAATTTCAAATCAAAACTTTGTGATATTCATACCCAGATTTACGTTGGAGAATAAACACGAGTATAATATTTTATAGCGCTTGCAGATTTTAAAGGAAACTCCAAATGACACAAAATAAATGTGTAGTCTATTGTTTCGCTTCTTGAATACCGTTCTAGTAAAAGAACATTTGTTTTAGTCAACTTCATAATTTATTATATAGTATTTATTATGGCCATTTATTGTGTGTCAAATGTATTTAAAGTGTTATTCTAACTCCAATTTCCTCTTGAGAAGGAACGACATTTTTATACTTGATGAAAAAGTTCTAATGATGAATTACATGTAAATAAATATAATAAATAATTCCTACCATAATATGAGAAGCAATATGATGGTGATTGTCCTACAGATCGATTTGAAACATTTTTCGATTTCTATATATCAACTTTTAGTGAAGTGCCATTAATATATAATAAACAAAAAAGTCGGCGTACGATTTTTTTACATACAGATATCATGAACAAATGGTTAGATCCATAGTTATCACTTAACATCTAATTTTGTGCTCTTTTTTCACTCTCAATATTTTATAAAAAAAATAGGAATTAACGAATTTAATCATTTGACATTACTTTTCAACTAATATCAAATCACTATTCCTTGAAACGAGTATATTTAATTTGTTTTTTACATCAGAGAAATGTTTCAAGCGTTAGTGCAAGCGGTCGTATGTATGACTACATCGTTTCTCCTTTACGAAGACGGTTCTCGCTTTGAGTAAGCCTTTCAGATTCAACTTAAGTCGCTCGTTTTATTTATATTTTCTTTTGAGCTCCAACCGCAAAAGGTTTTCAAAGATGAAATGCTCGGTAGTAAATTATTAGTTTTATGTAAGATAAGTTTATTTATTCTGTTGTCTTATGTTTCAGGTCTATGGTAATTAAATCGTAGAATAATCGCAACATTTAAAACATTAGTAAAATATGAATTATTTTTCATGGCAACGATTTAAGTCATTGCCATCATTTCAACCCATTATTAATGTCCTGCTAAACACATGAATTGCTTGCACCCATGCATTGTTGTGTAGTATGATCCTAAGTCATACAGATCCATCGACTTCCCATAAATAAAGTTAGGTATAATATAAAAATATGCCAGCCCGTACTGTTGGGACCATGGTTACTGCCCTGCCGTATATGGCGAAGATAGAAGACAGGCTTCGAAAAAAAGTCCATATCGAAGACGTACAAGTAGAAGTCCAATATAACCTATCTTTGCTAGCGCATGCATACGGTATTCGATGACGTACTATAAAAAAGGATATATAAATATAACATCCTTTTTTTTAGTTAACAATATAGTATATGTTTTACTATTTGGTTTTACTTTGCAAAGAGCAGATGTTAACTCCGGTTCATTACAATGCTATAAACATTAGAATAACAGACGATATCTGTACTATTAATTTTCCTAAAAATGCATCAAACTATTTCTAGGATTATATTTATTATGAGATAATGACCATGATAGACGGCTATAATATATAACACGGTCTTATTTGTTTTCGTGCCGAAGAGTAACCAAGTTTTCAATGAATTAAAGAGGGATATATGAGCATTCAGCTCATCTGATAATAAGTCATGGCTGCTAAACATAAACAACAATCTTCATTAAAGATTTAAGGTGCGTATACTGACCCTTAAGGACTAGTGAAAAGACACGCTACGAATGATTGGGTCTATCTATTCATTCATTAAATAAAACAAACCGCTGCTACTTTTCTGCAACGAACAAGCCAATCACTTGATAGCAAGTGATTACCGTCGCCCATGGACATCCGCCACACCAGATCAGAGAGTTTGGCCTTTCAAGAAAGGTGAAGGTCATCTGGTCATTCTGGTCATCTCGAAGCTCCTAAAAAAATTCGAAAATAACGCCGGTGACAGCTAATCTCACAGAGTAATCGTGCGTTGTGCTTTATGATTTGGCAATATTACGGTGGCCGTAGCCCAAAAACACATCAATTAGCTCTTAACCAATGGACGGACTTTCAAAAAAATGAATTAGCATTTTTATTAATATATTATACGAATAACTATTTATCAATGTTATTAATTGATTGATATAGAGTAGTTGATTGCAACTTTTGAGATAAATTTTACTTTCATGATGATTCTGGTTATCACAATACTTTCTGTTATAATTAGCTTAATCTCGAATACTACATATAAAATTTATTAAGTATATATACTTTTGATCATACGACATAGGCTGATCTTTTTAAAACGCAATTTAGGATTTTAATTTATGTTTTCTTTCCAGAAACGTGTATGTTTTGACTATTGTTCATAAAAATTCTGTTTAAACAGAAAACTTCATAAATAGTTCACTTCTGTGCAACATTTGCAACAGCTTGCAAACGTACGACACACATTGTATAAATTGTACATATATTTTTTTTTAAAATAGCATTACGATATTTTATAGTTTCATATAACATGGTCAGGCTCTGGCTAGTTGCCTGGCAGTATGTACATACATAAATAAATGCAAAATTACATGTTTATCATTACACATTTATTTATTACTTAATAAAAACATTTTTATAAATTATGGCACGCTTCATGTCTGTATAATTTCAGTCTTAATATATGGCTAAAGAGTTTTGTTATATAATTTCAGGAATATTATAGTCCCACGCAAAATTATTCACTTTCCATTCTAACTTACGGTTAATAGGTTAAGGTTACTAATATTCTCCAGCATTTTAAGGAATCGGAAGGTCACAAATTTAAATATGCTCTGATTTGAAGACTGGTTAAAAACATAGTTATATTACAGTGTTAAAGAGTTTTTAGATATTTGTTATGATTTACAAATTTTTGATAAAAATAATACTAGAAAAATCGTGTTTTTTCCATCTTGATATTGATATTATAAATAAATCATATCCTAAACTATTCTTATATTATCTAAACCGTATTGTCAATTCAAATAATGTTATGTTTTTTTTATTATTATTTGTTGTACTACTTTAATTATTATATACCTCAATGTCTCGTATTATACCTCAGACTATAGAGAACATATCATTAATATAGTATGGTTATATTTGTAGGTTTTATAATTTTGTTAAAAAAGAATAAAGGTAGTAGTCAACTGAACAACGGACTTTACATCATGGTGGCACCGGTGCAGAAAAATACAGTTTTATTAAATATTTAAAGGCACAGTTTCTAACGAATACGCTAATGAAAAATAAGGAAAAGGAGTTATATATAAAAATATAATAATGGAGAATGCACATCTGACATCACACTGTCGACTTTGACGCTATAATTTGTAAGAACACTGGTGATTTATTTGAATAAATTCTCGGGTAGCCCATAGGAAGGAAGCTTCGAAAGAAGTACTTAGTTACGGGCCCATTACGTCCGTACTAATCGCCAAGTCTTTTTTTAAGTCTTCTCATTTGGACTCAACTGCCTGCGTTAATCAATAAGCTAAGTAGACTAGAAGGTCAGGAGCTTAGTGACATCAACGGAAGCCCCGCGATCACTAATCTGCTGGTGCTCCTCTAAGTAACTCATGTGCTGGCATTTCAAATTTAAGTTTTGTCGTTTTGCAAAACTATAATTAAACTTAGAACTCACTGGTGCATTGTATATTTGTGTTTACCATTTGAACCTTTACACAACGTTTAAAACAAGTAAGAGCTACTCGTAGTTGAAATGTTTGGCTACCGACATTCATTACAAGCGTTACGGTTAATGTCCTAAAAACTTTTCACCGATCCACAAAGAGCAGGTGGCCGCCATAAAGTTTTGGGCAGCAACTAAAATTTTTATTACTTGTAAATAAAACCGTGTCTCACAAAATAAAAAGAAATATACTTTATAACCAAGCGTATGAAATTAAGGAGATATAAAACTGTCATATATGTTTTTGACATAAGCATATTGTAAAATTTATCTTTTAATTACAGATTTAGATCTCGCTTTACTTTACGTGTATATAATTTATGCGCGATACCACTATGTATATAGTATAGGATGGATTTGCCTGACGCTACCCTCACCTTTCGTGAATTTGTCGAACAATCGAGTCTGGTATCTGCAGCGCACCACACGCCACGCAGCTGATACTATGTTACCGTATCTTCCATTGATACGGAATCCTAATCTAAATTAGTTGGTGAATTTAACTTCAGTATATACAAAGTTTCTTTGCATTAAAGCCTCGTACAATACATCCATTTTTGAGACATCCTTTTAAGAATTATTTTACTTGTGCTCTATACTTAACAAATTTTGTTTTACAAATAACCATAATTATAGTCATAGTATAGATTAAAGTCACCGATGACATACGAAAAGGCTTGGACAAACAAAAACTAATGGTGCTAGCGCTTATTCACTTTTCAAACACTTTTAACAGAGTTGATCACGATATCCTTCTATCTCTCCTTTCTTATGTAAAGTTCTCAACCCCTGCCTAGGAATGGTTTTCATACTATCTTCTCGGTCGCCAGCAGTTAGTTCCTTTGGGTTAACAGGCCTCCGATTGGGCTGATATTGACTTGGGTGTACCGCAAGGCGGAACACTTTCTCCTCTTTTGTTTTCATTATTTCAAATTCTATCACATACTGTTATATATATATATATATATATATATATATATATATATATATATATATATATATATATATATAATGTAATATACATAGACCTACTACTACGTGTGCTTCGTGGAGGTATTAAGGCCACCTAAACCTTTGCTTTTTTTATCTTATCTTATCTATACTAATCGCAAAGTGGAGAACAGGATTTGATTATTTGAAACACGGTATCAAATGCGCTAACTATATTGCAGTATCATAGATATATAATATATATATATATATATATATATATATACCTAATGTGTACAGTTATCGCATATTCTAAAGCCCCCACATATCAGTCGGAGAAGTCCAGCAATAAGGGTCAGAGTACTGGGCGAGTTTATTTTAGAGTTATCGTTTTGAGGAAATAGTGTAATGAATTTTTAATTGAAATTTGTTCTCATCTATATTAAGAGAAATTTAAGTAATATTCTTGTAATTTATTTTCCACAAGATGGTGTGACCTTTGTTGTCTTATGCTACTACTTATATAGACTCGTCACTATTCATTCTAAGTTGCCTAACGTCATGATGATATACTATCAGATACATTACAAAAAGTAGTTGTGGAATATCATAGTTAAATTAAGATAAAAGTTTCTATCATTACAATATTATAACAAGAAATAAACACATTGCATTACGTAAATAGTTACCTACTATATATGGAACAAATATAGCCGCTGTCGAGGAGTCCTTATAATTCTTCTATTACCTTTTGTTCCCATTGATATCGTCTAACAGAGGTGAACGATATACAGGCAATGGATGTAGGTCAGTATCTTCAATAGTAGTCATAGATAGTAGATAGTCATAAAATAACTGGAAGAGGTTAATTGATGAGATACGTGTCAAAAATGATCATAGTTGAAGTGGTGCAGCGGTTACTGGCTGTTGCGCCCTGGGTTCGATTCCCAAACAAAAACGTTTGTAAAATGTTTGTATCACAAATTGTTTCTTGATCTTGTGAATGTTTTGTGTATGTCTCGGTTCTTTGTCATTACATCTGAACCTTCATCCGATATTGTTGCACGTGAATTACATCGGAATAGGTAAGGTGGCGTAGAATTAGTGCCTGCAAATACTTATATACAATATATCCTGCACAGTCGAGAGTTCGATATTATGTAGTCAGTAGATGTCGCCATGATCAACATCCAACAGGAAGAAAGTTAAGCAGTACAGTGGTAGAGCCACACTGCAGTTTCTCTCTAGCTGCAGAATGAATGGCTGAGTGGAGGGGTCCGGGGACTTTTATTACTGGTGATGAGGCATTCCATCTCAGTCCTCAATGGTGACAAAGCATTTGTATTATGATTCCTTGTCAAGAATGAATGTAGATGTCTTGGGCCGCAGGAATCACTTGTCATCAGGTGAACTGTATGCTCGTTTGTTACACTCAAAGTAAATAAAAAAATCAGAAGTAATGGTGACATTGTCGCATATTTAGTTGCCGTAATTGTAGATATTAGTTGCTCTGATAGTGAATGTACATATATAGAAATATATTTCAATAATAATGTTTAGCCAACAATTGTACCCAACAACTAATTTGAGCAACGTGGTGGAATGAACCAAGTAATTACTACACAAAGAGGAGCTAAAGGGCAATCGTCCTTTATACCGCAATAAATTATATGTGTGTATTACAATATGAAATTGCGTAATTATACTAACATATATTTAGTCGTAATAAAACTGGTGCACTTTTTTTATTACAGTAAAATTATTTAAGAACCCTGGTAGCTTGTACTGACTTTAATGTGACGTTACTTGGCTTCCAAATATTCTAAAAAGATAAACTTCTCCATGTGAAATAAACAAAAAGATTATTCAGTTCACTAGTATAAATATTGATAAAAATTGATCTTAAAATGTTAATAAAGGTTAATGTAAACATTTCTCTTGCAACAAAGATTAGGATGTTTTTGAGATATCCATGGCTCTTCGAATATCCTCAAACGTTTCCTGCACATCATTATCATCAGTAAGTGACTCCTGAGACGTATGACATAGGTATATGCTCGATAAATTTTCTACTACTTACTTACTTTACTTTTTAATTTATACCAAAATACATAATAAATTAAAATATTTGATAGATGTCAATTTTATTTTTTGTTGCCCACAAAGTAACGTAATTCTTATTTTTTATAAAAAAAAAGTGTCACACCAGGATATGGTGGCATCTATTTACTTACCGAGTTAATAAACGTATGTAGCCATCGACATCCCTCGAGAATCTGCAGATAATATATATATATTTATATATATATATATATATATATATATATATTATTTATAAATAAACTTATTCTGATATACATATGTCGCTGGTGACTTATTATTTTGATTTATTTTGATATTTCTTTTTACATTTCATAGTGCCATGTTTCCTAGCAATTTTTGTACTCAAATCCAAGGATCACTTGTAGAGTGAAGTGAAATTAAATGCAACGTGTAGTCATAAAGCGACGCATTCGGTCGTTATTAAATCACACAGTAATAATAAATGCATACACTAGCGTACAGCAAAGTGAATAGCTTAAATGTACCTGTTTTGTTTTAAAAGGTAAACGGAAGAGTAAACTTCTGCATGTTTTCTCGTTTACAACGAATATCAATCTATGTAAGTTATTAAAAAAGGGCATTACGAAATGGTACCTTAAAAAGCGTAACGTATAGTAGTTTTATTTTAATAACTTTATAGGAGTTTTTCACACTTTCACTCCTTTATCACAAAAATGTAGTTTTGTGACTCCTTGATAAGACACGCCTCACCAAACCATCACTGACGCAGGATGATGACCACGTTGTACCTTTCCGACCACTTGAGCAGCTTCTTTACAACTGTGAGCGTACACTTTATCATTTTGCTTAGTGTTCTTTAATCGTGAATTTTTTCATCGATAAAGAGGATATTTCAGTGCATTTCACCTGCGTATCGCGACAGAAGGCGTTTTGATCGATCCACTCACTTTAATTGTAAAGATTGATTCAGAGCATGTCCTGTATATCTACGATAAGCACCGAAATTCAGGTCTTGTTTTATAATACGCAACAGAGTCCTAGCGGGAATCTTCATTTCTTGCGATAAGATTTTTTGCTTCCTAATGGGGTTATGACGAATTCTGGCTTTAACAGCATTAACAGCCTTTGTAGTTCTAACAGCACGTGGCTGCACCGATCTTTTTTGGTCTTCGACAGAGGAAGTGTTGTTGATATGTTAATATTACGATATACGAACATGTATGTATGTTAACAAGCGTTATGTAAGTAAGTGTTATGGCTGATACCAAGCTTTTGCAGTGTCTGGAATATGACCGTCGGCTTCATAGCCACTTTTTCACAGTTTTTAAAATAACGTGTTCCAAATTCAAAATAATTAAAAAGTTAAAAGGAGTCAGTTAAAAGGTAAAGTATCTGTTACGTTTAGAAATGCCAATTGCATAAATATCACAAAGGTTTTAGGAGTCGGTAATACATTTTCATACTTTAAGCACATCACGCATTACCGACCCTTACGAGTCGATAATGGGAACCATGAGAGCTTATTACAGATTATTATAATTTTTTTATATCACTTAATTTTGTTATTTCACATAATTGTTGTTATTAAAATTATTATTTTGTTGATAGTGTCCGATGTATTGGCTTATCGTGTTTATTGTATTAAAATATTTAACTTTGTACGAGTATATTTGAATTTTTTTATTTGCTCACAAGACCGAACAGCTTTGATTTTTTTTTATACAAATAGGCCAAGACCTATATTTACATAAAGGATATTTTCAGTCCCAATAACGGGACACAATGTGATGATTACCACGTACGGCACATAACTAGTCCTCTATTATTTACAAAAATATTAATGCAAACTGACACAAAAATACTTATTGCAGAAACAGGAATCAACAAAAATTGTATTGGTAGAAACTGATTTGAAATTTTTATAAAGAGACATCCAACAAAAGAAGTATCCAAACGCATTGTATAAAATCTCAGAATCAGCTATAGGAGGTTTTATCAAACTTGTGAATATTTTTATTAAGAATTCAAGTGACATTTTTTAAGATCCAGGGCGAATTTTCAACTGTGAAGATACTGTTTTCAACCTAAAAGAGAAACATTTTTTATCAGTAGAAGAAGCAAATGAGTATATGATGGGGACAAACGCAAACTAAAAAAAATATACTTAACTGTTAATATCTCAGCCGATGAAAACCTTACAATACCAATGGTACATTTTACGTGCAAATGTTTACCCAAAAGCCTAGTGCTCACATTACCTAGTAGATGGAGACATACAGGCAATACGGACTCGGTTTGAATGAATACAGAAGTCTTTTTTGAGTATTTTTTTTTTATTTGCTTTTATCTATGACTTGTGCGGCACTACCACCACTACCATCTAGGTTTTGTTTTTGGACACTCACACTTTTCATACATTGCTTTCACTGTCTATATTCTGCAAAGGAAAAGGGTCAATTCAATCCCTCAGTAACTTCAGATATATAACTATTATTAAAGAATAACAATTATCTATAACATCTGCGGTGAGCTTTTCCTACCAAAAGTTTCATCTTTACGAAATCGATCGATGCTTGGCATGACCTTCTTTTTAATGATATTGTGTTACGATTTTCGAGGAATTACTAAGCAACCATTACGATAAAAAAAAACTTTTTCGGTATTATAAAATTTTGCCGTATAGGGATTTTCAAACGTCTCTGTTTTAAAATCTTTGAAACTCACAATGAAGTTCTCTTGCACATAATTGAAATAACTACTTTTCTCAACCTTGTTAAAAGGCGTGGTTTAAGTCGAAAGAAAGTACGTTTTTTATAATTTATGTCAGCTAAATAATAATTGTCTATTTCGCTATCGGAAACCTAAATATTTTCCTTAATATACTTTGTTTAATTTTAATTGAAGCTCCTTCAAAACATCGCAAGCAATCTATCAAACAAAAAATAAGTGAAACGAGTTCTTTTATTTTACTACTTCAGTAGTTTTCTTACTGGTACGATTCACTTTATATGCACATTGAGTAAATCCAAAGTTAGGAGAATTTTACAGCTCATAAAAGAACAATCGTCGGATCACAACAAATTCTAAAACATACAGTTAAGAAATAAGGTAAAATAACACGAGTACTGTTTGAACTCGAATCAGTTAAGTGTGTGTAATTCTTGCACCGCACTGATATTACATAATTATACTAATTTTAACAGAAATATCATGCTTCTGTTATAATTATTGTTAATATTAGTCGTAATTAGTAGTAAGTAGATGGAAGTCATGTTACAAACATCGAACAAACATCAAACCCGAAAATTAATAGTGTGACAAATATTTTCCTCGCCTAATATTTGAAGCGAGGAATTTCTTGGTAATACCGCAAGAATAATAACATCACTAAGCAATTATTCTCTGCAAGATTTCTGACTGTCATTTTAACCTTTTTGTTTAAAGACAAATAGGGATAAATAAGCTTTATAACATTTCCTTTGCCAGAAGGCAACATTCCAGGAAACCTTTTCCGAGACGCAATTTATGCTAGTTTAAAAATAGGTTATTACGACACACTAAGCGGTTATTTCTGACATCTACCGGAATAGGTTCTTATCGACCTTTTTACGCTACATTTGCTAACATGTCTCTTAGATTAACTTATACATATCCAGTACGTAAATCATTTTGTTCCTAAAAATTGCTGGCATTGCGAAGAGATGTTGTATCTATGTATTTTTTACCAAATTTGCCATGGGAAGTGTTCTGAGGATTTCTTTGGATTCATTTCATCCGCTGAGTTTAAATATCGTACATAACGATAGAATTCAAAATTTCATCCTCATAATTTCGATGATTTGCAATCCACCACTGTGCATTTTACGCAAAATTTTCTGCCATACACAACTACTCTGTAAAATCATCTGTCACCGGAGATACCCACAAACCGATACTACTTAGAGACCTACAAGAAAAGAGCCTGCATCTTCTTAAAGGCCGGCAACGCATCTGCGACTCCTCTGGTGTTGCGTTCATGGATGGCGATTATCACTTACCATCACATGAACGACTTGATAAACGATTAAACTATTCCATAAAAAAAAAGATATTTTTCCATAGCCCATGACCACCTGCTTATTACTAAAGAAAAATTCAAGTCAATGAATATCAGTGTCATTTCCGGTAAACGTTTTCCAAGTTTTGATGAATTTTCTTATAACTTTTTTTTATAACAACAGCATTAAAACTGATATGATAATTAGGAAGATCGTTATATAAAGTTCACTGTAGAGGATCTAAATTTTAAAACATTGCCCTACAAGCAGCGAATATTGGAGTAATTTATAACGAACTACTTTGCGAAATTTATAGCGGTCGCTTTAAATTACGGTCTGAAGTGAAGGTTTTTGCAGCGGAAATTAATTACATATTATTTTAAATGATTATAACTTTATTTAAGACCAAATACACATAGAACATCAAATTTTAATATTTTTAAGGTACAGAAACGAGTAGGGTAAAAGGGTAAAGGATAAAAGGTAATATAAAAATATTTAAAGATTCAAGTTTAAATACGTATATACATATATTTTACAAGAAATATTAGGGATTCGTTTATTAGAAAGACTTATTAAATAATGTAAATCTGTAAGGTATTTATATTCTTTATTTGTTATTTAGCAAATAGATACGTTGAGCAAAGTTTCGGAATCCAACACTTGATCGAACAACAACTGACGCGGTGTATCTGGTTAACAATAGCAACTGAACTTCATTGTTTTATTAGCTATCATATCAGAACGCAATCTGAGCTCAAGATACATAACGAAATACTTTTGTACGATGAGTGCTACTTTACGCTACGAGTTATATCGAATAACGTTAATCATGGAACAACTTGAGACGTCATTTACTGTAAGCACATTTTATATTTACATTGCAGTTTGTTTCTAGCTGCAGAATGAATGGGTCAGCTCGACCGGCACCACGCCTTCAGAGTATACCAGCGAAAAATATGAGCATAATGCTGCTGTGTTTCGTCTGGTGAGTGTAGGTATCCGGAGACTTTTATTTATAGTAACGAGGCATCACGTCTCAGTCCTCAAGGGTAACAACGTTTCTGCATTATGATTCCTTGTCAAGGATAAATGAAGATGTTAGGAGCCGCAGAAATCACTCGCCATCAGATGAACTGTGTTCACCATTAACTTCGTATGTTACTCTCAATCTAAGAAAAAAAAAGTGTCTATGGCTCATGTTTTCTACATCTACCTTAAATAAAGATTTAAGATGCACATGCATTGCCAACCCTGAGGGCTGAGACGAACTCATATGTTATTGGGACCCAGATATCTACACTCACCTGCACTGCACTGCAACTACACTGTTTCGTTTCGAATGGTGGGTATATACCTCATTTCTTTGACCCAAAGTCCTTAGTCAAGTCAAGAGTGCACCTTGAGACTTCTTTGAGGATAGATGTAGATGTCATCGGCTACAGTCATTACTTGCTATCTTGCTATTATCTTTATCTATCTTTGCTGTGTGCTTGTTTGTCCTTCCTCATATTATAATAAATACTACATGAGAATAATTTGTCAGGGAACTCGCTGGAATAAACACAAAGTAAAATAAAGCTTAAAATTATTGTAGTCTGTTAAATTATTACGATCATCCAATATTAGAGACGAAATCTTTAGATATTAGTTAAATGTAGAATGTTAAGAATCCTGTGGTTATCCAAGGGACTCCGAGATAAAGTGACATAATAGGCGAGTAAAGTAGATGTCGTAAAAAGAATTGGGTCCCAAACCTCGTACCGAAGTATTTTCAAAGATATCTTTGAAAGTTTAATCTCCAGTTGATTTTTAACTTTTCTTGTTGTAACTAATATTTTCTTGTTATAATCTAGAAAGTGCTTAATTTTGTTATAATGTGGATTATTAATTGATGTACATGACGTATACTTTTTTTTTATTATTACCTGGTGGTAGTAAAAGTAATGAAGTGATTCCTACAGCAGTCATTATGCAGATACATATTTTATTATTAGGACGTAGTCGAATGCCACGTCACCAGTAGCCCAGCCTCTCGGTATTACAATGAATATTTTTTTGTAGTGTGTCCACCAGAATAAAAAATATTCTGTGTAAAACCATTTAATCCTCTCATCCCTATTCTACCAACGGACAACGGATATTGCGGGACTCTATCCTTTTGTTGATCATTATATTTGTTTAGAACAAAACAATATACCGCGTTCTTCTTAATGCGCACAACAAGGGAACGGAATTGTTTGCCTGCGTCTGTGTTTCCATTCTAATATAACTTGGGTGTCTCCAAAGCAAAAGTAAATACACTCACTCAGCTAGTGCATTTATCATCTAAGACAAGTTAGCATGAGGGGAATAATAGTTAAGTACCGGGCAATTGCGATATAATGCTATTAGACCAAGTTGCGCGGCAGCATCTTCAAGAAATGATAAACAACAGCAAAATATCAATTTGTTTACTTGCTGAGAGGCAAGAGCAAACAGCTAACTACACTAAACTAGCTATAAGTTGTAGGCGATCAAGTTAATCAAAAAAGAACTAACAAACAATTAATGCTTATATATTATTGCTTTATGTCTACTTATTTATACGTCCATACTTTTATACTAACTTTCCTTAATGATTATCGTTCACCATCAATCTTACGTCCCGCTCCCAGATGAATTGATTTTGCGATCCACTGCGACAAAGTAATGTGAATTAGGTCATTAGTTTAAGCATAATTTGTACGTGAAAATTTTTCTAACAACCATCTTCCAGAAATTAAACAACCGTTAAACAATATACATAGCAAACGCTAACAACGAGGTCTTAGCTAGCTCTGCTTTGAGGTAAAGAGCAGGAAGAATAATTCCTAATAGAATAATAAATTCCGACAGAAATATTTGCACAAAATCTCATATATCAAAAGTATTTGTATTTCAATTAAAATATTAGATAAATACTCTATACTCTGAATATTGTGTATGAATAAAAATAATTTTGCATATTGTCAGTTGGTTTGAGTATTAATAAAAAAATTATAGTACGATAAATTCACTGTATCAATAATCGTTATAAAGAGAACATTCCTGATCTATATTCTGTGTACGTCTATAAATATAATTATCTGATGATGTTAGCAAAACGATAATGAAATTTAAATTATCCACTGACGTATTCAGACATACCTTTCAAGATTTCCATCAGTTCAAATTTATGCGTAGAGACTAACAATGTGTCGAATCGACTGGCTAATTTTAATTCCTTTAACTTCTAAATAGCTTCTCAACTCAACTCAAGTTTAATTTAGAATAACGAACGTTAAGTTTTATTTATAATGCTGTTCTCTACATTTATAAATATATTTTATAAATGTATCTAAACATTTAAAAATATTATCTTTGTTAATAAAAGAGGTTCAAGATATTTACATGTTTGCAGTGGGGTTTAGGTGATGAAGATAACAGTCAGTTATTCATATTCGATATTACGTTTAGTAAATTCCAGACGTGAAATGACTTTTTATGGACATGAGTACTATATATTAACTTAGTGCAAAGTTTGCAAACTTTGCAATTAAATAAAACAACTATATGGTACGCCTTTTCTAAAATACTATTTCTTAATGCCCTTTTTTAATAATTTACGAGGTTTGGTATTCGTTGTACGTCTACAACGAATACCAAACCTCTTTATTTCTCGTCGGAAATAAAAGCGAGAAAATACGAAGAAGTTTACTATTCCATTTGCGATTCAAAACATAAAATATAAACATAAGATAACAGGTACATTTAAGCTCTTCATTTTGCCACTGCAAGCGTACACGCTACTGTATGCATTAATTATAGCAGTGTGATATAATAAATAACGAATGCATCGCTATCACTTTATGAATGCACATTACGTTTAATTTCAATTCGTTCAACAAGTTATCTTTGGATTTGATTACAAAAATCGCTACAAATATGTCACTACGAAATGAAAGAAAACGTAAATACAAATACCAAAATAAATCATTAAAGCACCATCGCCATCATCATATATGAGAACAACTTAGAATAGCAATGTCGTTATATATTTATATTAATAAAACTATTTTATATTTTGAAGTAAGGTAGTATCTTAGTATATTTGGCACATAAGGAAGGAAGGAGACTGGGAGCACTTTTTTATTAAGGTAGTGAGGAAATTTATTTAGTGAGTATTATTAGCACAGTAATGGCGTCAATCTTCTTGTTCTACGGGCTTTCCAGTAGTGGAAGTAAAAAGAGCAAGTTATCTCTATCCTTGTTTTTAAATATTAGGAAAATAAAAGAAAGATATTAATGTAAATGTCATAAATCAGTATCACAAGAGACGACAGACTAGATCTTGGGACTTTCAATTTTGTAAAAGAAGATACGACTCCGACTGTGGCGGGTGGAACTTCTCGTTATTCAAGAGATCTCTTCAATATATATGAAGTTCGGAATATATCACTCGATTGATTAAAAAGAGTACCCTATAGACAGCGATGGGCTCATTTGCTATTGCATGGGCTATTGCTGAAAACTGTTGGATTTTCACTTGCTTGCTAGATAATGGATAAATATCGAATAGGATGATTGCTTTTAATCCATCAAAAACTAATTCTTGACTCTCTAACTAATGTTGACTGGATTCATCACTCAAAGTACCTTTCAACAACTATAATAACTAAAATAAGCAGAGCAGGGCTTTAACAACACATTAATTTGGTATAATAATCCGTTGATCACAGCCTAAGACGAGGATTTATCTAACTACTTGTAGAGAGTGTTCCTTCCGTAGATTTTATTTCCAGTGATAAGACGAGAATATATTCAAGATACTTCAAGATAACCAGCACATCAGTTGTTATTTCATAGTTATTTTCAGGATCCTCATCTAATAGGTGTACAGTTAACCCCACACAATCCCACAGACTTTTGTGACTCCATTTATTCTCACAGACAATGTCACAAACACCTTTTTTGGGCACAGACTGCGCAATGGTAAACTTTCATAAAATCGGCACTTCTACCAATCTGCAAGAATAGGTGGTATATACGTATCAATGTATTAGACAATTACTGTGCCTTAATACTATAGCTGATATATCATATTATATAATAAACAAAAAGTACAATATTAGCAATGCTATTAGTATTCCGTTTAACCACCAAATAACCTGACAATGCTTGTGCTAGGAGATGGTTCACGGCAATAGTCGAATGGTCGATTCGAACCTACGACCTTAAATTTCGCAGACCGTATCCTAAACCCTTAGGCCATTGACGCTTCAAAATATCATGCACACATCTGATCCCATAGCATGCTTGTACAAAGCTAAACGCAGCCAGTTATTAGGTACCTCTTTATTATATTACTCTTTATCAATAATACAGACTTCTAACATACAGGTACCAAAGTGAAAAATTCTTTGCAATGTTTAGACGTACATTTACATTAGACAAAAAGATTAGTGAGCAAGTCTGCTATATCTTTTGCTTCCATGAATCTGTGTCATCGGGTCTAGCCATCCACTAATAGATCCATAATTTTCGACATATATTCAACTTAACCTTTGACAAGACAAGAGACAAGAAGTTTAGAAACTCTGCGCTAAAAGTAGTGATGTACGTGAAGCAAGAGTATTACTGTATATTTTAGTATTAGTTGGGGATTTTGTTAAAGGTTAGATATATACCCCTTTTATAAATCAAAATCAAGTCCTTAAAAGTATAACTGCATAAAACAAAACTGACAACATTTTTACGAAATAGAGATAGAGATATTCGAGAAGACGTACAATCGTACAGAACTGTAGAGCACTTTATTGTAGGACGCAATCACGCTTCTGCAATATCAGTCAACAATAAATTGCTAGTACCAGACCGTTCCCGTTTCTCCTTAACTGTTTGACATACGTCCTCAATATCACGTAACATGCAGTGAATGCTTCTCTTTGATTTTCATAAAGATATTACGGGCATAATAAAATAATTTATATTCTTCAAAATACTATGAACATCTCTACTGAACTTGATTCAAAAACTAGAGATAGGTTTACAAAGATGTTATCTTATATTATCTTATGTTATCTTTTACTAAGATGTTAGATGTCAACCTAACATCATATTGTATGCATTGGTAATGTCACCTGTAAAACATGCAACTGTTACTTTTCTTTCCGTGAAACCCAACAAAGTTTTATTTTCTAGGCAAGGTTGTTATAAGTAGAGAAGGATTTTTGAAAGCTCGTTACACAAAACCAAATCAAATCATTTTCACATAAAACCAATGTCTTTTATTTAAAATTACATTAAACAGTTTACGCAAACAAGAGATTATAGAGATAAGACTTAAGGATGACAGGGCCCTCCCTTATTCAGAATAGAGACAAGAAGTTTAGAAACTGCGCTAAAAGTAGTGATGTACGTGAAGCAAGAGTATTACAGTATATTTTAGTACTAGTTGGGGATTTTGTTAAAGGTTAGATATATACCCCTTTTATAAATCAAAATCAAGTCCTTAAAAGTATAACTGCATAAAACAAAACTGACAACATTTTTACGAAATAGAGATAGAGATATTCGAGAAGACGTACAATCGTACAGAACTGTAGAGCACTTTATTGTAGGACGCAATCACGCTTCTGCAATATCAGTCAACAATAAATTGCTAGTACCAGACCGTTCCCGTTTCTCCTTAACTGTTTGACATACGTCCTCAATATCACATAACATGCAGTGAATGCTTCTCTTTGATTTTCATAAAGATATTACGGGCATAATAAAATAATTTATATTCTTCAAAATACTATGAACATCTCTACTGAACTTGATTCAAAAACTAGAGATAGGTTTACAAAGATGTTATCTTATATTATCTTATGTTATCTTTTACTAAGATGTTAGGTTAACATTATTGTATGTATTGGTAATGTCACCTGTAAAACATGCAACTGTTACTTTTCTTTCCGTGAAACCCAACAAAGTTTTATATTCTAGGCAAGGTTGTTATAAGTAGAGAAGGATTTCTGAAAGCTCGTTACACAAAACCAAATCAAATCATTTTCGCATAAAACCAATGTCTTTTATTTAAAATTACATTAAACAGTTTACGCAAACAAGAGATTATAGAGATAAGACTTAAGGATGACAGGGCCCTCCCTTATTCAGAATAGAACAAGGGAGGATCCTTCGAAGGGGTTTTGGAATGGGCAGAACAATTATATCTCTCCTTTGGTCGAGCTGAAAACAATATTCGAAAAATTTGTTATAAATGTACTAAAATATATTTTCCATTATTACTCACTCAGTGATTCTTTATTATTACACTTCTTTGTTGTGTGTCACTCACATTTGGATATTAAAATTTAATAGAAACGTATGGAAATATCCTCTTCAAACTCCTTTTGCTTTGCTTCTTTATTTCTAAATAATATTATTTCAAAACAGTGAACATGTTTCTAGGAGCTTCTACGTGCTTTGAAAATAAATAGAGTGCTAAAATATATATTTGTTAAAAGTGAAGCAATATTCGATTACCCTTTTTTCTATCAAACTCCAAAAACATAATAAATAGTATGCCTTTGTTTAAGTCGATTTTTTTAGTATTATAAATATATATATATATATATATATATATATATATTTATAATATATATATATTTATTTTTATTCTAAATATTATTAACAGCTTATTATGTTGTTCTATGTTTTATTTAAATCATTCGCAATTTTAATCTTAACTCAATCCGCATTTTTTTCATTCCATTGAATCTTTAATTCGTAAATAATATCGACTTTAATTTTATTTATTCTTTTTATCCCTTAAATAAAGTTTATAAGGGCGGCCTTAATGCCCGGTGGCATTCTTTGCGAGTAACCCTGAGTGAGAATAATATCATCTACAAAAACATCAGTTTACAAATATACATACGTTCACATATACATATACACAAATACATAAACACAAATTCAATGGGAAAATATAAATAATATGTTATTTGCCTTCAAATAATGTTACCGAATAAGTTTTAAAAGAAAGTATACTTGATGAAGGGCATTTCAGACAAGTATAGCCTTTAATATAAAAGAAGAATAGAACCCAGCGCAATCGTGTGGAATAGAATTGTCATTCTTTTTAAACATTAAGTTTTCAAGGATGGAATGGATGATCAAGTATCTAGAGTAGGATGAAGAAATTGGAAGTCATCTTTAAGATAAGATGAATAATTTGGATCATTTAATATAAGATAATTTAATAGAAAAGAAGTAAAATTGTAGAGCTTTTGTCGACTAGTGAGCTCTTGACTGGTAAACGATAGAAGGAAATGTGATCATACATAAGTCAAAAATAAATCTTAAGAAATTATTCAAAAGGCGCTTCAACTTATGAAGAAGATTCTGCGATAGATCTGGGTAGCATTCATCACCCTAATCGATAACGGGTAGAATAAGAGAACAACCAGCATAAACTTAGTTCTGAAGGGTAAGAAATTTTTATGACGGTAACGAGAACGCTAGATTCCGAAATCTGTAAATTCCAAGTCCTTTTTGTGGTCCACTTGCAAGCGAAGATTGACTATAGAATTACTGAAAGGAATCAATGTTCCGTTGTTATAAATAGGAAGGAGGTTTCCATAATTAACCTTCACAAGAATGCTGGGACTTCTCACAATCATACATCTGCACTTCCCTGTATTAAATACAATCCCATTTCTATATGATTAATCTCTAATAGCTTACAGGTTTTTATTTATAATTTCAATGCTTTTATTGAGATCATTGACGTTCGACTGCTCATAAAGATCTGAATCATTCATCCACATACAAATGGTACGAACGATTTAGAACTGTGGTGATAGAGTTTTTAAATAATGAAAACATATATAATATAAATTAATATTAATCTATAGTAGAATGGAAATTTGAATATCGAGTACGCGTTGTCACAGGAAAATGTAACAATACATTTTTTTTTTCAATTTCAGTCGGATATCGATCGTGGTAGATAGAAACACGAGTACCACTACACCACACGTACTCTTAAACGTATATAAAAGACCAATGTTTCACTCTATTTATTTTTATCTGTGTAACACGCAAAATCTACTGTGATGACGATGATATACCTAAACGGATGTCAAATATTTATAATTAAATTGGATTTTTTTAGACCTGTTGGATTTTGCCAATTAAAACCGTGTTAGCAAATGTTGAAATGATTGTGTTGAAAAATATTATTATAGTATATATTATAGTTTTTAAAAAAGTTTTTTTTGTCATTGAAGAAGTATCCTGAATTTTTTCTAAACTATAAATATAGCGAATAATATTCACTAACGATAAACATATATATAAATAATAGGAATCATAAGGTCCAAACTATTGTGCAATCATTTTAAAGTAAACATACAAGCTAATTAATAAACATAATATATTAATTCATTCATTTAATGATGGATCAATACGACGGCTCATGGTCATCGTTCCGTCTCTTTTTAGACGTGGTCTTTTTGCTGGTATCCATATTGTGGTTTAAAAAGCCCGAATCATGTATTAAGATAATGTAATGAGGTAACGTTACAACAAATATTACAGTTACAACAATTAAAAAAAGGGAAGAGCGTTAATGGGCCTCTTTTAGTATTACTAACTATTTAGATTTAGTTCAAAATAAGAAACTTATTGAATTTCTTAATTTTGTCGACCGATCGATTGCATCTGATATACTTTTTTTTACTTTTACTTTACATTAGTTAATAGTGTAACCATATATTTTTATAAAATTGCTTACGTGTAGGTAATATAAAGCTGCAAATCAATCACTCTGGCACCCTGGGGATAAGAAAATTAAGATAGGTATCCAATATTTCCCGAAAATATACCAGCTTGATTGCCTCACCGTTCCAATATTATATTTATATAACATCATTTCCAAGTGTTACGTAATTTCTATTTCTCTGTTTATTTCATTTATTACTTACAAAAGGATTAATAATAATAAAAATATTTGTAATTTTGGAATAAGAGAGAGATATTTCTTGAAATTTCTGCGTACAGAACTACTATACAGCACTTGTATTACCTACACTACATATATTATAGCCGTAGCAAGATCTGTATTTAGCTCACTTGACCCAATACAAATTCAAGACATTTTATATCATGGTTTATTTATATTTAATTATTTTATTTTTAATTATGTTGTATAATTATGTGCAATTTTCTTCGATAACTTTTGGCCATTTTGTAGGTAGTGAAATAATTCTTTTGCTGCTGAAGCTTTGGAACTTCTGATCTAAAAGCTGCGACAAGTAGTTTTGACAGTTCTCTCTTGATGTTAACCGAACACTACCTGAAGAATACTGAAGAAACCGAAACAGGTCACATCTGCAGGTCACATCTGAGGGTGCAAAGTCTGGTCTTATATGGTGGATGCATTAACAATTCCCAACAAAGCTCTATCAATATTTGCTGAGTGGCTAGATGTGTGTGGTTTGGCATTATCATGATAAAAACCACACCCTTGATTGATCAATTCCGGTCGTTTTTTTCCATTTCTTTCTTGAGTCTCACCATTAGAGTCTCATCAAATCATTACATCCATTTCGATGCCTTGGTGGATACGATGATAAGTAAATCTTAAATATTAATGATTCACCTTTTAATCTTAATATTATTGCTATTATTTATTGCAAATGTTAATGTACATATGTGGTACTTGTAATGTGTGGCACTTGTTAATAGTTGACCATGGGGCCACTTTACGCGTGTTCTTCATGTTTTATCTAGAGTATTATAATACCATTTATTGAATATATACATAGATCATAGATATTCGCTTCTGCATGTTTCTATCACCAACACTGCAACATTTTTTTAAGATGTACTCATATATTTCGATTTTATCGTTAGACCCAATGGTAACTAAAGTTAGCGAAATAGGTTTATGATCAGGAGAACCATAAACGGAAACTTTATCTGATTCTTCCTTTTATTTAGAATCATATTACAAGTTTTATAAATAGAGAGCACACATACCCTAAAAATGCTTAGTTTTTATTGAATTAAATAAAATCATAACATTTAAATGTACTTTGGAGAATAGTTGCAAGTCAATGATTTTAAATATTCTAAGTGTAAGTTAAAGCCATGAGGAAATTAACTTATCCAGATAAACTTGCTGATTTATTTAATCATACAGGATGCGGTAAAATGACATTTTGTACAATCGCTTGTAAAACATTTGTCCTCCACAAAGTTTCGAGACTGGCTTTTAATTCAAGCTTTTAAAACTTGGTTATCCTTGGTATTCAATAGAGTAATATGAGTTTTCAATTTAGTTAAACACGAACCATATTTATTTGCCTTCTCAAAGAGTTTCTGTTCTTCCGAACTAAGATTACAACATTGTTCACACCAATAAATGTAATTATTGGCTTCAATATTTTATAAGCCATGACATAAGAAGTATTGAAGCCAATAAAAAACAAAACTTACTATACTAATGTGTGTGTTTTAATGTAAGTATAGGAAATAAGCACATTGTATGATTTTGTGCAATATATAGAACTGAAAACATTGTTTATTTTGTCGACTACACTATTTGGTTTGGAAAACTGAGATATAAGTATATTATATTTTTAAATGGTATCGTCGTGCTGAAGCTAAAAGCTAACAGTAGAATAAATGGAAGAATAATAATAACGCTTTCACAGAATATACGTAGAAAATAGTATATAGTATTTTGTTCACTGATTTATAGCTGGTAACGAGGCATACGTTCTAGTCATCGGTACATTTTGATTTGATATAGAGACTAAATTGAGATGTACTAGGCCTGCAAGGATCACATGTTCATATGGCATCCATCGCTAAAGTTGAGTTTGGTGTTCGTTCGTCACAAGTTTGACATGGGCTTCTTACAAGGTATTCTCTTAATGTTGGGCTATTGGAACATAATCAGTATCGGGGCTGCAAGATAGATCGTTTTTACAAGGTTTTCTATAATCAAAATTATAAAGAGGTTGTTAATATATTATTTCTTTCTTTCTTATCACCGCGTTCGTGGTTAATCGGCAATTGCATTATACAATTTCATTGTTACCAACACTGCTGATCGAATTCAATTTGTTCGCGAACTATTACGATGGCGTCTGCCCGAATGTTTTATTCTTTTGCTCCTACATTCATTGTTTTTTAGAAAATTAATATGATTTTCCCTTTTCCCTAATTTCTTATTAAAAGAAATAACAAAACTTGCTAAATATGGATGGAATATTAAAATACTGTCTATTGTAAAATTTTATAAGTACCTTATCGCAGTAACACTAGGCCAGAGAGTATCCCCTAGTTTACAAGCCAGCACAACACCATATCTGTGTATGCAACGCACAGTAATAAAACTTTTTAAAAGATGCTTATTATAAAATTTCAGTACATATTTAATACTTGAAAATATGAGATTAACCGTCTGGTAGAGTTAGTAAATTAAACACACAATACCTTGTATCAGAAAAATATTTTCGACTACCGTCTCTTTTTTGGTTAATATTCTATTTAGTTTTCTGGATCAATTCTATTTGTTCTACGTCTATGCTTAATTTTTTTTAAACTAGGGGAGAGAAACGCACACATAGTTTTCCTTACGGGTTATAATAAATGTAGTCCATTACATCTATATATTCATCCTCAACGAAGATACAAAATACACGTGCAAGATAGAGGGCTGAGATGGAATGGCTCTACCAGTAATACGAAACAAACATTATTATGCTGCATTTTATGTGAGGACATGTCCTTTCTCGTAGAGCTGACCCATTCTTGCTGCTTTTATGTATCTGTGCTACACAACTTTCATTGGTTTACAATGGTATATTTTAGTTTTTACATCAATTTCACGTAATTTCGTAAACATTCATGGACTTTTTTACTTACGGTTTCTCCCTAAACTTTCTAGTACCTATCTGAAGCTTGTGGATAGGTTAAAACTAGTAGATGGCAGGTAGCCATTTACGTTAAAGTTTTTCTTGCTCGGTTGAAACATTGATTGATGAAGATTTAATTATAAAACATTATTCGTGTTTTAACAGCAAAAATATGTAAACTTGTTATTTTTAGATTTTATCCTAAATTTTAAACCAATATTTGTCTAACCCATGAATACACCTTAGAGGGAAGACAAGATTGGTTTTTTATCTTAAACTAACTATAAAACGTAAAATATTTGCTTAAATATTTTCTTATCTTATAAATAGTAAAATATAAAATTTAACGGTAACATAAAATAGTCAAGAATATGTAATTAAAGCAGTAAGTAAGCTTTAACCATCTCTTTTATAATAAGATGTAAGATCTCATTTAAACGGATACAATAATAAAAATATCTTATCTTCATTTTCATTATCTAACGTAATGAGATTAAATTTACTTCAAAAATATGAGCCCCGTAAGGCAAGTAAGGGAAAACGAAAATTAAAGCATTTTCTTTACGCCCTATAAAGTATGAGTTATGAATTGGTAGTGTCGAAGCGTGTAATTTTCAATTTGAAAATGAAATAAATTGTAAATTAAACGGTAAAAATATAAAAGAAAGTTTAAATAGTAAGTAGTACTAAGCAGTATCGCATAATATAAAGTCAGATTTTAAGATTTAGAGT
Organism: Teinopalpus imperialis; assembly: GCA_029286865.1. Classification (NCBI taxonomy): domain Eukaryota; kingdom Metazoa; phylum Arthropoda; class Insecta; order Lepidoptera; family Papilionidae; genus Teinopalpus; species Teinopalpus imperialis. The sequence goes on from JAGSMU010000005.1 coordinate 7,182,607, forward strand.
ACTGTTCACACCACACACATCTTCAGCTTGTATTAGTCCACTGCTGGACATAGGCCTCTCCTTTGGCATGCCACTAAGCTCGGTCTTCAGCCCCTGTAACTAGGTGGCGCAATGATATTCGTAGGTCAGCTGACAGAGAATGTAGAAGAATGCTGTTCATTCAACGTTAATAGCGGCTAAATCTATCAAGATGTTAAATAGAACCCACATTAATTAACGGTAAAAAAATGTAGGACGAATACAAAATAAAAAAAAAAAAAAAGACGTCAAGGGTAACAACGAGAACAAGGCACTCACGTCGCTTGACCGGATGATAGAACGGCGGACGGAGCCGTTCGAAAAATGGCATGTATGGTAAGCAGGAGTATGCTATTTTATTGTTTTAATATTAGAATAACTCACATTCAAGGCATGAGAATAAATTTTAAAATCGTACGGTATCGGAGAAGTGCAATTAAAAAAAAATTATTCTTGGTACTACTTCGATTTTTCAATCTAGCAGACGCAGAAGTCGACATCGCTCGCTTTCAGTGACGAAACTCAAATTTGTCCTTGATCTAACCGTGATTGAGATTGAGAAAAATGAGAATCAGATAAAAATTTTAAAATAATTTTTAATAAAAAGTTACCTCGGATTTACTAATGCATAACAAAAATTTTTATCTGATTCTTATTATTCTCAGAATCTCCGTACAAACCCTTCTTTCAAAATTATTTTCAGAATTTTTTCAAAATTTTACTTGGGAACGTTACAAATTATATGCCACGTTATCAGTGATATATAGTATTGAATATTATAGTGTATTAAAATAAAAAAAAGCTACATAATGATAATTTACAAAATATTAATATTAAAAAAAAATTGAATTTGTAGTCCATCAAATATTTAAATTTATGTTTTGTTGTAGAAATGCAAAGTATAAACTAAATATGTTCATACATATGTCATAAAATAAATCGCGAGGCTATAGAAAATAATTAAAAAAATAAACTCTAAATTAACCAATCATTTACTCATGAAGAATTCCCAGTATCATTTAGCGAATAAACAACGTTGCTTTAATAAATTTAACTATATTCAGACCCAATGAAGTATGTTCCTGACTCAGAATATACAAATATAAATACATAATTATCGAATGTTGAGATATTTAATGTCAATGTTGTTTTGTGCGTAAAATAATTTTAACCTCTATCTTTAACCGACTTCATTAAAAGAAAAAGGTTTTCACACTCGATGCGTATTTTTATACCGTCGGTCTATTCTTCATTGTAAACATTTTAAACGATTTTCTAAACACTATTATATTAAGTTAGATCCCGAGTGGTGTCTCATATTTTTTTATGTCGTAAAACGTATAGTTTTTAGGAAAAACGAAAAATACATGTTTTTACAGTATTGTATTACATATGTTTATCGATTAACGGACAGAATTTAATCGATTTTATCACTTTAAAATGTATTATCTATTCTATTAAGCTAAATTTCGACTAAGATCAATTCCAACATGTTCATGGCATTCTTGAAATACTTGGCGGCCCAACATCAAAATATTTACGTTGTGTATAAATAAAATAAGTTTCTTTTTTTTCTTGAGTTATTTTTCTCCTTTTAGTGCCTTTATTTTGAAGTAAGATTCAATTTAAAAATGTTTATATGTTCTAAAACGTTTAAACAATGTTCATAACTAATACATAATAATAATTAAGAATAAGTAAAGAATTAAATATTAGGTCCATACATATGGATTTGGCGCTTTGTCGAACTGACTTTGATCTCAAATAATCTGGCGTTTGGTTAGGAATTCCAAATTGAAATGTATTTCAAATTTAGGTTTGTGTATTTGTGTGTTGTGCGAATTTAGTGATTAATTTGTTTTCGTGCCATTTGTTTTTTCTTTGACATCCTTCTGTTAACAAAATTGAGAACTTGAAATATTGGGTTATTTACGAATTTGAGTTCCACATTGGCACAACCAGAAACAACTTGCAGGATTAATGATGTATTTGGAGAAACTACTGTAAAGAAAGCACGGTACGTTTTTGGTCGCAACGTTTTCAACGTGAGACTCAAGTTGACAATTAAGAATTAAAGGTGATCGTGGAAGAGGATCCATCGCAAACCACGTCAAAGTTACCGGCAGGCTTTGGTGTAAGTGACAAAATAATTTTAAATCACTTCAAATAAATTGGAAAAGCTCAAGAAATGAGTAACGCATCCATTGAGTGATAAACACCAACAAACATACATTGAGTGCTGCGTTACGTTCCTTCTCCTTCAGAGAGAAGAAGAAGGAGAACACCCACTAGATGAAGCTACGACCTAAATCTTATCTAACGTTTTAATAAACGTATTCTTATATCGTAGCATTCTTGTAATGATCACCTAGATTGAAATTATCACTTTACGGTATTTAGAATGGATCTGAACCTTACGTCGATATCTCTCCATTTCGGTCTACATCGAAGAATAAAATAATATGGGTAAAATATAAAGTTACTTACTTTCTTCATCATAAATTAGAAAATTAGAAGGGAAAGAGAATTTGTTTAGAACAAAACAATTAACCGCGTTCTTCTTAATACGCAAAACTAGGGACGGGAATTGTTTGTCAGCGTCTGTATTTCCATTCTAATATAATTTAGGTGTCTCCAAAGCAAAAGTAAATACACTTTCTGATCTAGTGCATTTACCATCTAAGACAAGTTAGCATCAGGGGAATAATAGTTAAGTACCGGGCAATTGCGATATAATGCTATTAGACCAAGTTGCGCGGCAGCATCTTCAAGAAATGATAAACAACAGCAAAATATCAATTTGTTTACTTGCTGAGAGGCAAGAGCAAACAGCTAATTACACTAAACTAGCTATAAGTTGTAGGCGATCAAGTTATTCAAAAATGAACTAACAAACAATTAATGCTTATATATTATTGCTTTATGTCTACTTAGTTATGCGTCCATACTTTTATACTAACTTTCCTTAATGATTATCGTTCACCATCAATCTTACGTCACGCTCCCAGATGAATTGTTTGTAACTGTATAAACTGTAATAATTTTATACTACTTGGTAGAGTGAAAAGCGAATAAGACTCTAATTTATAAATTGGGATACATTGGCTTGGTAACACATATAAATACAGTTTAAGCTTCGTTACCTATTAAATTAATTAAACCAAATTAATATTCTTAACTTATTCCGTGTGTTAATTTCACGAGTATACCATTTAAAACAAAATATATAGGCAAGGTTAGCAATAAGTTTGTAATAATGTAATAAATATTTAATAGTAAAAGGCTCTGTGTTCTACTTACAATGCTTAAACCAACGTCACAAACCGGCCATGTGTCTGAGTTTCTCTGTTTCTTCTATACTTCACTGTTGTTCCGCGTGTCGAAAATGCTATGGTATAACCAAACAAGGCATAACAATACAAATATAAATAAAAAACAAAACTTGAATTGTATTTAATTAATTAGTTTGCTCAGATTTCAAATATTTTCTGACAATAAGATTTTCGTATTGCAACAAGGGTTCGTCATTTATTACGCAAGTTACTATTAACGTAATGCTCGCTTCAACAACAGCCAGTTTTAGGTCGAGAACAATGACAAATTTCAGTCATCAGTCAAGAGTCGGAGTAAACATTCATAACATTTATCAAATGTAGAAAAATCTCACTAAATTGTTGTGGTAATACTTTTGGGACTTACTCCCAAAAGAGAAAGCTGAATATCCGATAATATAAAATGGAAAATTTCTGTGCAATAAAATATTTTATATTATTTGGATATTTAAATATCTTCTCAGTAGAAATACTGACTTGCACTTATAAGCTGTATTTATATTCAGAACACATACTAAATTGAATTCAGAATCTTGAAATATTTTAACAACAAGGGAAAGCCAAAAAATAATAAAGTGTGTAAATTATAAAGTAAATGTGTAAATTATAAAAAAAATGTATATTAGTTAATATTATTACTTATAATAACAACTAATATACATATACAGGGTATTAGGAGACCGCTTCCAAAAACGAAGACAGACGATAGTATTTATGTCACCTTTGATGATGGGACGGAAAAAAAATCGTTCCTGATTAAAAAAATCATATTTTTAAAACGTTTCATTAGCATTATTTACGCTCCATCATGTTAGTGCAGCTAAATGAAACGATAGTTTCATTAAAAATACATTACTTTACTAAAACTGTTTACATTTTTTTAATTATGATACTACATAATTTTAACGTCAATTATGTACATTTTTATTTGTCTACTTAAGATCAAAGAATACATTTCGTACAAATAGAAGTGAATGGTTCTTTGTGGCGGATAAATCCCATCATTTTATTATTATGAAATTAATGAACCTAAAATGATTTTCAAATATTTGTACAAGTATACACCACTATTTTTTAAATATCAAAAAAAAAACATTATCTGCTACCGTAACTGAACACATCTACTGAAAAAAATATCCGCCAAAGTTGCCAATTATAAGTGAATCTTAATAACTAGACAATACACTCAAAATTATTTCCAACAATTCCATTCACTAATCACTTCCAACCCCGCACGGTCCGTGCCACCGCCGCGTGCGCCGTTTGCACCCGGCTTCCTAGAAACAAAAACTAACAGGTCAGTAGCATCGCACAACATGCAGCCATGTTACCGGCGCTTTTGTTGTTTCATGTAACGTCACTGATAACCGTCACTATAACTTATCAGTTTACATTTTGGGAATACCCACTGAAACACCACTGATGTTATATACCTATTTAAAACGAAAGAACACGAGTGAAGCTCAACGGATAAACCGTAAATTTTTTTTAATTTTAAATATTTGAAGTGACAAATCAGCACACAGTTGACCTTATGGTAAATGATTACTGTGGTCCATGATACATATCTCCCTCCTCAACAAAGATTCAAGATACACATGACTTGTCACCTCTAAGAACAGAGATGAAATTCCTGGTTAACTGTAATTCATTTCAATTAGTATCATTCTTCCACATCATCATAATTATCATCACCCTCTGTAACCTTCTCAAACAATCAATACCAAGGTTCGAAGTTGATAGGAATAAATATCTGGTAACTTCCGTAATTTAAGATTTGAGTAAAGGTTATAATTGCGTGGACTAAAAGCAATTTCTCCATAAATTAGACAACCCGACGAGTGAGTGCCTCTGTGTTTACGTAAATGCTTACGACACCACGGTTTTTAAAAAATAGCGTATTTTTATCCATTATACAGTTTAGAAAAAGGTTAAAGCACTTTATAAATGGCTTCTTTTAGTAAAATTTAATAATTTCAACGACATTTCTGGACAGAGTTGCGTGATTTTGTTTTTATTTGGTCAGCTCTCGAATTATCCAAAAAATTATTAACCATTACTATTAATAGATTTACCGCCCTTCAAAATATGTATTGATACAGTAATAATAAATTATAACTTATTTAAACAAGTATCCTAGTGACATTGAAAGGTTTTCAATTATACTAATTCTTTGCATTGGGGGCCTGCAACATATATGTACATACATTGTGACATATTTGTATATTGTAGCTGTTTCCTAAAATAAAAGGATTTTTTAAAAAAAATAACATAATAGAGTATGAACTCTTCCGTAATCCGTTCCATTAATTCCGTTCTGAAGTAAATAATTTATATAGAGACTTCAAACTATGCTGCATGAGATAATCCTATTGTGATCTTTGTTATTAATAAATGAAGAAAAATATAGGCTGCACTTCCTTTGCAGCAACATAAATTTCACTTTCAAAATTTTACTTGTAAACTATTGTACGTCCTCTATTCAAAGTAACAAACTTCTCCTTACCTTCGAAGCACGAAACTTCCCATAAACGGCTAAAATTAATATAAATTAAAATTCTAGCGTATAGTTTTAAGACCTTTATTACTGGTGACGAGGCATTCCATCTCAGTCCTCAAGGATTACAACACATCCGAATTATGATTCCTTGACAAGGATGAATAGAGGTGTCATGGACATCACTTACCATTAGGGCAACTCTGTGCTTGTTTGTTACTCTCAATTTAATAAAATAAAGTATAAAAAAAAACTAAAGTTTTTGGCAGACCTCCAGCGTGGGTTAGATATAATGTCTAGCTGGCTGCAATATCAATGTGCCGGATCGACCTGGAAAGAACCACGCCGTCATTTAAGTAGAAGCAAAATGCTGCTGTGTCTTGTATGGTAAGTTTTGGGATGGCTTTGCGGGTTGCCGGCGTTATCTTTTCATTTTATCTCAATACTTAGAGGCTGCATTTTGAGTCTTTATCTAAGATGGACGTAGATTTCATGGGCCATTGTAATCACTTACCATCAGGTGCATATCATAACTTATATAACTAACTACTATGACTAAATTCATACTTTTACCGGCTAACTTCAGGCCATCTACTAAGCCTAAATAGACTTGACGGTTGTGGATTATTTAAAATATTATACTAGGATAGTACAGGAAATTTCTATAATAAAAACATACATATTTATGTTATATTTTACATATTTTATTTAATATTTATAACTCCCACAAAAATATGTACATACATCATAAAAAAAGGACCTATAACGAATAACGTTAATACTAAGAGTGGGATGGAGTTATTGTATTGGAAAAGTTGGGGGTTTTATTTACGCTCATACTTTTATATATTCAAAATATTTCTATACTGATATATTTTGAATCATTTATCTTTTGCCAGTCGTATGTTATGCGAAGTTAACGACAAGCTTACATATTTAAAAATGTTTTTTTATAATTGTTATGCACTTACTGTATCCGTGTCGAAGTTTCTTGCAATACGTAAACGTAAATACTAAGCTTAGTAAACAAATAGACAAAGTACTAATAAAATATTTCAGAATAAGACATAGTAATGTAAATAAAACAAAAACTGGTAAACGATTTCGTTGATAATAAGTTACAATCTATTTTTCCCCCCGAGACGAAGTATACCTTTATAGAAACTTATAAAGTTGGAAAGGTCTAAAAGCACGTTTATTTGAAAAATACAGTTAGGACGGCATTGAAAAACACTTTCAAGTAAATATGTTGGTCTCTACGGAGTGAATGATATGTGTGTCTATGTATATAATATATATAGACAAAGTAGGTAGTTTTTCTTTTTATTAACTTTTTGTATACTTCACAAATCGATGTTGATTTTTTTTTGTTTCATATTGCACTATTTGCTTTTAAATTACAACTGAACATTATTTATTATTATTTATACTGTAACATTCCGTTCGTATTTACAATGGGACCGCAAAGAAGATTTACTAAAGTATTTTTAGCCGTCGGGAGACATCCACCAACAATCACTTTATTACTAGGTTGGATAAGGGTCACCGACTGGGACATCCGAATACTCGTTTTCATCTGTTATTTTTTATTATGTCTATAAATATATTAGAATTATTCATACATTTCTTTATTACAAACATTAAATACAAGTCATACAAGCAATAACATTTAAATTGACTAATGATTTTACCAAATTATATGCACAGTCAGTGGTAAGATGATCTAATGTAATCGACATAAGAAGCAGATTTCGTTGTTATATGGTACTTGACAGCCATGGTAGCTCCTCTGAGCGACCACACTTGGTGATGAAGGACAACGTCGTGAGGAAACCTGTATGTCAAGATTTTTTTTAATGATCGCCTAGATAGTGTACACTGATACAATACCATAGCTGAGATACGATATGAATAATAGAATAGTGCCACTGCAGTTATAGGCGAAGACTGCATGCAAATATAATGAGCGGCAATATAATAATTAGTCGAGATAATTGACAAAATATAACAAAGCCAAATTTAAATACGTAAGTATGATAATATATCATAAACAACAAAAAAAAAATCTTGAGATACAGGTTTCCTCACGACGTTGTCCTTCATCACCAATCCTGAGGTAGCACTTAAAATTGCGATTAAGATTTCATTGGTGTAGACAACCAAGACGTTCAGTAATGCTCCCGTTACACGAGTTGAAAGGGAGCGCTTAGTAGATTCTAAGTCTGGTCGCTCAGAGGAGCTACCACGGCTGTCAAATAAGTAACAATAACAACGAAATCTGCTTATGTCGATTAAATTAGAGCATATTGCCACTGACTGTGCATATGATTTGGTAAAATTATTAGTTAATTATGACAAGCAATAAAATTTAAATTGTATATTTAATGTTCGTAATAAAGAAATGCATGAATCATGCTAATATATTTGTCTATAAATATTCCAAAAAGAAAGTAACAGATGAAAACGAGTATTCGGATGTCCCAGTCGGTGATGCTTATCCAACCTAGTAATAAAGTGATTGTTGGTGGATGTATCCCGACGGCTGAAAATACTTTAGTTAATCTTCTTTGCGGTCCCATTGTAAATACGAATGGAATGTTACTGTATAAATAACAATGTTTATTTAATCGCAAAATATTATTTATAATATCTATTAATTATATGTAACTACAGTATAAACATAACTACCAGAAATAACCGCACTGCTCAAATACATGCTGCTTTTTGAGGTGTTCATTGGTTCATTACTTGGTCGTATATTGATCTTCGAAATGTATATTCTGTTACACCTCAAAGCTCACTATACCTATCTTATACAATATGTTTGTGTCTCAGTACTGTTACTGGGCAGAACGATGTCATCGGTGAATCGAAGATTTTTTCGCCATTTTTTACTCACTTCAATAAAAAAATCTATACATCCGCCATTTTTTAGAAAATTTCATTTAGAGCGCTGTTAAAAAGATAAGGGAATAATAGATATTTTACACTTTTTTCTATTTCAAATGGAGGGCTGACGATTGTTATATGCATTCTTCCAGTCCCAACCTTTCGGATACAATCATCTTTTTTACCAGTCACAGCGATTTATAATCGGAAGACTTGGACGAATAAGTGGCTATGAAGATTTTGATCTGACTTACAAGCCAGATCAAATACAAATACCAATTTGTGTGTCCTAGAACACAATTAGTAGTTAAACATTTAGTTTAGTGTTTTAACTAAAAATAAAGTCTAAGATATTTTAAAAGAAGAATATCACATGAATCAAGAATTTGTGGAGCATGGAGGATGATTCGAAATACTCCGGCTGTCATTAGTTTAGGAGCAGTCGTGGTGAAAGGACTAAGTGAGGAACACTATAAGTGATAGACTTTACTTATTTTATTTTACTATTTTGTTCTTGTGTTTTCTGTTATCCGTGGTGAGTGAATTAAGTAATTCAAATGGTGACGTTAGTCATGCTGTTGTCACCGTTTCTTACGTAAAGCACATGCAACGTAGGCAATTAAACAGATAAAACAAATACGATAAAATCAGTACAATTAATTTTATTTAATTAATTATTGGTGTTTTGTGTTCGCTTAAGTCGTAAGAGATCATTATTTATCTGTATTTTAACCAGCAACTATTTTTTTATGATCTAATCTTGTTACAGTATTTAATAAAAGCAGTTAATTGAAAATAAGATTTACTTCCTCCTTTACAAATTATTTTTCGCTACGATTTGTGTTCGATGTTGATGAGGCGATTTGTACTTTATTAATGTCGACGCATATAATAATAATAATATAATTTATTTCACACTCATCCTAGGATTACATCCATATTTGTTAGTACAAAAGCACGCTTACAAGATAGTGTTAGTAATAATAATATGAGTTAAATATAATATGGCAAGTCCGGTAGGACTCACATATGCACACATCCATTTAGAATCAAAAAGATCGAGAAAACGTCATGTGTTGACTTGAACGAGAGAAAAGTTTTTTGTACGATGTAAACAATTTCATTTTTATTTGTTGTCTACAATTAATTTCGCTATCTAAGCACGAAAGGTCAATTTACACATATAGGCATAAAACATGAATTTATTGATAACTGCTATTGATATTCCTTTTAAACTTTTGATTGAGCTAATTGTGATAAAACCTACATTAATTGTTAAGTTGAAAGATACTGAATGCACATAAATGGACGAATTGCAGGATACTTGCTTAGATTTCACGAAGACTCTATATATGTATATTAGGTATTTTCAAAAAAAAATTAAACAATGAAATTTGAGAACCGTCTTATGTGATGAACGTCTGTAAAACGGGAATCTCTTTTTTATAAAAGATATATTTATAAATCTTTATGCTGCATGTCTTAATTATAGTAATCTTAGTAACTGGCTATCGGATTGACAATTTAATCCTAGACCTAATACTAATAAATGGTGTTACGGTTCCGCGGTCAGGATGTCACATGTCTGGTTTAACCGATAGTTATTTTTCTCATATTTGGTACGTGACGTGGAATAAATCTCAATTTTCGTATTTCTGTTATATTTGTTTCGGATTCTCGAATGAGACTTCTGTCACTGTTGAATGAATTTATGTGCTAAATACTAAATATAACACACTAATTTATTTATTATATTATAAAGTACACACTAAAATAGCATCTAGAATTAGGACGCTCAATTGGGTCTTTAACCAATTAAGACATGTGGCTGATTTTGACATACTACGCAATGTTTATTTCACGCTCGCACAGTGAATGATTAGGTACTACATTGTAGTCTTGGGTGGTACTTGTAAAATTACCATCAATGAACTTGAAAGAGCCCAAAAATCTATACTTAAAACAATGACATTTAATCCATTTAGGTTCTTTACTCAGAAACTGTACAAGAACTACCGAGTACTGTTTGACAATTATACGTTCTACAAGTCATAAGTCAACATCACCTTTCTACTACGTACAATAAACACTTACTAAAAGAGTAACGTACAACAGGTGTTACGGATGTTCATGGGCGGCGGTAATAACTTAGATTTTATCGGTGACTTAATCGGTGAGCTGCTTGATCGTTTGCAACCTATCTTTTAAAAAAAAAGTATTAACTCCAACAACTTTCGTACCTCCTTTGCCAATTTTGTTTTTGTGTGTGAGTATTGCTGTTGGTCCAGAAACCCCTACAGCTTTATCTAAGTAATTAGACTCGCGAGGGGGAGGCCCGCTGAGAAGGGAGATATCGACCATGCTGCGAAGATGGCGAGAAGGCCGCTGCTGCACCACCGCTGCACTCTGACCACTGTGGACCTTTTCCAGTTGGACAGAGTAGTTATTTCGCCACTACATATCTGTAAAATAAGGTGTAATAAATAATAAGTTTCTAACAGCTTTCCTACTACGATTGTAAGGTCAAAGTTAAAAGGCTTATTTGGCTTTTACCCTTAGATTACACCCAAACGGAGCATTTATTGCAAACAATATTCACATGAATAAGTATTATATATATATACATAGGCATACCTTCCTGCACTCATGCACACGCTCATACTAGAACACATGCATGCACACAAACACACATTTTAATTACGTTTCTTAATTGGTTAAGGGTTTTTGGCTACTTTCTCACAAGTATTGTGCGTTTTATTTGGCGTAACTTGTGGCCCAACGCAAAGTCTACGACTGCGGCGGCACTAGGATAAGCTGATAACACTGCAAATATTGCTGACGGTAATGGTTGCCGTGCCATCGATTGTAGCGGCCGATTCGAACTGGTCCACGTTAACAGAGCCTTATTGTCCTACCGAAAAGCTTTGCCTTTGAAGATTCCCAACTGGGTCTCAATACAATAAAATCTATGCACTTTATGAGTTCCTGTTATTTGCTAATGCAGTTTAAAGCACAAGAGGTTCTTTAAGTAAAAAGGATGAAAAATTCTTTGAATTAGTAACTTTGCGCGTGTTGATTAGCTTTAGCTTTGATAAGTTTTCTATCTTAGTCACCGTGTCGTATAGGTGGAAGAGTAATTCAGATATTTGTACGTCGCCTTGAACGTTGTTGTCACTAGTTATTGTAAACGACTGCGGCTTTCACAATGCGTACAGATATTCGCGAGTAGCTAAAGAAACTTCCATTGTGGTTGTGGTATAGGTCGGAATTATTTTCAGTAGCCTGGAAGTTTCAGCTTTCATATATGTCCATTGTTGTATGTCTCCAATTCAAGGGACGGCAATAGTTGTATAGTAGTAATGACTATATAAAGAGACACTTTTTCACCGTTTTTGTGACGAAACCGTTTTTTTTTTTTTACTACGGTTGTTAACATCTGCATCCATTTAGACATATTGATATGGTCGAATGACCACAAATAGTTTGTATTATATAATATAATAAATAAATTCGTATGTTATATTTAGTATTTAGCTCATAAATTTATTAAACAGTGACATAAAGTCTCATTCGAGAATCCGAAGCAAATATAACAGAAATACGAAAATTGAGATTTATTCCACGTCACGTACCAAATATGAGAAAATGTTTCATTGTGAGTATAATGCCCTAACATATTAAACGGAATGTTTAATATTTTTATTTAATATATAAGAACTAGAAAGATAACCGTCGGAGGTCGACAATGATAAAAGTTTATTTTATGTTTTAATATATTCCTTCAACTATCGCAAATCATAACTATTATTCATATCAGACATGCAGTATCCTGACCGGAGAACCATAACACCATTTCTTATTATTAGGTATAGGATTAATTATTTACCAATGTAATAACCATAACTATTACTTGTAGCGTAAAGAGAAACTTAATTTTATAAAAAACGATATCCATTTACTGACTGACGAATGTTCTCAAATTTAATATTTAGTATTTTTTTTGTAAATGCCTATTATTCATATATGTCAATCTTCGTAATACCTAAATATTTATTCTGCATTTCGTGGTTTTATGTGATTTCAGTATCTCTCAACTTAACAATTAGTCTAAATTTTATCACCATTAGCTCAATCGTCTAGAAGTAGGAGTTTTAATAACAGTTATCAATAAAGTCATGTTTAGTTTTTTGTGAATTGAGCTTCTCGTCCGTGGATAACGAAATTAGTTAGAGGCACAAAAAATTAAAAATAAATGGTATACATCACACAAAAAACTAAAAAACTGTGTCGACTACACATGACATTTTTTGGATTTCTAAATGTTTGCGTAGCATGTGTCTGGATTTCTTCTTGCCTTTAGATGTTGTTCCAGACAGATGCGTCTTCATGATTTACACCTCCAGAAAATTATTGAATGTGTTTTTATAAAATCAAGTAATGATACAAGAGCCACTAAGATAAGTTGCTATTCATTATTATTGTCTTTTACAATTTCAATAATCTTTACATTAATCATATTCGTAAATCAACTTGACACATATTAATTACGGAAAATTTTAGGTTCACTTTGGTAAGTGCTTCCGGATGGTTCCTTTCCTATTGGTATTGCAAATAACTTGAGGAGAAATCATTTTTTTTTGTTTCGGATAAATGACATCTCAATTGGCAAAATACAGGAATTTGTCACCTCTGAAAACTAAGATGAAATGCTACGAGTATTTCACTCGTTACGAAACTAAATTAAAAAAAATGAAAATAAAAGAACTAATACTTGTTACATAATATTTACTGTTACTTGGTTATTCTTAAGTTACATAATATACAACTATGTAGATATAGTTGAAAAGAATTATTAAAATAGAGATGTGATACGAGTTTACTACTCAAGTTGTTATGAGTTTAATTTCTCTGAGTAAATTTAGGGTATCAAATATTATTTCAGTTTGTTTTAACAATAAACATCTCCCTGTACTATGAGATATACCCATTATTTTGATTTTGACACTTAATGTAACGGAATCAAAATCTTACAGACAACCAATAAATATAGTCGATCCTTTCCAAAAGAACGAGTGAATGTCTCAAAAGTTTGGTGACAGGAAATGAGATTTCATGCAATAAAGTGGAATAAACATTATTTACTAGTAATAAAAACATTTTGCCTTAAAATTTGATCGCATCTATTAAACATTTTGTAAGTCCTGAATTCGACAATATCGGTTATTTAACAAAAGTTGCCAAACTAAAATTAGTTTCGTGATTAGAGGAGCAGAAGAGGAGGTCTTGCCAGAACGTCTTATGCGCTTCTTTGTGGTATGCTCTTAATGGCACTTTTAATATTTTCCTAAGGAATTATCTCCCATTCGGCAGCAATAATTGTTTTAACCCTCGGAGAATGCCATTTTAAAATATATCATATATTATAATTATCTATAAATACAAAAATAGTAGCTTCATGTACATAATTAATTAGGATTTCCTTGGGGCATTTTTTTTAATTCAGAGGGTCATTTTCAATGAAAACTAACTCTGTACTACTTTTGAAATTTTGTGAACTCCATAGGAGTCGTCTTTAGCCTTAAAAGCTGCAGGTTCGGGCCTCAGGGGATGTCTCCATTACCCGGGCATATCCTCACAGGAGTACGTCTCCCCCGGTCTCAAACCGCTCTAGTGGCTTAGGTAAGCTGTGTACACTGACGATACTTACTTAAACACTCGATACTCGAAGCATTCCTAAAAGAAATTAAAAAGTCATGCCTTGTGTGTTCCCTTACTTCCCAATTAAGCTAAAAAACATTGCTGTTCTGATGTTTTTCTTTAATTTTTTAATATTGATGTGTATTATTATAATCAACATCAACGTTAAAAAATAAAATGTTTGTAGTTTTTAGTGCCTAAGAACTTTGCCAATTCAAAATATCCGCCGTTAGGTTAACCTTCTCGGAACCATTGAGAAAAACAATAGTTATAATCGTAATTAAAAAAATTGATTTAAAGAAAATTGTGTAGTTGGCCAGATTATGGAGAGGCCATACATTATGAACGTAAAATGACAGATGGTCCTATTATTCCTCATAATATTCGTATTACTTACTATCAATTTTCAGATATTACTTATTTAATATAATATAATGATTATTAATAACCCAATATATAATTTAAGACTAGAATTAATAGTATTCCCCAATGTTTAAACTTTTCTTCTTTGCAATAAAAGTTGTTGATAAAATATTATATAATGTTATGTTTATTTTATTAATTCAAAAGAATTTTAAAATCATAAAGTAAAAAAAAATATTTCACAGATTTATATTGGTATAAATTACAATGTGTAACATTTTTTGAACAATATTTACATTCATAAATGTATTTCAAATTAAGCTCTATTTGCGGATCGTATTTTCCTATTATGTACGACAAATATGTTCAGAGTTTACTTTTTGTGAAACATAAATATAAATAAATTTATATATGCAAGAGAGATTTTATCGAAAGGGCACCCTTTTGAGTATAGAGAGACGTAGTAGAGTAGACGAGCTGAAGTCAATGAGAGATCTTATAGATTTCATTTCCACTGATCCTTTCGTGTAGGTGAACCCTTTTTTTCCAAATGCTTTTTATAGCTATATTTGTTGAATCTTTTCCTCTGCATTATTTATTTGTAAAGAAACAAAGAATAAAATTACATATTACCATGTTTATGTCCACAAAGTGATATTTCAAATAATAATAATAATCCTTCAGGTATATTATCACCGCTTGGTTGGCGCTTTCTAACTCTGAGTATCTGCTCACTCTTAAATGTGGTAGGTTCGATCGGAGATGGATTTTTAAGTACACACCGGATGAAGTAGCGAAAACATTCCACGCCAGTCGCTACTTGGACTGGCTCATTATCAAGAAATATTCTTGCGAATAAGCCTGGTGAAAGCCTAACTATAAACGGACAAAAAGATGAAATTATCCCTATAGTCGTGACTGTAAGTGAGTATTTTTTTATATATAATCGGTGTCAAACTAGCAAGCAGCTCACCTGAGTGTAACATGGTAAGGTAAGTTTTTTTTTATTGCAATGTATATATATTTTTACTTACGTATATTTATCTTTATTTTATTATATTATAAATACTTTTATTTTAATTATAACGTAAAGGCGCCCTGAATCAAGAATAAAATAATATTGGCCATTAATAGTAAAGCATTTTAATATTTTACACTCCCAAATATACTCTGGGAAAGAGAAGAAACAAGAATGGACGAGATTGTACAAAGTGTTTCAATTTCAATACATCTTTTGGTACCGTTACCTTACATTTTATGTTCGATAAAGCTTGTTGCAATTGCCGCAAACGCCTGTTCTTGCAGATGTCTAAAATTTCAAGAAATACAATTTTGTTTGCTAATATTTCCATGTACATTTTGAAAGTGATGTTTACTTTATTTATAATACTGATGCAAACTATTGAAATTAAAGAAAGAAAATTTATGCTTTTTATTACTTCATTTAAAGAAAGTTATATAAATAAGTACGAATAAAAATAGCATAAATTGTTACAAGAATTATACTATCTTATCTTTTAAAATATTCACAATAAAGATCATTATTTTTTGTTCGAGATACGAGTTTATATATAACAGAAATAGACCAGATCAAAAATGTCATATCTCTATCTCGTATCTCATATTTGTTCAGTTTTATTGATGTAAAAGTGTTACTTTGTTTACAATTATTTTGACCAATACTCGATATTCGTGGCCAGCGTTACTAAACCTACTAACATTAAATAATAATAGTATATATATATATTTATATATCTATAAATAATAAAAGATTTAAGACTTCCAGAAATACCTGATATTTCATTTTCCATGCCAGTAGCTACGGACGTGACTTTTAGCAAGATGTTATCGTTGTCGGCCCCAGAGCTCCGTCAGCGAAATATTTAGCTCTCAGATCCTTGTCCTACAAGACTGCGACATTTTCCATATTTAAATATTTGTAAGAGTTCGAGAATATAAATAAATAAATATAAAAAGTTTTACTTATATTGAACATGAAATAAAATTGTAATTTAGATCATCATTATCATTATATTTTCAGCCCATTCAGAACATAAGCCTCCCCTACAGACTACGATAGAGCATGACCCTGAGTCATCTGCAGACTTCCTGCAGACTTACATAGGTCGTCACTCCATCTAGTGGGGGTCATCGTACACTGCAATGGCCATTACGAAAAGTTAGTTGTAAGGTCTTTTCTTGAAGGTCCATAAACCGCATCGGCCTGGAAATACCGCTGGCGATAGCTGATTGCACAGAGTAGTTTTGCGTGGCAGAATATTTCACATGAAGCGTACAGTGGTGGATTGAAAACCATCGAGATGATATAGTTGAAATTTTGAATATTGTCGTGATGTACAATTTTAAACTCAGCGGGTGGAAATAAATTTTGCGATCTGTAGTGTTGAAATAATTTACTTTTTCGTACTGAGTATAATTACGCATAAAAAAACTTATGTACATAAAACTATAATGCTTTAAAAATAAAAAATAAGATGATACAAAACTTATACTTATGTATTTACTTTATTAGGAAACTTCACAGCATACAAGAAACATTAGACATAAATACAATTAACAAGGATATTTAGCCATCAAAGAAGTTACAACTATATATATTTTTTCTTAAATATATGTGCAACAGGTGTAACATACATTTTAATCTGTAGTGTAGAGTGTGTGTGTGTGTGTGTGTGTATACGCGTGCGTGTGTGCGTATGCATGTCTCTGTTTTAGCGCATGTATCTTATTAAGGCGAATTCAGGAGTGCTTCAGAAACATTTAGAAACTGATTGCGTTTAAGATGGAATATGTCAACTTTTCCAAACATATCATTATAGATTTGCATACACCTATATAAGACTGAGCTCTGGGCATATTTCGTTTTTGTTAGAGGGACATAAAATAAATTTGTACTTCGTAGGCGGCGTGTTGGGATACGAAGACACAATTTTTCTATCAAGTTAGGACAGTCTACGTGGCCATTTAATACATTATATAATAACCGTATATCGGAAATAATTCGTCTATTAGATAAAACAGAAGTTTATATTCCGTTAGCGAGATATTATAATCACGCGTGGATTTTTTGGTAAAATGATTTAAGCAACAAATTTAAAGTAAATATGCCATATATTAGATCGCACTGTACCATAACTGTATTTTATTAAAAGTATTAATAGGACTAGCTTTGCTTGCAACATATTTCATTTATCAAACTACATATCTATATAGATAGTAAATAACCAAATCTCCATTGCAAAAATTGGATTGAATATCCATTTTACCCTCTCAAGTCATCAAAATTGCTAAGAACATTTTCAGTAGCTATAACTTGTATTTAAATAAGACCCTCGAAATGGTATTCAACTAACGAACTTTGTTCTTAAGTTAGACTTTTATTTCCAATATTTAGTTTGTGTTGTCTAATCTTAATATTTATTCTTATTACAAAAAAACTCAAAGTTACGGTGTTCCAGGTAAATTTTAAATTTAAAGGTAAGATTTCCGATGTTAAAAATATTTTATACACGTAATTGCTACCATTAGTATACTACCATAGTACATTACGTAATGGTACCATTAGTATTTAGTAAATACGTAAAAATAAACAAGCTTACTGTAGTTTTTCTGTAGTTATTTTTCTATTAATTTATATATCCATATTCTAGGAGCACATTCTTATAACCTAAGTTTTTAATAAATGGCTTTTTTGACATACCAATGTACAATATTAAATAAGGTTTAATGCAGTGGTAAAGCTACGCTGCGGCTTGTTATTAGCTGCAGCATGAATAGCTTGCCACCCCTTGCAAAATTCATACATTAAATAGAGTTGCGTTTGTTGAGTGTGTATATCTGATCCAGAGATTTAAGTATTGGTAGCGAGGTATACTACTTCCTCAGTCCTCAGAGATGACAATACATGAACATCTTTTTCATTAAGGATGGGATATATGTGTTGATGAGCTTCAGTCTTCACTTAAGATCAAGTAAACTACATATGTGCTCGCTTGTGACCCATAGTTTCAAACAAAACAATTAATTTACTACATGTTTTTTTTAGCAAATAGTTCACTTGATGGTAATTGATCCCCACTACTCATGAACATCCACAGCACCAGAGAAGTCATGGATGCGCTGCCGGCCTTTAAGAACGATGTAATGTCTTTTCTTGAAGATCCCTAAGTCGAAAATACCACTGGTAAGAGCTGATTCCACAGAGTGATTGTGCGTGGCAAAAAAAATCGTGTAAAGTGCACAGTGGCGGTGGTTGCCAACCATCGTGATAATCAGGACGAAGTTATGAATTTTGTTGTAATGTACAATGATGTTTAAACGTTTAAACTATTTATGTTATTTAAAGTAGCAGGAATTTAATTCACTCGAACAACGCCTGAGAATACTCCCCATGGTTAATTCGATAAAAAATGCATAGAGATGCATCATATCTTAGCAAAGCCAGAGAACCAAACCGATCGGAAAGTACTTGATAACAATGACTTGAGACGCTAATCGTTGAATGCGGTCAAATGAAAGGAACTGGTACTGGGGTACCCAGGCACAGAGAAGAGAACAGTATTCCATGTGACGTTTCTCGGGTATATTTGCATGTCCAGTGTATAACGCATCCCCTGTGCTGTCGCCTGCATAGCAGTGAATGTTATTAATTTGCAACATGTTACTGATATGCAGAAAAAATAAGGCACACAGTTTAAGGAACACCAGCATTAACTGGTTTCGAGTCGGAGTATGCACCGTCGAGCTACAGAATCACAGTTTAAAATCCATTACATAATAATGGATTTTAAACTGTGATTCCTTGTCGTCAGATACTTTGGTGCTTATTGATAGTTGGACATTTAGAAGATGAATGCTCGTAG
This sequence comes from Teinopalpus imperialis, assembly GCA_029286865.1. Taxonomy (NCBI): domain Eukaryota; kingdom Metazoa; phylum Arthropoda; class Insecta; order Lepidoptera; family Papilionidae; genus Teinopalpus; species Teinopalpus imperialis. Next base: position 7,202,286 of record JAGSMU010000005.1, read on the forward strand.
CATTAGAAGATTGCGAGAATTTTAGATTTGGGTTAAAGTTTTACACTGTAAAGTGGTCTAAACTAACAACTTTCAACCCACCATTTAACTACGAAAGTATGAATTTTCAGAATTCCTAAGCTTGGAGTTAAGAAGTTTTTTTTCGTTTTTAGTTTTGTGTGAATGGGTATTATAATTGCAAATACATATTTCTTAAAAAAAGTAATTAAATTGTATATGATATATATAAATATATATATATATATATATATATACATATGTATATATATAAATCCCATTATTGGGCAAAGGCCTAATCTCTGAAGAGAGTTTAAGAGCATATCCAACCACGCGGCTGTGGATTAGAGGACTTCAATGTCTTCATATTGTTTTTTTATTTATTTTGTTCAAGATGTTTTCCTTCACCGTCAAGCATGTAGCAACGCTTAAAATTGCAATTAACAATTTTATTGGTGCCTGCACCGAGATAAAACTCGGTTTGCTCGCAAACTGTGAATTATAGTCGAGCACTTAGACACTAAGCTTCCACGACTCTGTATATTTAACCATTAAAAAATTAAAATAAAACATTTGCAGCAATAGAGCTCTTGTTATGTAAGAATTTTTTTTTGATAACACTTCAAGACCAATTAATCTATATCTATTTAACTACTTAAAAAAACATTAAAAGTAATTATTTCTAAAGTTTACTAGATTTTACCTCGTTTTATTTTAAATTTGCAACGATTCGAGCCCATTGTCAGGGAGAATTGAGGTGTTACTTGGCCTGATGTCAAATACTTATTTTGGCTACCATGATTTATGAATAATTCAGAATCCTTATAACACTGTGCAACAACAGCTATCTACCGTGGGAAAATCTTTGTTTCAGAAAGCACTAAAGATCTGTGAGCAAGGAACTCCACTGATACAGCGAGTCAGGCAAGTATTGACAACAAGCTACGTCTTTTGAGGCGACGACAATCTTGGCTCTTTTTCCACCTCTCGACATGAATGCGAGGGTGTAATACCACATTCGCACCCGGTACGCTGGGCTTGCTGAGGAACGCTATGCGCGCAAATGCGTCATCGAAATAGTCCTACCGGTATTCAAAGCCTGGATGCTGCAACGGGGAGGAAGACTCATCTACATATCGCACTATCTTTTCAGATAGTATCCAATCGGTTTATCCTACCAAATGTAAAGTTATGATTGCAGACAGTTCAAGGACGCTGGGTCTATCTTTTGCATCCTTTGTCCTATATTTTATAGGAATTTTAATTCTCTTTAGTAAATCTATTAAAAATCTGGACATACATTACACACTTTCATGACTTGGGAAATTCATGTTGCTGAAACTAGCCGAAAAGTTCCCTACGTGCCCTTTAGCGTCTTAAACACTTTTTACCCTACTTAACTAAGCTTAAGCTCGTTCATTATCTAATTCTGCCTATAATTAACTATGCTGATGTGTATTACTCAGATCTTTATATATATAATCTTTATATCTATTCTAAATTTTAAATAATTCTAATTCATATATTATATAATTAAGTCAGTTGATATATAATATTAGACGGTGTCAAGTAATTATAATGGAATAGTACTTTGATTAATTGATTTTGTGTTGTTTGTAACAGGCAGGTTCGTTGTATTCTGTACCCCATACCCCGATTAGATATTTGATATGTGGTTTGGCGAGTGAGTTAAATATAATATATCCAACATTCAATGGCAGACATTTTACTATATTTTTTAGACTTCCCATTCTACCTTAAGTTTCTATCCCATTCCTCAAGACGTAGTTTCCAATCTATTTTCCAGTACAAGGCCAAGATATTTCTCCTTGTTTACTTCATTTAAAACAGCACCGGTTTGAGTGAGTGGTCGAAAATTGGGTATTTTTCTGTTTTTGGCAGAAAATATAACATAATCAATTTTTGACACATTAATAGTCAACAGCTTACATGAAAGCAACTCCTGCTTCACCTATAATCAAGGTAATGCTATGGCCATAGTAAAAGAGGCATGCTGCGTTTTTTTTTTTTTCTTTTGGGCTGATGGCCGCTGTTAGCCTCAGGGCTTTTACAGTTTCACCGGGTTGAGAGGTGACCGAGCGCTTATGGCTCTCAGTCGAGACCTCTATATATAGGTAACCAGCGCAAGGGCTCCCGAAAGGGAGCCTCGGCTTGGACCGTTACCCTGTTTCGCGAGAGCGTCTGACTCGAGGGTGCCCGAGAGGGCCGAACCTCGGCTCGGTCAGTTGCTTCTGACAGAGGATTATCTTAATTAATATCACTATTATTATTAACTACCTGTACCACCATTTCAGAATGCGTGGGCGCTGGAGCAGAAGTGGCGCAAGAAACTCCAGCAACGCTTCTATCTATATGGACTGGAGAGAACCGGCCAGTGACATGGCGGTATCGCGAATAACTTTGTTTGCGACGCCGTCGCCGCCGGCGGGGGCGATATGAGGGTGCAATGTATGTGTGTTGTGTTTTATGAAGGGCTTGGGCCCTGGTGGTTGCGTCGTCAGGGTCGTCGAGGGCGTGCCTCGGTCTCCTACGGACGCGGGTAAATCTGTGATTCACGATGGGATTGTATGTGGCGGCACTTACAATCAAAGGGTTTCGGTGTGTGACGGCAGAGTCGAAATATCGGCGAGAAGCCTGCTTCAGGTACTGAGCTATGGTCGGCAGCTCAAGATCTGTGTGTAGATTTTCGTTACGCAAGAACCACGGCACACCGGTGGCCTTGCGCATGAAACGATTTTGTATTACCTGAAGTCGTTGAATGTGACGCGGGGAGGCATGCGCAAAGACGGGGCTTGCGTATGTCATTATGGGTCGGATGCACGCTTTGTAAAGTGTAATTTTATTACGCAGGGACATTTTGCTATTTTTATTAAGTAACGGGTGCAAACGACCTAGGACGAATGCTGCTCGATTCCGTACGCGGTTGATATGCGGACCGAAGGTGAGTCTTTCATCTAATGTGACGGCTAAGTATTTGACTGTCTTTTCCCAGGGGATTGGACGATCAAATAACTCTATAGTTTGGAGATGCGGCGTTTTGTTGCGCCGAGAGAAGTAAATGGCTGCACTTTTGGTGGGGTTAACCTCGATCCTCCATTTCCGAAACCATTTCCCTAAGGTGTTGGCTGCAGATTGGAGGCGTTTACAAATAGCGTCTGGTTTAAATCCAGACGCGTAGAGGCCGGTGTCATCGGCGAAAAGGGCTACACCGCGAGTGCGCGGTATGTCGTTGGTGTAGAGTGTGCATGCTGCGTGTATGGTGCTATACCCTTTAGGTTTGGTACCGCTAGATGATTTACCCACTTTAACCATTTGAGATTGGCTCGTGAGGTACGATGTAAACATTTGTAGGGCCGTTCCATCTGTACCAAGAACTTACTGAGTAATATTTTGTGACTTACGAAGTTAAGAAGTCATTAAGGTGCTTATGTATATACTTCTCAAAAAATTCGAGAATATAGGTAGCACTGATAGGTTACCTATATCGTCTTTAAATCCTGTTTTATAAATTGGCAATCTTGGCAAGTTTCAATGAATCTGGGAAATATCCTTCTCAAATACATTTCTTAATGCACATTATTGAGATTCAGATATGAGATCTCTTATGCATTTAATAGTTTTAGGACTAATACCGTCAATAGCCGTACTACTATTAGCTTTTAGATTATCAGTGATTTTTTTAACTTCTTTAATTGTAGTTAATTGAAATTGTGTGTGTTTTTGTGTATTTTTTAAAGTGGACGGCGATAAAGTTGGAATGTAATCCTCTGCTAAACCTACCTTAATGCCGGTCCATAGAGGCCAAGAGAATGCTGTCTGATTTTACCGCTTCCAAGCAGTAAGATCAGAAAGTGGAACCCCCCCCCCCCCTTCCTCCACATCATACACGAGGCAGTCCGCATTATTCAGTAAGGGATTTTCCTGAACATTCACTGCTGGTGGCCTTGTGTGGTAGTTCTTTTAGAAATATTGCTTAGGATATATTATTTGGGTTGGGGAGTGGGACAAGTATAAAATACCTCTACTCCACGCCAAACGTATTCTGCGAGATCATGGTATAACCCTGGTCGTGCCAGCCAGTTCATGCAACAACAAAAGCTACAGCGGCAGTCTGCCACTGAAAATATATGAATTAGTTATAATATGACGGTTTTACACATCCTTATGAATAATTCAATTAATTTTTTAATCCTTAAAAATATGATTACATATTTCAAACATGTTATTATAGTGTTACAATACACAGTTGATTCAGTAACTTGGGGATATAATAATCGTCCCATATGATATAAGACAACTTTGGTTCCGAATTCATCTTTAACTTTATTATTTAACGATATAACATATCCTACGGTGTTAATATTATCTGATAATAAATGAGTATATCACCGTACCGAAAGGACGGCACCATCGTTTCCAAATTAAGACTTGGTTTATTTTAAAGCCATCCTACCCTGCGATACCGTTAGAGATAGATAATTAATAGCTTATTTTAAAATCCCTCTGTTACACGCAAAGAAAATGCGGCAAGCTCATTTCCTTTAAGTCTCCCTAGGGGCTGATATCTTTGTGAGTGAATTTAATTTAATATTGCTTGAGAAAATGAAAAACAGAATTAATAGCCCCTATAATGTTTTTCTTTATTGTTATTATCTTCGAGAAAAAAAATTATTGGGAGATACACTAATCACATGTAATGATGTATTAAGAAACCAAGAAGGAATACAAAGAAATAAAAAAATAAAGAAATTTGAATGATACTTTATACCTAAAATATGTGATTCAGTATTTAGAGCTTACGAGTATATTGGGTATTACTGGTTTGACAGCCGAGGAACAATATTTGTGCACCATAAATTGTTAGTTTGCGAGGTAATAGTGTGTATGAGTGATTAAAATCTCTTAATGCAGCTTGAAATAAATTCTGCTAATAGCAGGTTACGCTACCTACTACCAAGGGATACATACATACTACAGTTTTTTACACATGCACGCAATGGCTAGAAATAGTAATAATTTGGCGCCACAATCACCTCAACACCAATTGAAAATTGCTCCTAAAAATGGATGGTTGTGGAAAGTTATTGAAGCAGAGGGGTAATAATAAAACTGGGTTAACTAAAAATAGTTAATAATTTAAAAAAATACTATAATCTAACCTAACAACAATACTACTCGTTAAGTTGATAATTATGTGATTTTGGTGTAATAAAAATAAGTGTGTGCGTGTGTAACATTGTGTAAAGATACAACTTCTTCAATAAATGTTAGTACCACGTTTTGAATATTCTTTCATGTTACCTAGGAAAAGGCATTGAATTCAATACCTAAGTTTTTAAATTTATTATTATTGGATGATTAGTCCTCGTCATATAAATTATCTGTTTCTCTTCGGAAAAACGCGGCGTACGAGAAATAGCGCGCAGCACCTGTATTACAGGTCTGTGAAATAAGGAAAAACAAACATATCATATTGCTAATTTTATTAAGGCTCAATATTATAAAAAAATATGTTTATAGAAATACACATAATTAGCTTCACCAATCTTTAAAAATATAGAAACGTAAGTATTAACATTCACTGTAAGTAATTTATAGCCAATGTATATTTAAAAAAAAATTATATATTTCTGTATTAATTTATAAAATTAAAACTATATAAGCAACATGTTTACATTTCAACAGTGGTAGAACTACGCTGTAGCTAGTTCCATATGTAACATGAATTGGTCAGCTCGACCAGAGAATAACCACGCCCTCATAGAGTATCATAGTGAAATGGTAGCATAACGCAGCTATGTTTTGTATGTTGAGCATCGATAAACACATAACGAGGCAATACATTTCCATCCACAGGAGCAACAACGCATACTAAGATGTCCCTTTAAGAGCCTTGAAGTACAGTAAAACCGTGTGCGCCTTAGACGATAAAGCAAATCGTGCATTATTTGGTTATATTTAGTTTTGATTTCAAGGGTAAATATGGTAACTCTGTAAAGAATAGCGTATCGAATCATTATCCGCTGCTAAAAATGAGATGTACGTTTAAGATTGCCTTTTCAGTACAAAACTATTTAATGAAAATCAAAGAATAGAGTACATACTTTTAGTCTTAGAAATGTACATATTCTTTGATGGCTTCAACAAATGAAACAAAACTTGAACGAACACGCATTTTAATTAAATTGTTAGATTTGGGCTTGGTTCGAGACGGAGAATAAGTACTTCGATCCAATATATACAATTATATATTGTATCGAAGTACTTATTCTCTTTTAATTAAACTTTTGTTTTAAAGTTAAACTAAATGAAAAAGTAACTTAAGGAAGAGAAAGATAACGGTTGTTTGTTTTCATTTAAAATTGATAGACTTCATCGATTACTACATTAATATTAATTTATCTTGTAATTATCAGAAATAAGAATTTCGTAATGAACAATGAGCTAAGTATTCGTAAATTACCACTTATAATCTATTATTGTATTAATTACAAAATATAGTAGTGAAGACTAGTAAAAGGACTACGAGATTTCGTTGTCTTCGAGAGTCTCTTTCTACGGATATATGGCATGCACTAAAAAGAACCTCAATCGATTTGTCTCGCCGAAACTTATACTGTCAGTCGCTGAGAAGACACCGAAGCGATGCAAATAAACACCGCGGTCGGCACTACAAAATAATGCACCTTAGCCTGTCCCTGAGCCGTTGAAAGGGGACTTGAGATTTTCGCTCTATCAGGGTATAGAAATCGATCGTCTTTTAAAGTGAACCCTTGGATGAAATATTAATATTTAAATTTATGTTTAAATTTTAATTATTTATTATTCATTTATATTTCATTTACAAATACTGACAATGAATGAAGAGATGCAGAAATGCTTCATTTCTCATTGGAGCCGCTAGAGTCGCACGGCTAGCTAAGCTTCAATACCATCTCTATAGTAGAGGCCTATGCTCAGCAATGGGATATGGATATGTATAATGTATATGCTGTTACTTTTTGTTTTCTGTGTTACATTTTATTTTAAAAAAAGGTAATAATACAAATGCAGCTGTTTACTTAATGCGGTCATTAGGGTTGGAAAGACCAACATAAAGGTGTACTTTGTATCGCACTTAAAAAAAAAAAACGAAAAGCGTAGTGTATAAAATCGTATTTACTATACTGCTCTGCTAATTATATATATAAAATAATATACACAGACTAAGACATGAAAAGAGACCCAACCCACGATAGATCAGATACCTCGCATTAAAAATAATTGAATCAATCATATACTAAGAACCGGCATTCAGTTAAAGAAGCATTTGGCCAAACCAATACTTCTACTTCTCAGCTACAACCGGTACAAAACGTTATTTCCAAATGGGCTCGCCGTTTATGAAGTTGAGAAAATCTACTCATGGTGCTTAATTTCTAATTTTATATTTTTTTCCTTTCCCTCTATATATGCGTAATTATGACAAAATATGTAAAGAAATTAGTCGTGATGCGGATTTATCAGCGCGTGTTACCCCTTGAGTGGAATAATTTATGAGTCATTTCAATTAAGGTTCAATGTAACTCTAATACATTCGGTGCTTTACTGCTAATTGAGACCGTATAAAGTTGCATAACAACTTTATATAGGCATAACGTGACTAAAGTTTAAAAATTTGTAACAATAATAAATTAAAAGTATATCTATATAGAATAATGTATCAAACCTACATTCTAGCGCTTTTTACCGATCAAGAATGGTTCGAAAGCAAAGCTTCTAGCTTACAAAAACTTTACTCAAATGTTATATGGAAAATAACAGTAATTGGACAAAAATTAATTCAAACTACATATAAATATTTTACAGATAATATGTTTTTTTTTAGGCTATCTAACAGCATGTTTAATGCTATTCAGGTAGTAAATACAACCCTCCTTTTTTGTTACTAACCAATTCAATTTAAGATGTTTTCTAATATTTAATAACATCCGATTTCCAAAGTCATATTTTACGTGCACTTCTTAGACAATAAGTACCTACTACCACAAGTTAATCTGGCAGTGATTTTCAAAGAGATCAGTTAATGATCGTTGACATACAATATGCAATATTTGTCTATATTTAATTATTGACTTTGTATAATAAAAACTACCTGCTGTACTATCGAACATAAGAATTCAATAAAATCGTCATGGGCTAAAAAAGTATAAAACACAAAGACATGACAAATATTAATCTTAGGTGGAGTATCAGACCATATCAAATGTGGAGGTATATGGTTTCAGACAGAGTACATAGATGATTAATAGCGTTCTCTTTTAAATAAATCTAGTTGCCGCTAATGGATATATGTAGCTTTCACGTCGCAAATGTATTAAAACCTGCACAAATAGTTCCAATTTAAATGAATGAAATTAGGTTTATGGTTATTTATATAGAAAGCTAGTTGTTAATTGTATACGGGTTCCATATTTTAGAAGTAAAATGTCTTAAGGCGTGGCTTAAAAGTAACTCAGATATTTTCGGGCGGAAATAACGAACAGCAAAATATATAGTCGGTTTTCACAAGATTCTAAAGGGAGTAACTGAGTATAATATTTCATTAGTATGTGTACTACAGGCGCTTTCAGCAGGCTGTAACATGTTTCATGTGTCAGTCCGTTTCAGAAAAAGGCCAAACACAGCAATAAACCTGAAATTACACCAAGTTAAAAATGTTTTCATTAGGCTGAAACATGTTTACGGGCCGATTTAGAACATTAACACGAATATGTTCGATTATGTGTCTGGAACATTCCAGAACTTTCACGCATATGAAAAAAACGATTGTAGTAGATCATGCCTTTGGAATATTCCAGAAATATGTAAGAAGCATTTTTTTATAGAATAGATGGCAAACAAGCAAGGAGCTCACTTGATAGTGATTGATCGAATTGAATTGAGAGGTGCACACCTGAAAGTGGTCACCACCACCATCGAGATGATGAGGATGTAACTTCGAATACTGTCGTGATGTACGATGCTGTACACTTACGCATGAAACGATTTTGTATTACCTGAAGTCGGTGTGAATATGACGCGGGGAGGCATGTGCAAAGACGGGGCTTGCGTATGTAATTATAGGTCGAATGCACGCTTTGTATAGTGTAATTTTATTACGCAGGGACATTAAGATTCCGATACTGCTGAAGCAATAGCTGAAGTAATAAGGAGAGTTTAACCAAAATTAGGATATGCGACTACGGGGTTATTTTTAACGGTAAACGCACAATCTTGTGTCTTCATGGGGTAAATCGCGCTGCCAGTATATAACGCACCTCACGTGCTGTCATCCGCATAGCAATCAATGTTATTAATTTTCAACATGTCATTGATATACAGAATAAACAAGGCACAAGATAGTACGCACCAGTATTCACTTGTTTTGGAGTTGGATCATGCACCGTCGACTACATCAAGGTGATGGTTCGAGAGAAAAATAGTGACCCACTAGCATATTTCTCAAGAAGCCCACAGGAAGGAAGCTTCAAAAGCAGCGCATTGTGCCGACCAGATATTCAACTACAGCTATATTCAACTGGAACATTACAGAACTTCTAAGAGCAATTTACCGCGCGTATAAAAAAGGGTGGGATCGCAGCTACAGAGTTTCGATTACGATACTCATACGAGAGAATTCAAAGCCCAAAAAACTAGTGAGTGAATTCCCAAAGGTTTTTTAGTGAATAGTGTTACAAGTGATTCCGTTTTACTTCAATAAATTGTCCATTGAAACCTAGAGCGTACCACATAAATATTTTATTGAAAACACCAAATTATTAATAAATCAAATTTAATAATCAAATAATAATAAAAGTAAATACACAACAGAAATATATATTTATTAATATTAATTATTATTATTTGTTAATAATTTTCTAGTAATTATTGTATACAATTTACTTCAACCAATTGACGTTCAATTTTCTTTAATAATATCTAAATAATTCTTAATATTTTGAAATTTATGGAGAACTATGGAGTTTAGGCGCTCAACGTTTTTGTTTTGCAAATAATGTAATGTTTCCATTAGATTGGAATCGTGCCAAGAAATTTTCAAACTTCAACATCCAAGATTTGTTCATTTTTTATAACTTGATTTTATTTGTTTTAAAACTACAAAACAATTTGGTTTATTGTGACAATAAGTTCCTTCTTTTATATCTCTTATTTATAAGAGTGCATCTTAAGGTCACTTAAGTTTAAAAAAAGATATTACAGGTACAGCTCGTAGAGTAGAAGAATATCGTGATTTTATCCTGCCGTAGAACGTTCTTACTATTTAATTGCGTAAACAAAGTAAAAACTCCAAAATAATTTTAAACATTGCGAGCCGAGTCTCTTTAATCCAAAAGTAAATTTATAGTGTATGTTAATTTTTCTAATCGACTCTAGTTTGGTGGATCTGTTACACGAAGACAGGGACGAAAAATATGTTACTTCTATATATTAATGATAGATTATATCATATATTAATTATATACTTAATCTGTACCAAATAGAAAGAAGTATTACAGAGAGTAAAAAAAATTGTGTGTCTTACCAATATCAGAATTAATAATTCCATTACACTACTACTTAATGCAAATTAAGATACACTAGAAAGATGCAACACGTAGTTAATTTCTCATCAAGACATTTTAAAGACTATCTATTCAACAATAGCCAAGTACAACGCCACCACCAATTTTTTAATGAGAATACGATCAAACCCTAAAAATATTTAATTGCACTTCCGCTACAGATGCGTTTGTTTAACGAGTGACATTTTTGAGGTATAGCCACACTGCTGCTAGTTTATAGTTGCCATATGAATAGGTAGATTCAACCGGAAAAGGCTCACAGAATAGTAGACATAACCTGTTTCGAGTTCTGCAAGTTATGTACAGTAAGTATAGGAATCTGGAAATATAATTACAGGTAACAAAGTTTTCCATCTCCGTCTTCACGGGTGAGGTTTTATTACGGATGGATGTTGACGTCATTGACCGTTGTCATCATTAACTATCGAGTGTACTGTGTTCATTTATAAAAAGACAATTAACTGAAGCAAACATTTTGATATAAAATACTTAAAATCTGGTAAAATGTAATTAATTCTAAATGAGTATTTCAAAGTTTACTTCGTTAACATCCGAACTTTATTCATTAGCGTGTATTGTCTGCGGAATTCATCCGTCAGGTCAAATACTTCCCGTAACAAACATTTCACGTCAGTTTAGTTATAGCTCAACATAATTTCACTGAAATTATTATATTTACGAATTAGTTATTCATTTAATAGATACCTATAGTTTAGTAATTGGTCGCAATGAGATTGACATTATACCACTTTATGTATATATATATATATATATATATATTACGATATAGGTATCTATACTCTATACACTATAATTTTATTTTTTTCTTATAACTAGTAATAAGATTACAGACATACATAACACATAATAGTTACATAACAATAATCTGTTGGATATGGCAAAACTAACTAGTGTTTTGTTTTTAGAAAAATATATTAATTTTTAAATACATTATATAGAATTGAGAAACCTGTTGTTTCTTCAAATTATATTTCTTGGCGATTTTTACTAGTTCATCCCAAGTACGAATAAGTAGTTTGACGTGAAAAAATAATTTTAAAGTTTAAATATTCATCACATGATAAAAATAAAATACGCAAATAAATCATATATTTTATTACATATATATTATTATCTTTCTGTAGTGGTAAAAAAACGGTAACTTAAATTTTATATATACAATTCTATGGTGTATTTACTTTTTCAATATAAAGCGATAAAAAATTCCATCGCATCTTCAATTGTAATATTATAATTATTATAATATAAATACTATTACTACACATCTTTTTTCTTTTGTAGCTAAAGAATAGATGCCATTGCATTAGAACTTAAGGGTTACACATGACAAAATCATATTATATCCTCAACAAAGACAGTAGTGGTTACCTATGAACTGTCTCCTTCATTTCAAAAATAAATATTTTGCTGTGTTAAAATATCCGTATTTTATGTGACCCTAAATCATGGACACAACAACTTTTGTAAGTATTGAATATGGGCAACTTTCCAATAGATTTACAGACATGCAATTTGTTTCAGTTTAAAATCGTTTTCCACTTTCTCGCTGACCACGCAGAGCGTTATAAGTTCTTTGATGCTTTTATGTGTTTTGTTGCAATAGCCTCTTGTTGGATATAACATTATATGACCTTTGAAGATTATTTCTATTTGTTTATTTTAATATATAATTTGTTAATCAAACAATATTAACGCAAAATATTAATCAGAAATTTATTTTAAGAGTTTCTATATCTATAGATGTGTACGTTATGCTATGACACCTCAGTCAAAATAAAATAAATAAGGAAAGAAACCAGAAATTATTTGCTTTTTCTTCATTACTTTTGCAAATAGGGAATCAAATCATAATCGATAATAATTTACTTAATATAAACTACAAATACAAAATTAATAAAAATCTTTCAGATCAAACAAGTGTTCAATTGCTAGTTAGGCTTACTAATGATGTATGATTTCTAAATTTACTTAACCATAGTCATGTATCCGCAAGAAATGTACGAGAATGATGACGTTTAGTACCAAGTTTTCAGTTCATTTGCCACGCTGGTACAAAACACCAGCAAAGGCACCGCTATATTTATAACATTGCAGCTTTTCTGATAGGTGAGGGAACTGGATACCCACTATATTTATTAAAAGGCACTGCATGGTAGTTCTCGGGCGAAACTGTGAAGTTTTTCTGCATAACGAATCCTCATTCATGGTAGAGTTAAAAGACCCCTAACTCTACTGTAAAATATGTGATTCGTTTGCTTTTTCTGTTTAGTTTTCAATTACTTAACCTATGATATGAGAAACCATCATATTACAACATGTGTTATGTACGTGTTATAAAAAGTTCGGTAAGTACCTACTTACCTAGCATGACGTTACCCCGTGGAAAGGGGAATGGAAGGAGGAAGCGAGAGCAGAAATACGCCACGTCATAGTCAAACTTCTTAGTTTATGCACTAAAAAAATTAAAATATTGTGTACCAGGAACTGATATTTCGACTATTGGCGAACAATGTAGTTTAAATCTATTGAAAATGAATGCAAACATTCTTAATTATAAAACAGCATAAAACTATATTCGTTTTTTAAATTACAGTAATTACGGAAATAACCATCTAAAAAAATCTTATAGTTATCTACTTAACACAAATTAAACTAATATAAATGATTTGCTTCAGATTATAACACTGAGAGTTATTTGAACAAAAGCTCTGATTCAATTTGGATGGGCTCCAATGCAACTATCCTATGGGAGAAAGAGCTCCGCTCATGTAAGGTTTTCAATTTTTATTTTAATATATATTATACATAATAGATAATGCAACCTTAATTATAGAAGACATAGTGACAGATCTAAAGGATCGTTCTTCGTAATCAAAACGCATTGGCGTAACCCTGAAAAGGAAGATGATTAAGATGACTCTTTACTAGTAATTGAGCAGTTTTTTTAAATCACCCCACAAATGAGGGCCAGCTCATATTTTATCCTTTGAAGACTGCCATTTCTCTTCAAATCGGTCCATTCATTCCAGTAAATACACTAAACCAAAAATCACGTCAGTAATACCGTGTTCAAACCGATGTCAAACCGTATCGCAAAGGTATAAGTATACCGGAGGATGAGATGCACAAATCATTGTCAATTTTAACAACATGCACAAAATCATCTGATGACTGGATTAGGTAAAGGGTCAGGTATCCTCTTTTTCCTTAATGCTTATGCGTTTGTACAAATATCATCACCATTATCAACACAGCCTAACAATAGTTCACTGCTGATCATACACCTCATAGATTTGATAAGAAAAAGATTCTGAGCCACTTAAATCCATGGAATTCCCGCTTTACGTTGCGATTAAAAGATAAAAGACATTTTTCTTTAAGCACTGTGAAATATTGAACCAGAAGTGTCACAGAATTTTGAACACGGCCCATTCGAGTTGGAATCGTCCATTGACCTATGGATTGACATGTTGTATATTCGTTTACTCTTCTAGAAGAAACATAAAAAGGCGTGATATGGACTTTAAACATTATATTCTTATTGTCTATGTTCATTTATGATTTACCCTTTAGAGACACCATTGAGGTCATTGATCATAGTGCTGTGGTTCCTAAATCCTATAAAACTGTGTTGTAAAGAAATCGAAAGTAGTTGGTGTAATCACCATTGATGTTAATTCCTTAAAACTTCCAATCCTACAGCATAAAAATGTCTTCCACTGCTGCGATGATGGTGAGGTTTTTGTGAAAATAACATTACCCTGTCTAAAACTTATCTGTAGTTGTATAGGTTTCGTACTGCTAGATTGTACTCATATAGATATCATAATCTTGCTATACATACACCTCGGCTCTTCTATATACGGACAGCTACAACACAAATTTGGAGTCGCTGAAGAGACTAAAGCACCAAATAAATATCGACATTATCGAAGGCTTTCCGATAGTCTACATACGCGAATCATAGAAGCAGAATATAGTCCTTAGCTTTTATAATGTTCTAAAAATGGCTCGCGCCGTGGATCTTCTGAACTAATAACCTTTATCATAATCACCATTCGAAATCGACAAGACATTGTGTTCAACTTCCAAATTCCGATGTATGAACCTAATAGCTCTTGTACTTAAGTAAATCTCCAGAAGGTATTATGTAGAAGCGTGGTCTTATTCTGGTCGACTCTTCTTTATTACTATTACAGACAGTTTATATGTATATCTAAAAAATATACTACTTATTTTTTTTTAATGCTAAATTACTGTTTTTCTTACTTTTTAAGGACAATATCAGAGTTTTAGAACATTTTCTTTGCCAAAAGGCAACATTCCAGAAAACCTGTTTACCATGTACAATTTATGTCTTTTGAATATAGGTCAAAGAAAAATAGGTCCGCTGACTTAGCGGAGGTCCCAAACATCTACGAGGTTTAAAAATATTTTATTGCTAATTATCTTTACAAAAGAATAACGGTTACCATAACGGCTCTCCGTTGGCATGTCTTGTTATTTACTATTATTGTAGTCAACAAATTGGGTGTTTCCGATTAGCTTGGAAAGCAAGTTTGTAAGTGTGGTGCCGATATCCTTATTATGCTAGTTATCCTAGTGCTTGCTTAACTTCAATAGGTATATGTATACTTAAATAATTATCTACATATTAAATAAAATATAAAAGTTTTTTAAACTAAACCTCTAATTTAAAAAATATAAAACTTTTAACAATATGTACAGGCTACCTGCAGAAGAAACCTATGTTTGGTTCAAGTCCTTTTTTCTTCTATTTTTTAATAGAATAGGTGGTAAAAGAGCATGCCTCATTGATGTGCAGAAGAAACAAGGTAGATAAGATAGCACACATTTTGAGGAACACCAGCATTTACTGGTTTGGAGTCAGAGCATGCACCGTCGACTACGATCTTGATGCTACGGTTCGAGAGATAACTGGTGACCTTCTTGCAAGCCCATAGGAAGGAAGCTTGAAAAGAAGTGATTTGTGCCAAACCAGATCGAAAGCCTTCGCTATGTCCAAACTAACCACTAATGATTCCACTGCCTGAGCCCTAAAATGAGTCTAGTTGAGCAACCCCGACGAAAACTGTAAGGACGGTCGCTAATCAGCTCGTGTTCTTCTAGGTAACTCATGAGCTGGCAGTTTACTATGGATTCCATTATTTTCGTGAACAAGGGAGTAATAGCAATAGGCCTGTAGTTGGGCGGATCTGAGTGATTCCCTTTTTTATTGATCGGGTGCACCAAAGCCGTCTTCCAGCAGTGAAACGACGCCTAAAGAGTAGGAGTACCCAAAAAGACCTGTAAAAACCAGTGCCAACCCTGGAGCATTCGTCCTCAGCACAATTGGGGGGACACGATCATGACCACATAACTTGTGGATTTCCAGGGAGATAAGTGCTTTGCGCATTGATGTCTACAGAAATCGGACATCTTGCATGGAACTCTCACACTGTCTCACAAGTCGTCAAAATGTCAAGTAAATCAAGATGTAGAAACAGATATGAGACTGCACTTCTATAAAAACCTTGATGCTCGACATAAAGTTGGGGATGGGTGATAAGAAACTGATACCGATGGCTGTCCGTCATTAAATTATAACATAATTTTGGTAAATTTGGTGCAGAATATTATGAAATCTATTGCTAAAGTTGACCACAGACTATGTCAAAGAGCGATACTTATATCTAAAATGTTAATATAATTATTTCTGACATTCTAAAAGAGGTACAAAAAACGTAGCATCTATAAAATATAGGAAAAGATAAAGTCACGCTACAATTACCACATTTGGCTGCAACAGGAGTGGACTGGTCGGGAAAAGACACGACCTCTATAAATACCAGCTTCAAATAACCCCAATATGCCTCGGTGTTTATCGTTAGGTAAATTGTGTGCTCATCACCCATCAATATCAAAAATAATTTAATCACGTAAGGCCTGGAAATTTTGAAAAAGCGATGTATATACAATAACAAATTGTCATAGAATCGTTAACCTCATCCTATTTTAAAATCTGTTTAAATTAATAGTCTTCCATATCGAAAGAAAAGATGACTTCCAGAAACATCGGTTGCCTGCAAAATATTATGGTCAAGCTATCTTACCCGACTTTTCTGTAGATTGTCATTCATGTCACGTACATTGAATGAGCCCCAAATGGATCATTGTGATTTTACTATACAATGAGTACGCTGCACATTTAACAAAACATTTCTATCGTTAAAAAGTTATAAGAGCAGATAAATAAAACACAGGTCCTAAGCTTTATGATAAGGAATATTTATAAAAGACTTAATACTTAAAATATTTTCTGTAAATTCATGAGAATATCCATAAAAGTTTTAACAAAACATTTTTTACTACTCGCAATATATACGAGTATTTATAAACGACAACAGTTTGTCCTTGATACTAAGAGACAATTAACTGAAAATGGGAAACTGAAAAAAAAACAATCTTCAATTTCATTTTAAACTAGAAATCCAACAGAGATGTTAGCTCAAGTTTTTTATTCGCACCGAAACTTGAAAGAACGAAATGAATGTACCTATGTTAAACATAAATGAGCATCTTTTTATTATTACTTCAATCGTATATTAATTGTTCTTTTCAAGAAGAATCATTAAAAATACTTAATATCAGTTAGCAGTTTCTGTCAGCTTCTCAAGTATAAGTAAATCGTATATTCAAAAAGAAATATATTCTGTTAACACTTTCGGGTCTTGTGGAATGACATTTTATTCAGACAGTGTAACGTTGTGCAAGGAATTACTTGTACGAAAAATACCGCCAAAATGGCGCGTCTTCACCCGCTTTATACAAAATTAGAAAGAAAAGAAGTCAGGCTACAAACTAATAAAGTGAAATTATTGTTTACAACGCCAAATTAATATGATGATTTACTAAATTACTAATTATGAATTTTAGATATAATATAGGTAAATCACTAAAATATCATTGGGAGTATTTGTTGCACGTCACACCCGCTGGGCGCCTATGTGTTGCTAATTAACAATTCTTTTAATTTCAAACTGCTTTTCGTGGCACTGCGGGTAATTAACGAACACACGGTAATTAACGAACATGTGGCCCATAATAACCAAGTTGATCCTAGTCGTAATAAAGTTTCAATATGCATAATAATACTTTTCATACTTTCTCACCCCTAAGGACTGAAATGAAATAACTCATCATATGTAATTGGGTATCCCATTCCCTTCATTCAGAGAAGATTAATTCTTCTACAGATAATAATGCCGAGAGAGTATCTAATATGCTTATATGGAACGACATACGGTATGGATTCAAAACGATTAATTCAAATAAGTAGGACTTGTAAGATTTACGAGTAAATAGAGTAGATGATCGCCAAAGCTCCCTAGTTTGTTTGGTATTGCGTAGTCAGTTTATAGTGGCTAAGGCAGTATGTGTCAGACCAAATGCAGTTTAGATATATTACGTTAACATTAGAATTTGTTCAAGGAATGAATTACAATCCAGCTAGATAAAATTTTGGTCGACATCCTTTCAACTTCCAACAACAACACCATACTGTAGCTAGTGACTATTAATTTACAGCTCTTTATATTTGTGATAATTGTTCTATAATTTTTTGGTATAAATAAATATCAAAACATTAAAACAATAATGTTGTATTTAACAAATGAACAAAAGTGTCGAGCTCAAATAACAGTCACTGTGCACAACTCTGTTCATAACCAGTTCAAAACCAAACCCTCACATTCCTTAGGTATGCTACGCGCCACGTAAAAATCTTCCCCATCTCTGTTTCTGTTACTATTTCTTCATTTAAATTAATCGATAAGATTGCATAATTTGTGTATTGTAACATTGTTCATATTTTAGAAAATAATACATCATTGATGTATTATTAAAAATTTATTATTAACATTTTAAATTACTTAATAACATATTATACACTGGATAAACACTACTAACACACCCAGAACAGAATACCATTAATTTGTGATACGAAAATATTGTTCTTCGCCTGGAAAATTCTTCAACGCAACAGCTAAATACTACACCACATGGCAGCACGTTACACATATTTAATGCTGGCATATCCTTTGTGATGATATACGCTTCGGAGTAGAGCTTTGTTCATGTCATCCATTAGTGAATTGGTTTCTGTTCTATCGCGAAGCTACAATCTATAAAATTACTATAAATCACCGGCATAACTGACTTAAATTTGATGGAATTTCTCAATTTCAAATAATTATTTAATTTATGTTTGACGGATATACAATCTTTTCAATACATAAATACTTATAATTAATTGTTAATTTTTTACTTGACCGGAACGAAAGAGAACGTCAACTATAGATAACTAAGACACTTTCACTGTATAGATTGGTCTATGTTGAACAGTCTCGTACTACATACATATGTTGTCATATTATAGTTAACTTTATTATCTTGTCCATTTTCATTTTTTTATTCCTATGTCTAATCTAAATAAATATAATAAGTTTTTTAAGCTCATTAATAATCCTATACATATTTTTTTACTTCTTTATATATATTAAAAACAATAATAATTGCTAGATAACCATTATATATTATCACATAATTTATATATCATATAATTTTATAAATAAATTATCACATTCATATTAGAACTGACGTGATAATTTTTCAATATTACACTAAATACCTTTAGTCCCTAATATATCTGTACATGTCATAAGATGGATGATGTTGGTGAATAAAGATAGCGATGAGCACACTATCCTCCAATTGGTAAATGAGCCCTGTCTTTGATGCCCAAAGGAATTTCTACCATCTTCTTGAAGTAGTGTAGAAACACCCCATGTAAAATTATAATAACTAGACATAAATAATATCAAAATTTAATAAGTTATTTTATCTACTGTTATTATGTAAGAAACTTCTGTAGATTTACCGCTATAACACAATTATATTTCTTCATGATTATTAAATTACATTATTAAGAGGGATATAACAGAATAAAATTGCAGTGATGCTTTGGAAAAGGTGCGTATGGACACCTTAGTCTTTTTTAAAACGTTGAAAAGAACTAGGCATCAGCTGTATGTTTATGTATACCATTATGGACGTGCACACCATTAATTCCTATATAAAAGTCCATAAAAGATCGGCGTGACCCTGTGCTGATAAGACCAGAGCGGCAATGAACGCGCTCAAAGACACATTTATAAGTGGGTACTTATAAATGTTATAATTATGTTCAAATGTTACTTACACACGTACGTATATCAATATATTATATTTAAGTAGAGTGTTGTTGACCGTATTATAGGAAATAGGTTATTGAACCCTACAACATGATAGGAAACTGTTTTGTAGGGGTTATATTACTAGTCTGGCCATAATTTCTTTTTTCAACGTTTTAATTAATTTGATTTTCGAACAAGTATATTATTTACAAACTCCTTTCGATTTTGCGCCATTTCACATATTTTTGCGTGTTCAATATCAAATTACAATATGGAATGGGGTGTTAAAGAAAATAGGATTGCAGTGATCGCCTTGCACAAACTGGGTATGGAGCCGGCGGCCATATTCCAGACACTTCAAAAGCTTGGTATTAGCCGTATGTTCGTATATCGTCTATATCTACAGATACAACAACACTTCCTCTGTCGAAGAACAGAAAAGATCAGGGCGGCCACGTGCTATTAGAACTACAAAGGCTGTTAATGCTGTTAAAGCCAGAATTCGTCGAAAAGCAAAATATCTTATCGCGAGAAATGAAGATTTCCGCTAGGACTCTGTCACGTATTATAAAACAAGACCTGAAGCTCGGTGCTTATCGTCGATATACAGGAAATGCCCTAAATCAATCTTTACAATAAAAGAGAGATCGATCAAAACGCCCTCTGTCGCGATACGGAAGTGAAAGGCACAGAAATATCCTCTTTAACGATGAAAAAATTTTACGACTGAAGAACACTACAATAAGCAAAATGTAAAAAAAAAGTGTACGCTCATAGTTATAAAGAAGCTGCTCAAATGGTAGAAAGGTACAACGTGGTCATCATCCTCCGGCAGTGATGGTTTGGTGGGGCATCAAGGAATCACAAAACTAAATTTTTTGTGAAAAAGGAGTGGAAACTTCAGGTAAAGTGTATCAAGAGACAGTCTTGGATCATGTTATGAAACCTCTCAGCAATACACTTTTTAAAAATATACCGTGGACTTTCCAGCAGGACGCTGCACCTTGTTCGGTACGAACTACCCAAGCCGTTCTCATCTAGCCCAGACTTCAACCCTTTGGACTTCAAATTTAGGTCAGTTTTAGAGGACATTCAGCGACCTTGAGTCTCTTAAAAAATCTTTAGAGCAAGCAGTGGCGAAATTTTCCTTTGAAACAGTGCGTAAATCCATAGATTCGTGGCCAAACAGATTAAGGCCTGTGTGGAGCCAAAGGGATCTTTCGAATAGAATACTTTTTGATAACTGAGACTAATAAACATTACTTCATTAAAAAAAATGCATTTTCATTTGTAACAGAACTTATGGCCGGACTAGGTATATACACTGCAGGCCAAAAGTTTAAGACCACCTTAATTAAAGTAGGAAAATAAAGTAAAACTCCAATAAAATATTAAATGTTTAATTAATCTGTTTAATCATCTAATAGAACATTGATTGACAAACAATATACTTTAAAAGCGTAAAGAAATATTAAGAGTCCATGAAAAAAAAGGCTATAGTTAGCTAAACTGATTTTTCATCAAAAAATCCTCCTTTACATTTCATGACTTTTTTCACAAGTCTCGGCATACGGGCAATCAATTTGTTAATGGTGTCTTGTGATATATTGTTCCAAATTTTGCATAAAGCATTCCACATTTCTTCTCGCGAGGATGGGCCACGATTACGGATGTTCCTATCAAGCTCTTCCCACAAAAGTTCAATGGGAATAAGATCCGGGCTCTGAGGGGGAAAAATCATGTTTTTAACATCCCTTGTGCCTCTTACTCTTCTAAATATCCTCTACATAATTTAGAGCTATACTTTGGATCATTATCTTGTTGGAAAATGAATTCATCTCCTATTAATCGCAACCTGGAAGAAACTGCATTTTGTTCAAAAATGTTTTGGGACTGTTCCTTTTTCAAAATTCCTTCAATTTTAATCAAATCGCCAGTTCCTTGGCTAGAGAATCAATCCCAGACCATAATTGAGCCACCACCATGCTTGATTGTTGGGACTACACAATCTGACATCATCTTTTCTTGGGCACTGCGTACACGTAAATTCTACGTTTTGTGAAGCAATCTCACGTTCGGATTTGCCTTAATTATGTAAAACAACGATGGCAGAATGCACTTCTCTGCTAATTTCTCGAACTTTTCCCATTTTGTGACGTCTTCACTGTAGAAACCACAAGTTTAGACTAATTGAGATTGTTTGGTAAATTTTTTATGTAGGGCGAAAAAATTATCACATTTGCTACTTTTAGTTATAAACAATGACACATAAAACTACATTAATGATCTTACTTACTTACCTAAAAGAATAAATATGTATGGTACATGAGAATAAAGTAAAAAGTACACAAATGAAGAAAATATAAAAATTTAAAAGCTATTTTATATATAATAATAAAACATTTTTTGTTATTGATAACGTTTTAGTTCAATCTAGTAGATGCACCGAACATTGATTTGTAAAATAAATATAATAATAAGATCGGTTATTTACGTCCCCACAAGTTTTTGGTTATCATACGAAACAGCAAAAATGCGATCTTGTTTTTTATGATTCCTCCCAACAGCGTTGCGTATAACACCCATTATACGGAATAACGTTACGGTAGAATTATGCCGTCCTCACCAAATCTTTTTATTGTTGATATTGAAAAACTAAATAAATATCAATAACAAAGATTTATTGAATGAGGATTTCTATTTATTTTAGCAATGTTTTAGTTTTTCTATCACCTCTGGATTTCCTCAAAAATTATAAAGATGATTTTCCTCGTATTTTTTTTAGTGCAGCTTCTTCTACATAAAAATTATCAACTGAACGGAAATATCTTAAGAGAGACAAAAAACAATAAGAGTATTATTATTAGATATAATTATTATAATAAATGTGACATTCTTTTAGTATATCGGATAACATTTATATGATTACCAACGCAATAGAATAGAATTATACAATATCATTTTAACATTTCTATACTTATTAATTGTAGCTTTTATATTATACACATACATATAAAAGCAACAAATATATCGTCAACATATCAGAAAAAAAGGCATAGTCTTCATGGCAAGTCCTAGATAAAGAGTTCCCTCTTTATCCGGGACTTTAGACAGGACAAGAAAGGTCGCTCCAATAATTAATCGTGTATAATATACTAAAAATATACTAAATAATACAAACAAAATAATAAAATAATACAAAAACCTCAGGGTAAAGATCTGATTGCAAAAAACCATATGGAAACGCTTTTCACGAATCACGATGTATGAAAGGGAAGAAGTTTTTCCACATTCAATGCGCTCTAGGATTTTCAGCTAGACTCCATAAAATTTTAGTGTATAACCTCAAGGGCAGAAGGGTAAAAATCTCAGTTTATAAGCCCATAATTAGATCGATCTTGATGTAGTTTTCACACTCAGACTAAAAAAGGAAAATAAATTCTTAGTATTTTTTTAAACTAAAGTGGGCAACTAAAGACGAACTTCGAAGATTAAACTTAAGGAAATAGAAGATTTAATCAAAGAGACCAACATTGGCAAAATAAGCCTGACTTTGCCTGAATAAGGGGGGAATCGTGAGCCGTATACCTTGGTTGACCGATCAGAAAACGATCACTGGATCGTTTAAGGTGTCATTGATGTGAAATAATTAGAAAAAAAACCTATCCACACTTCGGAGTAACGACGGAAGGAAAATGGCAATAGGAATGAATGGCTCTCTTTGATGTTGGAGGCTAAGATCCATCAATCAGCGGAGTAAATAAGTAAGATAAAGACTAATTTACCATAAACCATATGACAGAAAAATTATCATATTTAAATTACCAGTATATATTGCTTTGTATCAGCCAGGAATCAATATTTATTCATTAATTTTGGAATGTTAAGGAAAGAACTATACTTTATATTATATTATATTATTAGGTCTTCACCTATGAAATTGCTGTTCTTCAGTATTGGCCATTTCAAACCCAAAAAAAGTTTTGATTGGCGAATCCTAAATTCAAATTATTTTGTTTTAAAACATGACATTCTTGTCACAAAGTCAGTCTATTGTTTATTGATTAGCTTTGTATTTTTATTACGTTTGAACATTTTTCGTCATAATGGATACCTTACAAAATTCGTGTAATTTTAAATTTGAGTTCCGTCGTGGCATCAATGCGGCTCAAACGGCAAGTAACATCAACAACGTTTACGGAAAGAACTTTACAAACGAATGCACAACCCATTATTGGTTTGCCCGGCTCCGTTATGGAAATTTTGAATTGAAAAATGAACCTCGTGGTCGTCCGGATACTTTGGTCAACAATGATGAATTAAAGGCGATTGTGGAAGCTGATGATACTCAATCTACAGCCGAGCTAGAAGCAGCTTTTGATGTTGACATCAAAACAATATTGGTCCATTTGCGACAAATTGGCAAGGTAAAAAAGCTTGATAAATGGGAGAAGCTCGCACATCTGCAACCAGATTCGGTCAATAGGTCATCCCCGCTGCTCCTACACGGCAACGCGCGACCACATACTGCACAACAGAGAGCCTCCAAGCTGCAAGAGTTGTGGTTGGAAGCTCTCCCTCATCCACCGTACCCACTAGACCTTGCACCCATCGACTATTACATTTTCCAAAATTTGGACAAATTTTTAGCGGGAAAAAAATTAAATTCCCGAGAGGCAGGACCAAATGCTATTGAAGAGTTGGTCGCCTCCCGTCCAGCTGATTTTTACAAGAAGGGCATCAATAAACAACCACTGCGTTGGCAAAGATGCTTAGATTACAAGGGTGATTATTTTGAATAACAAAAATAAAAAAGTTTGAAAAAAAATACTTTAACTTATTTCATACAAAACGGCAATTTCATAGGTAAAGACCTGTTATATCCTAGATTAGGGCGCTGAATCAATCTATGAAGAATCAGGGATGGAAGCCTAACGACATCTGTAGTCAAAAAATATGACATGGATTTCAGCAAAGTAACGCCTGATTCTATTGATAATTTCAATTTAATAAAAAAAATACTTTAGTGTAATAATGATTCTAATCGTTCTCATGCTCGGTATTATTCAATGTACAATAAAGCGCCACCCAAGAGCTTATTTGAAGTGGTTTATGAGGATGTTAGTAATATTAATATCATTGCTTGTATTTAAAACTTAAACAAAATTTTGTGTAGAATGTCAGGAAATTAAAGATTTCGTGACAAAGAATACGAATTATACCAAAATGCGAATAGAAATATTGATTTTTTTCTATAACGTATAAAATCTAACAATAGCCTACAAAACTAGTCCCGATTTTATGTTATAATATAGTTGACCCAAAAAAAATTGCGTTATGTATACTGATTTAATTTGATTCATTGACAATTAAATAACTTTGTATTTCATCATTCATTAAATTAGTACTTCTTTGAATGAAATGAAATGCAATTCTGCGGAAAGTCGATGGATGCGGGTGGCTCAGGAACCTGCTGTGGGGGCCTACGTTTAACAGTGCACTAGTGATGGACTGAAAAGATGACGATGATAAATAAACTTTTAAATATATGTACTTTTTATCAATCTAAATATAACATATTGCCAAGGATACGCTTAGAAAAAGGAAGTAACAATATTGCCCAACTGCCCAACAACATTTAGTTTTGCATTTGTTTAAGACAACTGTGTATTAAATCAACCAATGTATTCGAAATATAGGCCAGGCCCTATTTTTTATGTACATGATTTTTGAGAGCGAATACCACATTTCTATTATTTTCTTTATTAAATCATATAATAATAATAGTAAATCTATATTACTCATATAGCCACTAACCTACCTACGAACACTTCTATTGTGTGACTGTGAAGAATTATGAAGTACTCATATATATTATTTTTGGGAAAAAATAATCAAAATTTTGCAGTTTATCAAATAAAAATAAAAAATAAAAACAGAAATATTTGGTATAGACATCACAGTGATAGCTGTTATAGCGAATCTTTGCAAAAGAGATATCCGGCACGAGCGAATGTAATCGTTTGACATTCAAAAAAAACAATATCCGACATTACTCCTATATTCAGCTTCCATTCACATGAATGAACTCTCAATCGATGCCATAGCCATCCGGCGTTCGCTTTTACGGGAAAACTAAAATCGCAGTGAAAGATTATAAAAACATTTATTTGGTGTTAAATCGATGAAATATTTTATTTATTTGAAGTTTCAACAAGTTTTACTTTATATTGTGATATAATATAAAAATTGTTGAAATATAAATGTGTTCTATATAATTGTTTCAATAAAATGTACATAAATTCTCATCTAAAAATGGTTTCTCTTGTTGACCGTATAGATTTCCTTAACATAACATTTATTGCACAAAGCGTTACATGGTATAGGCATTTTTCGTACTGTCCAAAATTACTATAAAATTTAAACTTCCATCCCACTGAACGAGGGAGGACGATGCTAGACTGAATTGAGCTAAGATACACCACTTCATTTTTTTATGTGGGGAAAAATCAGAAGTTTCTTTTGCATTGAAGCGTGTCCAAACTTTTCAAATAAGGTACCTATACCTATGAAATTGCCGTTTTGTTTGAAATAAGTTGAAGTATTTTTTTTTCAAACTTTTTTATTTCTGTTATTCAAAGTAATCACCCATGTAATCAAAGCATCTTTGCCAACGCAGTGGTGGTTTATTGATGCCTTTCTTGTAAAAATCAGCTGGACAATAGTGGTGGGTGCAAGGTCTGGTGAGTACGGTGGATGACGGAGAGCTTCCAATCCCAACTCTTGCAGCTTGGAGACTGTCTGTTGGGCAGTATGGGGTCGCGCGTTGTCGGGTAGGAGCAGTGGGGACGACTGATTGCCCAAAGCAGGTTGCAGATGTGCGAGCTTCTCCATAATTGTCTTCAGTTCTTCACAATACTCATCTGCAGTAATGCTCATGCCGTTTGGTAAAAAACTGTGATGAATCACACCGGCACTAGACCACCAAACAGTGACCATCAACTTTCTATAGGTAATTTTTCGTTTAGGGCATTGCTTTGGTGCTGAACCAGAATCTAAAAAACTTGCTGAGCGCTTACCGTTGTTGAACAGAATCCTTTTTACCGCACGTAACAATTCGGTTCAAAATTCTTTCATTTGTGTGCCTGTTGAGCAGCGCGAGGCAGGTCTCAACACGTACGTTGCGATGGTGATCGTTAATTTCGTGGTGCATCCATCTATCAAGCTTTTTTACCTTGCCAATTTGTCGCAAAGAGACCAATATTGTTTTGATGTCTCTAATTCTAGCAACAGTAGCAGAAAATCACTTTTATGCATATTATCCATTCGTTTTTTTTTGATGACTTTCCTTCTTATCAAACTTTTTGTTTCGCATTGAGGGAACGTATTTTTCTAGTTAGCTTCATTGTAACAATTCTCTGTAAGAGAATTCGTGTAACTCTGTAAACTTATTGTGGGCCATACATTTCTGAACCTCCTTAATGATTTTACTACCTTTCCTATTTTTTGACTTTATAAAGGCCACCGTCAATATGTCCCATCTATTCGTGTACATACATAGATTGGGTAGCTTTAACTTAAACTCGAAGTACTGTAGTAAATGTACAGTATCCAACATCCAGTCTTGACAACAATTTTGTTGTAAAATTGTAAATTGTGTGAGTGTGTAATTTTAACCGTAAAGGTACCATTTATATTATTTTTAAAACTTTTTAATTGTTTGAACCCATTACGAACACAAACAAAACACAGCTGTCTAAACCATTACGAACGCATATTACAACTTTCGAAATTATTCAATAACGTGAACATTTCAATTTATATTAATTTAGTTTTAACCAAACTTTTTACTACTGTTACCTTAGATCTATCTATAAGAAGCTTAATATTTTCTATACCAAGTATATTTTCATTAAATGTATATATTTACCAAATAATATTTTAAAGTAATAATATAGGAACACTACAGCCAATTACTATCTATCATCATATCTCTATGTGTTATGTTATGACTCCTGAGGCCTTGAATTCACATTCGGAAATTAGATCTTCAGTTTTACTTACTCCTAGCAACTACTTGTCCTCCTTCTCCATTATATTAACCTGAAAAATTATAAATAGAACTGACATAAAACTTTAATAGTTTTCAATATAGATGATAAGCAATAAAATTCAGACATGTATCATGGATGGCAAATTCATAAAACGTGACTTTGCTACTCGATAAAGAACTTTAACGTAAGAGTTTATAAAAGACAAAGGACTACTGGTATATTAAAATTGAATAGTGATAAATAACTTGCTGCACAATTTTTAAGTATTTTTACCCGATGATTTTTGGTGTGTTAGGTTCTGTGAGATTAAATTTGCAATTACACTTACAGACTAATAGACAAGCAAAGAAAATTTGCTTTAATTTTGATTTACTTTGTGTTTATGTATAGAAACGACAAAGTGCCAGTAGAGTGTAATTGTGAAAGGTATAACTAGATGGCGCTGTGCCGCGTAAAATCACACTATCGTTTGGTCGCGCTGTTTTAATGTGATTGCGACTGACGCTGAATAAAGAGACTCATTCGCCCGATCTGGTGGTTTTATATCGAGCCTTTTTGGGGATTCTGTACATAGTCCTTCGAGGAGCCGGATATTGGCATCTTGGAGAGTTGGCAGTATACGTGCAGATCCACGCACCTTGGGTGCGTATTTGGACAAGACGCGCTACGTCTATCGCAACAGAAGGCGCTGAAACTAGCACGGACCTGATCCGTAGTGTACACTCGCATTATTGACAGAGACGGTTCCATTCATGTCAACCTTATCACATCCAAGACTAAGGTGACGTCTGTCAAGCAGGTGTCGATTCCGAGACTCGAGCTTTGCGGAGCAGTATTGCTCGCCAAACTCTTGAAGGAAGTTTCGACGGTTCTCGGAATACCCAAGCAACACATGCATGCTTGGACTGACTCCTTGGTTGTATTGGCTTGGCTCAGGAGCCATCCTAGTCGTTGGAAAACTTTCATAGCCAATAGAGTATCGAAAGTACTTACCGTTCTGGATGGAGATCAGTGGTTCCACGTATCGACGAAGCAGAATCCCGCCGACTGCGCGTCCAGAGGCGTAAAACCATCGGAATGCAATGACGTCAAGATTTGGAATCAGGGGCCGGCGTTCCTGAAACAGAAAAATATTGATTATATAAGGGAAGTTGTGGATACTACAACTGAAGTAAGGAAGCTAAAATGTCATACTGCTACAAGCACCAAAACAGAGAGTAGCATACTTACCAAGTATTCGTCGTTAACGCGACTAACCAGAGTTGTAGCTTGCTGTAGAAGGTTTTTGTCTCCAAAACCAACGAGCCCTTTAAAGTCAGAGGAGCTGGAACAAGCCTTGAAAACCTGTATTAAAATGTGTCAACGGCATTATTTCCAAGTAGAGATAGATAGTCTGAAGAAACATGGCAAGGTGAACAAGAAAAGTAGACTCACCTCGTTGAATCCATTTCTTGGTTCCGACGACATCTTGAGAGTGGGTGGTCGTTTGCAGAAGGCTGCACTGGATAATGACACGAAGCATCCCATATTAATTCTACAAGGCTCGCACTTCACAAGATTGTTGATAGACGACGCACATCGGAAAACATTGCATGGTGGCCAACAATTAACAGCCAACTATCTCAGATCCAAATATTTGAACATCAATGCAAGGAGCCTCATTCGGCAGTGCATCTGGAAGTGCGTAGTTTGTGTTCGTCATTCCGCAAGGTCTAGACAGCAAATGATGGACCAATTAACGGAGGCGAGAGTAACCCCTAGCCGTCCTTTCTTACGAAGTGGAATGGACTATGCTGGTCCCATTAATATTCGTCCTACCAAAGGTCGTGTTTATCACTCCAAGAAGGGCTATATCTGCTTGTTTGTCTGCATGGCTACGAAGGCCGTTCATCTTGAAGTAGTCAGCGACATGACGACTCAAGGATTTTTAGCTGCATTTAGCGTTTCGTAGCCAGGCGAGGACATGTAGGGGAGATCTGGAGTGATAACGGGACCACGTTCGTTGGTAGCGCGAAGGAATTGAAGGCGATGTTCAACGTAGAAAGATCTGGCTTAGCTACTGAAATTGCCGATTGGTGTGCTACAAATGGTACAGACTGGCACTTCATACCTCCACATTCTCCAAATTTTGGAGGATTGTGGGAGGCAGGAATGAAGTCCACCAAACACCATCACCGAGGAATAGTAGGCAATAGCACATTGACGTTCGAAGAGATGACGACTCTATTGGCTCTGATTGAAGCCTGTCTAAATTCGAGGCCAATCACCCAGTTACTCTGATCCCTGGTCATTTTTGGTAATGTTACCCCTAGTTGTGGTCCCTGATAGAAACTATGAAGACTCAAATGTCTCATTGAAGAGGTGGCATCTTACGCGGCGCATGCTTCAGGATTTTTGGCGCAAATGGTCACAGGAGTATCTCACTCAGTTGCATCATCGCTACAAATGGACGGATCGGGTTTCGGAACCCAAAATAGGTGATGTTGTGCTTGTTCGTGAAGATGATCTTCCACCGGCCAAGTGGCTTTTTGGCGTTATAGACAAGAAACATACTGGTTTGGACAACCTTACGCGGGTTGTCAGCGTAAGATGCAAGGGCAGTGTCAGAAAGCGAACATTGTCAAAATTAGTTGTGTTACCTGTCGCTTAAACATTAGATTTAGATTAATTGTATTATACAGTCCACATAATTGCTATCATTGTAATCATAAGTTTTATTTGTATTTTGTTTATATAATTTATTTTCTTTTCATTTTTTATTCAGGCTACATTATGCAATATCGCAGTATAGTTGTTATACCATGTATTTTTGTTATTTGTTTGGTTGTACCTTAAGTTTGTTGATTTCTTTATATACTCAGACTTGGTGGGCGGACAGTTGCTGTTGTTGGTTTGATTATGCGCCCCATTATGGAGCCTTGTACAACTGTCCCCAAGTTTGTAAATTATTCACGTTGTGTATTATCTTGTGATGGACAATCTGTCCATGGTGGGCGGTATGTTTATGTATAGAAACGACAAAGTGCCAGTAGAGTGTAATTGTGAAAGGTATAACTAGATGGCGCTGTGCCGCGTAAAATCACACTATCGTTTGGTCGCGCTGTTTTAATGTGATTGCGTCTGACGCTGAATAAAAAGACTCATTCGCCCGATCTGGTGGTTTCATTTCGATGCTTTTTGGGATTCTGTACACTTTGTTTGTTTGAACTTTGTTGAGTGTAATGGTCAAGTGGACGTTGTTTAAGTAATGTAATTAATATAGAATTTACACTAAATAGATTAAAAGCATACAGATAACAGCCCATGATAGGTCTAAATAACCTATATGATGATTTATATATTGCATCTTATATGACAAAACAATGTTATCGTATATTCGCAAAAAATCGTAATACAATTTACTTGTTATATACACAAGGACTACATTTACATACTTAACTAATAGGTCAACAACAAACATTGAACAACTTCCGACGGTTCCGACAAACAGCTTCCGTTTATATACGAATGTGTATCGGCAACCAGTCTTCAAAAAAAGACAGTAAATTATAATTAAATAACATAAAATTAAGAGTATTATATATGTATATTCTTAAATGACAATAATATGATAAACATTTTAAGTAAATCCTTCAGATTTTCTCAAAATATTGGTAAGTGGATAGTTTTTGGGCAGAAAATTATTCCTAGGAATGCAAAGAATTATAAACGTTAGGAAGATCAATTTTATAGTAATATTTCAATGTCAACGGTTACAGCTAAGTTATCTAGTAACTAGGTGCATAACGTTAATACTTTCCAAATATGCTTCTTTAGGTTTCAAGAGGAATTTACATCAAAAAATTAGTTGATGCTAATCTGTTTACTTTATTTAAATTAAATATCAATCGAATCCAATAAGTATCCATGTTATTATCATCATTACTTTTATCGTCCGCTAACGTGCTTGGCAGGCAAATACACGATCGCGCCTTTATACCATATAATAAGTTCGTTCGTAAGTACTTCTGGTTATGGCATTTTTGACATATTTAAAATAGCTTTATCGAAATCTGTACATGCAATATCATTAACAGCTAGGTGGATCTTTGCCCTGTATACGACAACATACTTACTTCCTGATACATTTGCGACTAAAGAATGTTATATATAGAGTATAGTATTAATAGCTATCTGTGTGTACTGATTGGGATAAAAATAGTATATATCGCCACAATACATACACACACACCTGCCGAGCACAATGTACAAAGGTATCTAACCTCCTGGCGTTTTGCAAAGTAAAACATGATTGCTGTTTGTTTATTTTAACACCTGTATACATCTACAGCTATCTATACCCCCTATAGCTATATATATATATACACATACATATATATATATATATACACATATATATATATATATATATATATATATATATAGACATACCTACTTAAATTATAAACAGAATCGATTTTTTTTCGAAAAGTTGATTTCAGCCTCACAATATAAAAGAAGAAACACAATAATATTCACATCTTTTTTATTTTCGTTTAACAAATCCATATTAACAGTAAAAGTCCATACTATGCGCTCATTATTTAATTTTATAAAAAAATAAAATCAAATCTTAATCAAACGCTCCACCGTTACGTAGAAATTAGAGATTATCAGCCTATCAGGTATCACCTGCAATATATCAAAAGGTATTATACTGAATTTTACAGGATGCCTGGAATTAGATACATATGGCCTGCCCATGCCTTCTTAAATTTTTAATAGTCGTCGAATATTTCATATAAATTTTTGGCATTTTAAAAGATATTAAGAATATATATATTGTCTATAAATTATGTTAAGCAAAGACTAATAAAAAACCGTAAAAAGGAAGGTAGTGTTGTACCATGTAAGTGCTACACTTTACCGATATGTATATAATATCTTAAACTTTAAGTTAAATATTTTACAGGTTTTTTGTTGTACGCTATACCGTGCTGTATAGTTACTGATCTTTCAGCTAATCAGTATTTTTTCGCAGAACGCATCATTATTAAAAATGCTTTTAAAGGTTTCGGTTAAAAATGTTTTTCTTGAGAATTGATAAATAGCCAAAAATGCCATTACTATCATATATAAATATATTATTACCATCAAGAAAAAAGACCGGACAATATGACATACGTTTGAGCTACAAATTACTAAGCAATTGTTGGCACAAGGAAACCTATAAGTTAATGCTATGTAATGTTATTTTCTACATCCGATAACATCCAAATGAATATTATTTCTTTTCATATTAATAGTATAAGCCACGACGCAACTTAGATCACAACAATTTTACTGTGATCTGTTTCTGTCCTATTTGTGCTCAAATATAGCATTGTAAACATCATTTTGTTGGAGAATAAACGTCAAAACAATTCATTCATTAATAATTTTCTTATTTATCGATTAAATGTGATATATCGATTATAACTTATTACTTAACGATATAAATTTAATTTAACAAGTTTTTCCTTGTGGAACATGCAGCACTTAATAAACTTGTTACTTAACCTAATAACTAAATTAAGTTATTATGGCATTCATGGCATTGTACTTGATCTTATTGCTTCATACCCTATTCAGTCTTTTATGGTTGTGAGGTCTGGGTCTCTTCTATAATTGGGCGTGCCACAAGGATGTACATATGCTTGGTCATTTCGTACTTTTTCTTTTTGTTATAAAATTAGTGGCAACAAACGAGCATGCAGTTCACCTGATGGTTAGTGGTAACTTCGATCCATGACATCTGTCCTCAAAAAAGCTTTAGTGTGCACTTGGGTTTACCCCTAAGGACTAAGATGCATAGTAAACGTAATGTGTAAGACAAAATATTGTTACTAATGCTAGACTATTGCATTTACTGGCATAACATCATCTACTTGTTGATACTGTTATCGGGTAACAAATCAATCCATCAGCAACAAATCAATATCAATATTTTTTATTCACAAAAGCCATATAGGCCACGTACGTATATATAAAATTTATTTGACATCTTTTTCACTATTAAGAAAA
The DNA here is from genome assembly GCA_029286865.1 of Teinopalpus imperialis. Lineage (NCBI taxonomy): Eukaryota > Metazoa > Arthropoda > Insecta > Lepidoptera > Papilionidae > Teinopalpus > Teinopalpus imperialis. Next base: position 7,236,258 of record JAGSMU010000005.1, read on the forward strand.
TCACAAATTAAACAGTGTTTCTTTACTTGCTTTATTAATTTTACTCATAGTTTCTTTCATGTTAAAAATGTCTGCGATAGACAGTGTCTGTTTGTAGCATGAATCGATAGGCACGGCCGGGGAAGGACTATACCCTCGCAGAATACTAGGACGAAATAGCAGCAAAACGTTGCTGCGTTTGGTATGGTGCGTAAGAGGATCTGATGATTTACAGTTAAGTGGATATTCCATCTCAGTCCTTACAGGGTGACAGCACATGTGAATCTTGAATCTTAGTGAAAGATTGATGTATTTAAGTGAACTGTATGCTCTTTAATCACAATTATTATAAAATTATTGCAGTAAAATTATTAAATTGCCTAATGTATTTTAAAATAAATTGTGGAAGATATAGAAGTAATATAAAGGATAATAGAACGAAATAAATTCGAGTGTGAATAAATACAACACGATTATTTCAACTAGAATATGTTTGTTGTAATTTGAACAAATCCTACTAGGAACAACCGTTTGTGGTAATAGCAAACAGTTTTATGGAGCATAAAATGTAAGGTAACAATACTAAAAGATGTATTGAAACTGCAATACAACATTTTCGTTAGTTGTAATGCAAATAATGATTCGTGATGTCATTATTTAATTTTCAGCTTATAAAATAATATTTTGTTACATGTTTGATGTCCACTTTTTTACAATGTACTTTAAATCATGAACCAAATATTTTGAAAATCAACATCAGGTTTGCTAGATCTAAGGCTGTGTATATATGTAGGAATATGTTAACTGTAATAATACAATCTAAATAATTAATGATAACTATTAAGTTTCTACCTAAAGTGATACTTAACACGATAAAAATAAAGAATTAAATTAACTGTATCATTTTATGGTAAATCCAACGTAAAAAAATTGTTTATTTAGTTGTATTATATTCGAAAAAACACAAACATAGACATTGAGAAATCGTCACTCTTTCATCGAGATCATCTATTCTACCTAGTCAGATCATAAGTTCTGTCACATCCTTATTTAATTTAAATGTTTATACTATCCAGCAATGGCTGGATTGATTTTGAATAAGGTTATATCGTTTGCCTTTAGGTGAACTTTGTGCTTATTTATTATCTTAAGTTTTAAAAAAATATCATTATTCAAAAATTTAGAAACTGCAGGAATGAAACAAAAATAAAAATATTAATGTTGGAAACAGATGACGAGGGTTGCAGTGACTTTTAGTATTTTGATTCAGTATGATTTTGATATTGAACTGATTGCTCACCATTATCCAGATCTGCAAAGTATTATAAATGACGATCATGTCAAAGAACCGTTCACACTGGATAAAATGATATTGTTAAGAAAATTAATTCTGACATTGTGAAACAGGTACTTTGCGAAATAACAAAGTATCTATCAATAAACACGGCCAAGGTCAGAAAACAGAGCATTACATATTCTGTGGAATATCTTAATACCCTAGAAGTGCCCTCACATAAGCTCCATTTAAAATTATATTAAATTGAGATAATCCGCGAGTATATAATAGGACTAGGTTTAGTGTCAAAGAGCTTTGACGGAATACAATTTATGCCACTATAAGAACTTACCTGATAGGAGCAGGAAAGGGCAAAATATTTTTATTCCGCATATTGTTGTTAACATATAGATCACTCTAAAGGCCGATGTTCATTCTCAGGGTCAGTTTTTCAATAAACGCCTGGGTTAACGAAGCCCTAGCTTCGCATAGTGCAATTGGTATTTTCGTAACTCTTTCCTGATTAAGTTGCAAGTTCACGTGTGTCCATTGACTAAAATCTCTACATCTTGGTTCCAAATGGCAATAATAAAAATAAAACTACATACAACTCTCTACGTCTCGTCTTAAAATAATGCTAGGCTATATTCACTGTTTCAAGCACCGATCTGTGTACTCACAAAACTTCCTTATTTCTCCTTTATCTTATTTTTATCTCTTTACAACAAAATGAGAGCTTTGAGGAAGAGAAGAGCGGTAAAAGTTTATTTGAGACTATTTACCCAACAAGACCATATTTTACAGATATTGCAACATAAAATTACAAGTAAAATAAACGTATCTTTCAAGATTCTTGCTGACATTATTTTATTACAGGATGACTGGTTACGACTAGTAGACCACATAACTTTAAGACATGTTTATAGAGGTGGACTATCATTTAATCGACACATTAGTTCAGCGAAAATTCATAAGATGATTTTTCTCAAAACTTGTCTTATTCAATTGCTAATAGGATATCATAAAATATATATCATTAAACAAAAATTTAAAAAAAAAATATTTTTCCGTATCTATTGAATCTCCTGAACCAGAAAAGTTGAAATTTAGTATATATATATTTATTATATACTTATTGTAAGTTTCAAACATATATTAAAAACTTTTATTATTCAAAAAGTTAACATCCCCATCCCTTCATGTACCCATATCCATGACAGAGGCTCAGTCGTTTTGGAGATAAAGGGATTTGAAAAAGTCTGGAGTATAGGGCCTCACTCATAGCTACAGCATAGGGAAACATAAGTGTAAATCTAAGTTAAAGTTCTCGCGGAAAATAGTATGGAACAGAACCCTCGCCACACCAGTTTAGCTTGCAATTGACTTTCGTTTTTTATTAAAAAAATACCTCTTTAATAAAAAGTATCAAAAGTGTATCCGCATTTAAGCCACTAAGCTTCATGGTTGTCGGGATTTCTACTTATTGTTTACCATGTACTTTACAATAATAATACTTAATATATAATACAATTAACACTTCCTAACAATTTTATTTATAAATATATGTACATTAAAAATAACTTATAACGTTACTTAATATTGATACTATATTCAATTTAATTATATAAAAATAATGCAAAATTATTTTTAATCAAAGTTGAAAATACTTCATTCGATAATTTATCATTTTGGACGAAAGTATATTTCGTATGTTCGAAATCACCCAGAATACAGTTGAAAAGTTTTATTACTGTCCCCGTTCCATAAAAGTGACCGTCTACTTCATGTGCTTTAATGACCACCCTATATTCTGGAGTTTTGAGACACAATTATTACCTAGTTTACTTCGATCTATATCATGCCATTTACCAATTCTTTTAAACTCAGCTTACGATGCTAGAAAAAAAAATGATTAACCTAAAAGTGAACGTGTGAGACGTTTTTGATTTTAATATAAATATAAAAACTCACATTTGTCCTTTTCATTTCTATCTTTTTGTATTTTTATATAAATTACTATACAGTTAAAAATAAAGATAAATGTAAATTACAAATATTCGTCATCGTACTTTTTAGTGAATAAATTCTTATAGTGATAGTTCTATGGATATAATGGTGGTTCAGACTGCTTCGATACGGAAGCATTTCTTTTCTTATACATTATATTTATATTTGAAATCCATGCTACAGCTAGTTTCTAACTGTAGCAATAGGAATTCAATCTTCACCAGCGTATACAGCACTACGTGTTTTGAGTGGTAAGTGAAACCGGAGAACTAGTTACTCGTAACGAGGCATTACGTCTCAGTCCTCTGGAGTCACAATACATTCGCCTCTTGAATCTTGACTAATGATAGGATTGATTGGATATAGGTGCTTATGTCAGTGTAAACTTTGTACTCGTTTATCATGCTTATTTAAAAAAAAAACACTAGATGAGCCATTTTAGTTATAACATTATATATAGCTTAGTACACAGTGCTTTATGTTTAAACATTGGCCTACAAGCACAGAATATCTGGGTAATTTATAACAAACTACTTTACAAAATTTATGGAGGCGCTCGAAATTAGAGCTTTATTTACGAATGGCGTTTGCAACATTGCAAATTTGATGTAAATTGCTCCGTATTGTTTTCTAATATTTGAATCTACAATAATGACAAAATACCAAAAGGTCTAAATGTTTTTAATTTCTCGAATAATAAGATTAATAAACAGCCTTCTACGTTCTGCGCTCTTTGGCAGCAATTTGGCTGGTCTACGAGGAGGATGGTATGGGATCTTGCTCTTATATGAACCAATACCATTTCTAGAGAGCTAGCCTGTGTCAATAGTTGTACGACATTTTCAATTTTATGTCGCTGTCCCTGTGAGATCATAAATTTTAAGTTTAGTCTATTGAATCTCGAAATAACTTCAAACCCCTTTAGAAAACAAACGCAAGATAATATTAGGGATCGAGGGATCAATTCCAGCTACTTCTGAATAGTTCCCAATTGATTTTAAAATTTCAAACCAATCTTCATGACGATGTTTTTGCGTTACACTGAAACTAATATAGAAATGTTCTTAGTTAATCAAAACTATTTCGATACTTTTGATATTTTATGAATTGTCGAGTTAACCATTGTGCACATTCATGCATGAGAAAAAACCATCCTTAATTAAGAAAAAAAAAAATTTTTTTTTAGAAAATCCTAGCTAAATTTGCCATAAAATATATTCTTCGCGGTAAAGCACCAATCTTTATGTGAAAACAGTCTGCATTTCTCGATAAATTCCTACATAGAGATCCTTAATCATCATTATTATTTTAGTCTAGGGAGACAAGTGCTACTGTAGCTTTTATCAATGAAAGAGTATATTAAATATTTTATTTAAGTATCAAATTTATAACCAAAGAACATAAAATTAATATGGGCAATTTAATACTACATTTGGTTTTTCTTAATCTATACTTTATATAAGTAGTAACTAACTTAAGCTTAAATAAAAAGGTTTGAATTATTTGATAAATTAAATAATGAATACAATTTAGCGCACAAAATATTTTGAAGTGGCCAAAGCCCAGGGAAATGATGTATTTTAATTCAAGCGAATTTCCTCAAGTAGCCAGCAATCGCAACCCAAATGTTTGTTTTGTTATAAAATGTAGAAGCAGCGGAATACAAAATAATTTGTGTTGTGTTAAATCCAACCAGTCGTTATTTCAGTTTTATTATCTCTGAAGTACTTTTTATCTACGGTCGTAATGAATTCATATTGTTAGAATTTTGGTTTTTATGATATAGCCAGCCTATTCATATGATGTCTACTATAAAAGCAAATAATAATAGGATCTACTGGTTACCTATTTAATATTTTTTTTTCTTAAATTAATGCGAGATTTCTGTACATTGTAAGATTTAATGTATACAGTAGCGGTAAGTAATTTTAAATATAGAAAAAAGAACATGTGTCTGTTAACTTACAACTCATTTTAGGATAATTGCTTCAGAGAGCTTCCCATTCCTATTCCCGCCATTATTATCATCACAGACTTTCTACCAACCACTACTCAATACAGACCTCGTCCATAGAATCCTGTACCTCTGCTATGAAGCGCCAACCTGATCGCCCATCCACTTACAGCAATCCAACATAGATCGTCGCTACATCTAGGGAAGGGAAAAGGAGATAGTTGTCAACTTTAAGAAAGGTGTATGCTCTTTACTAATAGTCGTATGGGTTCGTAAACACTGCTGGTAATTCCATAGAATAGTTGTGTGTGGGGTGAAAAAGTTGCTGTAAAGTGCTCAGTGGTGAATTACCAACCATCGAGATGATAAGAATTAAATGTTAAATGCTGTCGCGACTTACGATGTTTAAACTTAGGGTCTAAAAGTAGGCTGAACAATTCCTCAGAACATTTCCCGTGGTAAATACGGTACAAAATGTAAAGAGATACAGCATCAGTGGTAGAGCTACACTGCAGTGTTTATAGCTGCATAATGAATGGGTCAGCTTGACCAGGGTAGGACTAGGCCATCACAGAATACCAGCATAAAAAGCAGCATAATGCTGCTTTGTATCGTCTGGTGAGTGTAGGGATCCGGAGACATTTATGACTGGTGACGAAGCATTCCATCTCAGTCTGCATTACGATTCCTTGTCAAGGGCGAATATAGATGTTATAGGCTGCAGGAATCACTTGCCATCAGGTGAACTGTGTGCTCGTTTGTTACTCTCAATGTAATAATAAAAAAACTGTTCGCAAAGCCAGTTTATCAAGCCAATCGGAAAGTACCTGGTTGTCGTTTATTTGAGTTGTTCTTCATTCAATGCGATGAAATGGTAGGCTGATACCGTGGTAAAGTGAAATATTGTCCTACTCAATTGAGCAAAACAAGCTTTTAAAAGTTACTTTGGCCTTACTTTTTGAGTGACTGTAGGATACGGGTATAGGGTGTGTAAGGTGTAGGGTACGGATTCCTAAACTCTTAAAAATTGAATATTCAAATATAAACATTTTAAAAATATATGTATTTTAAAAGAAGCAAAACCTGCAAAAATGTATGCAATAAAAAATGTCACAAAAGCATCCATTTGTATATTATCTAACGCTACAAATCAAGCGTCCTGGCACTTGGGGGAAAAAGAAAATTGAGATACGACAAGCATTATTTCGTGCATGTATATTACCTTAGTTTTCACTTCTCGGAAGCACTTGTGACTTGCTAAAGATGTGAAATCATCAAGTCTTTATTATAAGTTTTTAACTATACACGTCTTTCTTCAAGTAAAAATTTGATCTAATTTATGATAATGTTGAAACATAATGCAATCGTAAATCGTACTGCACATTCGTGCCTCCCGTAAGTATTATATCTTCCTACTGCCATTACATGCTCGATGGCATCGACTTGCATAATAGAATTATATATATACAGATACAGATAACTACTACTCACTCTAATAATATACCGCGTATTAAAAATTTGCACTACGCTTCGCACGCGTCCAATGTCTGAGGATTTTTTACAAAGACTTTAAGCATTTCCAAGATTCCTTATCAAATAAAATGGACAAATGATTTACAAAACAAGATGCCGTGATGTCAAATGTAACAGGAGAATTTGAGGATATAAAGGAGTCAGTCAACTATATGACGAATAAACATCATGTATTAATAATATAATAAATATGAGAAACTGGATATCGAAACCAATTACTGTGTCAGCCGTATATCCCAAATGGAGAAGAATCTGGCGTCAATGGAGCAGCAAGCTATGAATATATTAGCATTAGAGCATAGAATAGAATCCTTGGAACAACAATCACGACTATGTAATATTGAGATTAGCAATATTCCCAATCAATATTCTTATTATTCATATTATGAGATTAGCAATATTCCAATTTTCAACGGTGAATATATTATAAAATTTATCGAGGATATCGGAAGTTATTCATCCAAATTTATGTTATCATCTCCAAAGTCTGCTCCTTCAAAAACTATACACGTACGCCAACGAATAATCCAATCATTAAAACATTTTTAACGCTTTTTCCGGAATCGAGTTCAGTTCTCCCCACGAATACTCCTTTATGTCTTCTAGCGAACGAAAACGGGTGCCACGAAATGGTAATTTGAGTTTAGGAAAAAGAAAGAAGTCGGCTGGAGCCACATCTGCTGAATAAAGTTGCTCAATGGTATTTGTTGAGTTTTTTGTCAAAAATTTGTTCACAATGATGGCCTTGTGCAAAAGCGCATTATCGTGGTGCAAATCAAAATTAAACGCCGCATAATAGTCAAATAATATTCTTTAAATAAAAACCGTTTAACCTTCTTGCATTAATTCCGAGGGCACATCAAAGAAAGCAGTCAACATGACTTTGACTTTTGACAGACTTTGGCGTGGTTTTTTCGGTTTCAGTTCAGTTGGAAGTCGCCACTCCGAAAATTATTGACCAGTTTGCATGTCGAACTCGTAAACCCACGTCTTATCACCTGTAAAAATACGTTTCATGAATGTTGGATCGAAATTGACTCGTTCTAGCATGACTCTTACGCGATTGAGTTTCTTGTGAAAATTCAGGTCTTTTGGGACTAGCCAAACTGCAAGATGTTTCATACCCAAGAAATTATTTAAAATGGTACGGATCGAATAGTGAGGCACTGAAAGTTTGGCGGATATCTCTCTCAAACTTGAAAGAGGATTTCAGTCACTATTTCCTTCACCTTTGGGATGTTAACTTCAGTTACAGACGTTGATGGCCTACCAGATCGAGGCAAATCTTCCATCACATCTCGAACACTTTTTTGTACCACTCATAAGCACGTGTTTTTAATAAAGTCGATTCACTCTAAGCCTTCCGTAACATTTTCAATGACTCTGAACGTAATTCCATTAGCGATGCAAAATTTAAGACAAACTGTTTTTCTGTAGGATGTTTTTGTCTATTACGAAATCACAATACACACTAGATATTATATAACTAAAAACAGCACTGTATTTAATCTAAATAACAGATGCAACTAAAACTCCGCGCCAAATAGAAAACAGTTGCGCCAATCTAACAACCAAAAATATGAATTTGGATCCATTAACAAATCATTCATTCTCGATACTTTTTTGACGCAATTAGATCATGAAATCCTCCTACGGACAACTGCTTTTAACGGTATTTTAGGGTCTGCTTCGATGATTTGTGTCATATGTAACCAACAGGACACAAAAAGTTAATAGATATGAAAGTGAATTTTTGGTTTCTTCTGGCATGCCACAGGGATATATTTTAGGACCTCTGCCATTTATATTAATCATTAGTGACATAAATCAGTGATTTAAATATGCAAAATTTATGCTGTACACTGACGTCTTTAAAATACATTTCAGAATTCATAAACAACAAGACTGTCTCGGTTTGCAAGAAGACTAATGCTATGACTATAACTTTTACTAAACAATCGAATGTCTCCTATTTAGTATGTTTTTAGGCGGATTTCAGTTAAACAATTTATCTATGATTCGTGATCTGGACGTCTTGATCGATTCTCATTTCATCTTATACTTATGTTCATTTAACAGTCAACAACGCTTTTAAAATGTACAGATTCTAAATTGATGATTTTAAATTGTTTCAGATGTACAGTAATTTAAGTAACTGACTTACCAACATACAAAAAAAGAAATTATTTAATTAATATTATTTTATTTTTCATTTGGGTCGTCTACGGCGCAGTCATGAAAGCAATCTTAATCCATAAATCCATAAAATCAAATTCATGATCAATGAAATGAACCAATTAAAGGCGATCATCAATTGTTAAAGTTTTTCTATAGTCTGTGTAGCTTAACTACTCTTCATATTCTTGTCATAGGTAATCTAGTTTTTTACAACTTGCAACTGAGTACACGTCCTGACTGAGTCCTGAATTTTGTCAAATGGGTCAAAACTGTTTTGTGGTACTACCCCTAGCTCTTCAGCTACTAGTATGCAGGTCGACCAGAGCGAGTTTCACCTTTGACATCAAATATGCTTGGATGAAAACGCTTGAACCAACTTTGTGATTCTCTTATTGACACTACATAAAGTCCATAAACGTCCCAAAGTTTTTTCGCAGCTTGGTTCGTATTATTCCCTTTTTTGAGTTTAAACTTCCAAATGTGTTTTGTTATTTAAACACATAATAAAAGGGTTTTCCATAGTAATTGATAATTTTAAATTATAGGTTCGATTCATTTATTTCTACAAAAATAAACATTATTCTTATATAGCCTCCATTCACTTTTACCTTAAAATACAGTCAAAACCAAACTAGATAATATGTATTTGAGACGAAAAAAGGAAACATTTTAAGGAACTTAACGGTTTATTATGCCTCATGTAATCTAAATAGTCCATTGCTAAATAGCAAATGGCGCAATGTTAAAAAATGTAAAAATTGTTAAAAACTATGTAATAAAAATTGCAGTGGTTACAAAATGTAACATTATGATGAGATTGCCATCGTAATATTAATACAAAATTATGCGACACGCCAAATTATCGAATAACCTTAAAATGAAACGACAAGATTTGATCCCTTTGTTAGAGGCAGCATATTAACGATTGACGTTAACGTCCGCATAAAATGCCAATTGATGTAACATCGTTCCAAAATACGAGACAAAGTAGGGCATATTACTATTAAATATCCTGGTTAGCAAAAAACTTTTATTTTACCCCTTTAAAACATATCGTACATGATCAAATACCTTTTTTGTGAATTTGGGAAGATCTTCAAAAGAATCTATTTATGATTAAGAAGTATACTGTAGTTTTTAGTTTTTAATTAGATTTGAACTCTCAATCATTATCACAAGTCTCATCGGATATTATTTCTAATTGTTGTTATGGTAGTACGCCGTATCCTCCAATTCTTCTCTTTATTCCATTAATTTAATATGCACTCTCATAACTAATATAATATTTTTTTTTTTCAGAATCTATCCTTAGCCTTAGTCTACCTCTCTCATTACAATCCTCCATATTCATACTAATCAATAACACGTTATTCCTCCTCAATATATATCAAAACCATGTCAACCTGTGGTATTTTAACTGGTACATCATTTCAGACTTCTTCTTATGATCACTTATCTTCTTCATTTGATCCATTATAGTAATTTAGTAATCTAGTAACTATACGCACTTTTCTTAAAATTATAATTGCAGTCAAGTGTAGGCGCTTTTCATTCGTTTGTTGCCCATCATTCCATGTTGTGCAATAATACTGGTCGAAGAACGCTATAAACAAGAGTTATTCGACCAGTATGTATGTATGCATGTATATATGTACAGTATGTATTCCACATTACACTAAGGTAATGTCGATGGCCTTCCTGCAGTTATGCTGGTGGCATGCCCCTCTATTAAAGCAGTCAAACTCAACGCTGAACATAATAATATTTAAATAATAGCCAAATTATATTATTCTTATATTAGCGTTAATCGCACATACAGTGTGTTTTTTTGTATACTTTTATAAAGATTTTTTTTGATATATCAAATTAAAAGAAGCCTTATTCAAGTAGATTTAAACAAAACACACCTTTGAATCATCAATACAGTTAATAGGGCTCTACCAATCTCTGTCTTTTATTATGTAATTTATTAATTATTAAATAAGTTGCACTATAACCCCAATTCTGAATGTTTTATTATACATAGATTTGTAAAAAAAATACCGCAGTAAATTAACGTTACAATTTACAATCAATTAGGACAATCACCCGAATCAAACATTAAGGCTCAAGGTTCACTTAATTTTTAATTTTTATTTAGTTAAGTTATTTTTTAGTTAGTATTTTCGTAATATTGAAATCGTTCATTGCAACAATGCTAAAAGTTCTCAGCGAACATTAAATTTGATTTTGAGTATAGAATATTTAAATAACATTTAAAATATATTTTCAATATACCACGTTTTGCTGTTTCAAACTTACGGTTAATAAAAAAAATTCCGTGCCCAATAAAGCATTATTTAAAACGAATATTTTGTATTAGATGAACTATTCATTCATCAATTATTTATTTATTTATTTAAGCTTCATATACAGTATGTATAAAGGCGGACTTACGCCTTAGGTATTCTCTACCAGTCAACCAGGGTGATGCAGAGATGAAATGAGGTATGCTTAAAGAACTTGTAAAATACTATTATGTTAATTATATTATATAAGTAAACAATACATGCGTAAGTTTAAAATAGATTTATAACTAGACAACTATAACAAATACAAATACACATACATATATATGATATAATATATAAATACATAATTATTTCATATTGAGATGATTCTGCCGATCTGTTGAGAAATTACCCCCGAACCTTTACCTTAAACGCGTAATGATTCGTAGCCGCCCTGACTTCAGGAAGGAGAGCATTCCAGAGAAGAACAGATTAAACAGGGAAGGAGAAGTGAATTAATTCGGAGTTATGAGAAGGACACAGAAGTAGAAGCTTGTTGGTCGAGCGAAGGTTTTATTCATGGTTAGAGCCAAGTATTGAAAATATGAAGCTAGATAGGATGGAGGAGTGGGAGATGTCAAGATAGAATAAAGGGTAGTGAGAGCATGCAGACTTGGTCGCAGACGAATGGGTAGCCACTTTAATTGAGAACGATAAGCAGACACGTGTTCATACTTTCGAAGCTCAATTATCTACTCCCTGCGCCTCACTTTTTTCATCTGAACTCTCTGACCACCAGAATTTACAGATGATCTAATCGATCCGTGTTTTACTTTATTACTGATATATAGATAGCACATAATACTCTGCAAAATATCATAAACTTTTATTACTTATTTATAATAAATGGACGCCATTTGGTGTCTATCTGGAATTAGACATTTCATATTTTTATGACTGAACTTTAAACTAAAAAGCCCAGTTGAGATGAAAAGCTGATATAAATTTACTAATACAATATGTTTTATTCTCTTTATCAAAACAAACCGTTATCACTTTTAGGTAAATCAACTGCACATGACAGACGTGGTTGCAGTTTTAAGTTGGTGTCACGCTGCTATTAGTGTCATAACTAGCATAGGGATCCGAGGACTTAAGTATGGGTAACCAGGCATTTCATTTCAGTTCTTAGAGTTGACAACACTTGTGTATCTAGAATATTTTTTGAGTGAGCATGTATATATCATATGCCGTTGTCATTACATACCATCAGATGAACTGATGAACTGAGATGTGTCCCTAAAAATCATTACCCTAAAAATTAAAAAAAAACTAACTTTATTGTGTTTAATGTAACCCGTAATAACACCTACATATATCCATTCTAAATAAACAAAGATACTGATGCATCTTCTCACCTGTAGAGTATGATGTACGGACAGTCTGACTGAGGCTTCGTTACCAGTTGGTCACTAAATATGCGCTGCAACGCTGAAGAGCTGTTTTCTGCAATTCTTTTGCAGTTTTCGACTGCACCCCACGCCATGTAAAAAATAGCATAAAAAGTTTTACTTGACTCCCGTCTATCATGTAGAAAAACGTTTATAATTTTCAAAAGTCCTAATGATTATGTACAATTTGGAACCTTGGGTTTTAAAATAAATACTTATTTACTAGAAATAAAAATTAAATACTAGTTAAATAAATTAATATTATAATATAAAATAACTCTTGAAAAATGACACAGACGTGGCGTTTGTGGATATTAGACAATAGTAGTTAGAGATGGAACTACGACTACTGACTATGCGCTAAGCGTCATGATTCACAATCCATAAATATAGGTACGTTAACAGAAAGCTATTCCGTATAGAGTACTATATAATAATGTTTCAAAAATGCGTACAACTCGTTTGGTACAGCCCAGGCACGAGTACTCACGTATTATAAAAATACGTTAGACTTTCTTCTCCTACAGTTATCATATAATGGCCTTTAATATATTAGTCTAAAGAATAATGTACTTGACATAATCCTTGCATTAATAATTTCACGTTTAAAGCTCTAAGAAGACCCACAAGTAAAAAATATAGATCAAAAAAAATACAAGAAGGTATTGTAAGAAATTAAATATGAAATGAATTTATTAGTTAAATTTTTCATGACATAATATTAAATAAAATAAATAATTAAATAAGCTCGCCATTTTGAATCCAATCGAAGTAAATATAGATAGCATATACCCTTTATATTTTTCATTAGGCTTATAATGAAAAAAATAAATTATATAATAATAATATAAAAATAATATAAATATAATATATAATATTATGCATGGACAAAACTATACTAGAAATTATTTTGTTCCCAGGTATCCAAACAACAAAAAAACTAGCTGAGATTCAAACCTCGTTTAGGATTGTTTAATCCGTCAGAAGTAACTGACTGAGCCAGAGTTCGGCCCTTTCGGGGACCCTCGATTCAGTTGCTTTCGCACCCAGGGTAACGGTCCAAGTCGAGGTTCCCTCTCGGGCACCCTCGATTCAGTTGCTGTCGCACCCAGGGTAACGGTCCAAGTCGAGGTGCCCTCTTGGGATCCCTTGTGCTGGTTATCCATTAATAAAGGTCTCGGTTGAGTGCCTAAGCGCTCGGCCACCTTTCAACCCGGTGAGGCTGCACTGCAGCTCTAACTAATAGTGACCAACAGCCAAAAAAAGTCAGGATTGGTTATTCCGCTATCACTATCTACTCCAAATTTATATTCCTTACAAATTAAATTACATAAAATATAAAAAAAAATTGTTAGAAGAAAATAAATACCCCTGTAACTCACTCCAATATGCAGTAAAATCTTGAGTGACATAGTCGTGGTTTAGATCTTTGGTAAAATATTACGATAGGCGAAATCTTTAATAGCAGAATTAGTTTGATGTAGAGGGTTCTGCGGTAATCCAAAGGACTGTAGATAAAGGGAATGATATATAATGGACGACTAAGGTAGACGTCGTAAAAATGAATTGGATGCAAACCTTGAACGAAGCATTTTTAAAGATGTAGTTTCAAAGTTTCCGTTTAATACTGAACCGTTTATTTATTTTTGTTCTTTTAATTTTATATAAATAGTGCACAAATTTAAATTTAACGTACTACTGTAAAGACTTAAAAGCATATAAATTGAATGTAAGATCATCCATAATTATAGTATTTGGAAGTATTCAAGCATATCTGTCGGCATTTATTACCTTCAATGCCGGACAAAAAGCAAAAGAAACCTCCCTAATTTTCCATGAGTCATGTTAAGCTTAAAATAATTTTTGAAAATAAAGTAATTTGTGGCTTGTAATACGTATAGCGCTTATAATTACTGTAGTGCTTATCTACAACACACTTTGAATACATGAAATACTAAAAGTAAGTAAATATTTTTTAAAAAAAGGTTTATTTGTGCGAGTGTAATTATTATTTCACCGGATGGACGATATATAGTATAAAATCTTTGAATCTATGTGAAGAGTTTATTTTTATTGAATTAAGGATGATAAACAAGAACACAGTGCACCCGATAGTAAGCGATTCCTGCAGTCCATTCATTCTTGATTGAATCATAATTGAATATACAGGTTACCTCTTAAAACTAAGATGAGGTGCCTCGTCATCGGTATTATGTTATTATAATATTAATAACACAGCATCTCTCTCAGAAGCTTGAAATATAATTGTTAAAGTAGTGACATATTTACAGTGGTTGTATTTTACATTTATCGCTCGTAACTCTTACACGCTGCGAATTTATAAAACTATGTTTTCATTTATCATCCCTCCATATTTCATAAAGTCGATTCTAACTAAAGCTGTCACGATTTCAATTTGCAACATGGCTATTGCAATATTATGATAGTCGAATACTAGACAAATAGCCAGTCGCTAAGATTATCTTTGGCAGATAGTACTCGATTGCGATACAGAATTCACGGCCCGTGTCTAACCGCTCTTTTGAAACATGGTCATCTATATTCTGTTAGGCCTCTTCTTTCAACTCATTTTGCGTTACAATATTCATGTTGCGTATGTTCGCACATAAATCTAGCACTTATTCTAGGTCTTCAAAACAACTAATGTAATAATAAAATGATTATAATTTGTTCATTTCTTCTTGTATTTGTAGTACTGAGAACACCTATATAAAATCTAATTGTGTCAAAATAGAGTAGTGCTATGGTAATCTGTTAAATGAAATAAAACATTGAATTTATATTCAAAACTAAAAATGTCATAATTATTTACATTAACACCTATAAAACGTAAATAGACAAAGTAAATAAGCAATGATATTTAGTCTTTACCAATTTTTAATTTATTTATCGTTTTTGTTATATTTCGAATACAATGCATCATTATTTTCAGATATATACACTTGCATTTAAATTTCGAAGCAATTAATACTTTTATACCATTCTTCTGTAGGCCAGTGTATGCATATATAATTGCCATGTGATTTAATATCGGACGGATGCGCCGCTTTGTGGATGTGCCTTGCGTTTCATTTCACTTCGCTCTATAAATTAGCTCTGGATTTCACTGCAAAAATCGTTAGGCGACAGCAAAATCGAAAAGCTAAATCGTTCAAATATTTAATTTGTCATATCAGAATCATTTTTAAAATAACTTTCAACGTCGATACTAAATTAATTAATACTTTGTTTTCTTTCTTTTATGTCTTAATTGATATGGCATGAAATCGATAATAGAGGTAAAGGTTTTGTGCTCATTTCTCAAGATTCTCGAATCGACTCGCAAGAAGGCCAAGTAAGGAATACAGTCACGGGTCTGACTTTCTTACGGAGCTGTCTGCAACTGCGATGTCTTCAGAGCCCTAGAAAAACAATGACGAATTAGAAGGGAATAAAATGAACATGTTAAGGGGATACAAATTTCCACTTAGACTATAATATCAAAGAGACCGTAACAGCAAAGTTTTCTGCTCGTTATATATAGAATATAAACGCTACCTTTTTACTTTTATTGTCATATAGTATTTTAATTATTTTTGGAATACTTAAAATTCTATTGATGATAATATACTAATATAACAGATCATATATCTGTCAGAATTCAAATTCATACTCTACAGTACTGTTTCAGTCCGAAACATTATTGCACATAAGACATTGATTTGCGTTATTGCTTTATTCATATTTCATATATGCCTTAAAATATTTTTAATTTCCAAACGGAGCTTAAAACGGTATTTAATTACTAATGAAACAGATTCACGCTACAGCTGTAATTGCTTACATATAACTCCATATTTATCCGATTGTCTTGAATTTGCATTGATGAAAAATTATTATTTTATTTCCAAAACTTTCAGTGATCTTGTACTATGAAGTTACTTTGTTTTACATCTTATTCATTTATTTTTTTGACAAGGTAATAAGAAATAATTATCTGAATTACTGAATTAGGGTTACTGTAAAATTAATGAGATAAGAATTCTTATAATCACTGTTTTAACAATAAATATCATAGTACAAAAAATGCAACAAAAGTACTTAAAAATCAACGAAAAAATGTAAATTAATTTGTTTTCAAGCTTCAAAGAACGTAGGAACAAGGGAATCACGATTTTCTAAGAAGTAAGCATACAAAATATATTACTGGGATACATACTTTTTAAATCTTTAGGCTCAACACACATCACTTGTTAATACATTAAAATAAATTAATCTTTAGGCTCGCTCCAGCAAACGGATATAAAGGGAAGGACTTACGAAATGATTACTAAGATATTTGTTGTTTAAACCCAATGCATATATCTTTCTTCAAAATCTGTAGGTACAATTATTCACTATATTTACACATATTATACATACTTCATTACATGAATTCGTATCGTATTATTGTGCCTCTATTTGATTCTGTTTTTCTTATTCTTACGCATAAAATATAGTTTGCTATCATTTGTATCCAATGTACTAAGTCAAATTCGACACGTCAAGTTACGGATTTAGAAACCGAATCGGTTAGCTCTTGTCGTCTCTATCAACTCCCATTAGGTAATAAGGATGTGAGGAACTCAACCTCAGCCCCCTTCGATGTAACCTGCTCTAGAGCAACAGTGGCCGCAATTCTGGTGACCGATAGATGGCAGGAATTCCATTAAAGCTTGCCAAATATAAAGTGTATTTTTCCTCTTTTCTATAATTTAAGTTTTTTTTAAAAAAAAATACTTTGAATAGGCCATTTTTTTGCCTATTAATTGACTGACAAGGCAGAATTATGAAGTGAGTGAACAAATACTATATACTACGGTCACGCCCTTTCACAGACACTACTAATCTAGTTATTTTAGTATTATAATACAAAAAAGTATTAACAAGTGATGTGTGTTGTTTCCTTTTAATGTATTTTACTACTTGCTAATATCGAATAATATTATTAAAAAAAATTAAGAATTAATATTTTCTAATATTTTATTTGGCCTAACAGTAATGTCAGTTTTACATTTGTACAAAATATATTGACAAAGTGATTACGGTAGGGTTTTATAGTAAAGACCACTAGGACACGTACAAAGTTCTATTATACAGACAGGTAAAAATTAATAAGTGTATATCTTTGTGGGAGGCCACTGCTGATATTGGTAGTGGTTTTAAAAAGAAAAGGTAAATATACTTTTATATAAAATGAAAACTTAATATATGTGTTAATAAATATTTATATAAATATAAATATATATATATATATATATATATATTTATATTTATATATGTATGTATATTTATATATTAATTCACTTGAGCAAGTTTCTGTGCAAATAGATTATACGAGGCAGGTGCATGGGACAGAACTGCCTAAGCCCCGCTTTGTGTTAAAATTACAAGGCTCGTTTCAACCATTGTTGGAAATGAGTAGTTGGAGATATATATAGCTAAAATGTGATGAATGATACGAGCACTATATATTTTTTTTATTTACTTAGCTAACTTATTTATATATTAATTATTCCACAATAACATAAAAAAAAACAAAAACTCACATATTAATTCAATTAATTATAATTGCATATAATAATTAATATTAATTTATATTTGGGGACCAACATACCACTACATTGTGGCTTTACATATATCAAATAGGGGCTATATCATTGAATTTGATTTTTAACTAAAGTCTTTTAAAAAAATTGCACATAAATTGTTTTTGTATTGTTTTCATTTTTTTCAGAAGAACTGTGAATGATTTGACCTTCGACACTAGATATAAATCCTGTCTTAAATTACATTATTACAAAATTTTTGATATTAATGACTACCTACATTATTATTTTTTTCCTATCTAGTAAAAAGTTTAAATCGCATCAGCAGATATTCTCTTTAACAGTTTTCTTTTATCACATCAGTTTATTTTTATTAAATTATTTTCTCCATTATGTGTTTCATTATTTTTGAACATAGTACCGCTTTCATATCATTATGCTGCAAACGTATATTGAGTCTTAAATTAAAACTCCTCACCGTGATAAATCATTGGAATTATTCACAAAGCTCTCGGTTTGCATACAAGAAATACCAATACCAAATGCAAAGCCAATAACATGATTAAGCTGAAATATTTTTTATTGAGGTAAGTTAAATAGGGGTTCAGTCATACTGAATGCTTCGTTACCAGTCCGGCTTCTTTTACTTACTTGCCAAAACACAATTGCTAAAAGCTATATATATTTTATACTTATATTCTACGAAAACAGTCAACAACCTACTAACTTTAAAAATTGCTCTTTATCGCCGCTTTATACTTCGCATTTGTACAATATAAATGTAAATATATGATTGAGCGTGGAATCAATATATGATTTACGTCTTTACTTTAAATATTATTATCGTTTGAACATAATCTTTAACTTCTTATTGTTATGGGTTTCTAATTTGAACTCCATTTTTGTAGCGACGATGTGTGATTAGAAAATATCATTTAGATATATTCGCCCGCGATGATTTAAAACCGGTGTCAAGTGTTCATTATAATTTCCCTAATATCGCGATAAAACTTATATATAATATATTATGTTAATTTAAAAATTAAGAACGTGGTTGGGGAGCTTAAAATTTTAAGTAAAGTGTGGAGCGTAAATTATGAGTAGACAAACAAAACTCATTTAAATGTATTAATTTAAAAAATCTATTGCAACATACTAGGGAAAAAATATTTTTTTACATCAGAATATAGGTTGGCGCTGCTGTGTCGTATCATGAACGAAAAGGGAGAATCAATTAGTGGTTACAAAGCACTGTAATTTAGTCCTCAGGGGTGACAACGCATTTGGATCTCGCTGAAACAAACTGAAGTGATTACCACTGCCCCGATATACACCGACTATAAAACCGATAACTGATGGGGAAGAAAGGCGTATGGCATTCGCAGTGTAAGATGACCTCTCACTGGAGTGACGTAATATGCAGTCTTCTGGAACTCGATGGATAAATGACTCAGGTTCCTTTTACACGGCAGTATGTGGGCGAGGTCTACGTTTATTATTGGACTGATGATGGGCTGAGATGGTGATGATGATAGTTGATTTTGATGGATATAATTTTTAAAAATATTTAATATAAATAATTATTTATATAATAATTATAAATATAAATATTATATAAATAATTATTATTATATTGTGTCATTTACTGGCTATGTCGGAAGCGGCATAGACACTAAAAATATTAAAGATATGATTACTTTTAAGAAAACTTTTAAAACCAGACAGAGTTCAAGACGAAAAAACCTAACAAATAAATCACTTTTATTCCTTTATTTGATGTGTTATGAAAACTATAACATCCAGTGATTGAGCTTCGCCAATATACAAATTATTTTTCATATATATTACGAGTACATATGCAGCAATAGCCCTGAAACAATACCATAGCCTTGACTACAAACATTTATAACAATCCTGAGTAAATTGTGGATAATGAATCGTTCCATTTTCCCCTGACAATGCCTTCTCGATATTCCAACTTCTATTCCGTTGTGGTTAATATTTAGGATAAGATAATTCACAAGTTATAGTCTATGGGGACTGCCACATTAAAAAGAGATTAGATAGGATGATGTAGGAAAATGAAATGAAAAAATAAACATTATTGTTTTGGAATATTAATTAGTGTTTTCTCATGTAATTATTTTTTTTAAAAAAAATCACAGCTTTTATTTTAATGATTATTTTAGTTATTTTTACCGTTTTAATTGCATGTGTTTGAGCGTGTGTGTGTATATGTAGGAGTATATGAGTAAGTATCCGCTGCGCACCTTTCGAAAATTTAAAGTTCCAAGTGGGACCGAACTTGCTACTTCTAAGCACGCCATTTTTTTTTAATTTAAGGCCAATTATTTATAATTCAAAAAATCACTATCACCGTGATCTCATTCAAATCTTACGTCACCATTTTGAAATTACGACTAACATAAGTCAACAAGTGCTATATATGATGCTTACATAAACTAGTGATTTATCAATAGAAATTTATAAGGCTAGTCACAAGGAATATCTGTCACGAACAGACAAATAATGGAACACTCAATTTATTTATTCTATTCTGTTGTTAATTGTATTGTGTAATATAGTCTTGAATCCCAATAAACAAGATAACGGCGTCATTGGATGTTGGTGCTCAAGGGTTCCTATTTTAAGTACCAGCAGCGCATTTATTGTGTACACGTAACTGTGTAGGATTATAATTATATCATGTACTAGCAGATATTGTGAAACAGTAAAATAAATTATTATAATATTATTATTTATAGATACAAATTTATAAGGCTAGTAGTAAGTATAAAGGACCACTCAACTTATTTACAGCATTTATGCAACTAAATTGAATGGCCTTAATATACTGATAGAGATCTAGTGATGGATACTGCGATCGATAAGATATTGGCCATGTTACCAAAGCAATAAAATAAAATTCATCCAATTAAGAAGACATTTTAGGTTAATTAAACGTAAAAAATAAAATTTAGACCTGAAAAAGAAAGTTCGGCTTCCTTCCTTAAAAGTTGATACTTTAATTTACATAGATTATGTTGAAATAGAAGCAGTCTTAAGAAAAAAAGAGTAAATATTAGTTAGGAAGAGAAGACTGCAAAACATGAACGATAAATTATGGACCCTCATTTTTAAGCTTAAAAAACGTTTAAACTTAATACTTCTGTAGGACGTGGCTGTGGTCCACTTCCATCTTATCGTGCAAATCAGGGTGGTGAGGACAAGGATTGTAAACCAATACTTAAAAATGTTATATGCACAATTGTTAATGTTATACAAACAAAACATATCAATGTTATTCAAAATATAACTATAATTCATTTTAGCGACGTAACGTTATCCCAAATTATTAAAAATGAAAGCTCTTCTTATTAGAAAGATTTTATATAAGCTCAGATAATTGAATTATATAAGCAAGGATTTCTTCCAAAATAATAATGTTTTTCTTCATTCCATTTTCCTACACCACCTATCTAATCTCTTTTTAATGTGGCAATCCACATAGAATATAATTTGTAAATAATTTTATCCTAAATATTTATAACAATGGAAAAAAAATTGGAATATCAACAATTTCACTAAGAAATATTTGTAGTCAACGGTATGGTATAATTTCAGTGCTTTTTCAGCATAAGAACATTAGATGTATGAAACTGTCAATATATCGCAATAATTATTTTTAAATTTGAGAAGCTCAATCTCCAGATGTTATACATTAGTAGTTTTCATAACATATCAAATAAAGTAATAAAAGTGATAGACTTTATTATTGCGGATTTTTCGTTTCGAACTTTGCTTGGTTGATAAATCGTTTTCGCCAGGATACGAAAAATAGCACATTGTCAGCAATATCAGCACTATATATAGCAGAGTAGTAAAGGCGGCAATCAATTCAGCTTGCTGTTTGTTTGAGATATGTCAGTTGCCCACGTTCTGCTGCGAAAATCCAAATTGACACTAAGAGCTGAATCGCTAATCCGAATATACTGTGTAAGTTTATAAAGGCCTTAAATCTTAAAACATGTACATTTAATTACTTATTCATAAAAATGAATTATGCATACAATAAAAATTTTACAAAAGATATTAATATTGACGAAATTCAATACTTGTTCAATTACTTTATGTAACTTACGTACTAAAAGTTACTAAGTACCAAAAGGTCGGCCTTATTTTATTAAGCACTCTATTTAAAAAAAAATAATGAATATAACCGGGGCCTGAATAAATAATGGAAAGTTAATACAACTTCACAGTAAATTTAATCTCTACCGACCGCCAAACAAACACTTGCTTTTTAAATTGATGTCAAATCGAGTCCAACGACGTGATGTCGATAAATTTTCTAACTCCTTTGAGAATATTTGCTTGGATTCGCTGCTTTGTTGCGATTATATTTTTAAAATAAATTACTGTATATCTCAAACATTCAAAAATATATAAATAAAAAATTGTTCCTATATGTCTATCTCCATAACTATCCAATAGCAATAGCCTAATGGTTAAGGATACAGTCTGCGAAACCAAAGGTTCATCAAAAACAAAGAACCATCGCCTAGCATAAGCATAAACTTAGTCAGAGTGGTTAATCGAACTGTTAGTTATGTTAATAGCACTGCTAACAAACTAAAAGAGATTAGAAATAGTATAATCTCTTTTTATTATAGCATAGATGGCAAAGGCAAGAAAAGCATCATCATCGCTGCCCATGAAAATCCACAACACCATAGGAGTCGTGGATGCGCTGACGGCCTTTAAGAAAGGTGTAGGGTCTTTCCTTGACGGTCCTTAAGTCGTATCAGTTCGAAAATACCACTGGTGACAGCTAATTCTACAGAGTGTTTATAGGTATGTGGCTGAAAAATTCGCATTGTGCCCATAGTGGTGGATTGCCAACCATCGAGATGATGAGGATGAAACTTTGAATTCTGTCGTGATGTATATGATATATAAACTCAGCGGTTTGAATTAATTAACATGAGTTGGTACTGGGGTGCCTCAGCCCAGAAATTAGAACTTGCGCTTTTTAAAGTTGCACGCAGTGGGCCGACATGATATATTGTCTTCTTCTATTAAACGTGACAAGTTTTTAGAGGCCCATTTAACCTTATCCTCCAAGTGACCGCGGAACTTAATGTCGCTTGATATGCTAACGCTAATGAATCCGATTCTAGTAGCTTCGCTGAAGTAGCTAGGGAAATGTTTTCAAAATTAGGAGATACAACAAAGGATTTATTTTAGTGGTAACAGCGCAATGAATGTTATTAATTTGCAACATATTATTGATATGCAGAAGAAACAAGGTAGGAGATAGTACAGAGCCTTATAGAATACCAGCATTCACTGATTTGGAATTGGAGCATGCAACATTGATTACAACCTTGATGCTACCGTTCGTGAGAAAACTGGTGGTCCACTTCCATAATTAAGAAGGAAACACATAGGAAGAAACCTTCGTAAGGAACTCTTTGTGCCTAACCCGATCGAAGCCCTTCGCTATGTCTAAACTAACCACCAAGGACTAGACTTTTTTCCTTTTTTTTACATTCAGAAATGCCTATGCATACCCCCACCCCTGCGGGGGCTAAGATCGGTTATGTTGGACTCGCACCGACTAAAACCCCATAGTGTTCCTCCATCATCACGTATGGTGGGGTCATATCACATATCCGCGACCCCGCCTGCGCTGGCCAACTAGGCGGACCCTCCTCCGGGGAGAGGACACCTTCCCCTTCACCCAACCAGGCAAGGCGCATCGGAATACGAGTGCGCCTTCCTTCTCAGCCTCCTCTGCAGGAGGAAAGCGGACTCCCCCAAGTCTGCTCCCCAGAGGCCATGGGGTCCAGGAAAGTAATAAACAATTCCAGCCCCAGCGACGGATCTGATGTAAGAGTCCGCCCCCAACCATAGTTCGGCCGCGGAGGACAGGGAGAGCGGTAATGTATCTGAGACGTGTCCACCATGGCCGTATCAGCGGTGCAACCCCCGCTTGAGTCGCGGAGGATAGGAAGATACACTAACCTCCCTCCGCGACTCCATCTCGGATACAAAGGGTGAGGGTGACAATGCGTGCGACCGCGAGCTTCACCGTGGCTAACTCCAAACCTTGGTTCTCACCTTGTCGTGGAGGGCTTAAGCCCCCACCACAAGTTGAGAACCCTTCGGGGGGTACCAGGGACAAGACTAGGCTATCTAAACTCTCCCTTGGTATCGATTGCTTGCGTCTTTCGATGCATGAAGGTTTCATTCAATTTTACACCTGAAGGTCACCAGCAGAGAGACTTCAATGGAAGCCGTTCACTAATCAGCTTGTGTTCCTCTACCTACCTCATGAGCTGGCAGTTAAAAATAGATTCCATTATTTTAGAGATCAAGAGGGTAAAGGCCTGAAGGCCAAGGTGAGCGACGAACACTAATTAGTTGTCTGGATGGGAGGTTAGTAGAAGAATCCAAAAGGGAAGGTGTATAATCCTCGACGTATGGAACCTGCGTAGGATAAGTGACCTGTGATATCAGACTATATGCAAAAGCAAAGTCGTGAACTGATCTCCCTGCATGATCGGTTGTACACCATCCAAGCCATTCGTCGTAGTGGGCGTTAATGTTGCCTAATATCACTATCATGCTGACGAGATCCTTAGCAGCATGGAGTCTGTATGCATTTGGACGTATATGACGAGTTGGTCAATGTCGTTATTACTATTTTTGCTATTGGGGCTATAAAGCAAAGACGTAATGGTCGTCGCTATCCACGCGCAATCAAAAGTTGGACAGGCTTGCACCTTCAAGACTGCCATTTGTTAGTCGAGAACAGACATCATCTCTGACTTCGGCCCGCGGCACGAGTGTTCCAATTTCATAAGTATGAGGTATCAGTCGGAGAAGATCTCCGTGTCGGTGAAAAAAAGCAAGGCTGGCTGCACTGTCTCGTGATGGTAGTGGATTACTGACGAAAGTAACGACTCAATTCATAGAGCATTATGTAGTGCTTCTACCTACTCTTCGCCTCAATAGTTAATTGAATAATATAATTTCCAAAGATGTATATATGTCAGTAAATTAGCGGGCAAATCTGGATTCACAACAAAACAATTGGACCAGAAAGCGTAGAAATGATGTTCAGATCGTTAGGGTACTACTTCTGATAAAAAATTGATGGCGTTAATTATATTTTTTCACTATTTTAATACTTTTACACATTATCACACACTACCCTTGCTCTTCATTTGAGCAGCGGGTATCGTAGCTGCCGTGTTTCGTATCTACTAACGGCTGGAACGACTGACAAGAAATGTTTTGTAAAAACATTCAATTCCACCACCACAAAAAACAAGACAATGCTAAAAACCACGTCGCAATCAATATGCAAACATTTAAGACGTAGGCGTCTTTTGTTACGTTTTATTTTAAAGATAATAAAATTTACATAGATAGAGATAGAGTGAAATATATTTAAGATAAAAAAAATCTAAG
Source organism: Teinopalpus imperialis (assembly GCA_029286865.1). Taxonomy (NCBI): domain Eukaryota; kingdom Metazoa; phylum Arthropoda; class Insecta; order Lepidoptera; family Papilionidae; genus Teinopalpus; species Teinopalpus imperialis. The sequence goes on from JAGSMU010000005.1 coordinate 7,261,973, forward strand.
ACATCCAGTCATTCGCAGCCACTCTTACGCAATCATTCCCCTGCATTTATAGTGGACGTAAAGCCGGACTTGGACGGTAACGGAGAGAATAATCACTCGCGCCACGCCCGTTACTAGGTATGGAGCTCGAGAGCTAGGTACATAGTATATGCGCAAAACACGCGACGTACGCTTTCATTAGACAGACAAAAAAGTGCTACTGTGAGCACTAATTTAGTATTTTGTGATGTAATTCTGTATTCGAAACGTGTCTATTTATGTTACATTTAGCTTGACTGATAGTAGTTCTTTTCACGTACTTTGATTTTGTACTGAAGTGGTATTTCGTGAACTTTTGATAGATTTACAACCAATAAAAACTCGTTTAAATGTCAGTGATACGAGCGCTTTATGCAATACCGTTGGTTATTTAACGATATTGCAATAATTACAATGGATTAAAGGTGAGAAATCATCTTTCGCGCAATAATATCATGTTTCATAATATGCACACATTTATTTATCTCAACTAAACGCGCCTAGCGACGGAAATATAAGATATATATAACATTACTTTTAAAAATTATATTTGTAAATATTACTTAAGACTAACTAAGACGAGGGAGGATATCTCTCATCATCAGTCATATGGTCTTCCATTACTTTCACTTGCCTGACGTAATACACAAACCTGGATACCCATTTCCATTTAATTTTGAGTAAATAGTGGCTTCAGTGACAGATTTGGTCTATGACTCCATCATCGACAATATTTTCAGCGGAAAGAGAGGAGGACAAGAGATGCATTGTAATATTGGCATTTTCATCGAGACAGGAATTCGTTAGGAGGCAAGCTAGCCCGAGCTAGAGAGACAATAAATCTTAGTCTCACTTATGTACACCACAAAAGAAGCCGTCGCGTCTACTGAATTTATACAGATAATCGGTGATTCTGTTTAGATCGATACTGTTTAGTACATAATTTAACTGAACTTTCATTGGAACTCTGTTGTCTGATAATAACATTTTTGAATTTTATATTCAACTCTTTTAAAAATTTATGGTTAGTAAAAAAACGCGTACGCACCCATTATATTCATCTCAGAAAAGGCGAGAAATCTTACGTTTACTACTTATTTTCTTTTTCTTTTAATTACACTAGACCATCCTTTATTGATAACTCCACCAACGTCAAAGTTGAATTATGTATGAAAAATTACTCAGATTTTTATGATTTTAGTACTATGGCTATTATAGTAAAAGTTAGAAAAAAGTTTTCTTGATGCCTTTAACAATACATCTGTTGGAGTTAGCTCTACATCTTACATCCGAATGGTAATCAAGCTCTAGCTAAGAGATGACATCGATGACTTTAGTGGAAATCTCTAAAGAAGTAAAATTTTACGTACCGTCCATTGTTTGTTTTTCAGATTTTTATTTATTTATATTTATAACTGTTCTCAAATCTTCATAATATTGAATAATATTGTTGTATAGTTCATTTGTGTAATCAAGATTTAACTCAATGTATGTCGTTGTCGTGTAATGTGTTGTAAAATATCTATTGGATGTACTGTGTAGAGGTCATGGGTTCAATTATCTGATGGAGGGGAAAGATTGAGAAAGTAGCGAATGCCTATCCAGTAACAACCAAAAGATGACATCAACATCCATTCCAAAAAAATATTGTGTCGGCACGTGGGTTACGACACCTCTGAGTTGGAATTCCACGTCACCTGTAATTGGGTCCCAGAAACCCTACACTCACTATTAGAAACACAGGAGAATGATGCTGCTATTTGACTCTGGTATGACACTGGTAATTTATGTGGCCATGGTTGTTCCCCGGTCAAGCTGGTCAATGTTAAGGCCTACCAATATCAATTTTATCAGAACATATGGCTAAACTCAACGAACATTTTTAGGAATCGAATATTCACATTTGCAGTTAAACAGGTGCTTAAATGTGAAGGTATTTCAAGAGCCAAATGTCACCAATACCTATTCTAGTCACGCCTACAAACAGGATAAGTGTCATTCGCCTTGACTCTAAGAACATGAAAATTGGATGACGGTCGTAAATGTTTAGTTTTGGGAAGCACATATGGGTTCTTCTTGTTGTATAAAGTCGTTAATCCATTAAATTTAATAGCAATAAAATCATATGAATGAATTGATAGTTGTGTAAGTTTATGCTATATAACCATTATGAACCTAATACCTTCTCCAGCGCCCACCACGCGTTTTAAGGTATTTTCTTCTTTTCTTGTTTATTTTTATCTATATCTCAAGATAGTATATATGATATACTAAGTTTCTGCTTACTTCTGTTCATTATCGAATTCCTTGTCTTTTTATTATTTAAAATAATATTTAATTACTAATGCCTCTGTCAGATGTTATGTCTTTTACCAATAATAAATACACAAACCGAGATAGAGATATTACAACTTATTTTAACCTACAGCGGTGTACCAGTCCGGGGTGACGGATTCAGGTCGGCTTGCTGAATCCATCGTGAAAACGCAGGTGGTTTGCGAATGGGTGGCAGGGGTGTGTGAGACTTTTGCGTTTTTAAGGCCGTTTGCGCTAACCTCGAGCAATCGAGGTGAAGTCGCACTAAGAGAGTAGCATTCGTATTACGTTGCACCGCTCTCCTCACCCCGTGCGACGCAAGCGTGGCCACTAAATGGCACTGCTAAACCGGTTGCGATGAGTCCGTGGGGGGAGAGGATAGTCAGTATTGCAATCCACAAACGAAAATCGGCAGCAGAATCATAATCCAAATCCATCATAGGGGGCCTTGGTAGCGGGGCGCAGTGCTCGCGTTTCTATTCCCTATAACCTTTCGGTGGTAGGCTCAGGGGATCTGATGCCCATTTGGAGCTGCCGTGTAGGAGAGCAAACCTTTGTTCCTGTGGTCCTGCCGTATCTAATGATCATAGGGTTCTATTGGATGCGAGTTCGATGTAACCCCTTCTTCTTCCCGTGAGAAATACATATCGCATAAGGCACGAGGCAGGAGGTCTATATCGTGTTATTTCTCTTACCATAAATGAATTTAAAAATATTAAGCAAGGTACAGAGTAAGAAGCATCACTATATATACGACTTAGGGACCTTCAACAAAAGAGGCTACGCCTTTCTTAAGGGCCGACAACGCATTTCCAACTCCTCTGGTGTTAGGATGTTCATGGGCGGCGGTAAATACTTACTTTCGGGTGAGCTGCTTGCTTGTTTGTCTTGTTATTCTATAAAAAAACATATAAGAAACAAGGTCCTACTCCACTTGCATTTATTGGATTTTTGTGAACATGCACAGGACTAGTAAACAATTTCAAAAATATTAAATATAGTAATCTAATTTGATCCAGTATCTTTATTAATAATAAACCATAAATATCCAAAATTTTTATAACTCCATTAAAATGCTCTTTTCTATAAATAAATTTCATAACATCTTAGTCGCACAAAGAGTCACGTTCGTGTTGCACGCACGTAAAATGTTCTCTTTTTTAGAAAGAAAAATAAATTCTCATCCCGACGTTAGATTCTTGCCGTAGGTACTTTTGTGTTTATAGAGCTATTATACGAAATAAATGAAAAGAAAATATCGTACTTTATTAATACATCGTTGTAGCCGTACGGCCCTCAAGCATAGAGGTGGAATCTTTGGGGTTGATTGTTAGCTGACGCCAATGGTGCAATACAAATTTTTGGTTTTTGTTATATATGGAAAATCCTTCATTAATTTAGATGTCATGAACCACGGGAATCATTTTACATCATTGATCAAATTACGAGCAAAATGCTGTGCCTAATAAACCCACCCATCATTTTAGTCTTAAAATGTCACGTCTAATAACTTTCTAGCATCTGAATTGTTTGTGATTAGAAGAATTTTGAAAAGCCGGAGATTATATGAATACTGGGAAACAAGACGTGATTTCTCTTTCAAAGATAATATGTTTCTAATTTATAAATCTCAGGTAACTAAATTGGAAGGGATCTATTATATTTTTACATAAAACACCATTTACACTTAACAAACTTTACACTTTTGAACAAATTACTTATGATAAGGTATTCCATTTTAGTCCTCAAGAAAGATAAATCACCTGCATCTGTATCTCTTATTGAGAACCTCGTTGACTTAACCTATGGACCACTAGTTGCTTGGCCCTCATTCTAGTACAAAGCGAGAAATTGCAATAAAACTGTAAGGATCAACCGTAAAAATATTTGTTTGTAAATAATATGAAATTAACTTTTTTGGAAGTACACGAATTGTAATAGCTATGAAATAACTGATATTATTTGTCACAATAGCTGCTATAAAAAACCATAAAGTAAACGTTACTAAAAATGACTGTAATACTATCATAGTCAAAGGCTCTTCTTAATAAAGTCAATAAACTAATGAGAAAAATACCTGTTAAATTAAATACAAGTACTGCTTGTATTAAAAGTATTAATGATAAAGTTGATTCATATTTTATTGCTTTTAAAAGTCAAGTTTGTGATAAACTTCATTGAAAATTTAAATTTAAAATAGGTGGCAAACGAGCATGCAGCCCTCCTGATGGTAAGTGATCACCGCCGCCCATGGACATCAGAAACACCAGAGGAGTCGCAAATGCGTTGCTAGCCTTTAAGGAAAGTGTAAGCTCTTTTCTTGTAGGGCCCTCAGTCGTGTCGGTTCGAAAAACCGGCTGGCGACAGCTGATTCCACAAGGTGCGCTCTGTGCGTAGCAGGAAATTTCGCGTAAAGCACACAGTGGTAGATTACCAACTATCGAGATGATAAGGATGAAATTTTGAATTCTGTAGTGATGTACGATGTTTAAACTGCTGGAATTGATCCCAACTACTCTTTAGAACATTCTCCATGGTACATTCGGTAAAAAACGCAAAGAGATGTAACATCTCTTCGCAACGCTTGAGCCGCTCTCCGTTGAATGCGGTCAAATGGAAGAAGCTGGTACTGGGGTGCCCTGGTAAAAAACTGTCTCGCTCTTTTAAGCACGCCCAGCTTTTTAGAGGCCAATTTGGCCTTACTCTCCAAGTGACCGTGCAACTGAACGTCACCCGATATGTCAACGCCAAGGATTCTGATACCACATAAGGTAGGAAGGGGAGTGTTTAAAAAATAAGGAGGCGCGACAAAGGGAATCTTTTAAGCGGTATAAGCTTATGTCTTATTGGGGTTAAATTAGACTAGATTTTGTCGGCCCCGATCTAAAACATTGTTTAACACAGTCTATGGTTAATATCCATTAATATTTCTATTCATATATTTAAAAAAGACATATTTTGTTTATAAACAATGTTTATATTTGAAATTGAACACTATTTAAACAACTCAAAAGCACTATGAAACAGAAGTGATTGGTTCTCCCTATAGCGAGTATTTAGTTTTATCTTGTTGATACAAATGCCGTGAAGTTGAATTGCAGTTCAATTGTGAACTTAGAATGACTTTCATATAGCCTTGTGGCGCATATATTTTAAATAAAATAATAAACTATATTTTGATAAATAACAAATTAATTACAACACTAAAATACAGAAGCCGTCAAAGCATCTGAAGTAATCAAAATTACACTTGAATATTGTGTAAAATCTAATTTATAGCGCTCAGTGTACTTCGCAGGTGATAGTGTAGTTTGTAAGAGCAATTTGAATGGAATAATGCCATCTCATGTCATTTCTTCATATAATTTAAAAAAGACTTACCTATTTAGACCACGTTTTATTCTATTAAAGAATTTTAAGGCTACAATGATAAGTAATAATATTCGTAATTGACATGTAATAATATGCTATAATAAGTTATAAATGATAATTATTATTATGTTATAATGTATTCTATAACAAAAATATTTTTTTTAAGAATACTTCTATTATCGAAATAAATTTATTTGCATGCATTTGCATTTGCAATGGCTGAACTTGGAGCAACAAAATTTGTAAACCTCTTTATGTAACACTAGTTCAAAGGCGAATAAAGATTATTATTATTATTATAAAAATGCTAGAGAATAAAAAATCCATAATCACGTTTCATGTGAAAATGTCGCCATTGAATATCTTTATAATTTTATATATTTAATTTGGTTGCGACGTAATTTGATATTATAATAGGTCGCACTAAGCGCCCCACGTGTTGCGAATTTATTAATAACACAACATTATCACTAACTAGATAGGGCCAAATCTAAACCAAGTCTGTTAACATGGCTAAAGCATACAAAATGCAAAAGAAACTTGTTCGAGCTCCATGCCACGAAGACTATCTGGATAACTTATAAGCCGATCTCAAAAATTATATCACATATAGTCCCACGAGTATACATGTACCTATATAAGTAATATTTGTATATTTTTCAAGAAAAAATCTTCTCATTAGTAAACGATCTTAATAATAAATTCAACGATATAATTCAACAATCGTCCAAAACGAAAAAAAAATATTGTTTCTTCCATTTTACATCTTTTCCTAATATTTTACTAAATGTATTATTATAACTTTATTTGTGATTATTGTTTTTCTGGTTACAATTTTGTAATATAAAAGTAAATTAAATTATTGGCAACTGTTTCGTAAAAATGTCAATATGTGATATATAAATTTAAAAAATGATTAACAAAATAGGAAAGCAAGGTTAGTTCGTCATAAATAATAAATAGCAGGTTGCTAATTAGTTCATATAAATTATATTTATTACGATTAAATGGGATTTTTACAAATCACCGATTCTTCAGCTATATATCCCTTTTCTCCCACAAAATTAAAGGTTCTCAATAAAGACATAGATATTAAGTTAAGTAAGAGTCATTCATTCATGGAATAGATCCGTTATGGTACAAAAAGGATAGATTACTGAAGTTTTGTGTTGATAGTGGAAGAAAGCTAAAGATTGTTACTATACGCGATTCTTATCTTAATTCACAAAGGTGGCACTCGGGATTGTTTAAATAATTACTAACCTATTTCTGTTCTAACATTCTTAAATCTTGGATAAACTATGAAACATACGTTTCACAAAGTTCTTGGACTGTAAAAATGTTCTATCAGATAGTCAATACGGTTTTTATTGGGGAAAAGCACTGCAAATGCTGTAAATGAGTTAATTACGTAACCAATACATTTGACGAAGACAAAAATGTATTGGTGTTTTTCTCGAACTTCACAAGCATTTGACACGGCGTCAATTCCTAATCTTCTTGACAAGTTAGTGAAGGTGGGCATTCGTGGTATTGCGCATTCCATCTTTAAAGATTTTCTTTGTGATCGGGTTCAAAGATTAAAGATCGGGAGTGTTGTTAGCTTTGATACACCAGTCATTTATGGTGTTGCACAGGGCAGCATTCTTGGTCGAAGTCTCTTTTTATCTATATTAATGATCTATGTCAGATGCATTTATTAAACGGAAAATATTTACTTATGCAGATGACACTGCCATTATATTTCATGGAGAGACTTGGGACAAGACTTCATAAGGTAAACTGTTGGCTAAGACTTAATTTGTTAACTCTAAACATGTCAAAAACATCATTTATTCAATTCACCATCAAAGAAAGTCGTCTTCAACATCTGCCACTTAAGGTACACTCTTGTGACTTGACAAAGGATGCTTGGCAATGGATGACAGGGATGCTCGTGCTACCTGCTGAGAAAAGTTGTTAACCACAAATACCTAGGCGTCATCTTAGATGAGAAAGTTAACTGGGGTGCTAATGTAGAATTAACAACATCTAGAATTAGGAAGCTCATTTAGATCTTTAAGCAATTAAGACATATGGCTGATTTTGACACACTACGCAATGTTTATTTCGCTCTCGCACAATCAGTGATCAGCCACTGCATTGGTGTCTGGGGAGGTCTGTACTTGTACACCTATCATCATCCAACTTGAAAGAACGCAAAGATCTCTACTTAAAACGATAACATTCAAACCATATAGGTTCCCTACTTAAACACTGTACAAGAACTGCCGAGTGCTTACTGTTAGACAGTTGAACATTCAATAAGTCATAAGTCGACATCACCTTACTACTACGGATACAATAAACATTTACAAAAAGGGAAACGTAGAACCGTTTATGTTTTAACAGCTACAACATTTCGTACCTCCTTTGCCAAACGACAGCATAGTTATCTCGCTACATTTCTATATAATAAGGTGAACAAAATATTACATTTCTATCCGCTTTCTTACTACAATTGTAAGGTCAAAATTAAAAATTGGCTTTAACCTACTACATACAGACTACATACAAACGGAGCAGTTATTGGAAACAATTTTTACATAAATGAGCCTTATAAATATTAAAACGTAGGCATACCTTCACATCCTCTACATTCACGCACATGCACGCTAGCACTAACATACATGCACACACAAATATTCACATATTTTTAAATACTTATCTTAATTGTTTATGTTACTTTTAAAAGTTACTGTCAAGATTTATTGTAAAACTATTGTAGTTGAAAAATGGGAGAGGTCACTGATTCCTGAGCTACAGGTTTTATTCCTAGTTCAGGAGTTAGAGACTTCATGCATTTGTTATATGATTTATCAATAAAGTATTATTATTATCCTTTACCTCATATCTTAGACAATTTTCGCAGCGCATAAAAACTATTTTGTCAGTTTTCAGTTTAAGCTAGGGATCTGAAGGATTATTTATGGGCTAAACGCATTAATGCGTTTTGTATCAAGAATTCTAAGAAAATATTTACATTTGAATTTATATAGAGTTAATAAGTAAATGTAATAAATAAATCGAACAAAGGTTTCCATGTAGTAATACTATAGCGGAACAGCTTTAACATATCTCTATCTATTTAACATAACTCAAAATCTAGTAACGTGTACTTCTATTTAATAAAGCTATATTAGATCTATAGAGTGAATGAATAATTTATTGCCTTTTTAATACATTGTTGCTGCTGACACAGAGTTAATTTTTTCATGAAATATGATAATATAAAATATGCTATAATACATATTTAGCACAATGGAATGTAACTAAATAAGTTATTAATATATAATAGCATATATTAGTTATTGAATCAAAATATTTAATAAAAATTTAAATCGTACAATATGTAGACTCTAACTTTGTTTTCCTGGTTAAACTTTTTTAACAAATATCAAAAATATATCTCTGTTACTATTTCCATTGCAATATTTTGAAATTACTTCATGATTTTATCACTAGGCAACTGCTGAATATACGCCCCGACTACTCTAATTAATTTAATGTTTTCTAAAAGGTAAAACTCAAGTCATATCCGAAGTTTTGAAACTACAATAAAATAATGTCTCTAGTACTAAACCCAAACGTAATAACGTCATTTTGTTTTCTTTTCAAAAAAAAGAAACACCCAATATTCATTTGAACAATATATTTATGTACATAGAACAAATATTTCCTAGTAATTTACAATGATTTTGCCTTTTACATAATAATGCTAGCGGGATAGAAATGACGTAGATAGTGTGTTCATTCATTTGAATGGTAGCCACATATAAGAGATTAAAATCAGATATTTTTTTGTTTGAATTTTCGCCGCAATGTAACATTGCGATAAAATTACATTGCGTCGAAAATTTCTTTACCAATGATATCACACTATTAGTAACATATCTTTAAAAGTTTGATTGATTTTATAGATTTTTATTGTATGTTTTGTTATTATCACATTCAAAAATAGATTTGTTTGCATATTTAAAAAAAAAATGGATTAGATTTAAACTTACCATAATATTTGACACAATAAAAATTTACCGCAAATCTTTGTCTGTATACAATCCACGAGCAATACATATAGATGTTTTTATTTCTCGTCAACACAAGTATATCTTTAAATAATTATATGTTTTGTTTATCGTCTTCTAAGACAATACGAAAGAAAATCTTTAAACTTAAAGTAAATATACTATATGCATAGTCTCTGTCAACTATTACGATTATAAACTTAGTACTTAAGTTGTTCAAAATATATCTGGTATCATTATCTTATATTTATATATTAATGATAATAATGCCAAAACAGTGGGAACCTATCGAATATACAATGGATAATCAAACCCTAACAAAATGTAACCAAGTAAAAATATATGTGCCTTTAAACAAAATAACGACTTCCAGCCTACCGCTACCGAACAAACAGACTTTCGAAACGACTACAATCACAACATATATTATTCAGCAGATTATACAGAAGATGGAAAATTTTAATCTGCCTTCGTGCCTTGCGTATATGGACTATGAGAATGCCGTCGAAGTTTGTATAACGTTTCAGTCGCTCCTGCGGTGCTTAAGTAACTGTCGGCATATTAAAGTACCGAGGTGTTTGTTCAAAAGTTTAAGTCTGACCGACTGCAGTCCAGGATTACGAAACATTAATGTTTATGGCGAATACATCGCTTCACCTTCGACACAAAATATCAGGGTAGAGTCGTTGAGACACCTGAGCACCACGCTCCATAACCTTAGTTGTGTCTACCGAAAGGTAGGTCTCAAGTTGTAAGTGAACGAAACGAAGATCATTTATAATGGTCAATGTCACACTTATATCGGTTTTTGTTTGGACCACTACACTCGTATTTTCTGACAAGTATTATATTACATACATACATTAAATACTTACATTAATCGATAGATCCAACCCGGATGCCGAGCATTGGGAAAACTACAATACAATTTCTCATCAATATCCGGCAATGTCTAAAGACAAAAGTCTTTAAATAGTACGTGACGCTTGGTACTGAGACATAGTACTTCACTGCTTGAGAAAACTCAAAAACACTGAGCTAGGAGACGACATACATAACGTAGACATCCGCGGAAGACCGAGGGTGGCCAGAATTCTTCATGTGGTGATGCCATATACATCGTGTAACTGATAAAGAATGAATAAAAGGTTTTGAGTGGGATCCTCACATTGGCTGTCGAGTGTAATATGACCCCCACTAGATATAGGTATGGTTAGGTTGATAGAAATTTCATTACTCATAAAGAAAATGGTTCATTTGAAATGAGTTTTATATTAAGTAATAATATTAGGTCTTTACATATGAAATTGCCGTTCTTCAGTATTAACCATTTCATTCCAAAAAAAAGTTACGATTGAATTGGCTATGAATTCCAATTTCTTAAATTAATTTTGTTTTAATACCATGACATTTACTTTACAAACGAACCCGTTATTGGTTTGCCCGGTTCCGTTCGGCAAAATAATCTTGGTCAATTTGCGACAAATTGGCAAGGTAAAAAAGTTTGATAGATGGGTACCCCACGAACGTAACGATCGCCAGCGCAACGTACACGTTGAGACCTGCTTCGCGCTTCTCAACAGGCACACCAAATGGCATGAACATTACTGCAGATGTGTACTGTGAAGAATTGAAGACAATGATGGAGAAGCTCGCACATCTGCAACCAGCTTTGGTCAATCGGTCGTCCCCGCTGCTCCTACACGACAACGCGCGACCCCATACTGCACAACAGACAGCAATAACAATAACAGAAATTAAAAAGTTGGAACAAAAAATACTTTAACTTATTTCACACAAAACGGCAATTTCATAGGTTCAAGAGTTATTACGCTCAATTTTAGTGCCCGATTCCCTATCACCTTCCATTTATGTTCTTTAGTTTCTTTGTATCCAGTAAATTGATCCACATCTTGAAAAAGAATATCGCACTGTTGCCAAGTTTCTGTACTTCGGAATGTACTTACCGTAATATAGAATTTTAACCATACACTACTAAAATTCTTGTTTCAAATAAACTTACGTTTGAATGATTAACAATATTTTCTTTGTTCTGGTATTTTCATTCAAAATAAAATTCTTTCTTTAAAACTTCCGTGAACCATGAGCACACGCATCTCATTAAATTAAAGATATAGTCATAATATAAGGTTAAAAAAAATAACAGTGTTAAGTGTGATGAGACTTGAACGACGAGATGTAGTAGAGGAGAGGTTTTATGGATTTCATTTCCGCTGATCCCCGAATATCAACCCATTTTTCCCAAATATTTTATAGCTTTATTTGTGTTACATTCGTCGGCACAATTTCTATATCAACATAAATAAAAGTAAATATTTTCAGTCATATCCCTACAAAGTTTATGACCCAAACACCGAATTTGCATGTAGTCTCTCTGCATGCATGTAGTTCTAAGGTATTATATTCTTATTTATTTGAACATTTAAAAAAAACACTCGTGTCTTATTGCGAAAATTAGTAATAAAATATTAAACACAAAGACTTTACGTTAGAATGAGAATGTAGTCCACATCTTCATTGATACTACGAGATATTATATATTTTTTTTAATTCATATAATAAGCCTTTATAACTTAATGAGAGACGTAGCGGCAACTTTGAACACGTGAATATAAATTTAAGACATTTTCTCGTTATTTAAGAAAAATAAATATATGATAATTAAAAAAATATTACCAATTATAATTATTTGCATGCGAAGAGCGAGGGATTGGAATAACTTGCTCTTGAAAATCTTTCTGTCCGAGTATAATGTGGGTGTCTCAAAGTGATAAGGCATTTGCTGAGCTAGTACGCTCTACCATCAACATATTATCAGGTGGGGTTGTAGATAGGCACTGGCTTATATCCATTTTTTTAAAAAAACTAGTCAAACCTTTCGAAGTACCTTTGAACAAAAATCACTAGACTTTTACCCTGTCATACATATATAGTTGTAGGGTATATACGTTTTGTTTCAATATATACAAGGGTAAAAAACAATAATTAAAAATTAAATTACATCCACACCATAGCCAGAACTAAATCTACAGATTTTATATTATTATTATTATACCGAAAAAATTTTATACGTTTTTTATGATTATTTAACACACAATATAATCAATAAAGTACACTAAAGTGTACTACACACAACTGTATTATAATTCTTCTGCACAATGTATATACTCTGATATGTGTGCGATACAATGTATAAAAAGGATGTGTTTGTTAGTATTATATGCACAGGTAATCTGAAAATTGTTATTCAAAAGCTTGCTTTTACCCCATTTTTAAATTATAACTTGAAGGCACAAATTTCATTACAAACTCCTGGGCAAAATATCGCTGGCCAGGTTTTTACTTACTTTTTAATAAATTGTTCAAAAAAACATGTCTCTTTTAATCGCAGCAATGGTGGTAACGTTGGAAACATTTTGTGATATGTCGTATTATGAATTTAACCGACACTTAACACACATTATTTCTTATTAATGCCTTCGCTCAACAGATTCTATCACTTGTTTCCACCACCTGATGATTTTTTAAGTTGAGGCGTCGTAGCGACCTAAAATTTAACCCTAAACCAAAGCAACCACCAACGGTAGACACTCAAGAAAACGTCATCAGGGTTGAATATCCAATAAAAATAAAATATCACAATAATCAATTCGCGAAATTCAAATTGATCTAAAGATTGTATCATAGGCAGTTTCCACCATTTCTGATGACCATGTTAAAGTTAAGAAGTTTGCATCGCAATGGATATCCTACTGTCACGAGGTTAGACGACGGCAAGTCTTTCAAGAGTTGAGCGACGATCATCGGAGGAGAGGAACATTATTTGAAACTGCAAATTGATAAAATGAATAATTAATAGATACTTTTATAATTATTTTATTTTATTATGTATCGTAAAAAAAACTTTTGAAGAACTAAAAAAATAATATTCAAGTTTTGAAATTTGCTAAAAATGTGATGAAAACAATGCGAGAATTTTTTAATAACCATAGTTTGCAAAAAAATACATTCTAAAGCAAAAATTTAAAACCCGCAGTGATAAATTGTAACAACAATAAATTTAAACATTTTGGGAAACAGGACAAACGAGTGAACGATAACGTACAAAGTGCTTTAGTTTCAATACATCTTTTAGTATCGTTACCTAACATTTTATGCTCCTTGTAGCGTATTCTTAGTGCCACAAACGGCTTTTCTTAGGAGATCACTGAATTTTCATCTAGATCATATTGTTTCCGGTGAAATGTACGTGTTATTTATTTACGTCACTGCCAGTTATTTTGTAATAAATGATTTGTTTGACAGATTTGTTGTATTAAGCGTAATTTATGATAACAGTATATTCTAAATTTAAAGATAGAATATGGACATCGTGGGGATTTAATTATAAGCAAGTAGCCATTTTTTCAATAAACAATAGTAGTGGTAATTTAGGATCCGTTAAAATCTCTTCATTACCTGTACAAAATTATTTACATGGGAAATAATATTCTATTAGTTAATACGTACATATCTAACACATACTTCCTATCTTTTGTTGAAATAAATAAAATAAACATAAAAATATACTAAAAGTAATAATATCCGTTAAATTATTCATAGCTTTTTCTTAATTATTGACTCACTAAGCTTTGAAAATAGATGCGTCTTTATATAAACCTATGTAACCGCGATTTCATAATAAAGTCAGTTTTGATGCACATGGACGTGCATCAAAATTTGAAGGAATACATGAATCGTACATCCTTAGTACACTGGAAGAGGTTCCAGCATCTCCTACAGGACGCACCCCCGTTTGCACCCATTTGCACAGAGCGTCAATACTCCACTCCGAATTACCTTCCATCCTGAGCTCACTCGCCGCTAACCCAAATTTCCCTTTTAGTCCCTCATATGATACTAAAGAGATACCTAAACCCTATTCCATTAGCCAGGTTTACGGTCCAGTCCGCCAATTCATGCTGCAACTAGTTCATAACTGCGGCGTGGCACTGATGAATGAAATTATGATTATGACGCTCATAGTTTCCATTTACTTGTTTGTTTTGATTAACGATATTTGATTATTAAAATAACGTCACTTAAAATACATGATAGTATGTATAATGATTTAAAACTGATGAATTCATAATAACTTACATGTTAAGGCATGCAACTACCACAAACAAACAAAACACATATACCCTAAATACAAACTTCACTTCACCTTCTTAATAAGTCACTTACATATGTTCATATGTATCAATCATACTCACAACTGACACATAATTGAGCTCGTAATTAGTTTTTAAAAAGTTGTAATTTGTTGACAACCGGGAAGAGTGATACTACGTCGTTACGAAAGCTAAAATAAATCCCAAAACCAGTAATGACTATCTTATAAGTTAATGAAATACATATTTTTATGTTTTATTCCTATGATTCTATACATAAACTTATCAGACATAAAATTCTAAGAGTAGCAAGATTAATTCAGTACTCTAGTCTTTACGTTATTAGTATTCCGTTGTACATTGTTATTGTTTAATAATATAGATGAACTCACTACTAGTGTACTCATTTTTGCTAAAGATGTGTATGCGTGAGAGAGATTGAGTGCATTATAAAATTGATACCGCATAACGTACTTTTTGAAATCGTTGTTCATCTGGCTGAACAAGAATTAGGAATCATAATTATATTGTCATGATACATTTGTTTAAAATAAATGACCTTTAGATTTAAATACATTAATTGGTATATTTTAAAATAAACTAAGGGTAAACAACTAGCACAGTTTACCTGATAGTAATGAAATAGGCCAACAAATACCAACATTTGTCAATAGCAAAAATATTCAAGATGATCGATTGTTGTCAGCCCTGAGTACTAAGAAAGACTGCCCAGTTAACAATAATTGTCTTGTCCTTTACATTTATTGCAACGCAGCATCTTTGCTCTTTTTGTTGACGCTAGTATTCTGCAAGGGCGTGGTTCTTACCCAGTCGCGTTGGCCCAGTATGCATGCTGTACCTAGAAACTGGCTATTGTATCGCTCTACTACTGAAAAATATAATTTAAGCAATAGTTGTAATTAAATCTCTATTATGTATTAATTGCTTAATTTATAAGTATCAATATAATAGCAAGAAAATAATACTTAAGTTTTTACATTAATATCGATTAAAATAATTAATCCCGAGAAAATTTTGAAATTAATAATAATATATAAATTTAATTATAACATAATTAGTACATTAATTTCAACAAGTGTGTCACTAAATAACAAAAATAATAAAACGATTAAAAAATTATCTGACGAATTATAACTTATGACTTCCGACCTACATAAGTTGTGAGTTTAATAAACCATATTAACGTAAACACATTCAAGTTTCACACACACATACACATAAAGCGGGCGTTACGTAGAAGGGAATCTCTGCCGGAGGCGAAGTGTAGGGACATCTCTATGTTTTTCTTATTTGAAACAATAAAATGATATAGAAAAACTATAGAATTAATAACAAAGAAACTAGATTAATTCAATTTCAACTCGTCAGTATGACATTCCCGTCAAACTTTTCCATACGTCTCCTTCATATGAGAGCTTGTTAAAGAAAGGCATGTTAAACCCCAAAATTACATCAAAAACATGATACAATTGTTACTGAGAGGTAAAACTAAATTTAAAAACAAATTGGCGTTGTACTTGAAATTAACAGACGTTTATAGTAATATATATATATATATATATATATTCGTAGATTTGAATTATTTAAAGGTACGTAAAACAAAATTAACAGTGGTTGGTTTGACCAACGAAAAACGTACAACACAAAATAACTGTAACCTGCAATTATGTGAACTGTAAAGAACACAGTTTCATTATCCTTAATTTATAAATAAAAAAAACTCCATTTAACATCTTCATAATTCTTCTATCTAATTAATTCTAATCTTCATCGTCTTATTTATTAACAAGCATAGACTAGGATAGATATTCACTTCCCCTGTGGCAACGTCAAGTCATTAAACTCACTACTCAACTATTGTGCGTCGACTATTCAAAGTTACAAACTTCATTTTGGCAAGGCAAGGATCACCAAGTCTAAAATTAATATTCAGAATTCTGTTTCAAAATAAACATTATAGAAAGCTGTACATTGAATCTTAGGTAATATATTGTATAATGATATATTAATTGATTTTTAAAATATGTCAAATTCATTCAATACGTTTTGTCTCGTCATATATTAAATAAAAAAACGTATGTAAATCAAACTTATTCAAAAGGTTTTTTAACTTGATATTAAAATGAATTTGGTAATAAGATATATATTTATCACCAAATTCTACTATTCTATAGCGAATTTGGTCATAAGGTATATATTTTACTGATACTTATTTTCTGAAGAATATATTTAAACGTTCTTCATAATTTAAACAGCAAGTTAGCAGTCAATAAACATTCGGTACTATGATAACTATACAAATATAACTATACATATATAACTATACTTACTAGCGGGTACACGCTAGAAGTACCCATTAAGTCTATTTTCTAAATCTATTAAAAATATTACTAAACCAATATACGATTTGGTATACAAAGGTTGAGCTGCCTTTGTATACCAAATCATATATTTTTTAACTTTGTATTTACTTCTAAAGGGAATACAAAAGCTTCAAACGTCTCGATTTCAGGAAAACAGGAAACTGAAATAGGATGGAGATTATTCCGTGTAAATAGGCAATTAATTTTGAAACTACAAATCGTTGCCAACCCAATGTTAAATGAATTCAGACTAATGTCAGTTTCTCGTAAAGTTTTTGATTCGGAATACTCAATGAATGGAATTAAAACACTTAACATGAGTTGGATATATTAATCTCATCTAAATATATTTTTCATTTTATTTTTAGATATTAGGTACTATTCCCTAAAAATATTTTAGGAAACTAGTTGAAGATTAAGTGGGGAAACATCAGTAAATACTAGTCCGGTATTTTTGACTTATTATATTTATAAAAAACGAACAGAAAATTACATTTCGAACAAATTTATTTATCTGATAACGTTATTTATAGGATACAATATGTATATAGTTTGTATGATGAGGCCCACAGAATACTGTTGAAACGAAAAACTTCATAAATAATTCACGTTTGTGCACAGTTGTAGCAGCTTGCTGACGTGTGGCACACATTGCATAAATTGTCCATATTTCCTTTTTATGACATAGCATGATTTTAAAACTTTTTTAAAATTTTATATTTTCATTTAACATTTATTTTAGGTATGAACAGAAAATTAATTTAAGTAAATAGTTAATATTGTAACGATACTTCTGTGCAGGTTGAGTGACTCAGTAATACAAACCCAAATTCGGCAGAATTTAGTTACTGAATTTGCTACTTGGCACTGTTTTTAATGAGATTGATGTGATAGATGAGCAGGTATTAAAATAATGGAAAGTGATTCCTGCGTTTCATTACACCCAGGTCCGTGATGGATGTAAACGGCTTGACCATATAAAGTAACTTAGTCTTACTAAAATATCTAATATTAGTAAATAGAGGAATAAGAGCCAGAAAAATTGTACCAGATGCTAGAACAAATTGTTATTAAGTTTATGTATATGTCAATCAATCGATACCATGTTTTTATTGCTTTCACATAATGGATTAACGACTTTATTCTAAGAAGAAAAGAAAACACATGTGCTATCCCAAAACTTAGCATTCACGACCTTCATCCAATTTGCATGTCTTTAGAGTCAAGGCAGATGTCACTTATCCTTTCGCTACGCGTGACTGCCATAAGTATTTGGCGTCATTTGACTCTAGTAAATACCTTAAGTTTAAACGCTTGTTAGGTAGCAAATTGGATTACTTATTATGACAATATTTATGTGACGCTCACTGTGAACTATTGAAACATAATAATGATGATATATAGATATGCTATTTTAGTTATTTATGAAAATAATTGAATATTAACGAAGATATGTTCAGGATATTTCGCAGACAAAGTTAACTACAAAAAGAATGCGTTGAGTATTTGCAAAATCATAGAAGCTCTCACCAATCAGCGCCCAGTTTATCTCTTAAGGTTAATCATCAAAAATCAAAATCATCAAAAATCGTAAAATATGACACAATGATAATATATACTAAGTACCATAGAAATATATACTGTGAAAACTGTGTGTTGAAACGCAAACCGAAGTACATGATAAAAAACTAATGCATGTCTTTTATTGACCGGCCATACTATGTACTATATTGACAATCCTCTGGAACTGGGGTTAAATAGAAAATGACTTTGGTGTGAAATAAGCCATTTTAAATTGAATAGTAATCATAACAACAAGCCTTACCTGGTCCATTTCCTAATTAGAGAAAGGGCATTACGTCATGTCCGCCCAATCTCTCTTTTTTCTTTTCGTTGGTCTGCCTTTAGCATTGTGTCCCTCCACGTTAATATTCATCACATCACTGTCCTAAATGTATGACTTTCATCCCTTCTTAAAACATGTTTAAATCATCCTATGATTCTCAACTTTACCACAGGTCCATCCATAACAACATTGCATTTCAGCAGGAAAGCTGTCAGACAAAAAACTAAAGAATCAAAAAACTTAATAATTAAATAATCAAATAATTCCTATAGGTGATATGCTAATGTCGATGGTTTTTAAGGGAAAATAAGGTTGAATTCAGTAGATATTGCATATTATGAATCAGTCTATATATATTTTTAACCTATTTTTGGACTAAAATACAAAAGAGCTTTTACAGTTTATATATGATTAGTGTAAAACTTATATTGTAAGTCTTATTTATAACACACATCTATAAGGTTTTAATTGTTCAAGTACGATTACAAATTTTGTCATCCTGGTTTACTTAGTACATACTACTTCCACGGACTATGACAAATAATTGAGTAAAAATATGTTTTAGTATATACATATATAATATTTGCTTATTTTAGAATATTCATCTATCCAGCGTACAGTACCTAACAGTCTGCAGTCTGATCTGCTTATCGGTGCTGTGATGGTTTTAAGTTTTTATTATGCGACAGACGGTGGGATAATCATTACGAAAATTCTCGACTAAAAATATTTAAAGTGGAGACCGGGCGGTAATTCTCGGGTACTTATTCTTGGGACGAGATCGCCACCCTTAGGCAATTAGTAAAATTATTTAATTATCGTCTCTTTAATTTAAGTATAATGAGCATCTGAAGCTTATTTATGTCATATTTTAAAGTTAAAAAGTTGAAAAGAATGATATTAAACAAACATAATTTTTTGTATGCAATATATATTATCCAAATTCAAATTTTGGGTTATGTACTATATGTGTTTAGGTAATTTAGTAATTCATTTGTTTTCGCTACCTTTGTTTTTTCTTTGTTATCCAAACGCAAAACTATGGAATATGATTTTCACCATGGCACCAGAGAGGGAGCCTCGGTTGGGATCGTCACCCTGGGCACGAAAGCAACTGTCGCGAGGGTACCCGAGAGGGCCGAAGCTCAGGTCAGTGAGTTACTTCTGACGGATTAACAAAATTATTTACTTTATTGTTATTAACGACATTAACCACTACTTCAGACTGCGTAAACAGATCCATGGATTAATGTTGTGGGGAAGCTACTGTAAAAGAAAGCACGGTACGTTTTTGATTCCAACGTTTTCATTCTGGAGATTTTGACCTCGAAAACAAACCCCGTGTACGGCCGGAGACTTAAAATGACAATGTAGAATTAAAAGTGATCGTGAAAAGGATCCATCACTAACCACGTCATAGTTAGCGACAGGCTTCGGTGTGAGTGACAAAACAATTTCATTTCACTTGAAACAAATTGGAAAAGCGAAAATGAGTACCGTATTAATTGAGTGAAGCACGCACGTAACTTTTGAACACACATTGAGTGCTGCGTTATATAACTCAATCGTCACAAGGCAATTTTGATACATATCGTTACTTGTGATAAAAAATGAATACTGTACGACAATCGGAAACGCTCATCACAGTGGTTAAACCCAGGAGAACCGGCCAAATCTTGTTCCAAGCGAAAGTTGACTCAGAAAAAGGTACTGTCTGGTGTGAACCAGAGCTGGTGTCATACACTACAGCTTTCTAAGATCTGACCATTGCAAACCATGATGGAAAAGCTAGCCGTTAAACAACCGAGATTGGTCAATTGCTCTACCCCACTGCTGGTTCATGACACCGCTAGACCCTATACTTCACGACAGCCGGTAGCTAAATTAGAGGAGCTGCGATTAGAATGACTGCGATACCCACCACACTCTCCGGATCTTGCTCCAACGGATTAATATTTTTTTCGGAATTTGAACAATTTCATGCCATAAAACAATTTAATTCCGACGACGCAGTCCAAACCGCTTTCAAAGATTTTATTGATTCTCGCTCCCAAAATTTTTCAGTAATGAAATCAATGAGCTACCTATGAAATGGCAAAAGCGCATAGACAACAATGGTACAAACTTCGATTGACTAATTATATAATTTCATTTTTCCACATTATACGCTAATTTCATATGTATGTATATATATATTTATAATAGTTATATATATACGTATATATATATATATATATACGGCTGATACCAAGCTTTTGAAGTGTCTGTAATATGACCGAGGGCTCCATACCCACTTTGTGCAAGGCGATCACTCAATCCTATTTTCTTTAACACCCCATTCCATATTGTAATTAGATAAAGAACACGAAAAAATTTGTGAAATGGTGCAAAATCGAAAGAAGTTTTTAAAATGTAACAGTATTTATGGCCAGACTAGTTATATATATAGTATGTTCGTATATAGTACTATCAACAGATACAACAACACTTCCTCTGTCGAAGACCAAAAAAGATAGTGGATCGATCAAAACGCCTTCTGTCGCGATACGCAGAAATGTTACCGATGAAAAAAAATTCACGATTGAAGAACACTACGATAAGCAAAATGCCATTTCGAATAGAATACTTTTTAATTTTTTTGCTGATACTAATAAATAAATAGGTATAAATTTTAATAATATTACATTATTTCATTAAAAAAAATGCATTTTCATTTGTAACAGAACTTATGGCCGGACTACGTATACATAATGTGTTGGTTTCATTATTAAATGGGAGTCAATAATGCAATGTTTAATGAAAGTTAGCGGTATATTATAAAGGTATATTAAAAAATATAAATGACGTTGGACGAATATGCTATACAGCTTAATTGAATTGTCTTTTACATATAAAGAATTTTAAATATCTTACTCGGAAAGAGTCACGTACGAATTGAACGCACGTACTACCTTGTTACTTTTTTGTGGAATAAAAACATATTCCCATTTAGCTGTTGCTTTCTGTTCGCTTTTCTTGCTGATACCACTATCATGCTGATAGAATGCCTAAACACATCTTTCAAATCCTTACCATTACATCTGTAATGGTAAGAATAGTGGTCCGAGTCCCCATATGCCTTAAATATTATTGCCTCAACTGTAACCAATAATATGAGGCTATTTGTACTTTTCATAAGATTTGTTTGCATTATGGCAATTATAGACATCGTTAAATCCCAGTAAATGGTTTGTATAAAAAAAATGTTCATTGCCGTGTTAGCGATAAGCTGCAACCAGAGTTTAACTGTAACGTGTATGTGTGGGCTTAACCAAGGACCACGCCTCCACAGATAACCAACGTGATATAGTGGCATAACACTGCTGTGTTTTTTTTTACAGTGAGTGTAGGGATCCAGTGACAGAGTTACGGGTAATGAGGCATTCCATCTCAGTCCTCAGGAGTGATTACATCTTGAAACAAGCATTTATAAGCAACACAGAAGATTAGTCGCGTTTTTACAATCCATCAAGTGCAATATTCCTACACAAGAAGCAGCAGTGGACAAGCTTGACTTTATATGTACAAGTGTAATAAATACGTTTTTCTGAATTTTTTATCGTATTGTTTGAGAAACGAGCAAGTTACCCACCTGATGGTAAGTAAATACCACCGCCCATGAACATCCACAATACAAGAGGAGTTTGGTACTGAGGTGCCCTTTTTAAAGTTGCACACTGTGGGCCGACATGAAATACTGTTTTGCTTTAGTAAGCACGCCCAGTTTTATAGAGTCCAATTTGGTCTTACCCTCTAAGTCTCCGCGGAACTGAACGATATAATGAACCGATATGACAAAATCCAACATTCCACAGCTGAAATAGCAAGGGGAGTATTTTCAATTTTCTAAGATGCGACAAAAGGATTCTTTTTAGCAGTAGATGCGTAAACTAGTCTCTTCTTGGGGTGAAATTGGACTAGATTTTGTCAGCACCAATCTGAGACATTGTTTAACAAAATTGTGATGTTAGACACAAGTTTGCACATTCATTGACGTTTTCCCGAGAAATATAGCTGCCAGTGTATAACACATCCCCTATGCTGACTTCCACATAGCAATTAATGTTATTAATTTCCAATATGTCATTGATATGCAGAAGAAATAAGCTAGAAGACAGCGCGCAGCCTTGAGGAACACTAGCATTCACTGGTTTGGAGTCGAACATTTGTTAGGAAGCCCATAGGAAGGAAGCTTTGAAAGATGCGCATTGTCCTTTAAAAGGCCTTTGCAATTAGTCGAGGATGTTTTTAAATATAAACAGTTAAAAGAATTATTGGAATCTTGGAAAACAATAATAGAAATTAATTTAAACCTTCTGGTTACATATGATATCAACTGCGCAGTATATTTTATAGTGCCGTAAGTATTTGCGCAAACACAGAGGAACCCACATGTAACTGCAACTCACACATAATGCATGTGCAATAAAATCGGAGGAAGGTTCCGATGCAGCAGGAACGCGGATATACATATAAAATCAACAATTTGTCGGCTTAGAATCGAAACCTGGACTTGCAACGCAGCAGAAAGGTACTCTAAAAATACACGATACGGCCGTTAATTTAATATTTAAATAGATAAATAAATTGTTAGACGCTTATGAATATTTATTTACTTTGATTACTTACATTTGTTTATTAGTTTTGAAATATTTAACAACTCTTCAATTCATTTAAAAAATGTGTTCTAACAGGGCTCCGTGCAACCGTAAAATTATTTAAATATGCAAATATATACTTGTATCGAAATTGACTTTTTAAGCTTATGTACTAGAACTTTTTTTTAGCTAGACTTCTCAACGTTTAATAAATGCTATGAATATTTATCCTAACTCTTGATAAATATCTGAAATTTGTCACTGTTCCCAACCTACACAACACTGGCTGCTGTTGAAAGCTAACATTACGTTAATCGTAACTTGTGTAATAAATGACGAAGCATTGTTTTAATGGCAAAATATGTTAAGGTAAATTATAAATTGACATTTATTACAGATATAATGTTATTTAACGTTATATCTAATAGATGTTATTAACAAGGAACCTATCTTAGATATACATATGTATGACGTTTAAATATTTTTATGCAATGATTATTATCTTTCAGTCAGGATATAATGGAAATTTAGACACTATATCCTGAAAATTTAAAGTAAGTCTTATAACAGTGGAAATGAAAAGATCAAAAGGAGAAAGTAGGAAACCAAATATGCCTCATATAAAGATATATATATATATATATATATATATATATATATATATACGTATATAATAGACAAATTGTATACTTACTGGAAATAAATAAATAGCACCGATTGTTACAGAGACATAAATCTTATAACGTAAGTAATATTTATGATACACAGACAAGAGTATAATCATAAATCACATATAACTAATAAATACTGTTACATAAAAACTTTTCTTTTTTTCAACTTTTTAATTATTTTTAATTTGGAACAGTGATATTATTTTAATTTATTTTATGATTTTGCGCCAATTCACATATTTTTTCGTGTTCATTATCAAATTACAATATGGAATGGGGTGTTAAAGAAAATAGGATTGCAGTGATCGCCTTGCACAAAGTGGGTATAGAGCCCTCGGTCATATTCCAGACAATTCAAAAGCTTGGTATCAGCCGTTGTATGTTCGTATATCGTACTATACAACAGATACAACAACTCTTCTTCTATCGAAGACCAAAAAAGATCGGGGCGGCCGCGTGCTATTAGAACTACAAAGGCTGTTAATGCTGTTAAAGCCAGAATTCGTCGAAACCCCATTAGGAAGCAAAATATCTTATCGCGAGAAATGAACATTCCCGCTAGGACTCTGTCACGTATTATAAAACAAGACCTGAAGCTCGGTGCTTATCGTCGATATACAGGAAATGCCCTAAATCATTCTTTACGATTAAAGAGAGATCGATCAAAACGCCTTCTGTCGCGATACGGAGGTGAAAGGCACAGAAATATCCTCTTTACCGATAAAAAAATATTCACAATTGAAGAAAACTACAATAAGCAATAAAGTGTACGCTCACAGTTCTAAAGAAGCTGCTCAAGTGATCGGAAAGGTACAACGTGGTCATCATCCTGCGTCAGTGATGGTTTGGTGGGGCGTGGCTTATCAAGGAGTCATAAAACTACATTTTTGTGCAAAAGGAGTGAAAACTTCAGCCTAAGTGTATCAAGATACAATCTTGGACCATGTTGTGAAACCTCTCAGCAATAAACTTTTTAAAAAATATACCGTGGACTTTCCAGCAGGACTCTGCACCTGGTCGCAAGGCACGAACTACCCAAGCCTGGCTTGAAAGTAACGTTCTGGACTTTATATAAGCTGAAGATTGGCCTTCATCTAGCCAAGACCTCAACCCTTTAGACTTCAAATTATGGTCAGTTTTACAGGACATGGCCTGCTCTAAACGACACGGCGACATTGAGTTTTTTAAGAGATATTTGGAGCAAGCAGTGACGAAATTTCCCCTGGAAACAGTGCATAAATCAATAGATTCGTGGCCAAACAGATTAAAGGCCTGTGTAAAAGCCAAAGGGGTCTTTCGAATAGATTTTTTATTTTTTTGCTGAGACTAATAAATATGTAGGTATAACATTACATTATATAACAGGAAATTGAAAATGTTATTTATATGCAGATCGTAACTCCGGTATAGAAATAAGCTCATGGAAATTATTTAAGCTTTCTTATAACGTAAGCTTAAATAAATCCTGATAGAGTTATTTCATATAGCCATTTGCTCACATAACGTTGAATTAAACTTTGTTTATTTTTATGAATTATTAAAACGATTAAAGCGTTTGTTTTAAATAATCCTTTATATAAACCTAACCTAATCTAACCTAAACCTAAACCTAACCTAAATCTAACTGAAACCTTACCCAAACCTAAGATAAACCTAACTTTTTTTTATTTAGCTATTTCTAACCACTATAACCCCTCCGGTGGTTTTCCCCAGTCCATTGGGAGGGGCTCGGGTTCTCCAAAGGGACGCACCGGTGCCTGAGCACGTCCCAGGGAAGGTCAAGCCTCCCCTAGCACCCTCGCTGTGCTTGGGCAACTAACTTCGAGTGGCCGTCCTCCCCGGATCC
The DNA here is from genome assembly GCA_029286865.1 of Teinopalpus imperialis. Taxonomy (NCBI): domain Eukaryota; kingdom Metazoa; phylum Arthropoda; class Insecta; order Lepidoptera; family Papilionidae; genus Teinopalpus; species Teinopalpus imperialis. The sequence goes on from JAGSMU010000005.1 coordinate 7,288,301, forward strand.
GCTAGCCCGGATGGTCAGAGCCCCCACCCTGATCGCCCGCAAACCAGAAGTCCCCTTGTACGACAGGCAGGAGGAACCTTCAACTTCAACACATCCACGACCCCACCTGCACGCCCGACAAAGTGGCCCCTCTTCCGAGGGGAGGACTCTCTACCACTCCAGGCACGGCGCGCCGGAACACGGATTTTCCCTCCACCTCGGCCTCCTTCATAAGTGGGAAGAGGACTCCCCCGAGTCCGCTCCCCAGAGGCCATGGGGGCCAGGAAAGCAGTAAGCAATCCCAGCCCTTGCGGTGGATGTGGTCAGCGGTTCCGCCACCAACCAATGTTCGGCCGCGGAGGACCGGGAGAGCGGCAACGAAACACCGACACTCCTCTTCCCCCGTGAACCCACCGCAGCCGCATCATGCGGTGCGACCCCCGCTTAAGTTGTGGAGGATAGGGAGAGCGGCAACGCAACACCGACACTCCTCTCCCTCCGCGACTCCACCTCGGCTGCTGAGGGCGGGGAAGACAGCCTCGCTCCGTCACATCTGCCTCCCATAGTCCTCCGACACGCTTCCGAGGCAAGCTCTTTACGTGCCCTCTCGGATCGGCCTTCTCGGGCCGGCCACAGAGCGCCCGGCCGTTTGGGTTCCTCTTTGCTTCATCATTGGGTGACTAAGCCACGGTGACTAAGCCCCCCCCCCCGCCGCAACGACAAGGCGAGAACCCTTCGGGGTAGAGCCTAACTTTCTAAATAAAATCTAACTTAAACCTAACCTAAACCTAACCTAAACCTAACCAGTCTTGCTGCACAGTCTTCCAGGAAGAGCTGTACGCCATCTGGAAAGCCTGCCAGTGGATTGTAAGCGAAAATCATCCCAACACATGCATCTTCACCGATTCTCACTCATCAATATACGCGATAAATAACAGAAGCAACACACACCCTATCGTAGTGAACATACACAAACTCATTCACGCTAACCACATTACACACAACATTTACATAGACTGGGTAAAGGGTCACTCGGGTGTCATAGGAAACGAGGAAGCCAATGTGGCTGCCAACAGCGGCGCACGCATGTACAAGGCCCCTGACTACTCACAGTTCCCAATATTCTACATCAAACACAAGCTTCGCCACAGAACACCACGCCATCTGGCAAGCCAGATATGAATGCTCCCCGCAGGGCTCAACACACAAAACACAAAAACACTACTCCCAAAATTGAACGACATCAAAGAACTCAGCAAATGCACACAAACCACCTTTCAGCTTACACAAGACGGATTTCACAAGACTTACTTACATCGCTTTAAAATAGCACCAGATGACACCTGTCCCTGCGACGGCACTTCCAACCAAACTGTAGATCACCACGAAGAAACGTGTCACGCAGTACAGGTGTCCCCATATAATTACCATGAACTATTAAAAAAGAAATTTGCAATTAACTCTTTCACTTCATTTTGCCAAACAATGATTGTTGATCATCAAGAAAATAAATGAAAACAATTAGAATAAGTATATTACTAAATAGATATAATATGGGGATATGTAAACCAGACAGAAACGTATCAAATAGCGATCTGCCAGAAAACATACTCCCCATATAAGCGAAACAACTATTATATAAGAGAATACTAAGAGATAACTATTATCACATATAAAACATATAAATCCCTAATAAGAATCAAAACGCCTAAGATGATAAAACATAAGATTAAGAAAAAAAAACCTAAACCTAACCTAAACCTAATCTAATCCTAACCTATTCCTAACCTAAACCTAACCTAAACCTTATCTAAACCTAACCTAAACCTAAGCTTCAGGGGTTTAATGAAATCACTTACGTTCCGTATGGAATGTATGAAATTTCCTTATCTTCTTTTTTTATCAATTAAATTTAATCTTCAGTTTTATATTTATATAAATAAATTAGGGGTTAGATCAAATATCCATTTTCATTATTTCCCTGCGACAGCGACATGATATTGATTCTATGCAAAAAGGTAAAAGTTTAATCGAAAGTTCAACTCTTTGGAAATCCAATAATAAGCCGTTAATTCGACTAAACTACTACTTCGACTAAAGACGACGATTAAAGATAACGGTATCTAAAATAGGACAAAATTTAGACTAAATTCATTAGGCTAGGAATTAACTCGTACAATGAGTGTAAATAGAACTACATATTGTATCATAATATATACTGCTAACGTATCATAAAATAAGATCAATGATGAAATATAAAATAAAATTTACCCTCCCTTTGTATCACCATAATTAATGTTATTAGTGTTAATGTAGTTTTATGTAATGATGATTATATAATTTATATATAATAATGATAAAATTTTAAATTGAATTGTAGTATTTATTTTTTTTACAATTTAAGTGTTTAGTATAAAATATTGGAAACTTTAATAATATCAAAGAATCATTTCGCATCACATGGTTACTTAGCTAAGAGAAATATAATATAATTTTTGAGAGTCCACCAACATTGGTTTCATGCAGAATCCACCCCTTGTCCGACTGTCTCTTCGACACACATTGCTTCTTTGCCCTCCTGTAGATCCGTTTTCGTCTATCATTGCTATACGCCCGTAGATTCTGCTTTCATTACAGAACGATACAGCGCCATTGATCTATTGGTATCTCAATTCACGTGTTCCCAACAAACTAAAGTAGTTTTTTTTTGGAGTAGGCAGGCCTGCCTTTAAACGTCTTCTGACTATCCCCTCACACTCAACAGCTACGTCTCTCATCCTTCTAAGATGCTGTTGGATCTTAACGCCTGTTGGGTGTCGATTTCGGGGAGCAGTGCTAACAATGTTACGGCCGTCTCTCTTCGACGTGTAGTGCTTTCTGATAGATTCATACCTTCTTAGTAAGGAGCCAGTTCCCTGGAATCTTCGGTAAACTCTTAAAACTACTCACTGGTTTACTCCTTGTTGCAGGAATACGATAACTTAAGCTAATTTTGTTCAGCTGTAAAGTCCACTCTTTAGATAATTTTTAACAATAAGCAATGGATATGTATACTACTTGAAGTGCGATTGACGACTTACCTATATCAGAATTTTAGAATTTTATCAGAATTTCTATTATACTAACTCTTTTATAGGCCACATAAAGCACAATTAGTCACTCAACAAGTGAAAAATGGGTCCTTTTGTAATGGTTTTCTTGTAAAATAATGGAAAACTGGAATGGAATGGAAAAATAGTTTTACTAGTATCTTATCTATATCTTTGGTTATTACCAAAGGACATCAAGGGCGCATGATAAATTATAGCGCACATAAGCATTTGGGCAATGATAAAGGCACACGGTCAACGTTCTGTCACATGTACATATGTGAAAAATTATATTTCATATCTTAATTAAATGGTCACAAGCTAAAATAAGAAACAAAACTTGAAAGGAAACTATCCGACACCTGTCGTGCTAGGGGGTAGGTTAACATACGGATTGGTTGGTGGCACATTCCATGGTAAGTCACGTTTGAAGAGGGTTTAAGCATTATGTCTTTTGCAAGGGCATGCAAATTAGTCTACAAAGGTAAGCGTTTTTGGTATTCAATTTTGAAATACTACAGTGTTAGAAGCTGACCTCCTCTCTGGTCAGTAAATTGGAATAAGAATCCCTCGCGTTCTATATTATATATAGATTGTGATACTTATTTTTATTACTTTATTTTTCCGATACAGAGTTGTTTACGAGTTGATAAGTGTTTTAAATTACAGTTGCCTACATAAATAATAATCAGGACGTATGGTATGTACCACACCACATGGAATTGTGTGTGAACATAAAGCACGTACGTAAATACATTTTACTAACAATGTTTTAGAGATTTTTACTGTTTATTGAGAAATTCCGTTTAATGTTAAGAAACATCGTCAGGGCGATCCACTGACCCCTTTAAGGAATCTGGCTTCCAATCCGGTTACAAGAGCCCTAAACTTCTTGTGAATACATTCCAACTTGGAATACATACTCAATAAAAGAGATCCTATTAGATGGGTCGTTGGTCTCACGTTAAGTCATATTGCAGCTTATTTCTGCGAAATGGATGGGTCAGGGCAACCGGGGGAGGACCACATCCTCACAAAATACCAGCATAAAATAGTACCATAACACTGCTGTGTTCGTAGGGCGAGGGATCTAAAGATCTTATTGGTAACGAAGCATTCCATCTCAGTCCTTGGTGGTGACGACATAAGTATATGATATTATTTGTGAATTATCAGATTATCTTTATTACCTGGTCAATCAGTTAGTACGTTTCAGGATATTTTTTAATTCAATTATGTAATTTGGAAGCCTCAAACCATTATTATAAAAAAGGTCGTAGTTGTTCTTATAACAACCGTAAGACACGGAAATAACTCGCTCGTCTCGAAATCGTAGTTTAATTTGAGCTTTCGTTTTAAGTGAAACAGAAAATTACCCTTAATAGGAACGTTATCATTAGCATATTTATAAGGCATAATTACTTTGTTTCACAAAATGAATCACGAAAAGCTTAAACGAAAGCTATTTTTGTTAAAGTAACACTTAGGTAAAAAAAAATTAGGATCTTCTAGGAAGGTTAAAGGTTAAATAAACCTTGTATTTCATATACAGTCATTCTGTATTATCAGTTTATAAATTTATACTTTATTTAATTTGAGTATTATACTTAAAAATATTTAATTTTATATTTAGATTCTCCGTAGTTGGAATACCGAAATCACTATGTTGAATAAGTACGATTCGTCCAGTCTGCCTAAATTCACTCCGTAACTGTAATTATAAACTGAAATGCAAAAATATAAATCTCAATTTTCGCAAAATGGAACGTCAAAGATACTTATTATATTTGATAATATGTGAAAACAAGATTTTATTAAGGTCTCGTGTCGAATTTTCAGTGGTCGATTCGCCGCCTTTTTTACTTATATAAACTATATTTTTGCCAACTTATGTATCACACTTAAGTTAGCAAAATATATATATTAAATATTTATTTCTCTCTGCTGTTTAAGTAAAATGAACCCTAACATTTAAAACAATATTCAAAAAGATTTCGTAATTCTTTAGCTTGTTTTTTTGTATGTAAATATTAAAATTAACAATAAGAAATACTAAAAAACTTTTAGTAGAGTAGCTCGAGACCATTTGTATTTGATACTAGGTCAGTATATAAAATGAAATAAAAGTTGATTTGTAATAATTACAGTCCGCCTTTTATTAATTATAATATAATGATATATGTACAATATATATAAATGTATATGTGTACAAATGAATCCATGGAAACTTGTGCTCACACCGAAGATTTGAGGTCAATAGTAAGTAAGTTGACTGCGCAAACGTTCGAGATAACGAGTGATAAAAGTCGAGTGACCTTTAAATAGACGGACAGTTAGTTTGAATAATACCAATAAATCACATGTGAATGCAATTTCGTCAATCAATAAATGAAAAACGAAAAAAACTTATAACTTATATTTCGCTGAAAGCTCGGCACCCAGGCATCCTATGGCTAGTTAAATTAAGGTAACACGATGACTTATTGCTTTATTTAAATTGGAGGAAATTTGTAAACCCTCTTAAAGTTCTCTGTCCCACTATATTGGAACTCAGCGTCTATTATTTTAAATTTATGCGCCGTTGACGATCCTGGTTTACATGAGATATAATGGGGTATATGAGTGGACTTTTATATTTCACTGAATATTTATTCCGGTGACATGAATGGTGACCGACCTTTTCCCTAAAATTTTTGCGTTCTGTAGACAACAAGCCTACAAACAGGCTGTGATGTAGTTTTGCAAGCTCTTAGTGCTTTGACTTCTCCACAAGGGAATAAATATGTGTGTTTGTATTGCAATATCAGCTACTACATATATATTTTACTTAAACGCGTACGATAAAGTTACTGGAGTTAAATTGAAATTATGCCAGACATATTTAAAACTTTTAAAATTATAATAATAAATTATATTCTCTAAATTCACACCGCGCACTTATTATATTAAAATATTGCGTTTTGGAACCATAATTTTCATATCTACGTCACTTGAGTCTAACCTAAAAGTGAAGAAATTGATTTTGGTCAGAAAATAGCGTTAGAAAAAAACTAGATTCAAGTCGTATATCATCGTGAGGGTGTCGTCAAGTAATCCGGGTTCGTTACTTGACGCCTAAAGCAACAATTAAGAATATAATATGTTTCTGTCGCTATATATATTTATAGTTCTTAAAACTAATATAATTCAATTATAATAAGAAAAGCAAAAAAAATATAAATAACTCTAATTATTAATGTCCAGTTATTAGCTATGTTTTTTCGATCGTGACATCTTTATTACAGTGTTTTTGTTTATCGCAATTATTTTTATACTACATTCAATAAAAACACAGTTATATATTCATTTTATAATTTACCGTGTTTTAAAATTTATTATAAAAAATATAAAAAGGAAAAGAAAATAAATTAAAAATACAGTTACAATATACTCTGGTCTTAAAAATTACATATTTATTGTGTAAATCGTTTATATCCAATTTAAGTCCATACTTGTATAAAATTAACTCAATGCATCAACATCTTGCTTTTGTCATTATTCTTATATTGCATGATGTGTAAGCAATAAGCAAGAAATAAATTTTACGCCACGTCTCAACTATATACTAAGTAAAGTAATGTAAAAAAAATAATGTTTTTCTATTCATGTTACGTTTTGTTTACATAACAATTATTTTATTTTTTTAATAGAATAGTTTGCAAACGAGCAAAGTTCACCTGATAGTAAGTGATTACCGCTGCCCATGAACATTCGCAACACTAGAGGAGGTGCAGATGCTTTGCCGGCCTTAAAGAAACGTGTAAGCTATTTTCTTGAAGGTCTCTAAGTCATATTCGTTCCGAAATACCGCTACTAACAACTGATTCCATGAAGTAGGCAGCGGCAGAAAATTTTGCGTAAATCGCTCAGTGGTGATTGCCACCCATTGAGATGATAAGGATGAAATTCTGAATTTGAACTTATCCTCCAAGTGACCGTGGAACTGAACGTTACTCGATAGAACAACGCCAAGGATTCCGATATTAACTGCCTGGAATCGTTGGTGGATGTTCTGCGATGGCTGATAGAAATTTACTTGCACAACTTTAGTAACAGGCCAAAACGATCAAGCTCCCAACGGAAGGTGAACTAATCTCTTACCAATTCTGCCAACCTGGAGGTAGAGTTGTTATATTTTTTTAAAAAAGGCATAGATTTCGCATCCCGGAACGCCGATGCATCTACCCCGGCTCGGTAACACTCCAGCTTATAACGTGACACTATTTTGCTGCAGCGATCAAACCAAGGCTGGACATCTGCACGCAATGGGCACCATTGAGGATGATATTTGACGAAGAGTACCGTCCCCTAAAGAACCACATCGGAGACAGAAGCGTTAAGATCATCCAGTGAGGAGTAAATGCATCTCGATGGGTTGGATCCATAAAACGAACACATATAGGTCCAATCCGCTAACCTGTAGTGCCACATACGGCAATAACATAGAAACCTCAACGAGCACGTGAGAGGCACTGTAAATCCGATCAAACAATGGTCTGATGAACCAAAAGGGGCATCGACGGAGACTGGATGAGAGGTTAGTAGAAAGTCCAATAGGGAAGATGTAAAATTTCCTTGTCTGAAATCCGTGTAGGTGAAGTGACCAGTTGAGTCAGATCATAGTCAAAGAAAAGGTGTGAATAGATGTCCTTACATTATCAGTTGCACGCAATAAAAGTTATTCTGCGTGGTGGGCGTTAAAGTCTCCGAGTAACACAATCTCTCTCGATACATCTCTAATTAAGTAATATTTCGAATATTAAGTATAATTTAGAAGTTGATATAGAAGTATATATATATATATATATGTACATATATATATATATATATATATATTGACAATGTAAATATAAGTATATTTGACAAGAATTTTGAACAAACCAACTTCACTCTTATATCTGAGAATTTTTGCACGTATTTTTATGTTATTATTTAATTTCATTGAATAAGATATAGATAACATAAGGGTAAACGACTATGAAAAATTGCTTTGTTTAACCCATAAAACTTATCTTCTACACGAGTAGAATAGAAAAACCTTTGAGCTTAAAGCTTTATCTTTAACCATGACAAGATAACTTAGTACGGTATGCCTACATTATTTTTTGTGGAACTTACTGGAGGATTTACTGCTATAAAACTACAAATAACATAATATAATGAAATTGGAATAATTTGTTTTTGCCATTTCAACCATTGTTGAACGGATGAACTAATTTGAATGTGAATTTCAATAATGTATTAGGGTAAGCTTGGTCTAACATTTAGTGTAAATCGGTTTAATAAATAATTGTTAAAAACATACAATACATCAACTAGTGCGAATATCAGTTAGTTGCTAATAGTGTAGTAGTTTTTAGTTCTAATTATCAAAATTCATTAAACTGTAGAAACCATTACTAATTTCTAGCTGAAGCACAATTCGTCATTCGACGCTCAGCAGTCGCCGAGAACACCTTGCGGTGTTAACTAAGCTAGTGAAGGGCAAGCCCTGTACGCCCGCGGTTCCCTTTCTGGGAAACACAAGATAGCGGAAGGAATCGACGTAAACTTGGCCTTGGGTATTGCCCTAGCCAAGGTTTACCAACCCGCTAGACTTATAGTCTCACGCGTATTTTTAGTTAGCTCTAAGCACACACCCAAGTTCACAAATAATATTGGCACTTGGAAGCACTAGCGCTACACAACTAGGCACATCCTTCCTGCCTATACCCGGCAGGTAGGGAAGTAGGCTCCTCACCCCGTCACCCCTCCGTAGGCCACACTTCTCGCGTAATATAAAAAAAGCGTATAGAAAATTGGTGTACAATGGAGAACCCACCCATGGATTTCCTTGTGCACTTGGACAGCTGTCTGAAGTGAAAATACCGCGATGTCTTCAAAGACATTATAAAAGAAGAACCCCAAGGGGCAAAAATCACTCCCAGGGCCCTCCTCAAGGGCCTTTGCCTCATCGTCCTCCTCAGGCTCCGAAATGGAACTCGACAACCCTTTATCCCTCGAGGACCTACCATAAGACACCAGCGATTTCACGCTGGTGGAAAAGAAGCGAAAAAAGCGAGCTTCACCCGCCCCGACGCCGCCTCCTAAGGCGAAAAAATGGGAAATCACTTTTCCTCAACGTGGCGAAAGCTTTCGACAAGGTCTGCCACAACGGGCTGATATACAAACTATATGAGTTCGGTGTGCCAGATCGACTCGTACTTATCATACGAGATTTTCTCCGAAATCGAACCTTTCGTTACCGCTTAACAGAACGCGTTCCGAGGTTCACCCCATTTGTGCCGGAGTACCACAAGGCTACCCCTAGGTTCTATTTTATACACACTCTACATGACGACTATACGACCAACCAACGACATACCGCGCACTCGCGGTGTAGAGCTAGCCCTTTTCGCCGATGACACCGGCCTCTACGTGTCTGGGCTCAAACCAGACGCCTCCAATCTGCAGCCAACACCGTAGGGAAATGGTTTCGGAAATGGAGGATCGAGGTTAATCCCACCAAAAGTGCAGCCATGTGCTTCTCTCGGCGCAAGAAAACGCCACATCTCCCAACTATAGAGTTATTTGATCGTCCTATCCCCTGGGAAAAGACAGTCAAATACTTAGGCGTCACATTAGATGAAAGAATCACCTTCGGTCCGCATATCAACCGCGTACGCAATCGAGCAGCGTTCGTCCTAGGTCGTTTGCACCCGTTACTCAATAAAAATAGCAAAATGTCACTGCGTAATAAAATTACACTATACAAAGCGTGCATCCGACCCATAATGAGATACGCAAGCCCCGTTTTTGCGCATGCCTCCCCGCGTCACATTCACTGACTTCTGTTAACATAAAATCCTTTCATGCACAAGGCCACCGGTGCGCCGTGATTCTTGCGTAACGAAAATCTACACATAGATCTTGAGCTGCCACCCGTAGCTCAGTACCTGAAGCAGGCTTCCCGCCAATATTTCTACTCTGCCGTCGCACACTCTAACCCCTTGATTGTAAGTGCCGCCGCTTACAATCCCATCGCAGATAATAGATTATACCCGCGTCCGAAGGAGACCGAGGCATGCCCTCGACGACCCTGATGACGCAACATCCAGTGCTCAAGCCCTTCATAAAACACTACACACGTACATTGCACCCTCATACCGCCCCCACCAACGGTGAGGTCGTTGCAAACAAGGTTATTCGTGATACCGCCATATCACAGGCCGGTTCTCTCCAGTCCGTACAGATAGAAGCGTCGCTGGAGTTTTTTACGCCATTTCTTCTCCAGCGCCCACGTATTTTGAAATGGTGGTACAGATAGCTAATAATAATAGCGATATTAATTTAGATAATCCTTTGTCAGAATCAACTGACCGAGTCGAAGTTCGGCTCTCTCGGGCACTCTCGAGTCAGACGCTCTCGCGAAACAGGGTAACGGTACAAGCCAAGGCTCCCTCTCGCCTGAGCGCCATAAGCGTCACATCTCAACCCGGTATTAAAGGAATCGGGCTAACAGCGGCCAAAAAGCATGTATGTACATCTTAAATAGATGTAATAATAGATGTTGCTTTTAAGACACCGCAGTCGTCATTTACCATCAGCTGAACTATGTCCTCGTTTGTCACACATACTTATAGCTGTTAAAATACTGCTCTTAGAACAAAAAAAAGTAATTAAATTGTTTTTTCTACTAATGCTGAACAAAGTTACTGTTAATAACATTACATGTCAAATCTCTTTCCATTTCTATAACAGTTTATCATTTTTTAAATCGTTATAAATTCATGACATTAGATGTCTCTGAAATGAATGAAAATGAAATTATAGCCCACATTATACATTTATGAAAAACATATCTCTAGTTGAAAAAAGATTAAAGAATTGAAAGTAGACTTAATAATTATATATAATACCAACTTAATAAAAATATCTTAGTAATATATTATTATGTAATAATTATAATAATATTATTATAATAATATTACTATGATATTTTACGGCTATAACAGTACCTAAAGTCTTGCACATAAAAACATGTTAACCGCAAAGCAGCACTTAATTACCCGATAGTCAAGAAGGATTATGCCATTCGTGCATCTGTCTATGTGGGATAATCTTCTCCCAAACAGCTAGATGAATAATAATTATTGCGATACGTCATAACAAGCATTATTACATATGCAACATTACAAAAAACACGGTAGGACCGGACCACATAGTGTAGTTTATAAAGTAACTGGCTGCTAAATATATACAATATTTATATCATAGGCAACGGAAAAGTGTGTTCCGATACGATGTTAAATCATGAATCTGTATGTATCTCATGAAAATAAGTATTTAGGGGGCCTGGTGTAATAAGTATTATATGTAGATACCTTTGATAGAATTTTGAAATTAAATATATGTGAATATGTTTTATATCAATATTATGTATGTTACATGAACACATTTATAAAATATATAAGATCATGACTGGACGTGCGGACATAGAACTAAACGCGTTCTGTGAATGTTGCAATATACGATAATGAAAATATCTCCCTCCAGAACATCAAGAATTTGTTAACGACTAATTTTAGCATCCTTGCTTTTGCATAGGTCACAACAATAATCGAATCAAATTTGAACCAGCGATATAAGTTTTGCAGGCCGTTGCTTAAATTTTTAAACTGGCATTAGTTATAAGTAATGGTTCGAGCAAAAGCTAATAAGAGCACAATTCAAACAACCTAATAAAATATTCATATATGTAATTTAATACTTTGTCATGTCCAAAACACGGTGAAAAGGCCTTATTTAAAAGCTAAATAAATAAATGAAATGAAGAAAAATAAATAATAAATGAATAACTAATAAGTAAATATGAATAATTTAATATTACGTGAAATCTATACGATAACCTTTTTATGTACAATATAACTATAATTATAATGTAGTAGTAGTAATACTTTATCTAAATTTCAACATGCTTAACAAGCTTGTCTTTGGCACAGTTGCTTACATTTATACTTTAAAGTACTTGGGTCGTACTTGATAGTATTATTTGGGTCTTACATGAATTATGTTTTTGCATGTTTGTGTGAAAATGTTAATGAACTATTATTTAAAAAAAAAGCAGAATTTGCCAGACATCAGAAGTCAATAGCGCGTGATGTATCTTCTTTACTTGAGTGTTACATTCAGTGAAAGTAAAGTTAACTTAAGTAAAGATAAAATTTCATAATTATTTGAAAAGTATTTTATTCTAACATTTCAGTATTAAAGCATATACAGGGGTGAGTTAACTTTTATACATTATGCTCTTTTAAGATTTGCCATAAAATATATATAAATTATCTCTAATTGTTAGCATAAAACTCTCCTGGTGCCCTTCAACATTTAATTTTACTTAGGTTAAAAAATATATAAATTTAGCTTATCGCATAATAAGGATTTTTATTGAAGACAAGGAAAAATTTAACAAATACATACTTGCTACAAAATCTAAAGACAACTCGAGAACAATGAAGTAATGTCGATAAATTTTCTAACTCCTTAGAGAATACTACTTAAATTGAGAGAACTTTTTGATTTCATACGATTAGCCGCATCGTTCAGATAAATTATAAGTGATTGAGTTTACGGACACGTTTTCTATTGTATAAGAAAAGCGAAAAATTGATTGTGCATAACGAAAATTAAAAGTGACACTAGCTAAATAAGTTGGACGAAAAGTTTATTCGTATGGAAGAAAATGACCATAAGTTAGTGGATGCGTTCCGACAAAAATTTAATTCAGATGGCTATAAAAGCTTTATGGAGGTTTGGAACTGGCTTTCAATTCCGGCTTTTTTTATATCTTTGTCACGCTTGATACCTAATGGTTTCAAGAGATTTTTCTTTGTCATTAAACACGAAACGTACTTATCATTTCATTCGTCATTTGATAGCTAAGAGAAAACTCTTTTAGAAGTTTTATTCATTTTAATTTGAAAAGTATACTTTTCTATTAAAAGTAAAAGTCAATATAATTATTTCATCAACAGCTACAGGGCAGAACTACCACACAGAACTACGCTGCTAACTTCAAGAAAATACTTATTCCTTCTTATGTTAATTTTAAGGGGTGATCTTGATTCCTTATCAGGGATTGTGTACGTGTCAAAACGTAGAGACTTATTATCAGGTGTCCTGTGTGCTTATTGTACCCATTATTTCCGTTATCAAACTTTTATAATCTATTACTCAGACGCCCACGTTTTCCGTATTCACAGAGTATACGTTTAATAAGAACTTTACAGAATGCGGCTTTTACAGATATATATTATTTGGGTCAATATCTCTATATACAATAACAGCTCAATTATTTATTTGAATATTACACATGTTAGTGGTTCAAAACTTTTCATGAATGATCTTTGCCCGTTGAACCTATATATACAGGCAAAGACAATATATCCGCTTGAAAATTATAAAAATAGTCAGAAATAAGATTTTTTCTAACTTAAGTCTTTATCATTTTTCATTACTTAAAGCATGAGAAAAAAGACAAATTCTTTAATATTACACAACTAAATTATAAAATACTTGCTTCGCAAGTGTCGACAATATCATGACTTTCATCTTTTGGATACAATGCTTTTCCTCAACCGTATCTTAATTTTCATTTCCCCTTGTTGGAACATCCGTTGTGATTTGTGAGGAAAGATAACATTCAAAACGAAAGCTCGGTGGGACACTCGTACTCTATAATAATGCGGAATGTGGGATCATTTCAGCTTCTATCACAATTTCTTATTAACGCTTCTCTTACGAACTAAAATCGGAGAATATAGCACGTAACTGCGTGAGAATCGACGTGTTCTAATTTCAAGCACTTTATTAGGTTATGTTTTTTTATGTAGTATTTGTTTATAAAATAATCAAAAAAATCAAATCAAATCATTTATTCAACAGAAAATTATATAATCGACTTTTAAACAATGTCAAGGGAATTGTATAAGATTCCGAGGTAAAATATTAAATATTAAACATACAATAAACATTTTTCTTAAATAGTTCTAATTTTATCTGAAGTAAGCGCAGTCTATTTTTGTCTAGATCTGCTATATGCACTATCGCTAAATGTCTTAGAAAATTGAAGGTGTTTTTTTACAAAGATACATATTTCTAGGATGTATATAAAGCAGGGCAACGGTAACACTTTATGTATTTTAAAAATAGTTTGCTACTATCTAGGATGAGTCCACCACATATTGCTCTAATATATTTTTCCTGAGCTTTAAAGACTATCTGCCTCTAATGAATTACCCCTTATAATTATGCCGCATCTCAGAATTGACTAATTTACCTAATTCTCCTTAATACATAGACAAACCGGTCTGTTTTATTGTCAATTTTCACTATATGTGGTTTCCAACTGCAATATTTGTTCACGGTTTATTATTTTTGTAATGAACGTTTAATTCGGTTGTGTATGAGTGTAACGTCTGAAATAGTAATGTTTGTTTTTGTCATATTTATTTTTAAGATTATTTTGTACTAACCAGTAAACGGTGTTATCTAATGTATTAGTAATTTTATTCTATAAATGTGTTTTGTTTTTCTTTTAATTGTTAATGTAATTTTGATATGCCGGTGGAAACTAAGCTTTCAGGCAAAAGTAACTTAGTGAAGGTATTTGACTGTTTCTAACCATGGAATGGATCAGTCGTAGATCGTGAGTCCCGCTAGGAATAGCCGGCTTGAGGAGCGCGTGCCGTCCACTCGATATTGGAAGGTGCGATTCGCAAAGAAGGCTCGTATGATGTGCACGAGCCTGTCCGATATGTTGAGAGAGTTAAGTTTATAAATTAAAACGTTATGCTAGAATTTGTCGAATGCCTTTGCGGCATCGAAAAATAGTGCACCAGTACCTACTGGGTTTTTGAGGGTTAGCCCTGCAAGTGTGTTCCGTTAAGCGGAAGGTCTGTTGAACGCAAGAGTGCGTATTCCAAAACCAGAACTGTTTGGGAAGTAATCTATTAGCTAGGACGTGTTCTTTCAGTCGCCTAAGAATAATCCTCTCGTATACCTTGCCCACGGAGTTCAGGAGGCTGATTGGATGATAGCTGTGGGAAGGTTCCGCTTCCTTCCTGGTATCCGGGAAGGAGCAGCTGGAGTACTCTCCATGTTGAATATTGACACTAGGAGGCAGATAATGTTAGCGGGAAGCGCTTTGAGTATTCTATTGTTAATCCCATCGAGACCGGGAGCTGATCTTATTTTGAGGTTTTTGTTAATGTCTGTGACCTCCTCTGTGGTCACAATTTCTAACCGTTCGCCCGCTGGTAGTAACGATGCCCTAAGTGACACGTCGATGTCCACCTTATGAAGGTGGTTTGGGTCCGCGTGGACGTTCGATGGGGAGCATTGGCTCTCTATACTGTGCGCGAGATATTCGGCTTTCTCAGAGTCCTCAAAGGCGAGAGTAGCATTGTCCAGTAAAATAAGGGAGGGCATTTGTGGGATGGTGTCTGCTTTGAGACCCCGCGCCAACTGTCAGTAAGTAGTATTCGGAGGTTCGAGGTCCGCACATTGCCCTATTTATCGCCATTGTGCGATTTTATGCGCAATTTTACCTCTTGACGTCGGAGGTGGCGTAGTCTAACACGATTAACGTCTGTCCGGTATCTATCGTGAAGCTTTGCCGCGCGATTTTTCGACCTTATCAGTCGACGGAGACTCGACTGAAGGACCCGGAATTGATCGGTCGACGCGGGGACCGTCCTTTTCGAATCTTCGACGGCCGAGGTAAGATGCGAAATTAAGGAGTCGATCACCCGATACACCTTATCGGGTGAGCCGATCACGTTATGAATAGCGTCTAGCTGCTGGGTGGCCGTGGCTCTGAGTTTGCCTTCGAAAGCACGCTGCTTTTGGTCTGAGAGACCTCGCCTGCCGACTGACCCAGCTTGAGGAGTACTGGCCTGTGGTCCGATGATAGTTTGTGTAGCGGCTCGATGGAGTGGACCGCTAGGGTGATGTTTTTAATTAATGCTATATCTAGGACGTCGGGTGTTTGACGTGTGGTGTTACGAGCGTATCGTGTCGGGGAGTCGGGCGCTATAACGTCGAAGCTATAAGAGCCCATAAGGCATTGAAGCGCCTTACCGATTCTGTTCTCTCTTGTGGAATGCCAGGAGGCGTGTTTACTATATAGGTCGCCCGCTATGACGACCGAGGGACCTAGGTTAATTAAGGTCCTGATGTCCGATTCTAGAGCTGTTTTCGTCGGTGATAGATAAACCGAGGCGATAACTATCGGGCTATGACCGGTCATAGCCACCCTACACGCGGTGGCTTCGATGTTCGTTAATCGTGGAACCTCGTGCGGTACGCAGTGCAAGCACCTTTTATAGCAGATCGGGTTGCCGCCTTTGGGGGCGGTCAGCCTGTCTCCACGCATGATGTTATAGTTTGCGATTTTGGGATCGCGTTGACCAGGTTTCAAGAAGGTGATTCTGGCACTAGCATAACGTTGATATTGTGTTCTTTGGATTGCTACTTCGTATTTTTGTGACCTGAGTCCGTCCGCGTTGAAATACGAGACAGTCAGAGAGCGGAGTTTGATTCCACTTTTGGGAGTGTTGGCCATTGGAGACCGAGTTAAGGGGTTGCCTAGCTGGGCATTGGGCCATTCTGAAGTGCCAAGAAGCGAAAGGTGCCCATGTACAGTGCAGTAGTCTGCAGCATCTCGAATGGGCTCTTCGCCTGCTGGAAGCGGTGACGTCCTCCAGGGCGTTTAGGTCGAGTGAGCTAATGAAATTTAGGGAGTATGTGATAGGATTTTGCATACCCTGAGGTTGGGGAGGTGTAACCTACACCGGGGAGGGGTTCGGCCTTGTGATAGGCATGATTGTGACTTGTGATTTGTGCTAATGGCATTGCCCAGGCTGGTTTGGCAGGGGCCCCACGGCTTGCAACGGTGCAGCTGGTTGGGGAGCTGGAGCCCAGAGCTGCCACTGGAAAGGGGGGTGTAATACTTATATTTGAGTTTTAGTTTTTATAAAAACGTATAATTTACAAATTAAAAGTGCTAAAAGAAATTGCTCTTAGAATTCAAATTAGTACGTTTCGTGTTTAATAACAAACAAAAATCTCGTGTAACCATTACGTGACAAGCGTGATATAGATATAATAAAAGCAGGAATTGAAAGCCAGTTCCGACCCTCCATAAACCTTTTACAGCCATGTGAACTAAATTTTTATCGGATCGCATCCAGTAACTTATGCTCATTCTCTTCCATACGAATAAACTTTACGTGTAACGTTTTTAGTTAGTGTCACTTTTAATTTTGTCATGCACAATTTATTTTTCCCTTTTCTTATTCAATAGAAAACGTGGTCTGCAGTGAACTCAATCACTTATAATTTATCTGAACGAAGCGGCCGATTGTATGAGACCAAAAACTTTCACTCAATTTAAGTAGATATTCTCTAAGGGGTTAGGAAATTTATCGACATTACGATTTGACGTTCGAATTTTAAACCAAGTATTTGTTGACGATAAGTTGAAATCTGATGTGATATTTATTTATTCCTATTTACTTTTTAGATTTTATTTTATTTTTCTCCTATTTATTTATTTAGCTTTTAAATAGGGCTTTGTAATAAGTTTTAGCTAATGACAAGTATTATATTACATAAATATGTATTTCATAAGTAAATTCTAATTGTACTCTCATTAGCTTTGAACCATTACTTGTAACTAACACCGGTTTAATTAATGACCTGCAAAAGTTATATCGCTAGTTCAAATAAGTTATTCAATTATTGTTTTGTTTACTATGTAAAACCAACGATACTAGTATTTGTGTCTTTTACAAAGTTTCTTGAAGCTCTCTCTTATTTTATATTGCAGCTTTAACGATATAATCGATGAAAATATATATTTTTTTAAATATAGTCCTACGTACGTATGTGCCGACAGTTTCAATTTTGACCTTATATATTTTATAAAATAAAAAAAAAATGTGTTCATGTAATAAATATATAATTATAAATAAAGCATATTTAAATAAATTTAATGTTTTTAATTTCAAAATTCTATCAAAAGTATATTATAACGTAACGTAAAAAATATATTATATATTTATTACGTTAGGCCCTCTAAATACTTATTTTCTTGAGATACATACAGATATTATTAGATCTAACATCGTATCAGAATATACATTTGCGGTGCCCTATTCTTTTCATACAAAATGAACGAAGTCGTGGAGATATTATAAATAAAAAGTTAATAATATATCATAAGTATATAATACATCATTTTATACTATAACTCTCCTCCAACTGTATATAATAATACCTGTATGTCATATGACAATAATCAAAGGATATACAAACACAACTATAAAAACGTAAAGCCATTTATACACAAAAGAAACGCTAAATAACGTATGAGCAAATACTTTGTAGACGATTTAGCCTTTTACGTAAAAGTGTCAGCAGGATGGCAATGGCGTAGATAGTGTGTTCAACGTGAGAACAACACTTTCATATGAATATGTGTTGTTCTCACGTTGAATACTAAAATTATCTATTCTCGGATTTTCCTTTAACAAACATATTACGATATTAATGATAGTACTGTAATAATTATCACAAAATTTATTTCATATAATTTAAAATAAATTATACGTAAGAAAAAAAATACTAGTTTTTTAATATATGACTATAACAATGAATAAAATGAATGGTATTCACACCATACAAAATATATACTGATAGGTGTTTGTTGAAATTCGTCAAATCCTCGAATACACCTCTACGATAGAGGAAAGAAGCTTTATGGATATTATTTAAAGAGTATATTCTTAATGTTTGTGTTTGTTAGCTATAATGTATTGCTATGTAACAAGATTCATAATTTAATTAAACTAAAAATAATAAGAGCCAAACAAAATTTTGTTCCTTTAAAAAGAAGTAAATCTGGTGATTAATACGGTATTTCAGAGAAGAGTTTTCATGTGGAGGTTCAAACGGTGAAATTTGTCGAAAATTTAACAAATATAAAGAAATAAAAATTTAATAAAACTATGTATGGAAACTACTTATAGAGTTGCTATTGTAATAAAGATATACTCTGACTTTTGTACCCACTCGCGCACCCGAGAGCTCGCGAGTCTGTTCCGGTGAAGCTGTAGATGCCATTACGGCCAACAGCAAAACACACAAAATAAAACTCCGAGTTTCGTTTATTAATCCACTTCAGTGTAAAATTAGTATTGTTCCTTTAATTCAGTTAACATTATTTTCTTTAATTCACAGAGGTTTGAAGTTCAATTAGAGTAACAAAGCTTTTCAAAATACGTCAGAAAAAGGGTTTCCATTTTTAGATTACGACTTAACTTTCGAGTTCGACTTCGGCGTTGTCTTCAAATTTGACAGAGATGTGTTGTATACCACACAAATATTATCCTCAAACAATGATAAAAAAACGATTGAGTTAGCAACATCTATATCTATATGAGATATGTTTATTTTTAGATTTCACAAGCCGTCATCAGAATGATTGGTCGTGTATTGTTGCCACTTTTTTAATTCTTATGTAGCAAAATCAATCATGTGTATAGATAAATTTTACATGCAACATTGATTTTACGAATGTGTTATTTAAGCGATTGTTTACAATGCATTGATAATCATTTTTCTTATTGTCACATCGAAATTCGGTATTTGGTTGCCAGTCAATTATGTCGACATACAAAATTACAAGGTAGAAATATGTTAAATAAGCTTTTTAGTAGCTATTACTGATCTAGTAACATTCATAACACATACAATGACCAATGAAACAAGAAAAAATAAATTAAAAAAAAAGGTAAATATTGATATTCCTTGGTAAAATATCAAATATATCTACATCCGAATATAAATAAATAATATTACATATATAGATATATATTCAATATCCAGTGTATCACTAAATTAATAATTTAAGTGTCAACTTTTAACCAGAATATATAGCTGTTAAGGACCATAAGGATACTTTACAGTGTTTGTTCAACTATCGAATAATACATACCTATATAGTTGTATTAAGAATATCTTTGCATTATATTCATAATGAAATCTATTCCCAAACATTATACTACGTAATATAGTATCATTTTCAATTTTAGTATTTCTGTTATAGTTGGTCTCCTGTAAAAGATTATTATCACCGCTTGATAAAGTAAGTAAGCAGAAAATGAGATGAAACAGTAGCAATAAAGGGCTTATAAAGTGAGATACAGTCTTATTAGATGTACTCGTATAAAGCTGAATTAAGCAAATTTTTATGTTTCTTATTTTCGTGCTGTAGTTGTTCTCAATTGGAAATACGGAAATACTTTCTCGTATATTCCCTCTCTTCGACGCAACGTGTTGTTTAATCTCCCTTACCCTTCTTACCTTTAGAAATGTTTTTAATTATTGATATTGTTTTATATATAAATCACAAGCTTACTGTCAGGTACTACATATTTTGCACACACTGTCCTGTCTATGGAATCTGCGGAACCTGATTATAAGACACGCCCGCATAAACTTAGAAAGCTTTCTAGTGATCTTTGTTTATGAGCGACTGACACTTTACGCCTTGAATTACAGCGAAAAAATTATAATAATCATTATTTGTAATATTTATATTCTATTAATAATATTTATTTACTAAGACGCATATTAATCAAAAAACATATTTACAACTCATGTCTTATAATGACGAATATGTTTGTAATATTAATGTTTTTAAAAGGAAATACCGTTAGATTTATGTATGAAGTAAAGTATCTTTAAAAAAATCCATCGAGTATTTGAAACTTTGTCAACAAGCCTTATGGATTTCATATTGGCTGATCCCTTCGTGTTAGTCGACCTTTTTTGCACAAAATGTTTTTATAGCTTTATTTGTTGAATCTTTTCGTTCCCACAAATTGTAACTAAAACAGATATACAAATACTTCAGGCGTATATCCTTACTTTAGGTAGGATCTCAATATGTTTTTTTTTTAAATTGTGTTCATTTAAGCTACGATTTATGTATTCCTATGTATCTTTTTTATGAATATATTAGATGCTTTCGATTGGTCCTATTTTGTCCAACACATCCATGGTCAGCATAAATTATTTTATTTATGGTGAGTTTTACCAAGAACGAGTGGGTGGATAAATAGACGAAAAGCTTCAGACAATGAAGCGACATGGTTGAAATTAAAATCATATTTAACCACTATTTTTAAATTTTAAATATGATGTGCTAAAAATGTCTTTTTAGTTTCTGTTCCGATTAATTGATTTTTACGGTATATGAAAGGAAAAGTGATAGATCCCATAATATTTTAGCAAGGTACTAGCATAAAAAGGCACTAGATTATTTAGTGCCTCTTGCTAGTCATAAAAAGTCACAGAAACACATTAGCGTTGGGCATGTTTCCATAGTTTTTACACTATCAATCTGTCGCGAAAGCCTTAGCTAAAGAAAATCTTAGCTAGGAGTACTCTGAAATGATAAGGTTAACATTTCCAAAGAAAGAGTATGTTTCCACTTATAATCCAATCAAACTTAAAAATTCAATATTTGATTACAAACATTATTATTGAAACATTATTACAATATTTTAGGATTAGAACAAATGTCTGAATGGCATTAGATGGTATGGATGTTTGTCAAACCTGAATACCATTTAAGTATTAAAATATCACAACCGTGTAACATAGGGGTTAGAGAGGATGTGGCTGCTACGTCGCTTGTGCGTTTGCATACTGCACTATAATATATCTTAATAGTAATATAGTAATTAATTGAGGGGACAACTAAAAGATATAGAATAGAATAGAATAGAGGGGGCAACTAAAGATACTACCGTAGTCGAAACTGATCAGAAATACATCGAATAAGATGTTAACCATTTAATTCGAATAGGAATTAACAAGGATATTAAGCCCTATTTCCATTTCTATTTTATATTTCACCTGGATTATGTATATCTAAAAAAGTCTTTAGTGTAAAAATACGGTACTATTTTTATAAGTATCTATTCAGTTGGTGTTGGAACCTCAAGTTCAAGACTGTCTGAATAATAATAGAGCTAAACTTTACTATGACTTTCATGAATATCATAAATTCATTTCCCACGGTTAGAGCTTCGGACATGAATTTTAACAGCTTTGTCAGCAAAATATCTTGTGTCTCAGATACTTGTTCCACAAGATGACAAATGGGACATTTTCCTTATATAAATACTTGTGAGACAATAAACATACTTGTCCGTTACAATATCTCACATATAAATTAATATTATAAATATTAAACCATTTTTCTTTAAGTACACTAAACACTTCCTTTGTAAAACTGTTGTATTAAGTCGAAATTACCCATTAACAATTTTTAAATCAAGGATCCAGTTCTCTCATTGTAGATTTTTAATCATTAAATTTTTCATAGGTTCTTAATTTATTGATAATGTAATCTTACTAATTAATTTAACGGTAGCAAGGCCTTGCTATGTTCAAATTCCAATTAGTATGTGTATTGGTTTGGTATTAATGTTATTAATAATATAAATAATTTAGCAATGGTAGAGCAACACTGCAAATTTTTCTGTTGCATGAATAGGCATTTTACGAGTATCAACGATACGGCTCGACTGTTCATCTGGATCAAATACAATCAGCATAGCTCACATATCAATGTATCATTTGATCAATTGTAGGGACTGGTAGGAGGAATTTCATCACAGCCTTCACAGGTAATAACGCATGTGCGACTTGAACCTTTGCTAAGGATGGATGTATGTCTCGTCACAAACGCGAAATTCTTTAAATAAAAGCACAAGTACACAAGATTTGTAATGTTATAGAAAAACAATATTACAAATATTATGATAGTTAAAGCTTAAGTTAATTATTAGCGAAATAAATATTTGTATTCGAAAACAAAATGCAGTGAATAAAGTTCGTATTTAATAGCAAGACCTCTCGGTATTGAACAACTGATGTGTGAATGTAGAGCATCGAGCAGCAGTGTCATGCTCCAGTGATAACCGTCGACGATATATCGTGTCTGGTCGTATTCGCTTCGAAGTGTATATTTTTACGACGTTTTATCTGTACTGTGGATTTACCGTAGAGTTTGTTATGATTTTATGATTTAATATCTGATAGCAAGAATATTTTCAATAATAATACAAAGAAGATTATGCCTTTACTCTTTAAAAGCTTATAAATAAATATTAAAACACACACACTTAGCTTTTTTGTTACAGTTTTGATTTTTTTTTCTTGGAAACACATTACGTGCATATAGACTTTCGTATTATATAAATATTAAAATAAGACGAACAATATATGTGCGTCATAAATTGTTAATTAATCACTTGTATATTTTTATTTAATAGAAGGTTTCAAGTAAATCACTCAAAGGAACTATTTACAAAAAAATGTGTCTGTGTATTTAAATAGATTTAAGGTACCAGATTTCCATTACGAAAATCGGATTGATTTTCCTATTTTACCCTCTTCAAGTCATCGAAACTGCTAAGTACATTTTCATCTGCCATCGCTTGTATTTAAACAAGAATTCGACCGCCAGCAAATCGACTCTGGATGAAATTTAACTAACGAACAGCGTTCTTAAGTCACGCAATTTGTGGCCTTCATTTATAATATTCACTTTCTTTATCTAATTCTTGTTCTTTATACTGCTTTTCCAGGTAGTCATGGTTTTTCAAATATATCTTCCCAAATAATAAATGTGCTTAATTTCATATAAAATAAAATATTATTGTAATTTCTCTTGTACTTGTAGATACGAAATAAAATATGTTATTCAGTAAATCCATATACATAAAAAGGCCATTACATTAATTTTGGACCTTTTTCTATTTTATTTATTTTAAATCTTTCAAAAACCTAGCAAGAAATCTTTAAACCTATTCGTGAAACTTAAAATTATAAAACAATTTTCCTTCTTTGTTTTCGTTGTTTTCGCTTCGCATCATTTCTTCGAAGCTTAGTAAAGTTACTAAGCAATCATTAAAAGTAGTGAACATAACAAATGTTAATTAGTAAATTTCCTAATTATAAGAGCTATATAACATGAATTGGCAGTAATTTATAGGCTAATTCAAATAATTTTCGGGAATTCTCAATAGGTTTTTTGACATTAACCTGGTGTAAAATTAAGGTTGACTGGTAGAGATTGCCTGAGGCATTAAGTCCACCTTTATATATACTGTATATGAAGCTTAAATATAAAAAAAAAATTACACCATTTTAAATGCTAAATAAACGAAATCGCTTTATAATATAGAATGAGGATAAAGTAGAATAAAACTGTTTCCTATTTCTCCATTATCCATCTCGTGTTTGTTTGAGTTGAGTTTGTGGTTGTCACTCTAGCTAGTGTAGCCGGAAAATGTTGATACATGGATTTAAAAAGGAAAACATAATCAATATTTTCTGTATATATACAATCTTTATTTTTCCAACAATTGTCATTTTCACGATACATAAATTACAAATAAGATCATACTAATAGTAATTCACTATATGGATTTTTCATGTGATGTACTTATAAATACCATATATTAATAGGGCTGATTTACCTAAAACATTGTAATTGTAAATTTTTATAGTACTTTAATAAAATCTTATAACAAAATATTTCTCATATCATATTTCAGTATTACCCGATAAAGGTCGGCGCTTTGGCAGTAGGATCTTAAATATACGTAGAATGCAAATGAAAGGTTTTAGTAAGTAGCAGAGCCACAATCCAGCTAGGCCGTAGCTTGGCCGTAGCTTTAATGGGTTGGTTCCACTGAAACTGAACGACTTTTTTAAACACAGTAATTTTCTTACAACAGTAAAATCTTTGAAAGTTACAACCAAAGTAATTTTAATTAGTAATCAAAAATACTTGATAGTGTGTATTGTTCGCAGTTTTAATTTACAATGACTACCAAATCAAGTGTAAACTTATTTGTCAAACTAACTTTCGATAACAAAAAGTTAAGCGGTTAGGATCAGTAGTAGAGCTACACTGCAGTTTGTATCTATCTGCAGAATGAGTCAGCTCGACCGAGGTGGGACTACGCCCTCTATGTACTGTTACTCTCAATGTAATGTAATGTAATAATGTAATCAGTAATGAGAATACCCTTAAAATGATTAACACCACTAAGATAAAAGAATAGTAATGTAACGTGTACAGAATAAATTGATGAAAGTAAACAAACAAAGCCATAAACCACTCCAAACCATGACGGTACGGAAGGCTCCTAAGTGAATAAAGGAATTAGCGGTAAACAAACTGCTAGTTACTTTATACGACCGAGTAACACTCCAAGACGTTTACAATTAAAAACAATGAAACCTGACTAACGAAAATGAATTATTGATGATATGCGACTTTTTGCTGAATGTCACATTTTTTCAAATCAGAATAAGTACATTAAAACTCTGTGTATTTTAATTCATAAAAACACTATCACAATCACCATCACATCCCATCACTAGATACACTGCACACAGATTACTAAAAGACACATTAAAAAAATATTCAATAAATCGTCGAGATTTTTATCAATATCTGGTGTTCGTTTCTAGCTGCAAAATTAATGGGTCAACTCGACCGGGGTAAGACCACACCCTCACAGAATACCAGCGTTAAAAAGCATCATAATGCTGCCGTATTTCATCTCGTAATATCCGGGCTGGTAGGTGTCCGGAGAAGTTTATTACTGGTGACGAGGCATAACATCTCAGTCCTCAAGGGTAATATCGCATCTGCATTATGATTCCTTGTCAAGGATAAATGAAGATGTCATGGGCCGCAGGAATCACTTGCCATAAGGTGAACTGTGTGCTTGTATGTTACTCTCTATTTACGCAGGCATTCTGTGAGGGCGCAGCCCTACGCCGGTTGAGCTGTCCCATTCATTCTGCAGCTAGAACAAACTGCAGTGTAGCTCTAGCAGTGTACTAACATACATAGATCAATAACTAGATTTTTGGCTAGATGTATGAAAATAATACTTAAGATTTTTCTTTACTAGATTTAACCGTGGCTTAGTATAAAAAGAGTTTACCTTACTTATATTAGAGACATATAAATCTGTCTTAGTATTTTGTTATATCTTAGTCTTTTCCATTTTTAAATTGACCGAGAACTACCTCGATTCACAAAACAATAAACTTACTGATCATCGATGAATTGGGAGTATTAAGTGGCTCTGGGATCACTTTGCTTTTTTGGTCATGTTACAGCGTACAGCTAATTGTAATAGTTTTCAATCTCTACAAAAAACCTCGAATTCGGCCTGAATGACAGCCTAATGAATAATTAAAAACAAAACTAAAAACTAAAAATCTTAAATCCTCATCTATGAACCTTTTAAAAATAATATTAAAAGGTTCGTGAACACCAGTAACCATAAATCAGCCTTCAAAGAAGTAAACACTAAACTTTAATCCCAATGTCAAACTGAATCTAACAAAGTCATGACAATAAATTTGGTTGAATTCCCACGGGCACTGGACAATGGATCCGGAAATTTCCTCAAACTTGAGTAGAGCAGAATCGAATCTATGGGATTTATTTTCTTTCAATTTCTGTTATAAAATTATTTTATAATACTTTAAACTGTAACAACATTGAAAAGATCGTCATAATTAAATTATACCTATGATGTCGTCTTTTGAAAGATAATTATTTCGAATTCAAATTTAGCTATTTACATAGGTTTTTCGGTTAAGTAAGTGCTTTTTGCACTAAAATAAGTGAGAGATAAGAGTCCTAACTAGATCAACCTAACACAAGTTACCCTAATTTGGGTCTTTTAGCTTCCTCTACAAGGCGTTACGTATAATAACAAATAAAACTGAAATAAACATGACAATCCCAAAATATGAACATTGTTCAATATAATTTATAATAAGCTTAAAATGACGCACCCTATTTATTTTGTAAATATCTTTTAGAAAATATTTTTCACGTCTTAAAGCTTCTTCCGCTTGTAGCTTAAAGTATAGTGGTTACGTTCCGACAATCTGATCTCTGCTTCAAGGGATTTTTAGAGTTTTATTTTAATTTATCTTTTTATGATCCATTTATCTAACTATGAAAAGTGACGGTAATTTTATCTCGAGTATTTTAGTGGCTTATTTCGCTACACAGCGTTCTGTGTATTTCTTGATATTTTAAAAGTATATGTATATTAAATGCGATATTGAAAACGGCATGCAAATTCTCAATCGCTTTAGCACTATGTTATTGAATACTTGTTACAAATCAGAAAAATTACTATTCTAGTTACTAATTTTAAGTTTTAAACTGTAGGAAACAGTTTATCTTAATCTTTTTTATAAGAAATGCTTTCTATTGTGGAGAGAGATCGCCATTATATCATTAAGGATGAATTAGGACAGGATGTTATTTGCTAACATTTAACAATTTGTTTCATAGTATAAGTTTACATTAAAAATAATTTTTCTATGGAAATGGAACACCCTGTTACCTCTAGTTGAATCTCTAGACGAAACACAGCAGCGTTATGCTGCTATTTGGTCCACACTGTTACTCTGTAAGAGCGTGATTCCTCCACGATCGAGCCAACCCATTTATGAGATCCATAATATTGACAATTATACAATTTTATATATCTTCTTTTATATAAACTTAGGAATAGTCAAACAAAAATATCTAACTAGATATTAATGCTTATGAAATAAAGGGATAGAAAACATTATGAAGAGTCGTTAAATTATTACGGTCGTCCTATATCGTGGAATCCAATCTTTAATCGGGGATATGATTGATGTATTGCGTTTCGGGTATTGTTGTGGGTTTATGGTTTTCAAGATAACTCGAACGAGGGTATTGTATTGAATAAAACAAAAAAATCATATACGTTTCCATTGAATTAAAGTAATATTTACGCTCTTAATACATTTATTTTTAAATCCAAACATTGATTATTTTCAATGTTTCGATTACTTCACATCACGCATCATTAGGGAACTGAGTTTTCTTTACACAGTATGACTTAATAATACATCTGAAAAGTTTAGAAAATTTTTGGTAAAGGTTAAATTTAACTCCATTGAAAATTACAGTTTGGAATTTAAATAACAAAATTTGATGACAGATCTTGCTATCGAGTTTGCTATAGTAAGGTATACGCCATACGTCAAGTACGACGAAGCAACGACTTTTTATGTGCATACCACAGTGCCTTACATTTGTTAGATACAATACTGGAAAGTGTACTGCCAAGATTTAACGGTGGAAATAAGCAACTAGTATGTGGTAATCAAATTGTATATTAATATCAAATTTAATAAATAAAAAATCTGCTTGAGATAGGTGATCTATTTTTGTTAGGTTATCAGTTTATTGCAGTCGTTTATTTCCCTATTTATTATTTGAAACCGGAATCACCTTCCATTCCGTTGCATGCGAAGATAATATCTTTTGGTACAATTCTCTTTACTTAAGACAGATTACATTGAGTGATTTTACGTCAAAAAGCTGTATTTTTAAAAAATAAAATAGCTAAATTAAATAAACGCATGTGTACGCTAACAACTTCAGATCGCCTTAAGCAATTTATTTACAATATAGCTATCACAGTTACTAATTAAGTTTGCTACACATGATCCAGATGACCTATAGACCCTTTTGTCCATTGCTATGTAACAAAACTTTTAAGCCGAAGACTTATCATATAAATATCAAAATTAACTTTTACGTCTGAACCACATCCGAAATATACAAATAAATAATATGGTACGAACCTATATAATTTTGATTCATATTTTACCTAATATTATTGATATCATCATCGTTTCAGCCTAACTATCCACAGCTGATGGTAGATTATAATGAAAAACCATCTCGAGCCACATATACTCGTATACGATTTCATGCAAACTTGCATAGGACGTTACTCTACGTAGTTGATAAATTTACTTGATTAATAATTCATTAAAAACAAATTTTGATAATATATAAGTATATATATACATATTATATATATAAATATATATATGCTAAGTCTCTTTAGTTAAATATATCATTATTAAATGTATCAATTCAACGATATGAGATTTCATAATATATTTGTAAACATACACATAAATACCACCTGGCTTTTTAGAACTTTGTCCATTCAAAGACGAACTTCAGAGGTAACGTGAAAGGGACGTTCTATTAGATTTAAATACATTGACCCCAATGTCATCATAAAACTGTATAAGACACTTAGTTCATAGAATTTTGCCGATTTGTAAGGTATTTGTATTAAATAAGTTTAGAATATTATTATAAATGTCAAAAGTCTGGGTGTCGACCTATTAAGATGGGTCAACTTTAGTGGTTTCTAAAACAGACTGGACGTTTCTATGGTTCGAAAGACACGTTATACTCTCTTTTTTATAGATGTTAGGGTAACATAGTATGAGCTCACAGTTTACCTAAAGTAAGTGCTTCATCATCCATCTGCATTGTTACACCTTTGGACTAAGGATGTATGTCTCATTACCAGTAATTGCTCCTGTTTCCGTACCCTAAGCATACGAAACATATCACCGTTATGCAACTATTTTAAGCTGGCTACTCAGTGACGGCGCTGTTCTTCAGTTAAAATATTTAATAGGTTTATATGGTGTGTATTTTTCTTATTACTCCAATCATTTTATACTTTTAGTTTTTTTACTTTAGTTAACCCTATATGTGACAAAAGCTTTTAATTATAACATGTAGGAATACCAACGGAAAAGAGCTGTGAAATTTTTAATTAGATTAATATAAAGTGACGTCGCTTCACTAAGAAATATAGTTAATGAAAGAACAATCATTAAGATTAATGATTGATGAGCACGCTGCTGAGTTTTCTGGTAACATTTCAATGCGTGGTTTTTGCATTTTGATGTTTATTTTATAGTCTGTGTGAAACACATTGTGTTATTTATTTACGGTCCTAACATTTTAAAACATAACTTTTCTAAAATCTGCTGTGTATTATTGTGTAGTATTATGGTAAATTAACTCTATTGTATATTTATTGAGTAACTTTGCAATAGCTTTCATACCATACCAAATCAAATCGCATTTTGGAAAGAACCGAAATAACAATCCGGTAAATATCTCTAAATAAATAACAGGCACTGGGAAAACAAGTCAATATACGGTAAGTTTAAAAAACTATTTTTTCTTGACAAAACATGGCCTTAGGCCATTGATTTGCTGTAGATCAAAACAGCATTTTATTGTATACCCAATTTAATTTAATTGAAGACACAAAAAATAATTGTACAAATATAATTTTACAAAAATATAAAATATAATTCATTATGTACATTGTAAAAAACAACACGACGACGACCTTTATTAAATTTATATAAAGTTTACGTATATAATACACATATAAGGTTTCTTAAAAAAAAAATATTCATATAAAAACAATACATATGGTCAGCACACGCAAACGGAGTTGCGGAGAAGCGACTAATTGTGTAACTATGGAAATCTAACTTAATTAATTTATATAGGACTGAAGTTTGTTTTTGTTAGTGCAAAATAAAATGACGCTGCAAGACACAAAGCACTAAATACTTTTTTATTTGCCATTATTCCACCGTGAAGACAGTTTGTGCCAATCGTACATTTATAGTTTTTTTTTTCGGGCCGATGGCCGCTGTTAGCCCGAGGGCTTTTACAGTTTCACAGGGTTGAGACCTCTAATTATGAGTAACCACCACAAGGTCTCCCAGGATGGAGCCTCGGCTTGGACCTGTTTCGCGAGAGCGTCTGACTCGAGGGTGCCCGAGAGGGCCGGTCAGTTGCTCCTGACAAAGGATTATCTAAATTAATATCGCTATTATTATTAGCTATCTCTACCACCGCTTCGGAATGCGTGGGCACTGGAGACGAAGTTGTGCAAGAAACTCCAGCGACGCCTTTATTTGTATGGACTGGAGAGAACCGGCCTGTGACATGGCGGTATCACGAATAACCTTATTTGCGACGCTCTCGCCGTCGGCGGGGTAGTGTTTTATGAAAGGCATGGACCCTGGTGGTCGCGTCGTTAGCGTCGTCGAGGGCATGCCTCGGTCTCCTTCGGACGCGGGTGAATCTGTGATTCGCGATGGGATTGTAAGTGGCGGCACTTACAATCAAGAGTGTGTGACAGCAGAGTCGAAATATCGGTGGGAAGTCTGCTTCAAGTACTTAGCTATGGTCGTTAGCTCAAGATCTATATATAGATTTTCGTTACGCAAGAACCACAGCGCACTGGTGGCCTTGCGCATGAAACGATTTTGTATTACCTGAAGTCGGTGAATGTGACGCGGGGAGGAATGCGCAAAGATGGGGCTTGCGTATGTCATTGTGGTTCGATGCACGCTTTGTATAGTGTCATTTTATTACGCAGGGACATTTTGCTATTTTATTGAATTACGGGCGCAAACGACCTAGGATGAACGCTGCTCGATTCCGTACGCGGTTGATATGCGGACCGAATGTGAGTCTTTCATCTAATGTGACGCCTAAGTATTTGACTGTCTTTTCCCAGGGGCTTGGACGATCAAATAACTAAAGGGAGGTGCGGCGTTTTGCGCCGAGAGAAGTATATGTACGAACATTTAGAGATTACCATGTGTCTACTACACAGTAATCGGAATGTACGGTCAGATGCATAAGGAGGCACTTTATTTTAAACTAATGATTTTAAAATATTATTTTAGTTTTTTCTTATATCTTTAACTATTCAGGAATTATAAAAGGGTTGTATTTGACAAAGTACCATTAAATATTTAATAGATTTTTGTAGGCGAAAGAAATAAAATGTGCGGTATTAAGATAATAATAAAATTAAAGTATTAAGTAAGTTGTTTGTAACTCAGTAATTCATTGTCACCGACTTAGCTTGTTTTTTTTTTTCCTTTTTAGTTTCTTTTTAATTAGTCTAGTGTCCAGTTTTTTTGTTGAAAAATTTACAGAATACTCGGTTTTATACTAAGCTATTTAGATCTAGTGATTTTTAATAAAATTTATTTACTAATAACAAATATATTATCAAATAAACGGTCATGAATATAACATCTCCGTTATGTACCTATATGGAGACATACGTAAAACCCTATACTGGTAAAAGTATTTTCATACTAAATATTTTGGTGATTATCAATATTTGGGAATAATTTTATGTTATTATTAAGGTTTGGTATTGTAATGATTAATTGACCAAATTTTTCATAAATAAATTGTGTAGTACACAGTATTTTAAAATTTCTAAATTTTAATATCGTACTTTACATAATTTGTTGTATTCATACGTATAGTTTACGTACGTACGTACGTATAAATTATATTCGTATCTCTCAAAACTGATTAAAAGCAACCAAGTTCATTACTGTTTAAGCTAGCGATTAGATATCAGTAGTAACTAGAAATTCCTCTCTGTAACAAGCAACTGAAACTTAAGATAAACGTACCGTAGGATCATATATAAAGAACGCGTACACAGGCATCAAGATGAAAGTTCTTGTGATGTGCCATTATGTTTTTGATTCTCTAAATATTTATTTCTCTTTCTCATTCGTTCATCGACTACCAGCAGGAGTACACTACTGGATTTTCATAATTAGCGCCATCGAGCATGAGAAACACACGGCCACCATATGACATTCGACTTTGTATCACTCGCAATAAAACCGAAAAAGTATCATAAAAATGAGACGAGATGATCTTTTATGTCACTTATTCTGTGTACAATAAGGACTATATTAAATTGAATGAAACAATAAAATATTTTCATGCAGCACACAGATAGGCGGCCAAAGGCGTGTTAACGTAAAACTAGTTTGGATGGAAACAAGGAATATAATAAACTATGATTCAAAAGCGCCCATTATTATACTTTTATAGCAAAAAAAAAATTAAGTTCGATAATTAAAAAAGCGACACAAGTAAAACATTTAAAAAATGCAATATATTCCAAAATCCTTGCATATTCATACTGGTTAGCGTGTGGTTTTTCTACGTAATATTTTCCGCATAGCACTTGGCCCGCTTCGCTTGTCTATCTGTGTAACGCTCGTTAAAGTTTTATGGCCTGTGTGTAACGAACACATAAATAAATTGTCTCATATTATGATAACAAATATACTTGTCTTGCGATTCGACGGAGTCACGTCAGCTTGATCGTTGACGCATCCATGCTGCAACCAGCACCCTCATAGCGTAACAACATGAAATTACTATACACCGCTGCTATCAATTTAATCATAACCTGCTCTTGTCACATTGAATTAATACTTAGAAATATCTTATCCCAAATCCCAATCGAACCTAATAATAATGTCTCGTAACAGAAATATTCTATCAGTTTTGTTCATGAGTTATCAATATACTATATAACAAAAGCATATGCTAGCTCTTGCTACTCAATAATCTCATAGTCTAGCCATACAATAACTACATGTCGTCATAGTACTTAGAGGTAAGTTCCTAATGATATAATAAATAATAAATAAAAATATAAAGAATTAAAGTTACGATTTGTCCATGACACAGTTTATTTTTGAATTTTTCTTCTACATTTGGATGTAGTATTGTGTTGTGAAAAAATGTTTCATCTTTTTGTAATTGCAATCAAGCCTTCCTACGACTTTAAATCATACAGTGGCTACTTATTAAGAAGGCACTATCTAGATATAATCAGATGTTGCCGTGATTTAAATTGGTCTAGAAGATGACGACTGATGATGGTCATGGCAACACTCATAGTTATATTCGTCAGAACATATCTTAAGAAGAAAGAAGATAAAAGCTAATCGATATAAAACTTTTCACTGATTAACTGATACTTAACAGGGAAAAAATTAATGAATATATTTATTTATTAAATTTGAATAAAAAAAACAGGAATAATAACAATAATAATGGTACAAGATGCGGTATAACTAAAACAAAATTAACGATGTCTTTAACCGCAACCGACGCAGCATATTTCTAAGGCAAATATTCTGTATGTGTGTTTTATATTCTGTTGGATATATTCGTCGGAGACGCGAATAAAAGAAACATTAAAAAGATTTTAAAAAAGTACTTTCGGGACTTTAAGCATCAAACTACGTGAGTACTACACGTGAGTATCGGAGGAAATAAAGCATAAGATTCTGCATAACGTTGTGAACGTGAGATCGTCGACAAAATCAAAGTATTTTTAATATAACGTACAAATGGATATATATTGCTATATTACACTTATGACATTAAACGATCAATTATTATATATGTAAATAAATGTTGTATTGTTTCTTTTAATCTTTTTTTTCTCAAGTTTAGCTAGATAGGCGTCATCCCTGAGAAAATTCGTTGTCATAAATTATTTAAAAAAGGAACTTTTCTTACGCTATCCTGTAGAATATTGAGGCATTTGAATACATTTAAATAGATATTAACTACTAAACAATAGATGCCAGGACATGACATTGATAAGCACCATGCGAAGTTCGGTCGCCCACGTGTTGTTTACTAATAAGAAAATAATATTATTTTGTACTAAAAATACGTTTATTTTTTAATAAAAATACGTTTTTTATAAAAAATCACTTTGGATGGTTTTAAGGTAACAGACAAGCATACAGTCTTCCACATTAATACAATACTAGCGATGAGAAAAAAATTTAAAATTGCGGCTTCTTGCAAAAGTATACCACATGAATTCCATCCCGTTCTCTTTAAGACCGATCGAATTTATATTCACCAATGTACCTAATAGAAGACCCACATCTACTTGCAAATGGATCAAACATGTCGAGAGGTTGTTTTGGTTAAATTAGAATAAAAATGGATTAATGAATATTTAGGAAAACGGAATTTCCTAAATAACATATATATTGGTGAAGCAATTTATAATTTGCTAATTTCATCAACAAATTGACTTAAGTGAACGAATAAAATTATTTTATCCTGTCTTTTTCATAATAAGGTATTTGATTTCTTTTTAAACTTCGTAAATGTTGTATTAAATAAAACTAATTTTACCGATATTATACGTTTTATTAATATTTCGTTATATAAATATAAACGTTTAATAATAAATATAAATAATGAAGATCTGCAAAAGTTTAATATTAACTGATAAACATTATTAACGTTTATACCTACTTATAAATACTGTATTAGGCAAAACAAAACCACAGACTTCTACAAACGATTGCATACGTTATGTTTCTGGTTATTTACAGGAATGAGCGACCACAGAGCGAATAAAACCCAAGCGATATGACTAATCAAATCCACCAT
This sequence comes from Teinopalpus imperialis, assembly GCA_029286865.1. Classification (NCBI taxonomy): domain Eukaryota; kingdom Metazoa; phylum Arthropoda; class Insecta; order Lepidoptera; family Papilionidae; genus Teinopalpus; species Teinopalpus imperialis. Next base: position 7,323,716 of record JAGSMU010000005.1, read on the forward strand.
AAGACTTTTTCAGTAATTAACGTCTGATAAAGTATTATGGTTGTTTAAATGTAAATAACTTTAAAACTTAAGAAAATGCTTTTTAATAAAACTTAATTCAACTTTTGCTACGCAACATCTTTTAAATCAAAAAAATAAACTTTAAAATTAATTTATCACATCATTTAGAAGTGATTGTTATATTAAACAATCAGATCGTATAAAAACAAGTTTTATTTTGATAAATATCAATCCGCGGCCTTAAATTTTCTCGTAAATCTAGTCATTGTCGTAAAAAAACAAAGCTTTCAGGGTACCTGTAATCTTTTCATATTTAATTCCCCTAAACAATACCCCTTCAAGCGAATACAGAGGTAAAAAAGGCACATGTTGTACTCATGAATATTTGATTAATCAATGTAGAATGAAAATAGACCTTCATTTTGCTGGACTAAATATTTTATGTTAATTTCATTTTAATATCAACATATAGGTATGTACTATGTTTAAAGGTGACGACATCCAATCATAAGCGAATTCGAAAATTGATAGCGATTTACTGCCATTTGAAAACTTCCTTTTTAAGTCTCTCAAGTCTTCATTTGATGTTGATAAAATTTACATGAGAATTTATACTAGAAGCACACCTTAATAATAATAAAAATAACGTAATAGGTTAAGAAAGGCCAGAGAAATAAGAATTTATGTACAAAAAAGTATGTTCTATTCCATAACCTTCTGCGTTCTTAGTAGTAACTTAGATCACAGTTTTACAATGATAATGAAAAATATGAGTTACTTAATTAAATAGTCTAAACGACTCTGCCATCCCGTAACATATAAACGTAACATATAACGTTAGAAGAAATACGGTACATAGTCTTTCGAAAGATTGAGGAAATAGGTGGTACGGGCTATATTTATTTACGCTAACAAGATTAATGCAGTCAAACTTAAGGTTACATATGCTATGGAGAAAGCGCCTATGAATTTACGTCAGGAAGCTAGAGAGAGAACACCATACTTATCGATCAATTGCACGTAGGGCACGCGTCAACGATGATATCTATCATACATTGGAAATAGGAATTTACGATGCAACTGCTCAACTTTTTCAATATATTATTTTAAATAGGATGCCATTTATGGGGAGCATATTCTAAATGTGGAAAATTGAGACTGTTGAACAAATACATATACTGGATAGTTTTTTCATAGCAAATCCGTACATTTCAAAAGCTTTGTTGACTATTAAAGCATTATGAGTATCAAAATGAAGATGTAAAGCGTGAAAGACGCCTAGATCATTGATATTTTATTTAACCGAAATCCGCCTGAAGAATATACGACATAACAGACGATATTTATAATTAATTATATATATGATATGAATTATATTAAAGTTATAGTGTTATATTAAGAAACGCAGTTTATTCGAAACACTATATAGAAAGTATAAGAAAGGCCTTATTACGAATTACGTCAGTATGATAAACAATAAATTACAAGATATAGGTGAAGGTCGTCGGTGCAAAATATTTGCGTGTTATATAAATAATATGTAATATAAATAGAGGTCCTACAATTGTCGCCCACCTCACGCCGAAAGTACTAAGCGGGCTTCCCACTTACGAGTCTAATTAGATAAAGCTGTAGAGGGACCAACAGCAATACTCACACACAAAAACAAAAACACGCTGAAAGAAGACAGAAATATGGCCGACCGAACGCAACTTAATGTACCCTGCCATCTAAGGGCCGCTGTGCATACGGACCCTGGCTTATATCGTTGATGTGTTAGTGCCTTAACGGTGTATGTGCCAGTTATATAATGATACCGGTGATGAACTATAGTGGTATTATTTTTAATATCTATAAGCTGCAATTTAAGACTGCTTTCGATGTGCGGTCCAAACAAGACCTTTTAAATTCACATTCCTTGCAATTTAAGTCGACCTGATGCTGACTGCGCAAGTATTTTCTGTTTCCTATACATTACAATATATGAAAAACCGTATGGATTGTACAAATAATTTTACAATTACCCAACAATTAAGTATCAATATTTTAACAAAAATAATCAATTGTTCATTTTTCTTAATAAAATTAAAAACCGGTTTTGCTGAATTTAAAAGAGAAGGAGAAAACTTTGTAGACAAGGCGAAGACAAGTCGGCCACCAATCGCGATTATTAACGGAAATGTTCAAGCTGTCGAAAAACTTTTTCACGAAACCGAACGAATTACATTTGTAGAGCTTGAGCGAAAACCGGATATTGTTTCATTAGCATTGCAAACTTACTACGGAAGCATTGGTCGAGTTGGGTGCCATACAAAGATAACGATGATCAGAAAGAACGTCTCGTGTATTGGTGTAAATTTATGATAGTAAATTCGATGCCAGCGAGAATAATTACGCTTCTGGTACTGACAGGTGACGAAGCATGTTTATGTGTACCCTGAAACAAAACGAAAATCGGTGGTATAGAAATTTGAAGATGAAGCAAGTTAAACGAATTGCCGAGAGTAGCCGTGCACGACGCGCACGAAATCAAACGTTTTTTTCTATTAGACGCTATTTGGTCCACGTTGTGGTGTTAGAGGATCAAAGAATAGTTAACTGCAAATGTGATAATTTGTAATACGATCCGGAATCTTCCCTGTCATCATGACAATGTCGCTCCACACACTTCTACCAGAATAGAAATTTTATTTTTAAATGTAGACACATTATTTATACTACTTATTTTGACATTTTTTTTTTGACATTTACATAACTTTTACCTCTTTCGGAAATTTAAGAAATATTAAAAGGCAAGCTGTGAAAATCGGAGGTAAGTTTAAATGTAGTGTTAAATATACAGCGAATGGGATACAGCACATCCACAATCGATAACCAATATTTTTTGTACACAAATATTGTTCCTTGTCTCGGAATCAAACCTGGAACGACCCAGCAGCTAGTAACATTTAACAAGTTGTAGCATTTGTGTTTATTTCTTAAATGTATTTATCAATAATAAATAAAAAAAAATAACGATTCATACAGAAAATTTCAAATGAAAAATATTTTCTTCAATTGGTTTATTATAGTTAAAAATTATTGTATCTAAAATTTTAGCACTTTAGGCCAAAATATATTTCGTATGTCCAAACTTCAGCAGAATACAGTTGGCGAACAAGTTTAATTATTCTCCCCGTTCTATAGTATGTTGACTTCGTATATTTTAATGACCAGCCTATATTCTGAAGTACATTGTATCTTGATACCATGTTAGCTACACACTTGAATTTTAGACAAAATAATTATCTAGTTCACGCTAGTTCACATGATGTTACAAGTTTATGAATTGTTAACACGAATAATAATTTCTACTAGTATCGCCAGTGATCGAGATTTGACCCATTGTGTTTGTAAAGCAACGAAATTTAACATATTTTTCATATAATTAATTAAAAGTAGTTCTTATGCAAAATTTTAATTCTTCACTTGACGTGTAAAGAGTGAGAAAGGGCAAACAGAAAGAATTGGGAAATTTATGACATAAATTATGTGAACTTATAAAATTCCTTAAAAGTATAATAATTGCTACAGGCAACTTATCATTTCTGTTAGCTAAATCAGCTGTCAGTACAGTAACAACAATGAACTTGATTACTATCAACTACTATTACTAACTACTGTAAATCCATTTTAAGGGACAGTCAAACATTTTCTTGACGGTCCTTCAATAGTATCAGATGTATGAATACAAATATTCAATATGCATATACGTTGTTACCCTTGAAGACTAAGACGGAATTCCTCGTCGCCTATTATAGGTTCCCAGGTTGCTATTATATTACACTTGTATTCTGTGATGATGTGGAGCTGGTCGAGCCGACCCATTCGTGTGGCCACTAGAAACTAGCCAACTGTAGTCTATTTTGTCGTAAAGCTAAAGTTTCAGATTTTAAATTGAATTTTGAATCTTAATCTTGCTAAAGATGTCTTTTAATGAAAACAATCAGCTGTTAAAGCTGTTACAATTTAATTTTATTAATAACGTAGATAAAATTCCCTCAGACTGAAAAACTGAAATAAAGTCTGCTCGGATTTAACATAAGGCAAGTTATTTTATTTTCCGCTGCTTATATATTATATTTCAAAACAAGGTGTTTTTTCATGGGGACATTGAACGAAATTAAAATACATAATTTCACATATTCCTCGGGAAAGAAATTTCCTAGCAATTAACCACTGAAAAAAAAATAGTAATTTATGATATTTATTTATTATGACCACTATTATATTTTTAACCTTATAGAAGTTACCTGTTTACTCAATGAATAATCCAAATGGTGCTTGTTAATAAAAGCATTTATAATAAAAGTTCCACGCAAACAATGCTTAAAGGTTGTTCAGATTCTTGGAATATAAAATCGTTTGAATCTTGAGGACTTTTTTCGGGAAGCGTTTTCATAATACCCTCTACTATATCCATTAACAACCGCCTTAACGTTATCGAATGTTCCCACGTTTTATTCTTAGACAATTATTATTCTTTTGCTAAAAGATAAACTGAACATTTGATAAATTAAATTGTATATATATCCAGGTTTTCTATTTCGACGTCTAGATAAATCTTTTATAATTATATAATATCAATAATAACCATCTCAGAACATCGCAAATTTAGGATGGACTAGTCAAAGGGTCACGTCACGATTTATGTATTTATCTTGTCCTTAATTTTAACTTACTACACAGATGCACAGATACACAGGAAATATTGCTGATCTCTAATAATAAAATTTAGGACACCTGTTATTAGTTTGTAACAAAAGACTAAGACTGAGTTATCTGGAAGGGTAAAACAAGTTCTTTGTAGACTAAAACCTGGGAATAACTTGTACATTTTTAATACGACTCCCCTGTATCTTTCTAAATAATCTATAAACGTGGGTAGTAAACAGGCTATCGAGCAACATCTTTTAAATTAAAATGCTTTGTGGATAATACTATGAATTTTATGTTTAGATGAAAATGTCTTTCTTGTACAATTGTTGGAACGTCTATATAGATTTGTGCCAAGCAAAGATAATATTTAGAATCCTGTCTCGGTGGGATACTCGAATTATTCATTAATGTAGTCGCTTTCATTTATTCAAGTTCTTTTAAATTTTCATATTTTTTATAATCCCACCAGATAAGGAGTATTCTTAAGATGTAATGATAATTAAATGGATTATATTATTCATTTCACAATTAAGAGTGAGCATTAATACAATGGTAATAATTTTAACGTTATTATATTTTATCATAAACAAAATTAAATTAATAAAACGGCAATCCCTTCTAAGTGTTTTTATCTGGAACAACATCAGGCCCAGGTTTGACTCACACTGAAGACAAATTTAAGTGAAATAAATATTAGATTTAATCGCTGACTCTGTACAAACTCGACCTCTTCCTCTGATCTTGATTCCTCCTATGAAACATATTTGTCTTTTTGACAGATAAATATGCAGAAATAGTGTAATCCCGTGATACACGGCCACATTATTATTATTATTGATATATGAATAATACTATTGAGAAAGAAATATAACCAACATCTGACGTATTCCGAAGTAATAGAAAGACCTCTTAGAAATTATAGTTTTGCTCATGGAATCTAATATAAACCAATTTAACTTATTAGTGATAATTAGAGAATTCTTTTGTACACCATTCTGCCTAAATCTTGGTGACATGTACTATTTGTACAACTACCGGGTGCAACCGCTCGCGATTGCGATGCCATTCGCGTTGTATCCAAGCATTTCAAATTTGTTTTGCTATTACGACAATAACTGTGGCATAAATAATTTTATAACGCAGTAATTGTCTATATAAACAATATATATTATGTATAAACTGCCTCTCCAGATGAGCGGGCAGTCAACCAGCAATTGTTCCAAATAGTACGTATATATAACTTTCTTTAATTATATTACGATTATTTTATAACATTCTCACAGAACGCCATTCTTAAAATTCGTATAATGTTATTTCACCTGCGAACCCCTGGCTTCTTAATGGAAAAACGATTGCCAACTACATATTTAACGGCAGGTATATAGTTTGGCGAGGGATATAAAGTATGGGCTATCACAAAATAAACAGAAACTGGGAGTAAAATTGGCCATAAGTATTGAGCTTCTCGTTATCAGACGCAGAGTCATTACATTTGCAGAAGACATATGGGTTATATTCTCCATTCAAATCCTTAAAATAAGCTGGATAACCCCTTTTATATACAACCTAATAATTTCTCTGATTACTTGTAAATTTTATAAATTCAATTCAATTAATTGGGTTAACAATATATTTGGTTTCTTGGAATTGAATAGATTTCATATTTAATGGATACAGTAACGTTTTTAATAGAAAATATTACACTTTACTATTGCGAAAGTGTTTTAATGTAGATATCCAAGAGAATATATAAAGGCGGTACACATCTTACATTTATAATACATCTCAAACAGTTGTTCACAATGGCTACAATAGGTCCTAATAAAATTATGTACTCTCTGGTACCTCAAGGTTCATCACTAGGACCGCTGCTCTTTAATGTCCTAACTAACGATATTAACTAAATTCTAAATAAATATCCCAAAATGTAGTAATATTCAGCCGTAAATCTAACTTTATAGAATTTATAATCAAAGTTCAACAGTATCGTTAAAAAACGTCCGTGAGGTTTAGGTCAATATCTAGCTGTCGGTTTTCGTGTCTCCCAGTAAACGAAGCTCTTACCAGTACTTATAAACTTAACATAGTTAAGTACATAATAATAAATACAATATTAATATTTTAACAGTAGATATATATTAGTACAGTTGATAAATATATGTATATACTTTATTGGAACTTAAACATCACAAATAGCATTTGCACTCGAGAGATAGAAACAATAGCCTAGATTCTGTTGATGTTGATGCTGTTAGCCTATGCGGCTCTTATAGCTTCATTGGACACAGGGCTCACGGATTTGAGGGGTCCGTGAGGATAGAAACAATGATTAACATATTTAAATTTTATACTAATATGCGAAACCTGTAAAAAAGTAATTTACAGTAAGGAATGCTAAAAAAGCACTTCCACCGTGATACCGTGTTATCTAATGGGACAAATTTAGCGTCGTATTGCTCGGGGAAAAGTAAATTGAGATACTGCTTACATTATTCCGTGTAAATAGATCAACTTAATTTTGCCGCTACGAACACATTGTGTCTTACGAAAGATATTGTAAATTCAAAACAGATGTCTTTATTATATTACTATATATAATTGACTCAATTTCTTATTCAAGTAAGAAAAATTATATCTTATACCCACGAGTATTGTCCGTCATTTTCCTTATCTGTATTCCTAAATCGATTGTTTTCAGCTGCAACATGAATGGGTAAAGGCAAGATTAATCAAAAGAATAACTATTTGAATGAACAAGGTAGCTAAGGTGGTTACCAATTAGTTGGCTAGTAATTATTTCCAAATAACTTCTAAAAACCAAACATTTATTGTACAATGATACAAAAATTAAGTGGTTTCAATGAAGAGTCTGGATAATGCATTCATAATAATAATAAATTCATAAAAATAAGCAAAATGTAGACTAACCTGTCTGCGGGTCCTGAGGTACGCATATTTGATGTCATCTGGTTGTAAGTGGAAGATACACCATAGAAGAAATCGTTCAGAAGATTACTTTACTACCATCTTTATCATCATTGAAAATGGTAATCTATCCTAGCTACTGGTGCTGGTGTTGAGCGATGAGATTTAGGTGTGCCTCTCTAAAAGTAGATGGCGGCACTCTTATCGGGATTACTGTCTATTCTCTATTTCCGGAACCACTCGACGAAGCGGTTGCGTGCTGATTGGAGACGTATGTTCAATTCCCATACAAAACCTGTTTTATTAGTTTTAATGTATGTTATTACTAAAAGCAATTAATAATAATATTTTGCATAGCTCCCATGATTTAGATTTTTTTGTTTTAGATTTACGAAAGAAAACCTTACTGTATTAGACTATTAATCATAAATCATTACATCTGTCAATACGCAAGTTTATGTGCCTCTTCTGCTTTTAATACGCTCTCAACTCCTGAACCGCTTATTGACCTTTTGTGTAATATTTTGTAACGAATTCCCATTCGAAGCTTTAAAATTTTAAAGGACAAATGTTGAATGATTTAATGCATTGAAATAAAAACAAAATAAATATTCCTAGAAATATAAATAAATTTAAAAATAACAACAACAACCAATGATGATTCAGATGTTATTGTGATTTTCAATGTTTGAAGTAAAACATTTGAAAGTTTAGTCATTAGATTACATATTTCTAGATCTATGAAAAGAAGAAGAGAAGAGTGTTAGTTTTTGAATACATTTATATATTCTTTTAAGTGTGTCAGCACATAAATAGCCTTTAAGATTTTCCCTTTTTAAAATATTTCATTTTAATTTAACTGTCATTTTCACCGCCAATCTCTGCTAAATAACCATCTCGTACAAAGCATCATATATATATATATATATATACCTGAGATGCATGTAATACAAAGTTTGCAATTCCAGAGCTTTATTATCTATATCAAAGTTCATTTCAAACGTTTAAATAAAATATTGGTCCTTTTTTATCGAGCGCATTTAGAAGATTTGCTATTCATTTTTTTGATTTGCTCATTCTCAACAATAAAGTCATCGCTTTTGACCCCCGAAATCTGGAGTAAAATATGATTTTTTCCTCAAACCTAGGCACTGTCCTAATTTTACGCTACATATAACCTCACTTACCGATGCGGCCGTAAAATTTGCTTTCCAACTGATGATCCAATTTTGATGTAGCCCCAAAAAAGTATCAAAATAAATGGTTTGTTTAACTATTCAGACACACCATATTTTATATGAGCAACCTAAGTTACATAATAGGTTCGGTATTTAAGTAAGGGCGCTTTACCGGCAATAATGGTGATCCTTCTTGTAAAGAATTCAGACATAAAAAAAGAAAAGAAAAATAACGGTGGAACAGTCGTACAACATTTTCTCTCAATCCGTGACAATGAATAAATTTTCGTTTTCGTATTTGTTGTACCGTACTTGTTATTGAATCGGGATGGAATTATTCCAAGCACACTATGAATTTATGAACGTGCCCAAAGGACCGTTTATTTAATAAGTAATGGAACTGACATTTATTGCAAATAATAGATGGGTATCTACTTTAGCTATACGATTGATCTTCTGTTAAAGATTGCCATTGTCGACGATAGTCCGATCTTTACCGTGATAGGGCCCATATGAACCTAGCTCTGAGCCACCTCCTCCCAACGGGCTTACAACCAAAACCCAGGAGAGCATTTTATAGCTTATGGGGACAGAAATGACCAAGATTAGGTTATTTGACTACGTTGTCCGAACACAAAATAACTTTCAAGATCAGGTAAATCTATCGTAAGCGCGGCAGATTTCTCGCGTCAACAGTCATCAAAGTGGGGAAATTATAATTGAATTGTTTTAACTCCAGAAAGCTTCACGACCGATGCCGGGATCCATCCTCATTGAAACATTTTCTAGATAATTCCAAATTCCAAAAATAAAGTTGATACCAGGACAACACATAGGGTAATGTCACTAAGATATGTAGATACGTGTCAATCAATCAATCAAATTAATTCACTCGTCTATTGATATCAGAGCGAATCAAATTACCCGACGACGACGTATTTGTCGGTAAATGTTTTTTATTAAGTCTCTGATGGTTATTTTACTATGTAAATAGTTTTGTTTGAAGTTCATTGCATTTAGTTAAAAGTCACGAAGCACAGAAATGAATAAACAATAGTGATAAAATAATCAACGTTGCTAGTTCGAATTCGAATCAGATGACCGCTATCTTCTTGCTAGTGTTAATAAGAACAGATTCAATTAGATACTATCCGTGGTGTGTATAGGGAGTTTTAAATAGAATCAGAATTTATCCAATTTGAACATGCAGAAACATTGTGTATTGGGAGTTTTAAATAGAATCGGAATTTATTCAATTTTAACATGCAGAAACAAGCTTTATGTGTCTAATAGCGGACTCCCTTAAGACATTATTTAGTCTTAAGGGAGTCCGCTATAAGAACAATATAAACAAATAGTACTTCCAATATGTATATACAAGAAAGGAACCATGGGGAACCGAATAATTCTTATCGAATATGTTTAAAAAATATTTGCTATAAAATAAAAGTACGAAGTATTTTTTAAAAGTATTATACTTTTAAAAAATACTTCGACTCCCTGTGGGACTCTCCTTTAAAGATTTCATTGATATTGGGCAGCCGTAATATTTTAACGCTTTCTCGTCCAAACGCGATGTTTTGTATCGGTTTATTTTATTACCTATCAAAATATTACATATAAATATGTATATAAGCGATTATACTTTATGTGATGCTTTACATTTTGTGTTTTAACAATTAAAATGTGATATTCAAAAATATAAATTTATAAATGTATAATATTTAAAGATGTTCATTAGTTTTTTGTCGTTGCTGTAGTATAGACGTCTTTGCGTGACTATAAAATTACTTTCAAAAATTTTAATTATACCACGATTACTTCTTTTAGTAATTAAGGAGGGTGTCACTGTATTCCCATAAATACTAAAGTTCACAAAACATAATTTTCCGTTTCTTATTTGTTAAATAAAAGGTATATTCAATAGTAATAACAGAAGGTATATAATACATTAACTATAATACAATAGGATATTTTTCATTTATAGAAATATATTCTATATTTCTATTATAGAAAAATATCTTGTATAAAACAAGACATTTCATTCATTTCTAAATATAAAATAGAATCCTAAATGAAATAACGATGATACTCGTATCTCTCATAACTATCGCAGGTTACATTTTTTCAAAAACTTTATAAATTAATCTCAATTATTTTAAAAAAATCTCTGAAGTTACAGCAACCTAACTTAGACTATATATACTCGTGAATGTGATTAATCAACATATGTATCAGTAGATAGAATAATTTTTAATATTAAAATTATTCATATTATTATTATTATTATTTTTATTACATTGAGGGTAACAAACGAGCACACAGTTCACCTGAAGACAAGTGATTCCTGCAGCACATGACATCTACATTCATCCTTGAGGAGGAATCATAATGCAGATGCGTCGTTGATCTTTCCGCACTGAGATGGAATGCCTCGTCACCATAAAGGTACTCCGGATCTCTACACTCATCAGACGAAACACAGCAGCATTATGCTCCTATTTCATGGTGGTATACTGTGAGGGCGTGGTCCTACCCCGGTCGAGCTAACCCATAAATTCTGCAGCTAGAAACTGCAGCGCAGCTCTACCACTATAATATAATATGTCATATAATTAAATTCTTTAATTTAACATTTTAATCATCATGCTTGTAAAAACTTAATTTTAACATTTTAATCATCATACTTGTAAAAACTTAAATTTAACATTTTATTCAACATACTTGTAAAAAAATAAATTTAACATTTTAAACATCATGCTTGTAAAAACTTAAATTTAACATTTTATTCATCATGCTTCTAAAAACTTAAATTTAACATTTTAATCATCATGCTTGTAAAAACTTAAATTAAACATTTTAGTCATTATGCTTGTAAAACTTAAATTCAACATCATCATCATAGCCTGTCCATAGTCCACTGCTGGACATAGGCCTCCCTCATAGATCGTGGGAGGTATTTTTGCCATATTCGCCACTCTTGCCGTGCGCGTTGGCTACCGCAGTTACCAGACACCTCGTACCTCCGACCCTGCTGTCACACATTCCGTGATTAGTCGGGAGTCTCTCTGGCAAATCCTATAGGGGCCTTTTACGACACCCACGGGAAGAGATGTGGTGACTTTTTCTTCCATCGACACCATACGACTTAAAATATTTAACAATTTAAAGAAATGTACAGAAAGTAAATTTATACGACGCTAAAACTACTTGCGGTACCCGTCATTTTCACTTTTCACGGGAAGATAAACGGAAATGAAACTCTTAGAATTCCTTAAAACGGAGGTCAGGTTGTCGGAATGAAACCACTATACTTCCAGCTAAAAATATAAAATGCTTTTAGATGGAAAAACGCTTTACTATATGATTATTTTTATTGTATCGAGATATTTTTAAAAGATAAAGAGTAGTTTTTAGTAGTCACGTAAATTATATAGACATGAATATAATCTTCCATAAATGATTATTCTTTTAGGTACATCTTAATTAATCATATGGAGATAATTTAAAGGGTAACTGAAGTCTTACAGTCATGTAATCGTACAAAAAAAAGTGCGTGTACTGTTGTTTCCGATGTAAGGAGACCGGCTCACTCCTCACTATAAGAACACTACAATAAGTTCCATTTGAAACGTGGATTGCAAAAATCCCTTGTAAGTATGGTAAGAGTTTATAATTATTGTAATTGCTTATCCGATGTTTTATCATAGATTTATACAATCAAGTGCTACTAATAGAACTAGTAAGTAATACTATAGTGGCTTAAAGAAAATTTTGAAAAGCTTTAACACATGGTTAATAAACACACAAACAAAACACGCATCTATAATATGCTTTTCTCATCTAATATCATCAATGTGGTGTATCAAGGCGCTCAATCCCGTTATCGGAACACCATCATGTCATACGGCTCCACATTCTCACATAGCCAATCGGAACTAAAAACCTCGGCATCTCCCCTTCACAGATCAGAATAACGTCACTAATGGTCGTCCATTCAAATAGCGGTTTCAGAATTTTAGGTGATTTTCATTAGAAAAATTCAGACGGACGACTTTATATTGCATAGCTACGAATACGTGGTAGAACTATACTGTATCTTAAAACTGGTACGAATGAGTGAGAAGGCTAGACACGGAAAAAAAGTAGTCAAAGTTATAGAGCCATACTTTAGCTAATTCCTAGCAAAATGAACGGGTCGCTCAACCGGGGACAGGCAACACTCACAGAAACCACAAGTCTGCTAAAACAACATAACGATGATATCTTTTGTTTGGTAAATGAGGGATGGGGAGACCCTTAAGGGTTGCGAGGCATTCCATCTCAGTCTTCAATAGTGACGACTCATATGCATCTTTATTCTTCTTTGTTGAGAATGAATGTAAGTGATTATGTACAACACACATCACTTATGATAAGTGATTTGAACCCCTGGTTTCTTGAAAAAAAAATGAACAGGTTTCACATGGAGACTGGCGCAGCACTGAAACTGAAGCAATGGTGGCGCAGTGCAAACGCGGCGTGACAAATAACCGTAGGCGTTGCCGCCATCAATCTTTGCACTCTTCTGTAAAGGACACGAGAGCAATGCGGAGGTTATCCAGTCTGCCGACACACCGGTGTGTAGAAAATACAGCAATTATTTCAAATAGGTTTCTTTTGCATCGCCCTTTTAAAACCAATTAATAATCTTTTTACGGCAATCTTATATACGGGGGCACCGTTAGACCACTTTAGATTTTTTTTTCAATTGAAACGTTCACCATTTACACGCTACCAACATCACGGCTTCGCACCGCCACCACATCTGATTTACTTGACGGAATTAATCCATTTAGGAAATAACTTATAATTAATTTGAATAATATAAAAACTTTAGCACGCCCTTGTCACTAACCTAGTGTCAGCTAGATCCGAGATCAAACGCTTAAAAGATCAGTGGGATAATTTATAGGAGGCAATTGACCATAAAAAATATATTTAACGGTAGATTAACCGCGCTTCTTGTCATATGATTACCTTGAAAAGATTGAATTGTTAAAAAAGTGACATAAGAAAAATATTTTTCACGCCGCATGCTTTTGTGACGGGTTTATTGAATATGTTTAGTTAGTTAAACTGTTTTAATACAGACATAAATGTGAATCAATTCAATAATCCTTCCATTCAGGAAATATAGTAAAATAAGTCTTTTCAGCCTATATGTCTATATAGTAACAACCAGATCTTTTCTCAATCAAATAATACAAAGAAATACGTATCCTCAATCAATAGTAATATCTCCATAAAGAAAGATTCTATCTGTTATTCAACTCGAGCGGGTTGTCATAATGTTTTATAGCAGTAGCAAATAGAAGTATGAGTTACTCAATTATCTCATACGAAACTTCATATTGTGTTAGTTCTGGCATGAAATTGGCTAATAATATTAAACAAATCATAATATAAATTAACAATTGCATGCCATTGAAATAATTAAATGAAATGTAGTACATTCATATTTTACCTATGCTTCTACTGGTATGGGGTTAGATGGTGAGAAAGAATTCGTACAAAAAAGCTCACGTTCAAGGCGCAGTCTACACAAGTGAAGAGTAGCTTTTAAGTAGTGATAGACGCGACAGTCCATGAGTCTCCTAAAATAAAAATTGTCCAAGCCAACCTCTCGCACAACCAACCTGAAACGGCTAAACTACGTAAAACTCTGTATCTACAAAGGCCAGGAATCATCCTTATCCAGGAACCGTGGGTAGACTATGTGGTGAGAGAAACCAACTCCTACAATCACCTTCTACCTTGAATCGAAACTATATTCACGAATACTATCGGCGCTACAATATCCATGATACATTTAATATTGATATTACCAAATACTTGATTTTGATAACAAGCTGGGCACACTAACTTTAATTTAAGCAGGGAGAACATAACATACAAAATAATTATTTATTTTAAAATATTTTTAATCGTTTATTATAAAACTTTTCTATAACACGCAGAGAAAAAGTGTCAACCTCACTTCCTTTAAGTCTCCTTGGGGACTAATATTTATAAGTGAATTTAATATAATATTTATTGAGAAAATGAACGAAAGAGAATTGATAACTTCTATAATGTATATAACTGCTGTCGTCTGTGCGTGTCGAGGCTATTTTTCTCAGAAAGAGCTTTGGAGTATCATGTTGAAATTATCGAATCTCAATTGAATTTTAAGTTGAATGCGATTTTTTTCGCCGGTTATTGAAGCGCCAAAATATTCTTTCTAAATCTAGTTTCTAACAACTGCGAGTTTCAGGTTTAACGTAATAAAAAGAAAGCGTATACTAAAAGTCCTAATTAGGAACTGATTATCAAAACTATGCCACTTGGATACTTCCCAGTGACCTACAAACTTTAAATTTGTGACGAAGGGAGGTCGTTTAGTAGTAAGTAATCAATCTGAATGTTCCGAAGTAATGTCAAATCCCGTCTGATATTATTATAAGAAACATATGTGGTTTATTATGTACAGGGCATGCGAGTATTCGCAAAATAAAACTCTGTCACTTGCTTATCCCGGTTCCATTAAGTATGCCCGTGATGTTCGAAAAATTAATTTTAAAGTACTTTATATATGTATGCATATAAAAACTATACATACAATGAGTAAACTATGTCCTGAAAATATTTCGTACCATTATGGAATATTTTCAGAATGCGTGTACTACTCGCATTTAGCCCTCGTTTTACGTAGTGATTATTATTTCTGTACCAATTTACTTCAAATATAAACTTAAATCTGATTTGATATGATCGAGAAGCATCTGCGAAACGTATGGAAAGCCTCTTATTCATGACAATAAATCAGTGTCTCTAGGTTTGTGCCGATTATTTCTACACTACTATATATCATGACCAGTTCATATCAGTTGGTAATAAACACAAGAAAACATGATTGTAATTTACAAATTAGAAAAAGAGGAGATACCCTAATATCATACATATATATATATCGACGTAAAAGTAGCACTATAACCGTAGTTGTCAATTATTTATTACTATATAATGTAGATTCCACTACAGCACATTCTCTCTAGAAATGGTTATATTATTTGTTTTAATAATCATAAATTGATTAAGGGTTTATGGAGTTAGCTTCTAAAAAAATTGGGTACGTAAATAGATAGAATAGATAGAAAGTTTTAACATACATATATATAGATATAACGTAGATATGTATGTTAAATTTACGAAAAATCTACTTTTCTAATAAAAGGCGTATTTATATAACTAAAAATGTTAAAATAAATATTGAGAAGTTAAGACAAAACAAAGCAATAAAGTTCATCAAATCGATTCG
Source organism: Teinopalpus imperialis (assembly GCA_029286865.1). NCBI lineage: Eukaryota > Metazoa > Arthropoda > Insecta > Lepidoptera > Papilionidae > Teinopalpus > Teinopalpus imperialis. Next base: position 7,339,856 of record JAGSMU010000005.1, read on the forward strand.
TTACGGATAGCCTCTGATTATTTAAAGGCTTGACCGGAAATGATACTCCCGACATTCCTCGTATAAAATGTCAAATCCACCCCAAGTTCTGTATAGTCACGAGCTATCAAAGTTTTTTAAATTGTTATGTCGTATCAATAAATTTAATGAGGATTATCGCAAGTATCTGACTTATATTTTGTTTTTTATTCATTTCATAATAGTATTTTATTCTTATTGTCAATAAATTAATTGAGATTTTAAAAGAGCGGACCGTAAAAGTATAAGACTCACCTCGCCGCAATAATAGCAGTCAGATGCAATACGTAGTCTTTAAAATTTGTGCTACTACTACCTATGGACAATTTTATTTGCCTTATATAATCTCAGAATATTGAAAACTCAGCAAAACCATCTATAATTTATGTGTAGTAATTATAAAATCTGTGGTGAGGTCTTGGTTGTTGGGAATCTGTGGTGAGGTCTATATTCAGTATATACCGGTTGCCACCCTAGGTACTGCGATGGCATGCCTTGTCACCAGGTCTCTGCATCCTTACACTCATCTCACGAATCACAGAAGCGATATGCTGTTCTATCACGCTGGTATTCATTGAAGGTGTATTCCTCAATGGACTGGTATTTCTTACCCGCTCAACCAGACCCATTGATGCTTCAGTTAGATACAAGCTGTAGCGTGGCTCTACCATCATTGTTAACAATGTTGATAATCAATAAATATTAAAAATAAATGTATGCTAAAAGGCTTTAAAAACAGAGTTATTTGTGGACCTGGACTGTGTATACCTGGGACACGCCCGCTGGGATACGAATATTTTTTTTCGTTTTTCTTTACATCCTTCTCCATGACAAAATATATCTATGCCAAATTACAATAAAATCCTTTCAGCCTGTTGAGCCTGATTAAATGACAAACACACGAACTTTCCCATTTATAATATTATAAGGATAAGAATAAGTTTGTTTTTCAAATAGGAATAATATTGTAAAAAAATTGAAATTTGAATGTCTCACATTTTCATGTCTAAACTTAGCAGTTTAGACGCCTATTGTCCCTGCACAATAGAAATAAGCCAGGCCAATAATATAAGGGCATAATAGAATAACCTAAAAGTGACGACGATAATAAAAATTAAAACAATTTCTTTTATTTCACATTCATGTAATCGATGACTAATTTCTCTATTGTCGTTATATCTTCAAGATATATTCATAATAAATTATTGTAGGATATATTCATATATAAAAAATAATACTTGGCTTCGCGAAAAAAGTTTAAAAGAATATTTCATTTCGACGAATGAACCTAGAGATAAAATGTAGAAAATGAAAATCGTAGCCCTCTTATACCCATCTTACAGAGTTCATTTCATCTCGTTTGTAGATACGATCTTGTTTTCAAATAAATAAGAATGCATTTACTCAACAACAGACCAAACAACTTTATAGGCGACCGAAAATGGATCTAATAAAGAATATTTTATAACGATAACGCATTAGTCGTATTTAGTGTATTCCTGAAAAATCTCTTCTCTTCTAAACCAAAACATGAATGAATTCATTCTGTGTAGTAACGAATATTAATGCGACACAACGACATTGAGTAGGAACTAACTATCGTGTTTATTTAATCGAAATCAGAACCCAGCACGTAAAGTTACTAACCACAGCATACTTTAAAACGTAGGTATGGTATCAAATATTCATTTGTATAATATAATACGGTATGATTAATAATATCCCCTCGTAAGTATAAACAGCTTACATTTCTTTTCACGTAAGCCTTTTTATTTTTTTAACGTGACGGGTTAATGGAGTGTTAACTGTCAAACCTAATCCCAGTTCTCTTTAGGAGCTTTCCAACGTTACAAAAAGAATTCCTCAAGGCTCTAAACAAATGTCAGTCACAATTTTACAGTTCATCGTTTTCTTTGATAATTTGATATGGAAAAGAGAATGAGGTAAATCCTTAGATAATTGCTTTAACGGTATTTTTTTTCGTGTCTATTATTTCAAAATCTTTTGCTATTGTAAATTTACAAAATTTATCAAAGCCTTCTGAAATATGACTTCATATGGACATGACAGTCCAATATTTGTTATTTGTTTAACAGTTACTGTAATGGACATTCAGATCGCCGAACTTGGGAGTACGAATCGTTCTGAAATGTACTAATGAGTATTCGTTTTTGGGATTTATAGATATAGAAATACCACTGGCAGATATTTGTACCCATTGTATGGCGAAAAGATTAGCTCTTGCGATAAGATTAACTACGACATTTCGGCAACACAATAATTTTATAGGTTGCAGATCGGTTACGCAACGATCACAAACATAGGTTATTCTGATATTATATTACACGTGAATAAAATACAACCGAGATATTTACGCAATTTTTTCTGTATTTTGATTACACCATACAGAAAAGTTCAATCGTACTTTCGGTTTATTTCATTTTACGACACCACTGCTAATAAGATTATACACTCTACTAAACCTACAACAATAACACTCACTAATAACATGTTATATATTATCGCAGTAATCTTTATAGATACTATTCATCTATAAACAATTTATTAATTAAATAATGTGTATACTAGACAACTATGTACGCATACACAGTTTGTTATTTATAACATTTTCATCACTGATACACTGGTTAATTATTATAGTAATAAATATATTACCGTGAAATTTATTTATTTTGTAAGAATTCTTTGAAAAAAACAAATTCACTCCTTTGAGTATGTTAGAACTTTGTAGAGGGTTTCAAGGCAATGAGAGGTCTTATGTATTTCATTTCCGCTGATCCCTTCGTGTCAGTCGATCCTTTCGCACTAAATGGTTTTTATAGTTTTATTTGTTGAATGTTTTCGCTTCCACCAAAATGTAATTTAACTATAAATATAAAAACGTATCTTCACGTTTATATCCTTACTTAAGATAGGTTCTTAAAATGTAGATCAAAGAATTTTCCATTTATAAGCTTTATTACTCATAGTTTTAATTTTTTTCTTATAGTTTATCTCTTAAGTAAATATATTAAAATCGCTTTGCCTATTACTTAGTTCGTTTCTTTTTTTTCTTAATTTATTATATGTAAAATTAAGGCGAAAAATTATAAAAAATAATTTTATGCCTTAATTTTATTCTAATACTGCACTGTTCCGACCATGTTAGTATATACAAGTATGATATACGTCATTACAAAAAACACCAATTACAAGCAACTACAACTCGCGCTCCGACGTTTCTGTGCCATATAATATGTAAAAAAACTAATAAAGCCTTGTACTAAATATATATATGCAGTCAGTTCATACAAAATAAGAAGTAACTAAATGAAGAAACCTCTCAATTTTTGCATTTCAGATTAATTGATTTTATTATCACCAGTTTTAATAATAATTATATTTGCAACGCAATTTATAGAGGTCTAGCATAATGTACCTATGTATTAATAGATCTTTTAAATTAGGACGATAATGAAAATGCTTCGATGATCGCAAGCCTAGATAGCCAAGCGATTTCTATAAGTTAAATAATTAAAAATACTATACATAACTTTTAATAAGTTAAATATAATATATATATATAAATATAAACATAATAAATCTAAAACTATCTCAATTTTTTTACCGCCACTTTCTAATATCGGTTTTAGGGATTAATCAATTCATAATTTCTATAGCAATATATATATATATATATATATATAAATATATATATATATATGTATGTTTTGCCGTAATATTAGGTCAACGGTATTTAATAAAGAAAGAAAAAAGAAAGAAAGAAAGTTGGGAAAAACAAGAGAGAAGAAATAAAAGAAACCTCAATTTTGTACATTACATTTTACATTTCACAAAAAATTACAAATATTTTGTTTCAGTTAGGAACTTTATCAAGGTAGAATCGATGACAAAACTGCAGTCTATTACAATAAGGCAATAATTATATTTGACTAAAGGCTTTTCCTGTATAAGTTCACGTAGACAAAAGGAGTACACAGTGCATAGTGCACTGTGTAATCCAGAATAAAATTAGAGTATTAATTATATTATACTTTAATTGTATATATAACTGATCTATTTAAAAATAGTAACGGAATGTGTCATTATAATTTCATCAGGTAAATTCTGTAATAAAACATGTATTGTTTTTATCTCAAAACTGTATTCCGTTATAAATATTCCATTATTATTATTCAACATGCATGTCATAATTAGATATAAAGAACTCCATTACTATAATCGTATTGAATCTCCTGTTTTACTCTTTCAACTTTATTAAACTACAAAATAAAGTTTCATTACCTATTGCTTGTATTTATATAACATTTCAAACTCTACCAATTCAACTTTGCATATAATTAAACTAAACACAACGTACTATTCTCTTAAAGGCATTTATGATACACACTCATATTTTAATTATATGAGCTTTAAAAACGTAAGCACTTTTTTAGGTACTCACATATATACAAACATTTAAAGAAGTCATTCTTTTGTTTAGATTCAAGTTATTGGACAATAAACACCTATTGTTTTCAAACACCGTATAACGCGCTAGAGCCAGGTGGTAGAGTCGTCATAATATTTAAATAATGTCCTCATTACTACATTGCTTTTATTACGTATTGGTCAATAATTAGGATTATTTAGCTCCTGAAAACACGTGTTTCTGACTTATTACTACCCGAGTTTACTTGGGATTGTTCACAAACAATCTCAATTGGTCTAAACTTGTGGTTTCTACAGTGAAGACGTCATAAAATGGAAAGAGCTCGAGAAATTAGCAGTAAAGTGCGTTCTGCCATCGTTGCCAAGGCAAATCCTAAGATTGCTTCACAGCTGAAGTTATCGAAGACTTGTGTTCATGGCACAATAACTCGATACAGGGAGACAAGATCAAGATCGTCCACGCTCGGGAAGGCCGAGAGCTACCACGTCTAGTGAAGATAATTTAATTGTTGTCACCAGCAAGCGAAATAGACGCTTAACAGCACCAGAAATCCGCGTTGAAGTAAATAAAACCCGAGTTAAACCTTTATCATTGACGACAGTAAAAGATGCGTAGTTGGTCGCGTTGCTGTTTGTAAACCTCTGCTAAGGCCGCAAAATAAGAAAAAACGGATGCAGTGGGCTCTTACCCATCAAGATTGGACTGAAGAAGATTTTAAAAAAGTACTTTGGACCGATGAATCCAAGTTTGAACTATTCGGTTCAAACGATAGAATTTACGTTCGACGCAGTGCCCAAGAAAAGATGATGTCAGATTGTGTAGTCCCAACACTCAAGCATGATGGTGGCTCAATTATGGTCTAGGGTTACTTCTCTAGCCAACGAACTAGCGATTTGATTAAAATTGAAGGAATTTTGAAAAAGGAACAGTACAAAAACATTTTAGGACAAAATGGCCTCCTCAGAGCCCGCATCTCAATCCCATTGAACTTTTGTGGGAAGAGCTTGATAGGAACGTACGTAATCGTGGACCAGCCCAGCGAGAAGAAATGTGGAATGCTTTATGCGAAATTAAGAATAATTTATCACAAGACACCATTGACAAATTGTTTGCCTGTATGCCGAGACTTGTGAAAAAAAATCTTAAAATGTAAAGGCTTCATCTATTGTATCGCATCTATGTATTTATACTTATACTATATATTTATATACATATATATTGTACTTATATATATTATGTATTTAATATCTCACCACACCTTAGGGGTTGACTGGTACAAAATAATAGAATTAATGAAAAAAACAGTTAATAAATAAATTTATTAAAAATATACAAACATCGGTACCAACAGAAAGGTTAGTTCTGTTGGTACCGAACATGAACCTTATTGCCTGAAATCGCCTAGGTATTTGAATCAGTCATTTATAAATGGATTAATGCACGAGCGAGTGAGTTTACAACTTTCCAACGCCCGGTGTGGCTTTTGGCCGGGTAAAATTAGAGTAGATTGCTGTTATTCTTGATTAATTGGTTCCAATTGTGGACGTCGGGAGTCAGGTCGTCTGCGTGTACTTCGATTTACGGAAAGCATTCGATATCATTACTAACGATTTATCCACCTAGACTACATTTAAATTCAAAAAAATATTAGTTTAACATTAGACTCAAATAACGATTATTTAATTTCCTTACTATAAATCGCCCCCTAAATACGCGAAGTTCTTTTTATTAATATAACAATATTTTATGCAAAGTGGCATCGTAGTGTCAGTAAAATTTAAGTGTTTTTTAAATCCAGTAAAGACTATGCCGGTAATATATATACATAACATATAATACCTATGAAATCACCGTTTTGTATGAAATAAGTTAAAGTATTTTTAGTTAAACTTTTTTATTTCTGTTATTCAAAATCGGTAGGTGCAAGATTTGGTGAGTAAGGTGGATGAGGGAGAGCTTCCAACCCCAACTCTTGCAGCTTGGAGACTGTCTGTTGTGCAGTATGTGGTCGCGCGTTGTCGTGTAGAAGCAGCGGAGACAATTGATTGACCAAAGGTGGTTGCGGATGTGTGGGCTTCTCCATTATTGTCTTCAGTTTTTCACAGTACACATCTGCAGTAATGCTCATGCCATTTGGTAAAAAAACTGTGATGAATCATACCGGCACTGGACCACCAAACAGTGACCATCGACTTTCTAGAGGTCATTTTTCGTTTAGGGCATTGCTTTGGTGCTGAACCAGGATCTAACCAACTTGCTAAGCGCTTTCGATTGTCGAACAGAATCCACTTTTCGTTGCACGGAATAATTCGGTTTAAAATTCTTTCATTCCTGTGCCCGTTGCAACAGCAGGTGTCAACGCGTATGTTGCGCTGGCTATCGTTAAGTTCGTGGAGCACCCATCTATCAAGGGAAAAAACCCTTGCCAATTTGTCGCAATGGACCAATATTGTTTTGATGTTAACATCAAAAGCTGCTGCTAGCTCGGCTGTAGATTGAGTATCATCAGCTTCCACAACCGCCTTTAATTCATCATTGTTGATCAAAGTGTCCAGCCGACCACGAGGTTAATTTTGCAAATCAAAATTTCCAGAACGGAACCGGGCAAACCAATAACGGGTTGTGCGTTCGTTTGTAAACGTTGTTGATGTTACATGCCGTTTGTGCATCGTTGATGCCACGACGGAACTCAATTTCCATAATAACACGAATTTTTAAAGTATCCAATATGACGAAAAATGTTCAAACGTAATGAAAATACAAAGCTAATCAATAAACAAAAGACTGTGATTGTGAAAAGAATGCCATATATTTAAAACAAAATTAGTTTGAATTTAGAATTCACAGCCAATCAAAACTTTTTTTTGGTTTGAATTGGCCAATACTGAAAAACGGCAATCAGCATCATATAAATAAACATAATAAATACAATAATCTATACTCGAACCTAAATATAGTCATATAAACACTAACTGGACTAACCTGGAAACTGTTTGTCTATTGTAAATAGTGAATATGTTTATATTGTACAAAATTTGACATTATACAATTTACAATATTTCATTGAAACTATGTGATAAATGATAACTTATATTTCTTCCATAGAATTGACTTTAAATTATTTTTTTATTCAATATCTTACTTTAATTTCTATAATCTCTCACTATAACTAGCTATTACTCTCACGTATGTTATTTGATCGAAGTAGATAAAGAGGGCAAACACTATAGAAATTTTATCTTGAATCTTTTGAGTCGTATAATCTCGATAAAGCTATTCCTAAATGTTTTTGTAATATTTAGGCGCCCGTTACATTGTTAATCATATGAAATTATTTTCTATGAAGTTCAAGCATTATGTTGATAGTTAAATTGATTATCGCTTTTGTATTCAATCAAAGTCAATCATTGATTGGCATGACTGCGTAATATGTGTTGATCGTATTACGGTCGTGATCGGCAATTACAACCAAGATTATTAGTTATTTAAAATTGAAATGTAAAGAGAAAAATATTTTTTCATAAAATCCTTACACATAATGGTGTAACACAAGAATTTCCGTCTTATAATTATATCCGTACATAAGTTCATATATAAGCACCATTGTGCTTTAGAGAGTCTCTTGACATCTCGATCTAAAGTTTCGGTTACTTGTTACAGACGAGAATTTCTAGTTAGTACATGCCAACTAATGTTTCGCTAGCTTATGCAGTTATGGACTTGGTTGCAGTTAATCTATTTTAACTAAAGCTCATGTACGCTGCAAATTGCCAAAAACATTTAGATTTCAATTAAGGGATTGCATAAAAATTTAAAGTATACACAAAATAATAAAATAAAATAGCACAGTAATTGCGAATGTATGTATTGTTTATTGTCATTATTGATTTATTTGCGCCTAATCATCAAATCACAAACAATTAATAAATTGCAGATTAAAATCAGTGAAGAAAAAAATATCCGTAAGGGTTTGTAAGAACATGGGGGGAGAATGAGTTTCTCTGGAAGTATCCTCGCTGCCAGTGCACTTACCACGATGCCAAATTTATCCACGAATTACTCTTTAATTCTTTCACCAGCTCCTATATAAACACGCTATAAATTCCTTTGGCCGACTGCCTGCTAACCTTCAGTCCCAAAAACGCCAAAATAAGACGTGTAGAGTGTCGTGAAATATTCAAAGGAGTTACGAGATTTTCAACGGTGACAGAATACTGGCGTAGCGATCTACTGAGGGAGTCTGCCGTTGCTTCTCCATAATCCCACGAGATATTCAACGTTCCAAAATATTCGAATAAATCTTCCATCCTGTAATAAAATTCTAAAAAACTGTTTATGTACAACAATATTGTTTTGAAAATTTAAATTTCTTTCAAAGATAAAATATTTTTTGGACATTACATATGTATAATTTTATTTCACATAACGCATTCCATGCGACTTACTGAATATTTTTCCCATTCCCTATTACTGTTTGATAATTTTAGCATCTTAAATATTTAATACATTATCATATATACGTTTATTTAGTAAACGAGATTATATCGTTAAGGGCTCACCTCGTCACGTCCATGACGTAATAAGCTTCAGGTAAAAAGTGGAAAGCGCTTACTAGTCCAATAGAGACGTGATAGCCTATTTTTCTTTTATATCACCTCGGCTTTTGTTTTCGTTGAAAAATGTAGAAAATTTGTGTTAGGTATAACATAGGACGTTATTTAAAACAATACAAGTATTATATTTATATGTTTTAAACATATGACATTTCGTATAACATAAATGTAATCATCATACACCGTAAATCATATGGAATTATTTTTTATGAAGTGCAAGCTTTATTTTGATAGTTAAATTGATTAACGCTTTTGTATTTAATCAAAGTCAATCATTGATTGGCATGTCTTTACTGCGTAATATATTTTAATCGTATTAAGATCGTGATCGGCAAGAACAACCAAGATTATTAGTTACTTAAAATTAAAATGTAAAGTATAACATAGTAGGACGGTATTTTAAACAATACAAGTATTAATATTTATATGTTTTACACATATGGCATACTGTAAATACTGTGTAATACTGCATAACATTACAGTATTACATATATGATGATATGCTGAGAACTTATAGGTATTTTTAAGAAGTAACAGATTATTAAGTAAGACACTACCTCTACGAGCAACTCTTGCATTATTCTGCTATCCTATTATAACGTAATATTCAATTTGACTATAGTTCCGCCAGAGATACGGTGTGACAACCTCACGGCGTGTTCGTAACATTTTGATCGCGTCTCACCTATACAATGTACGTAATATAGAATATTATAAAAGACCGATCATATGTATTCTTTACAATTAACATATCAAAATTATATTAATAATTATATGTTATATATTTTCGCAAAAATTACATTTCTAAAATTAATTTTTAGTATTAAGCTGAGTTTTTTTTTTTTTTTGCCTTTAACCATGACAGCGCAATGACCGGGAGCTATGGCATGTTGGTTTCCGGTCTTTCGCTGACATTTTATACATTAAAATTTAAATACAATGCTAAGTGTGACGTCACACGAGCTGCTCGTATGTAGTTGTTAATGCGCTAAAATCTTCATTAACAAGGAATGCTGTGTCAAAGTTGGGCATACTATTGATTTTTTATATAGGGATTGCTAGTTAGCTTTTACAAATATAGTAATGAAAGCTTTGTGAAGCTACTCTAATTGTGTTAATTTAACTTTATTTTAACCTAATATTTTTCTTGGGCCGTTTACACAATAATACTACTATACTATACTTGAACTTAATGCCCGACATGTGTATGAATATATATATTTGTATATATATATATATATATATATATATATATATATATGTGTATGTTGTGTATATATATATATGTGTATGTTGTGTATATATATATATATTGTGTATCTATATGTATATGTATTATTATTTGCTTGTATTAGTTATTTATAGTTTTTTTTTCTTCTTACATTAATTAGTTTATTGCTACACCTATCATACACATATCTCACCACACCTTGTGTTGACTGGTAAAGAATGCCTTTGGCATTAAGTCCGACCTTTGTGAACTTTAATTTTGTTAAGGTTAATGCAATAAAGAGTAAATAAATAAATATTACATATGTATAATTTCGTTTATTATATAATAGCAAATGCAGTCTCAACATTAGCGAATTACACAGATCCTCGAAGTTATCGTTGTTACGATATTTTAACGTAGATTTATATAGTATAAAAAAGTGATAATAGTAACATTGTCTACACGAAAATCTTTGACAATATCGTATTTATATTTACAAATACGAAATGTTATAAATTAATTCTTTATGGTAGGTAATAATAATTGAAGCTTGTAGCTAAATATGAGAATTTGGAATTTTTACATTAGGGTTAGTGACTATATTACTATAATCGAATCCATTTTACTTCTCATGGGTAACAACGTATTCGTAAGAAATTAATTATTATGGGGTGAACTACGTATCCGAATGCCACTCTCATTTCTGAAAAAAGCTTGAAATTTGAAATGAATAAAGTTTCGAAAACCTTTTATAGTATGGGTTGGGCCGCATAAACCTAAAATTCATTGTTCTGAACGGAAGTATATGGTTTTATTATTCCAGTTCTAGTCAAGAGCCTTATCTTTGAAATAAAGGCAATTACGATTTTCTTTTGAACCAAATGCCGTAATGCGCTAGATATGCCCATTTAACCAAAAGCATTTTAAGACAAATGCCACAGAAAATGTATTTTAACATTTTTAATGATCTGACGCAACAAACTGTTCCCCACAATGTATGCAAGAAAATAACTTAACAAACCATATTTAAAAGCATGTTACAAAATAGTATATATGTAAAACATACGGCATAAGATTAGAAGTTTCCGTTACCGAGAATCAAATCCAAAGCCTATAATGGAGCTGCCAGGTTACATTTGCTCTTATTTTGTTGGTTAAATGCCAATCGGCAAGTTGTATGGTGTCTATTAATTGTTCTGAGCCCATTGCGTTTACATTTATTGATCTGTTATTCTGAAAATTCTATGTGTTATTTATGATTTTATGGTGATTGAGAGAAATATTATTTAATTATGTAATTATAATCTACTAATTTAATGACTTTAGGTTATACTACAATACAAACATTTATTTGTTAGACTTCTGTACGTAAATATAAGATTAGAATTAGAACTTCTTACAATTCTCGTGTGTTTGAGATATAAATAAAGACCATTTCTAAGATAGCGTTTCGAACAGTGGGACAAAAATGCTGTTAGCACTAAAAGTAATATTTTTCCTTTTTCTATAACCTTTATAACACTTTATTCTATAATTTTTAAACCAATGAATGAAGAAAATAAACATAAAAACATGTGTAGTGCTAAACCAACAACAAACAACGTGTGCCTAGAAATGTGTCACTGTTTAGCGCACAATTTTAGCGCTCGGATAAAAACTGTCAGAAAGTTTTCTTTCAGTTTAAGTTAAAGTTTTCTTCTAAAAGTATTTGTATTATACTTATGAGGAAATTAAATCGTTTTAGAATAATAATTGAACTGCAATTAAAGGGTGGTATCTATATCAACGAGATCTATTGATTCTATATCATTAGATCTTGTTGGTCTTGTTGGTCACTGATCTTGTTTTTGAGTTCATTTGTAAAACCTAACGTTGACATAAATGTATTTATATTGTTAACTTTCGCTTTCACGTTAACGTTAACGTTAACTTACAGGACGAATGGTCGTCTGAACCAGATAAAAACCGCTTTACACTGGAATACGCGCATGAAGTAATCTACTGATAGAGACCTCAACTGAGCGCCATCGCTCGGTCACTTTTCAACCCGGTGAAACTGAGAAAGCTCTCGGGCTAACATTGGCCATCAGCCCGATAAAAAAAAAGCTTGACGTTACAGCTTATTGCTGCATTTCGTATGATGCGGTATAGAGAACCGGTAGCCCAAATACTGGAAAACTAGGCATACTATCTCAGTCATCAAGGGTGAGAACGCAGTAAAATACTATATGTGACCTGCAGCAGTTTTATTAAAGTAGGACTAACTTTAAATCATAAGTTTCATAGTTTACGTGCCCTCCAAATATTGTCTCATAGGACAATTACAAATAGGATAAATGCTATACAGTTTTTGCCATTATTTATTGATATAGACACATGAAGACTGGTCTGTATTTGTTATTTTCACAGAATATATCTGTGGCATACTGTTGAAGATTTCCGTAACGAGCAGTACGTGCTATTTACAATATTGCAGCATAAATTACCTTGAAGAAATATTAAAAGACAGATATTGTGACATTTACATCTCAAAATCTTCTCACATCCCTACCACGAACATAAACTTACTCATGTAAAATTACTGTATAGAATTCATATATCTATGAATTCTATTGAAAATATTTTAAGTAGTATTTTGATACGGAATAAGAAAAATTACAAACGGGTAAATAAAGTTTTAATATTCGCACCAATAATAAGTACAAGTAGTCATCGCAGCGGTCGCTCAAGGTGGAAATTTTTAGAATAGCTATTGAATGAGAAGGAGCCTCTGAGGTGTACCTCAAAAGTATGCAAGTTTGTACCACTTATATTCTATCTTCTTCTCAATCCCTTTTAAACATGAATAGCAAAATGACGGTTCCGGCTAGTAGTAAAATGTTTTTATTTACACGTTTCGAAATACGCAGGCGTCTTCTGAATTTATGCACAGTCATTGAGTATAAACATATAATATTTTAACTAAGAGATTAAGCATTGCTACTTGGACAAATCTTCTGAAAAAGTGCATTTTAAATGAACAGATAAGGAAGTCTTGTTTATTCAGGTTTCATAACATAGGTTGTGATATTCCTTAATCGCCTACTGTCATTTAAACATGGTTTCACTGTCTCTTTGACTAGTTGTCCGCAATGGAGTCTAAATGTTAGTATCGCTCTAAAGTGCACCATTAACGACTGGTTCTCGGTTTTCGATTAAAGGCGCTTATAGGTTGATTCTATTTAATATGTCCCATGAAAGAGGTCTAAATCCGATCTTAACACACATGTATTATATCCTACAAGGGAAAGAGTAGCTGTGTGTTTGCAGGAATGCTTACAAAACTACAACATTTCCTACACATTTAATGTCATTTGGTAATAAACAGAAATATAGCACCGTGGTGGAAATCAACTAGAAGACGTCGTATATAATTAACAAACTGAATTAAGCCTTAATAAAAACAATAATAAAATAGTATAAACAGTTTTAGGCAGGAAATATGTATACGGAAGAAATCAAAGTCCAGAGAAAAGATTTAATTCCGTGAAATTTCTTTAAGTGGGCAGCAATCGCAACCTAAATGTTTGTTTTGTTATAAAATGTACAAGCAGTGGAAGACCAAATAATTTGTGCTGTGGTAAATCCGAGCAGTCGTTATTTCAGTTCCTCCCATTTGAAGCATGTTTTATCTACGCTCGTAAAGAATTTATATTGTTAGAACTTTTATGACTTCGAAATAAATTTGAACAAGTTTGTAGGTAACACGTGTTCCCTTTTGAAAGAAAAGATTATGCTACTCAAGCTACCAATCAAACAATACATATTAATATGAAATATATGATAATTTTGAAATCTTAAAGTATAGATTTAGGTACATGTATGTTTTGTGTTTTTAACCACATTTAATTTTTATGATAAGGGCGATGAGCGAACGTATAACTCACCCAATGGTAACTGATAACTACGGCCAACAAATATTTCACCATTATATGCGTTGTCACTCATGAGAACTGATATAGAATAATGCTGGTTGTTACTGGGCCTCCGGCGTCCTTTCGCTCACCGTAAAAACACTGCATCGCGCGCATGTTTCTATTTTACTCTGGTGACGATACGATAGAAGACGTGGCTTTCATCGATCGAGTCACTCATACATGCTACATCTAGAGACTAACAGAAATATGGCTTTTCTACTATTCAATTCTGAATGGTTTCCAGGGCACTGCATGGATTTTTAAATTTCATAACATAGGTTGTGATATTCCTTCATCGCCTACTGTCATTTAAAGATAGTTTCACAGTCTCTTTGACTAGTTGTCCGCAATGGAGTCGAAACGTTAGTCTCGCTCTAAAGTGCACCATTGACGAATGGTTCTCGGTTTTCGATTAAAGGCGCCAGTCTACTGTTATCTTCCTTACACCTTTGCGATAGCTGACTGGCTCAAATGGAGCTGGACAGCGACTGTTCGCTGGCTAAGTTCTTGTTGTAACAGTACAACAACGTGAGTAGCTTCTGCATGCGTAGTATCTATAGTTTAGTAAAAACAATGAATGTAATTTACAAAGGTACGTACAGGTCGACTTCTGATAAGCGACTGTTTAGGTTTTTTTTTTATGTGTATGCGTGATAAAGTTGGTTTTTGAGATCTTTACAGCTTTGTCAGATTAGATAAATCGTACGAGATTTGTGCTTATAGGTTGATTCGATTTGATATGTCCCATGAAAGAGGTCTAAATCTGATCTTATCACACAACATGTATTATATCGGACATGGGAAAAGAGTAGCTGTGTGTTTGCAGGAATGCTTACAAAACTATAATATTTCCTGCACATTTAATATCATTTGGTAATAAACGGAAATATAGCACCATGGTGGAAATCAACTAAAAGACGTCGTATGTAATTAACAAACTGAATTAAGCCCTAATAAAAACAATGATAAAATAATATAAACAGTTTTAGGCAGGAAATATGTATACGGAAGAATTTAAAGTCCAGAGAAAAGATTTAATTCCGTGAAATTTCTTTAAGTGGGCAGCAATCGCAACCTAAATGTTTGTTTTGTTATAAAATGTACAAGCAGTGGAAGACCAAATAATTTGTGCTGTGGTAAATCCGAGCAGTCGTTATTTCAGTTCCTCCCATTTGAAGCATGTTTTATCTACGCTCGTAAAGAATTTATATTGTTAGAACTTTTATGACTTCGAAATAAATTTGAACAAGTTTGTAGGTAACACGTGTTCCCTTTTGAAAGGAAAGATTATGCTACTCAAGCTACCAATCAAACAATACACAATTTTGAAATCTTAAGGTATAGATTTAGGTACATGTATGTTTTGTGTTTTTAACCACATTTAATTTTTACGATAAGGGCGATAAGCGAACGTGTAACTCACCCAATGGTAACTGATAACTACGGCCAACAAATATTTCACCATTATATGCGTTGTCACTCATGAGAACTGATATAGAATAATGCTGGTTGTTACTGGGCCTCCGGCGTCCTTTCGCTCACCGTACAAAACACTGCATCGCGCGCATGTTTCTATTTTACGCTGGTGACGATACGATATAAGACGTGGCTTTCATCGATCGAGTCACTCATACATGCTAAATCTAGAGACTAACAGAAATATCGCTTTTCTACTATTAAATTCTAAATGGTTTCCAGGGCACTGCATGGATTTTTAAATTTCAACTGGAAACTATGATGTCGGCTACATCTAGGTCATGTTTGTGTACTAGGTCAAGATTTATCAAAGCTACGAGCTACCTCATAGCTTTGATCTATCTTGTACCTCTTATATATTTTTAAGGCACGGTATGCTACTCATATCAACACAATGGATCTCTATTGTGTTGATATGAGTAGCATAAGTAGTTAGATACTTACTGCACCCTGGCAAAAGCTATCTCTATTAACTATTTTTGACAGCTTCAATTCATAAAGGTTTGAGTCTTGCACATCATTCATCGTCGATATACGTCGCCAGATCTATAATGTTTGGTGCCTCTGTCCCATCTTGGAGGTTTAATTTTCCAAACGCTTCTCGTTGAAAAGGATTTTAAATTATTATATTTTGTTTTTTTATTGGTGAAATAAAAAATAAAATAGAAACATTATCTTTAGACTCATATAGGTGTCTACATAAAAATATAGTAACAAACATTTGTTGATAGTCGAACCCAAGACCCGTAGAAACAGTAGTCAGATGCTTTGACCCCTAGACCTTGCGACCGTCAACCATTCGACAACGTATAGATAGTTTATTATTCCTAATTTTAACAAAAAAATAGTTTGATTGTAATGAAGTTGTTACATACGTTAACATCTACCTTCACGCTAACATTTTCTGAAGTGGTTTCTAAAGTGCTGGCAATAAATTTTATGTACTGTTACTGTGTAAAGTGTTTTGTCGAGACTAATAAAAATAAATGAGGAATTATTACTTTTCCAAATTTATATAACAATAACTTTATAGATAATCATGTTATTATGTATAATTGTTCGTTGAGAATGAAAAATAAATAAAAATGCTATGATTGGTTAATAATTTTTTTTTTAACCCAAGCCATCTACCATAACACAACCCCATTATTTGGTCTGTATACACTGATTGGGAACGGAATCGAGCAGCGTTCGTCCTAGGTCGTTTGCACCCGTTACTCAATAAAAATAGCAAAATGTCCCTGCGTAATAAAATTACCCGCGTCACATTCACCGACTTCAGGTAATACAAAATCGTTTCATGCCCAAGGCCACCGGTGCACCGTGGTTCTTGCGTAATGAAAATCTACACATAGATCTTGAGCTGCCGACCATAGCTCAGTACCTGAAGCAGGCTTCCCGCCGATATTCCGACTCTGCCGTCACACACTCTAACCCCTTGATTGTAAGTGCCGCCACTTACAATCCCATCGCGAATCACAGATTTACCCGCGTCCGTAGGAGACCGAGGCACGCTCTCGATGACCCGACGACGTGACTACCAGGGCCCAAGCCCTTCATAAAACACAACACACGTACATTGCACCCTCACATCGCCCCGCCGACGGCGGGGCGTCGCAAATAAAGTTATTCGCGATACCGCCATGTCACTGGCCGGTTCTCTCCAGTCCATACAGATAGAAGCGTTGCTGGAGTTTCTTGCGCCACTTCTTCTCCAGCGCCCACGCATTCTGAAGTGGTTTCTAAAGTGCTGGCAATAAATTTTATGTACTGTTACTGTGTAAAGTGTTTTGTCGAGACTAATAAAATAAATGAGAAATTATTACTTTTCCAAATTTATATAACAATAACTTTATAGATAATCATGTTATTATGTATAATTGTTCGTTGAGAATGAAAAATAAATAAAAATGCTATGATTGGTTAATAATTTTTTTAACCCAAGCCATCTACCATAACACAACCCATTATTTGGTCTGTATACACTGATTGGGAACGGAATCGAGCAGCGTTCGTCCTAGGTCGTTTGCACCCGTTACTCAATAAAAATAGCAAAATGTCCTGCGTAATAAAATTACCCGCGTCACATTCACCGACTTCAGGTAATACAAAATCGTTTCATGCGCAAGGCCACCGGTGCACCGTGGTTCTTGCGTAATGAAAATCTACACATAGATCTTGAGCTGCCGACAATAGCTCAGTACCTGAAGCAGGCTTCTCGCCGATATTTCGACTCTGCCGTCACACCTCTAACCCCTTGATTGTAAGTGCCGCCACTTACAATCCCATCGCGAATCACAGATTTACCCGCGTCCGTAGGAGACCGAGGCACGCTCTCGATGACCCGACGACGTGACTACCAGGGCCCAAGCCCTTCATAAAACACAACACACGTACATTGCACCCTCACATCGCCCCGCCGACGGCGGGGCGTCGCAAATAAAGTTATTCGCGATACCGCCATGTCACTGGCCGGTTCTCTCCAGTCCATACAGATAGAAGCGTCGCTGGAGTTTCTTGCGCCACTTCTTCTCCAGCGCCCACGCATTCTGAAGTGGTTTCTAAAGTGCTGGCAATAAATTTTATGTACTGTTACTGTGTAAAGTGTTTTGTCGAGACTAATAAAAATAAATGAGAAATTATTACTTTTCCAAATTTATATAACAATAACTTTATAGATAATCATGTTATTATGTATAATTGTTCGTTGAGAATGAAAAATAAATAAAAATGCTATAATTGGTTAATATTATTTTTTTAACCCAAGCCATCTACCATAACACAACCCCATTATTTGGTCAGTATACACTGATTGGGAACGGAATCGAGCAGCGTTCGTCCTAGGTCGTTTGCACCCGTTACTCAATAAAAATAGCAAAATGTCCCTGCGTAATAAAATTACCCGCGTCACATTCACCGACTTCAGGTAATACAAAATCGTTTCATGCGCAAGGCCACCGGTGCAC
The DNA here is from genome assembly GCA_029286865.1 of Teinopalpus imperialis. Classification (NCBI taxonomy): domain Eukaryota; kingdom Metazoa; phylum Arthropoda; class Insecta; order Lepidoptera; family Papilionidae; genus Teinopalpus; species Teinopalpus imperialis. Next base: position 7,358,551 of record JAGSMU010000005.1, read on the forward strand.
CGTGGTTCTTGCGTAATGAAAATCTACACATAGATCTTGAGCTGCCGACAATAGCTCAGTACCTGAAGCAGGCTTCTCGCCGATATTTCGACTCTGCCGTCACACCTCTAACCCCTTGATTGTAAGTGCCGCCACTTACAATCCCATCGCGAATCACAGATTCACCCGCGTCCGAAGGAGACCGAGGCACGCTCTCGATGACCCCGACGACGTGACTACCAGGGCCCAAGCCCTTCATAAAACACAACACACGTACATTGCACCCTCACATCGCCCCCGCCGATGGCGAGGGCGTCACAAACAAGGATATTCGAGATACCGCCATGTCACTGGTCGGTTCTCTCCAGTCCATACAGATAGAAGCGTCGCTGGAGTTTCTTGCGCCACTTCTCCAGCGCCCACGCATTCCGAAGTGGTGGTACAGAGCCGAGGTTCGGCCCTCTCGGGCACCCTCGAGTCAGACGCTCTCGAGAAACAAGGTAACCCTTGTGCTGGTTACCTATATATAGAGGTCTCGACTGAGTGCCATTAGCGCTCGGTCACCTCTCAAGCCGGTGAAACTGTAAAAGCCCTCGGGCTAACAGTGGCCTTCAGCCCGAAAAAAAAAAAAAAAAAAGAAAAAACTGATTGGGACATTACGATTGACGTGAGCTTTGTAGTTACTTTTGAAATTTACATTTTATTTAATTGCCAGTGGGAGTCACGATTACTTTGAAAAATGATATTGTGTCGTCAAAAACATTCAGTAGTGTAGTTTGTGCCTTTTATAGCGGTAGTGGGGTTAAAGCTTCATCCAGTCATTCCGTTTGCCGTGATAAAATATTGGTAGAGCGATGGTTACAGACGTGTCGATGTTACGTAATGATGAAGATTATCGTATCACATAATTTTGTATAAATATAATATTAATACAAAATTATGCGATACACCAAATGATCAAATAACCTTAAAATCAAACGACAAGATTTGAATGAATCCCTTTGTTAGCCAGCTTGTTAACGACTGACGTTAACGTTCTCGCAAAATGTAAACTGAAGTTTACGTTGGCTGTAATGTTGGTTAATGTATTTTTATTGAAAATCAGGTCTGTGAAGTAATCAATAAAAGTTAATGAATTCCATATATCTTTTAAATTGAAAATAACCCTATATATGTAAATAATATACTATATAGAATCCAAAATCAACAATTCTGACGGAGACACAAATGCTACCACTTATTTATGCGTATAGATTTTAGTTACTTAAATATATTGTCAAGTAATAAAATATTTTTTACATTTATCTTTTATGATAATAGATAAGAGTCGAGCATACAATACCTACGGTTACCCTCGACAAGAAGTCATACTGTAGATAATGCAATGACAAACATAAGGACTTCCAATTTTTTCTTTCAAGATATGAAACAGTATAAACTATTTTACGCTGGCTTCCTAGGAAAATTTGATCCATCGCCATACGAGCAGATCTATTCTTGCTGTACTCTGTCTTTGCGATACTTTATTTAACAATCTATCATGGTAATGTTTCTTCTTAAAATTTTACTTTACTTCTTAAATGTTATGAATTTTGGTTTTGTATCAGAAAATAAATATTATTAAAGCGTATATTTCGTATATAAAATTCTAAGCACTATAGTGCACATGATGATATACATGATTGCGGATTTTTTATCATGATAACGAAGACAACAATAATTTAGTTCTCCAACTAACGTAAAATGTAATCTGAATTCTATCACGAAGTTAATGATAAAATTTTATTACGTACAAATTAAGCAATAATGCAATTATCCATAACAATTACAGACGGTAGCCTGCCATAGCCCGTAGCGAACTTCAATATTATTTTTCGTGTTTGAGCAATTACAAACTAGTATGACAAATAAACAATAACACAATATTTTACTTTTCAGGGCTACCAAACTGGGGCACTTTTTCTCGACGTGGCGAAAGCTTTCGACAAAGTCTGGCACAACGGGCTCATATACAAACTATATGAGCTCGGTGTCTGAATCATCGTACTTATCATGCAGATTTTCTCCGAAATCGAACCTTTCGTTACCGCGTCGAGGAACGCTCCGAGTTCACCCATTTTGTGCCTGAGCTCTGTCCCTGAGTCCACCGCTATACACCTCTACACCAACGACATACCGCGCACTCGCGGTGTAGAGCTAGCCTTTTCGCCGATGACACCGGCCTCTACGTGTCTGGATTTAAACCAGACGCTTGTTGTAAACGCCTCAATCTACGGCTTCAACACCTTGAAATGGTTTCCGGAAATGGAGGATCGAGGTTAACCCCACCAAAAGTGCAGCCATTTTACTTCTCTCGACGCAACAAAACGCCGCATCTCCAAACTATAGAGTTATTTGATCGTCAATCCCTGGGAAAAGACAGTTAAATACTTAGGCGTCACATTAGATGAAAGACTCACCTTCGGTCCGCATGTCAACCGCGTACGGAATCGAACAGCGTTCGTCCTAGGTCGTTTGAACCCGTTACTCAATAAAAGTAGCAAAATCTCCCTCCGTAATAAAATGACGCTTTAAAAAGCGCGCATCCGACCCATAATGAAATACGCAAGCCTCGTTTTTGCGCATCCCTCCCCGTGTCTCATTCACCGACTTCAGGTAATTCAAAATCGTTTCATGCGCAAGGCCACCAGTGCGCCGTGGTTCTTGCGTAATGACAATCTACACATAGATTTTGAACTGCCGACGATAGCTTAGTACCTGAAGCAGGTTTCCCGCCGATATTTTGACTTTGACACCCAAAAATCTTGATTTTAAGTGCCGCCACTCACAATCCCATCGCGAATCATAGATTCACCTGCGTCCAAAGGAGACCGAGGCACGGTCTCGACGACCCCGAAGATGCGACCACCAGGGCCCAAACCCTTCATGAAACACAACACACGTACATTGCACCTCATATCGCCCCGCCGACGGCGGGGCGTCGCAAATAAAGTTATTCGCGATACCGCCATGTCACTGGTCGGTTCTCTCCAGTCCATACAGATAGAAGCGTCGCTGGAGTTTCTTGCGCCACTTCTTCTCCAGCGCCCACGCATTCCGAAGTGGTGGTACAGGTAGTTAATAATAATAAAAGTGATATTAATTGAGATAATCCTCTGTCAGAAGCAACTGACCGAGCCGAGGTTCGATCCTCTTGGGCACCCTCGAGTCAAAAACTCTCGCGCAACAGGGTATCGCTCCAAGCCGCGGCTCCCTCTCGACAGCCATTGTGCTGGTTACCCACCAATAGAGGTCTCGACTGAGTGCCATAAGGGCTCGGTCACCTCCCGACCCGGTGAAACTGTAAATAGCCCCCGGGCTAACAGTGGCCTTCAGCCCGAAAAAAAAAAAAAAAAAAAAAAAAAAAAAAAAAAAAAAAAAAAAAAAAAAAAAAAAAAAAAAAAAAAAAAAAAAAAAAAAAAAAAAAAAAAAAAAAAAAAAAAAAAAAAAAAAAAAAAAAAAAAAAAAAAAAAAAAAAAAAAAAAAAAAAAAAAAAAAAAAAAAAAAAAAAAAAAAAAAAAAAAAAAAAAAAAAAAAAAAAAAAAAAAAAAAAAAAAAAAAAAAAAAAAAAAAAAAAAAAAAAAAAAAAAAAAAAAAAAAAAAAAAAAAAAAAAAAAAAAAAAAAAAAAAAAAAAAAAAAAAAAAAAAAAAAAAAAAAAAAAAAAAAAAAAAAAAAAAAAAAAAAAAAAAAAAAAAAAAAAAAAAAAAAAAAAAAAAAAAAAAAAAAAAAAAAAAAAAAAAAAAAAAAAAAAAAAAAAAAAAAAAAAAAAAAAAAAAAAAAAAAAAAAAAAAAAAAAAAAAAAAAAAAAAAAAAAAAAAAAAAAAAAAAAAAAAAAAAAAAAAAAAAAAAAAAAAAAAAAAAAAAAAAAAAAAAAAAAAAAAAAAAAAAAAAAAAAAAAAAAAAAAAAAAAAAAAAAAAAAAAAAAAAAAAAAAAAAAAAAAAAAAAAAAAAAAAAAAAAAAAAAAAAAAAAAAAAAAAAAAAAAAAAAAAAAAAAAAAAAAAAAAAAAAAAAAAAAAAAAAAAAAAAAAAAAAAAAAAAAAAAAAAAAAAAAAAAAAAAAAAAAAAAAAAAAAAAAAAAAAAAAAAAAAAAAAAAAAAAAAAAAAAAAAAAAAAAAAAAAAAAAAAAAAAAAAAAAAAAAAAAAAAAAAAAAAAAAAAAAAAAAAAAAAAAAAAAAAAAAAAAAAAAAAAAAAAAAAAAAAAAAAAAAAAAAAAAAAAAAAAAAAAAAAAAAAAAAAAAAAAAAAAAAAAAAAAAAAAAAAAAAAAAAAAAAAAAAAAAAAAAAAAAAAAAAAAAAAAAAAAAAAAAAAAAAAAAAAAAAAAAAAAAAAAAAAAAAAAAAAAAAAAAAAAAAAAAAAAAAAAAAAAAAAAAAAAAAAAAAAAAAAAAAAAAAAAAAAAAAAAAAAAAAAAAAAAAAAAAAAAAAAAAAAAAAAAAAAAAAAAAAAAAAAAAAAAAAAAAAAAAAAAAAAAAAAAAAAAAAAAAAAAAAAAAAAAAAAAAAAAAAAAAAAAAAAAAAAAAAAAAAAAAAAAAAAAAAAAAAAAAAAAAAAAAAAAAAAAAAAAAAAAAAAAAAAAAAAAAAAAAAAAAAAAAAAAAAAAAAAAAAAAAAAAAAAAAAAAAAAAAAAAAAAAAAAAAAAAAAAAAAAAAAAAAAAAAAAAAAAAAAAAAAAAAAAAAAAAAAAAAAAAAAAAAAAAAAAAAAAAAAAAAAAAAAAAAAAAAAAAAAAAAAAAAAAAAAAAAAAAAAAAAAAAAAAAAAAAAAAAAAAAAAAAAAAAAAAAAAAAAAAAAAAAAAAAAAAAAAAAAAAAAAAAAAAAAAAAAAAAAAAAAAAAAAAAAAAAAAAAAAAAAAAAAAAAAAAAAAAAAAAAAAAAAAAAAAAAAAAAAAAAAAAAAAAAAAAAAAAAAAAAAAAAAAAAAAAAAAAAAAAAAAAAAAAAAAAAAAAAAAAAAAAAAAAAAAAAAAACCAGTGGGAGTCACGATTACTTTGAATAATGATATTGTGTCGTCAAAACATTCAGTAGTGTAGTTTGTGCCTAGCTTTGTGTGTAGCTTTTATAGCGGTAGTGGGGTTAAAGCTTCATCCAGTCATTCCGTTTGCCGTGATAAAATATTGGTAGGGCGATGGTTACAGACGTGTCGATGTTACGTAATGATGAAGATTATCGTATCACATAATTTTGTATAAATATAATATTAATACAAATTTATGCGATACACCAAATGATCAAATAACCTTAAAATCAAACGACAAGATTTGAATGAATCCCTTTGTTAGCCAGCTTGTTAACGACTGACGTTAACGTTCTCGCAAAATGTAAACTGAAGTTTACGTTGGCTGTAATGTTGGTTAATGTATTTTTATTGAAAAACAGGTCTGTGAAGTAATCAATAAAAGTAAATGAATTCCATATATCTTTTAAATTGAAAATAACCCTATATATGTAAATAATATACTATATAGAATCCAAAATCAACAATTCTGACGGAGACACAAATGCTACCACTTATTTATGCGTATAGATTTTAGTTACTTAAATATATTGTCAAGTAATAAAATATTTTTTACATTTATCTTTTATGATAATAGATAAGAGTCGAGCATACAATACCTACGGTTACCCTCGACAAGAAGTCATGTAGATAATGCAATGACAAACATAAGGACTTCCAATTTTTTCTTTCAAGATATGAAACAGTATAAACTATTTTATGCTGGCTTCCTAGGAAAATTTGATCCATCGCCATACGAGCAGATCTATTCTTGCTGTACTCTGTCTTTGCGATACTTTATTTAACAATCTATCATGGTAATGTTTCTTCTTAAAATTTTACTTTACTTCTTAAATGTTATGAATTTTGGTTTTGTATCAGAAAATAAATATTATTAAAGCGTATATTTCGTATATAAAATTCTAAGCACTATAGTGCACATGATGATATACATGATTTCGGATTTTATATCATGATACGAAGACAACAATAATTTAGTTCTCCAACTAACGTAAAATGTAATCTGAATTCTATCACGAAGTTAATGATAAAATTTTATTACGTACAAATTAAGCAATAAGGCAATTATCCATAACAATTACAGACGGTAGCCTGCCATAGCCCGTAGCGAACTTCAATATTATTTTTCGTGTTTGAGCAATTACAAACTAGTATGACAAATAAACAATAACACAATATTTTACTTTTCACACGTTTCAAGATTTCCTTTTTTATAATTTCATACAATCAGTTTAAACAAACATTTTAAAGTGCAGTTAAATAAAATTAAAGTTAAATAAAAAACAATTTTGACAATCTGTTATTTGAAGAAACTGTTTTAAATTAATATCCTGTGTAGTACCGGGCAGGCTATCGTTTTCAATCCAATACATTTGGAGTATTATTGTACTCGTATGTCGTAAAACCCTCTTAAGTAAATTTGAAAATAGATACAATGGAAAGAGAAATCGCTGTAGCATATTCTTTGGAATCTTCGTAAAGACAATTTAACAATAAAACTTTTGCTGAATGACAAAGTTATTATTATTTAGATTAATATTAAATAAATCTTATTTTTTTTTAATAATACCCATGAGCACACGTTGATCAGTGATGACTGCCCACAACAAGATACAAGATGCACATGTTTCGTTTTGTTTTGGAATGCCTGTTTAATTTATTAGGCTTTGATTAGGTTCCTGAATCCCAACACTTACCAATCGCAACCCACCAGCTTTGTAATATACTACAAGTTTTAAAAGCACAGCAAAAAGCAACACATCTCTTTCGTGCACGACGCAACCGTATAAATAATAAAGGACTTACGTCCCATGTACTATACTATCAACATTCTATGGCGGTTATAATCTCCCAAGGGATCCGATAACATTTAATGACCATTGGATCCGTGGGTTGAGCCTCCCATGAATGGTAAAAAAACAAAGGCTTCACACGTGAATATATCAGTATTTTGTCATAGTTAGAATTTTATATTACTTATGTAAAATAAAATCATTTTTATTGCTAAACATGTTTTTATTTCGATAAAAAAGGGATGTTCTCATAATTTTTTGTCGGATATTTTATAAATTGGTCTCGTTTTGTAAACCGATGATAGATTTAAAGTTCTTTAAATAGAAAACAGAAGTACATGATTCAATTTTGTCATTGACTTTACAAGTAAAATCTAAATTGTTAGTGTGAACTTTACAATTTTAAATTTTAGCTTTGAGCTAACTGGAAAAAGAATGAAAAAGGTTACAATAAAAACAACGTTAGGGATTATAGAATACATTTTGACTTCTTACAATCCATTTTCTACAGGCTAAATAATTAAATCTAAGAGGAAGGGGTGATGGTAATCCAATAGGATTAGAAGTTGTACTAGCGGATAGCAAAACCTAAAAAAAATACAGAATTTATCGCATTTTAATTCCCGACATATCGAGTACTTCACAGCACTGATGACGATCACAAAATGGAGAATAATTAAAAATTAAAACAAATAAATCGTAGCCCGGGGCAACTATGACATCGGGATATCAAACACCTCAGTCTCCCCGAAAGTTAAAAATTAAACGTAATAAAATCTACTTTCATTGAATGTGCAGTACTTTCGTAAATATAAGGGACAATTTTCGTTTTACCTATCCAGGCAGTTTTACATAATATAACAATACAGCAAGCTTGGGAATAAAATGTTGGAAAACAAAGACTCTTCTGTTAGCCATTATTTGGATATATTATATTTTCTTATCTTTATATAGACTCGGGACTTGTTGGTTGTTGGTATCCGATAGCACTTAAAATTGTGCGGATCTTTCGCACCTTCAATACGCTCTTACTCTAATAATCATCATTATCGAACTAACCAACCCTTTCCTAGCAAGGCCGTTGCAGTCATATAGTATGTTTCATTTTATCAAACTTCTCTTTGCAATGACATTGATATCTTTGCATAATGATACTATTTTACAGGAAATTTTCCGACACATATCTGTGTATAGGATTTATCATAGTGTCGCACAAACACTGTCAGACACAAAAGCCAACAATCTTGTTGTAATAATATGATTCCTCGGCTGATAATCTGAACTTGCTTAAGTGGCAAATTCAGATAATTTAATTAACTAACCAATCCGCTGCCAACCCAAATTTAAATCAAAACGGATAAATCAATAGTAGTTAAGACAATAGTATAGAAATGTGCAAACACATTCATAATAAGCGGCCACGAACAATCTGAGCAAGGTTCGGATAACAAAAGGTTTGAACGAAGTTGGATATATGTACATAATGTCATTTACACAGCACAATATATTTGAAATCAGTTAGAGACCCAAAAACTAGTAATTTGTATATTACTTAAATAAATGATTTCGATCAAATATTTAAGTAAATATAAGTTTGCAATCGTCTGATTATTTACCAAATGACATCTATTGCGCAGAATTTAATAGTGCCGTAAAGTATTCGCTTAAATTTAGAGACACACACCCATCTCCTTTGCGTAGTCCTAGAATGCATGTAGATCGGTGGAAACTTTAGTTGTACTTAATATAAAATAAGGGATGGCACACTAAACCCGAAAACCTATAAATATATTTATAAATAAAAATAACCCTGGTCCTTACGAAAGTGTCAACCACTTGGCGTAGTGGTGAGAGTACCTGGCTGCTGCATCGTGGGTACTGATTTCGATTCCCAGCCAAGGAACAGAATCTGTGCATTCCAAATTGTTGGCTTCATGTCAGCGTGTATTGTATGTATGTCCCGTGTTCCTGACACTGTATCTAAACCCATTGATTCCCTATATTATCCTATTTAATCAATAGCGCACTTTTCAATTTAAAAAAGGTCAGTTTTATATAACATTTAGGAATAAGAACTACAAAACATAGAGGAATGCATTAATTTAAACATAGTGGCCCAAAGTTTATAGACATTGCTCTAATTTATACTGGTCCTTTATAGCTACTGGAGTACAGTTTATGAACAGTAAAACCTACGTTCACAGCATCATAGAATGATTCAGTAAACTTTTCTACTTCATAAAATTTGCAGCGCACAAAATGTATGATTATAATTGTTGTTAATTTTACTGTACGAGAATTTGGCTACGAATATTTTAATAGATGTAGATAAGATTTTTTTTTGATAATATTTTATATTTATTGGTTAAAGTGCTATGTGGGGATAGTATGTAGCGGCCTCTGTGTTTTCTATACTTACTCAATTTTTACTTGTGATGGAATCACGCTGCAGCTCGACTGTGTAAATACGGTGTCTTCACAGAATAATAGCATTATAGCATTTTTGTTTTTGTATGGCTATTGTACTGGTTTGGGAATTCAATTTCAGGTAAAGAGGCTTTCTATCTCTTTCCACAGGGCAGTAAGCGCAAGTACTTACGTTATGTATGTATGTCATTTTGAATTTTTGTTGAGGGCGGATGTAGATGTATTGGGCCGTAGTCATATATCCTAATATAATAATAATAATAATAATAATAATAATAATAATAATAATAATAATAATAATAATAATAATAATAATAATAATAATAATAATAATAATAATAATAATAATAATAATAATAATAATAATAATAATAATAATAATAATAATAATAATAATAATAATAATAATAATAATAATAATAATAATAATAATAATAATAATAATAATAATAATAATAATAATAATAATAATAATAATAATAATAATAATAATAATAATAATAATAATAATAATAATAATAATAATAATAATAATAATAATAATAATAATAATAATAATAATAATAATAATAATAATAATAATAATAATAATAATAATAATAATAATAATAATAATAATAATAATAATAATAATAATAATAATAATAATAATAATAATAATAATAATAATAATAATAATAATAATAATAATAATAATAATAATAATAATAATAATAATAATAATAATAATAATAATAATAATAATAATAATAATAATAATAATAATAATAATAATAATAATAATAATAATAATAATAATAATAATAATAATAATAATAATAATAATAATAATAATAATAATAATAATAATAATAATAATAATAATAATAATAATAATAATAATAATAATAATAATAATAATAATAATAATAATAATAATAATAATAATAATAATAATAATAATAATAATAATAATAATAATAATAATAATAATAATAATAATAATAATAATAATAATAATAATAATAATAATAATAATAATAATAATAATAATAATAATAATAATAATAATAATAATAATAATAATAATAATAATAATAATAATAATAATAATAATAATAATAATAATAATAATAATAATAATAATAATAATAATAATAATAATAATAATAATCACAAAAATTACATAGGACTCAATACAAAGACGGTGCTCCATATCGTCCCACGTATTCTTTTATTTGTCCCCTACACTCTGGACTCTCCTGTGCGAGGACTCTTATATATTTTAATTAGTTAGTCTTTATATATATTTATAAATAAAAATAACCCTGATCCTTACGAAAGTGTCAACCACTTGGCGTAGTGGTGAGAGTACCTGGCTGCTGCATCGTGGGTACTGATTTCGATTCCCAGCCAAGGAACAGAATCTGTGCATTCCAAATTGTTGGCTTCATGTCAGCGTGTATTGTATGTATGTCCCGTGTTCCTGACACTGTATCTAAACCCATTGATTCCCTATATTATCCTATTTAATCAATAGCGCACTTTTCAATTTAAAAAAGGTCAGTTTTATATAACATTTAGGAATAAGAACTACAAAACATAGAGGAATGCATTAATTTAAACATGTCCCAAAGTTTATAGACATTGCTCTAATTTATACTGGTCCTTTATAGCTACTGGAGTACAGTTTATGAACAGTAAAACCTACGTTCACAGCATCACAGAATGATTCAGTAAACTTTTCTACTTCATAAAATTTGCAGCGCACAAAATGTATGATTATAATTGTTGTTAATTTTACTGTACGAGAATTTGGCTACGAATATTTTTATAGATGTAGATAAGATTTTTTTTTGATAATATTTTATATTTATTGGTTAAAGTGCTATGTGGGGATAGTATGTAGCGGCCTCTGTGTTTTCTATACTTACTCAATTTTTACTTGTGATGGAATCACGCTGCAGCTCGACTGTGTAAATACGGTGTCTTCACAGAATAATAGCATTATAGCATTTTTGTTTTTGTATGGCTATTGTACTGGTTTGGGAATTCAATTTCAGGTAAAGAGGCTTTCTATCTCTTTCCACAGGGCAGTAAGCGCAAGTACTTACGTTATGTATGTATGTCATTTTGAATTTTTGTTGAGGGCGGATGTAGATGTATTGGGCCGTAGTCATATATCCTAATATAATAATAATAATAATCACAAAAAATTACATAGGACTCAATACAAAAGACGGTGCTCCGTATCGTCCCACGTATTCTTTTATTTGTCCCCTACACTCTGGACTCTCCTGTGCGAGGACTCTTATATATTTTAATTAGTTAGTCTTTATATATTTATTTTATAGTATTGTGTTTATTTGTTTTACTAATTTTATTATGTTTTTATTTAATTTTATAATATTTTATTGGACAAACGTATGAAGATAAAAATAAATATTCCATATAATAATGATAGATCTCATTATAATCATCATATTCTCAAAATATGATGATATAAAATGATATTACTGATACGTTTGAGATACTTTAATGTTTTGCTAATTTGATATAATATGCAATAATCGATTAGTAAATTAAGTCATCAGTTTCAATATATTTTTTAATATTATGAAACTTTGTGTTTAACTATGGTTACAACCTATTTTTAAATATCCTATTATTTAATATTTTTATTCAATGGGTATTTTATTAAATATAGAAACACCGATATCCTTCTTTTGCGGTACCATTTTTAATCTTGGGAAGAACAAGCCTGTTTAAATCTCTTTAATTTTGTTACAGTTTAGTTTTTGTTTATGTTACAGTTATTTGTTAGATACAAATAACTGTAACATAAACAAAAACTACTACTAATCAATTAATATATCCGTTGTATTATTTATGTCATTTTCATGATCTCTAATTGTATTATATTTTTCTTCAGTTTTTTTTTCAAAGCAAATAAACATTAAAATATATATGATAAATTATAAAATAATAATAAAAGGTTATGTCATTTATGCATAAGATTGGACATAGGCGTGGGCTTAATATACTGCCTAGTGGGATATTTTATATATATTTATAGACCTGAATATATAAAAATGATTTATATATGATAAGTTTAAAAGTAAAATCAAATATCATTAAATACAAATTAGAATATAACACAAACAAAGTTTTATTTTAAATGTAATTGAGGTTTCCAATGTTTTCAACAAATTAAGTTACGTTGCTAGTGGCGTAGAGAGTATTTCATTTATAACTTATAAAATTAAATAAGTACCGAAAGAAGAAATTAATTTTCTAAACTTTTCTTAGCTTAATTAAATAATCTCGTAAGAAAAGCTTTTAAATAACCTATTATTAAATATTTTCAAATCAATGGGAATTTTATTAAATATTTAAACACATCGATATCCTTCTTTTGCTTTTCCATTTTAATCTTGGAAAGAACAAGCCTGTTTAAATCTCTTTAATTTTGTTACAGTTTAGTTTTTGTTTATGTTACAGTTATTTGTATCTAACTAATCAATTAATATATCCGTTGTATTATTTATGTCATTTTCATGATCTCTAATTGTATTATATTTTTCTTGTTTTTTTTTCAAAGCAAATAAACATTAAAATATATATGATAAATTATGTCAGTAATAATAAAAGGTTATGTCATTTATGCATAAGATTGGACATAGGCGTGGGCTTAATATACTGCCTAGTGGGATATTTTATATATATTTATAGACCTGAATATATAAAAATGATTTATATATGATAAGTTTAAAAAGTAAAATCAAATATCATTAAATACAAATTAGAATATAACACAAACAAAGTTTTATTTTAGATGTAATTGTGGTTTCCAATGTTTTCAACAAATTAAGTTACGTTGCTAGTGGCGTAGTTAAGAGTATTTCATTTATAACTTATAAAATTAAATAAGTACCGAAAGAAGAAATTAATTTTCTAAACTTTTCTTAGCTTTATTAAATAATCTCGTAAGAAAAGCTTTTAAATAACCTATTATTAAATATTTTCAAATCAATGGGAATTTTATTAAATATTTTCAAATCAATGGGAATTTTATTAAATATTTAAACACATCGATATCCTTCTTTTGCTTTTCCATTTTAATCTTGGAAAGAACAAGCCTGTTTAAATCTCTTTAATTTAGTTACAATTCAATCTTAATATCTGCATTAAGAAGGAAGCATAAAGATTACTTCTTCTATTTACAGCATTCCTTTGTTCATTTTTCATATACTATATCATGATTCCTGCAGCCCATGACATAATGCTGATATAACTTTTTAGGATTATGATGTAATGCCTCGTCACCGATACCAAACTCGACGATTCGTTCACCAGACTACTTTAGGATTGTAACGTAAATGAACTGCACCAGTTCTTGCATATAAAAAAAATCTACTATCTTTTTACCTATAGTGTGGCCCTATCCGCGGTCTTCACAACAGATGCATCAGCAGGACAGCCCTGCTTGAGTCGCAGAGGATAGAGAGAACAGTAGAATGCAACACCGGCACTTCTCTTCCTCCAGGACTCCTCTTCGGCTACGGAGAGCATAAATAACGGCTCCTTCATACCGTCACTTCCGCCCTCTGCAGTCCACCTGCTCGCGACCAGGTTAGGCTCAACGAGCACTCCTAGAACGGCCACCTCTCCTTTATGCTATGCCGTGAGGACCAAGCCACTACTGACACCTGCCACTATACATTTTATATATCTTGATGAAGGATAGTGACGACTAAAATTGAAGATATGACTAGTCGGATTATAAGCCCCATTTATTTAAAAAAAATAGAGTGGACGCGAAGTAAAGACAGAGTCGCGTTTGTTGCACTTCACCGCAGCGCGTTTAGCGTCTATCGAAATTTGAGAAATCTGCAAAATTTAAAAATAACACAGGTTTTTTTTATTTTACTATCAATATAAACCATTTAATGAAGGTTCCAGCTACGAGAACCATAAAAGGAGCCGCCGACCCTGTACAATTAGAACACCAAATGTCAACAAAGCATTGCGGGCCTCGGTAGTTTCGAAATGAAATCGCTTCCGCATGTAAAAAATGTTAACCCTACAGTTGGAATTAAGCGTAGCCACGGTTAAATAAGTGCTAAACCGACAGACTTGTGATTCCGAGCTTATGAACGAAAAAAATGGCAATTTCTTAATGAGCGTCTGAAGAAATTTAAAGCTCCAGAAATCCCCGACTTTGTCAAGGCGGTACGCGGGAAAAAAAATACTGTAAATCTCTTTTCCACACGATAAATTTTTTAACGTTAAAGAAAGTTACAATAAAAGAAACGATAAGGTATACACTAACAACAATGAAGAAGTCAGCAAGCGTAACCCGAGGATCCTGCGTGAGTATTATTCTTCATCATTAATGGATTGGCTTTGAGTTTGTTACTTAGGCCTAATTTTTCTGTGAAAATGGTGTGAAAACTCTTGCTTTTGTGTATCAAAATACTGTGGAACATTTCTCTCAAACAATGTTGGAAAATCAACACAGTATTATTTCATAAAAGATTCAGCTCATCAGGTAGCAAGTACGGAAAATTGGTACTGGTACGCCTATGGAACCGACTTCATCAGGCACGATGAAAGGCCCTCCTCCAGATCAGACCTCCAGAAATCCGTTAGGTTACAAAATATAGTAACATTTGGAAGAGACCGCCTGCGCTAAACCACACCAGAGTTCGGAGTCTCTGAAGGTATGCCTGATTAAAACAGTGTCTGATATACACATGAATGTTATGCATGCTGCAATCGACGACTGGCCTTGGCGGTTGAGGGCTGATATTTAAAACTATTTTGAATAACTTTAAGTTTAACTACCTTTGTTATCATACATATATATATTTTACACAAACATCAATAGTCGTACCATTTTTGAAATGTTTGTGTCAGAGCTTATGGCTATAATTCTTGTAATTCTAGTTTCATCAAACATAAAAAAATATGGTGACGTGACGTAAGCGTTTTATATGCAAAAGTAAGCAACACGTTGCAGGTACAAAATCGTTTCAAGCACAAAGTCACCGGTGCGCCGTGGTTCTTGCTTAATGAAAATCTACGCATAGATTTTGAGCTCAGTACCTGAAGCAGACTTCCCGCCGACTTAAAATTGAATCTTGACTCTGCCGTCACACATCCAAACCCGCTAATTGTAAATGACGTCACTTACAATCCCGTCTCGAATCACAACTCCACCCGCGTCCAAAGCAGACCGAGGCATCCCCTTGATGACCCCGATGACGCGTTCACCGCAGCCAAAGCCCTCAATAAAACACTACACACATATACTGAACCTTTCACAGATTCTGCCTTGTCACAGGCTGGTTCTCAACAGTGAACATCAATAGAAGTTCCTTGGGCCACTTCTTCTCCAGCATATTCCGAAATAGTGGTACAGTTAATCTTTAATAATTGAAATATTCATTTAGATAATCCATAGTCAGAAGATCGAGAATCGAGAAATGATCGAGCCGAGGTACGGCCCTTTCGGGCACCCTCGAGTCAGCCGCTCTCACGCACCAGGGTAACGGTCCAAGGCTGCTTCTAGGGAGCCCTTGTGCTGGTTACCCACTAATAGAGGTCTCAGCTGAGCGCCAAGCGCTCGGTTATCTCTCAACCCGGTGAAATTGTAAAAGCCATCGGTCTAACAGCGGCCATCAATGCGAAGAAAAAAAGAGTGGCCGAGAGGGCCTTCACGAATGGAATGAATCTCGGAACGCGTTGCCCCGATGCGGTACCGTAAGATTCGAATGCGAAGAAAGTCTGTATGTTTGATGAATCAATCTGGCACACCGAGCTCATACATTTTGTATATAAGTCCGTACCTTGTCGAATGCTTTCACTACGTCGAGGAAAAGCACCTCGGTTTGGTAATCACTAATTGAATGAAAATTGAAAGAATTTGCTCCGTGATGCGGTGCACTTGATGTGTTGAAATAGAATCAGCAATGGTGTTCGGATAATCCACCGAGAAGTAAATTTGCTTTCATGGGTATGATGCAAAAACGACTGGATTCCGTGTCAATCTGCTGACCTGTAATGCTGAGTAACAGCGCTAGTGTTAGTTACAATGGTCTGACGAGACAAGAAAGGCATGCGACCGAGACGAGATAGTTGTCCGGATGGGAAGTAAATAGAAGGTTAAACAAGGAAGTGTATAATCCACGTTTGGTAATCGTGTATATTTAACGATTTGTACGTGGGTATCATTAGTGATATTTTCTGATGACTACACCTACGCATAATGAGTCTTGTATACAGCGGCACAAACACAAAGACACTAATAACTCATCGTCGGTCTTCCTTAGTCCAATAACAATCTAAATTTTTAACCAACGTGTTACTGTTTACACATTTATTGTATTTAGTTCGAATTCGAACACAAGATCTACAAGTTACTGTTCCAACGGTATCGATTATTTATCTTTAGTTCAATAAAATATAGCTCGAATTATCCGAGAGAGCATCGTCCCACAACAGAACCCGAAACGCTATACATCAAGCATAACTTCGATTAAAGATAGGACTTTCCGATATTGGGTGACCGTAATGTTTTAACGACTCGTAACTCGTTGATTTCTATCCATTTATTTTATAACATTAAAACATTTCACATAAATACGTCAGTTATTTGACTTATAGATCATTTTCTAATCTTAATATTCTGTACAAAAATAATTCAATAAAATGAACTCGGATAAATATAATCAATATAAATCTTACTTTCTTGTTTGTTAAATGTATTCCCAAAAAGATGATAAAAAATAAATTTTCATTTTCATCTAAGGAATGTCCTGTTGGTATCGAAACGGTATGATATTATCCACAAAGTGCACTAAGGATTCCTGAATATGCCGTAAGTTATTTATATAATGCATCTGATTTTGATGAATGAAGATGAACAGCTTAAATAATACATTAATAATATGAATGAAATATAATTTCATTATAAAAACAATGTACCGACGACAAATCTAAGATCTTTCAACCATTATTACATTAATAAGTCGTATCTTTAGCAAAAATGCTACACATCATTTCAAATAGTCGAACTTTATTAAACTATTACTTTTACAATTAATACAAACAATGCACAATTTACAATTTGAAAAACAGTAAATTGCGAACCTAATTTAAACTTTTTTCACCTAGTACTCATTTCATCGTTCGGACTAGTCTCTAAGATTCGAAGAAAATAACTCATAAACAGACAGACAGATACGAGAGTGATCCTATAAAGATCCCATTTCATCGAGTGTATGGAACTCTACAAAACTTTTTCAGGCATAGTTATATGAAAGGAATCTTTGAATTAGGTTGCTTGCTTTGGTTGACATGCTTTTCGTAAAATATATATTTACTCTTTAATAGTCGAATATGTCGTTAGCTTAATATTTGTAGTTACGCGTCATTTAGGGGTTAAGTTGAAGTTCATCCATAGTTAACAGTGGTGCAGAGCTTCGCTGAAACTCTAGATTCTGTTGATGTTGATGCTGCTAGCATATGCGGCTCTTACAGCTTTATCGGACACAGGGCTCACGGAACTGAGGGGTCCGTGAGCTGGTTGCTACGTGTTCCCTATTTGTGGTTCTCTGACTTACTCAAAGCGCTCATAAACTGAGCGTGTCGCTCTACTCTGGTCTCATACCTATCTGATAATGCCACCCAAGTTGCCAGTTCCCTAGCTATCGAGAGATTCTCCCGAGTGGATAATGGACGGTGATGACTAATGACCGTCCGAGCTTTTGGTGTGCGAACCTAGCCTCTGACGGACGCCACCTATTTCCTTGTCAATCGGAAGCTGTGGGCGGCGAGTACCGCCCTGACACGCGGGTGTAATGAGTGTACGCGGTGTCGCGAAGATTGCGTCGCGCTCGGAGGCAAGGGGCGCTGAAACTAGCCTGTCGATATACCATTAATGGGTCGGCCCGACCGAAAAGGACCACGCTGTGGCAGGATACCATTTTGAAATAACAGCATAGCGGTTTTGTGTTTCGTATGGTGAGTATACCATCGAGTATAGTAAACCAATTAAAACAATTAAAATGGAATGGTCTGTAATTAAATGGATTTTAAGCGATTATCTTTTTTAGTGATCATGTGCACCAAAGTCTTCCAGAAATTTCCTTTGCGAGACAGACAAAGACAGCTTTGGCAAGAGAATTAATGGCTGAATTGAACTTATACATGGTTCCCGAAAGGAGGCAAAAGAGTATACGTTGCCAATTGTACTAATGTTATTTGTAGCATGTCTAATGTTATTGGCAAGTGTTATTTTGTTAGTTAGTAGAGCAAAAAATAAAAAAAAGCATTAGAATATCAAACATTCTTTTACTAAGCATATGAATTAATTATATAATGGGACGTGGAAAAGATTTTTCGGGTTTTTTTATGTAAAATGTCTTCTTCATCTGACTCATTTTGATACCATTAAATATTTTAAATTTAATGGTATCAAAATGAGCCGTACCATTTTAAAACAGAATAGTGAACCAGCCATTTTTCTGTTTTTCGGATAATTTTGTCAGACAGAAAATCTCACTCATTCAACCTTCAACTCAAGATTCACATACGTAGAAATTCGATGGAAAAAATGTGGACTTATCGCAGTGTCAATAAGAGTAGCACAAAATTGGTTCAAGTGTTTTCAGTCTGGGGATTTTGATGTGAAAGATGACGCTCGGTATGAACGACCTGTTACAGATAAATTCGATGCCACTTTTTTAGAAGTGGAGCAAGATCAGCATAATAGTAATTACGACTTATCTGAAGAGTCTGGATGTACAAAAAAGCTCGACATTTGGGTGCCACACGAGCTCTTGAAGAAATCTAATGAATCGTTTACCCATTTGCGATTCTCTACTGAAACGTAATAAAACCGAACCGTTTTTGAAAAGATTGACCACTGGTGATGAAAAGTGAACTACCTACGACAAGAATAAGCGAAAAAGATCATGGTGAATAGACAGTCAAGCTCCACAGGCTACAACTAAACCTTTTTTTTTTATCGGTGGGGAAATGCCTACGCATACCCGCCCTCACGGGGGTGAGGACGGGTTATGTCGGACTCGCACCGACTGAAACCCCACGGTGGTTGCCACCAACGCTCATAAGAAGTCACGGGATCTCCGTAACGCTTCGCTAGGATAGCCCGCCCGGGGGCGTGCGTTAAGATCGCACCCCCAGAACCCTCGCAGAACTATCACAACGACACGGTACCACGTCGTACCGTCGTCCTCCTCGGGGTCGCCCATACTGGACGGTCGGAGTTCCCACTCCGATCATCTGCGACCCTTAGAGCCCCGTTTACGGTAAGGGAACACTGATATGTGGGCCGTGATGAGGTGCGCGATCGCCGCGTCGGACTCGTCTCCGAGCGGAATCGGTCCTCTCTCTATCCCGCTTGGTAGCCTCCTTTCAGACTATTACGGTCTCGCAGAAGGAGGCTACGGCTCTGTGTGCTGTTTCCCCGCGCAGCACACGACTGCTGGCAGGGACAGGTTCCGGCCGATGTGACTGACCAAAACCGCCGCTCGGCTTCCCACGCCGGGCAAGCTGCGAGCGTGTGGGATGCGGAGTCTCGGTTGTTGCCGCCACAGTGGAAGTAATTCGCCGTCGCCTTGCGACCGATCTTACACAGGTAATGACCGAATCACCCGTGCCCCGTGATAACCTTCGTAAATCTGCAGGTGAGTCTTCTTCCTCGTCACCGCATCCAGGCTTCGAAGACCGGCACGCAATGCTTCGACGACGCGACCGCTCCTCACGGAGCCTTGCGCGCCACGTCGCGAACGCGATACATCGTTCCTACCGTTTCACCGCCTCGAGCGTCACTTCTGGCTCGCCACCACCACTCTGGCGTAGGACGCGAATCCGGAAATACACCCTCGCGTCCATGTCCGCCAGTATATCCAGAGGTGGAAAGCGAGCCAGGGTTGTCACCGCCTCGAACGATACCGTGCTGTATCCTCGTACGACCCGTATGGCCATCCTCCTCTGGATGCTGTAGATTTTAGTCCCAGCGTCGGATGTCCAGCCTCTTTGCCCACATGGACGCCCCGTATAAGGCTACGGATCGTACGACTCCCGCGTAGAGGCGGCGGACACTCGATCCTCCGAGATTGGCCAGCAATCTGTGCATAGCACCCGCTACCTTCTCGATCTAGGGGACTAAACGCTCGAAATGCTCTTCGAAGCCCCAAAGTGAGGCCCAGGTACTTCAATTACCACCGCACTCTGGCTGCAGACTCACTTACTCGGATGCCCGAGTCGGGTGGTTCTCTGCACCATGGCAGCTTGTGGAACATAAGCGCCTCGGTGTTGTGAGGCGCTACCTCTAGTCCCAGCTCTTGGACTTTAGTGACGACGATTTACGCCGCAAGGTTGGCGAGCTCCTTGGTCCCCTCGAAGGAGTCCCCACTGGCAACTACCAACGTGCCGTCAGCATAACAGGCGCCATTAACGCCAGTAGGGAGCACACATCTTTAGCAACTCAGCAAATATTGAGAGAGTGTGGGTGGAAAGTGTTCATGCATCCGCCATATAACCCTGACCTTGCACCCTCAGATTTTCACCTGTTTCGGTCTCTTCAGAATTCTTAAGATAGTGTTAGGTTAACATCAAGAGAGGACTGTCACTGTCAAAAATACTTTACAGTTTTTTGATCACAAATCCCAAAAATAGTCAAATATTAATAAACTATGATGAAAGATACCTCGAATTCGTAGGATTTTATATGGATATATAGCTTTCAAAGATACAGTTCATCCATCCTTAACAAAGATTCAAGATGCGTATGCGCTTTTACCACAGATACAAAGGTAGATTAGGATATTAAGAATTTCAAACAAGTGTTTATGGATTGACATAAATTTTAAAAGCCGGATTCAAATCATATTATAAATATATGTCTCAATTTTATTTTTTACGTAATTTTGAATAACACAGTCTTTAAATCATTATTGTATTGAAATATATTATAAAAGCAACAGAGTACACAGTACAGTAACAAGTAAATACAAGCTAAAAATTAAACATGTGTTTACTAACTTACTGGAATATGACACATATTGCTCGGTTCTAACAAAGGTATACTTAATAGCAATAACGAAAGCGAAATATACTTCAGTAATAAGAAAATAACTTTCTATAAAATGAAATATTACACTTATTTCTACATGATTAGTTCATACGAAATAAAGTCGATCCCTCTCCACCATTGGGCTGTACCCAATTATTTATACTAGAAAAATTATAAAATTAATGTATTGGTAAAACCAAGGTATTGTTTCATTACCAGTTTTATGTTGCGACCCCTCCAATATAAAATTATATATAATTTTTAATTAATAGTTTATTTATACGTTTTAAACATTCAAGGCTCCTTCAGGTAGGCCCAATTTTATTGTAGCAGTAGAATGTGAGATCACATGAGTCATTATACAAAGTGTAATCTCAGATAATAAACTATTTTATATTAACCCCCCCCCCCCCCTACCGGGGTATCGGACCCTTAGGTTGACCATGGTCTAAGAAAAACATTCCCTAAGTTTTAATAAACTTCAGTCAAAAGTCGTAAATATTTTGTAACCAATACTTATATTTTAATAATTACCAATGCTTACATAATAATTTTCAATTGAGAAGGCTTTTAAACAAGTAATGTAACTAGTTCTGAGAAAATACTATTCGATATAAATAATTAAAAATACATATACTCATATATGCAGTGATTATTTTAAACTGTGTAAATATTGTTAGTAATTTGGACTAATAGGATTGATAAAAAGGAGTTTAGAGCTTGTTTCTACTAAACGTAAAAGCTTTTTCTTCAACATTGAGCTTGTCCTCCACAGACTTGCATCCACGAAATTATTTGATTTTTCCGGTTAAGGTGTCGGCAATCGTACTAGTACAAGTTCGTGGTGTTTTTGGCAAGGTACTCATTTGTTCATAAAAAAAGTAACAATCTTATGAACAAATGGGTAATTATTTTACTTATAATATGATATAGATTAATGTTTTATTCGTTCGATTGTCCCAACTTTAACGTATTTGCAACATGACGTAACCCTTTATATCTTAAATAATTATGTTTATTTTTATGACTATGAATATTTATTATTTGTTTTAGTTTTAAAGCTATGTAATATTCTGGGTTTATATGTGAAGTACGGTATTTGAAAAGTAATAACATACCAAATACGAATGATTTTACTTGAGCCAATAAAAATCACTTGTTAGACGTTATCACTATGACTTATTCGACGTTCAGCGGTCGCTCAGCGCCCCGCCACGACCGTCCCAAGCTACCTGCCCCCAAGCGAGCCACCTGCGCACCTATTGTTCCGAGAACAATACACTGAGCAATTTTTATTGCTGGTGCCTTTGTTATCGAAATATAGTTTCCAAGAAGTTCCTATAAAAGCCTGAGTGGTTGTACTATAGTCAACGCATTTTAAACTGAGTCGTTGGGCAATAAATGTCACTGACAGTAGAAATGTGCACGCAATGCAACCCGTTATCGATACTTTGATACCTGCGCACGCGGAGTCGATGCGTCATCGTGACCTTCATTAGCACTCTGACTCCTGATTGGTCATTACGAGTAAGGGTCGTTTTTCTATAAATATAGGATTTTTGTTATGACACTCATTACATTACTCATGCTTTGCTAAGCAATACGCACAATGGAGAATTTATTATCTAACGTGGTTTTGAAGAAATTAAATGGTGACATCAACGCTCAAGCTGTTACTCAAGAAGACTGGTGATGCATGCTGAGGAGCTCCAGGATAAGGACTTAAGGAAAATTATTTTAAGAGATCAAGCATCAGCTCTGATAATTAACCTACAGGAAGATGACACAGATAGGGAAGATACGGATGAGGATTTTTGAAGAATTAAGAAATATCCCTAGAAAAGATAAAAACGGCCCTTTTCAGGGCCACATTACGATCTATACAGTTTCTCTATGATTACGTCGAAACAAACATTTTATCTTACAAATTAAAAACTTTTATTTTCAGATAGCGAAAAATTATGCCTATTAATACTTAACATAACTTAACATATCGATCGTACTTATCCCGTTATCGATATGCACCTCTACAATTCTTATGCACATCACTACAACTCCCCATAAGACCTGTAAGTGCGAGCGAGACAGACTGATGAATATGATTTATGACCCGAAGCCTCAGTTCATAATGCGTCGATTATAGTGGATACTTTGCGGTGTTAACGAAGCCAGTAAAGGGCCACGTACGCCCGCGGTTCCCCTTCTGGGCAACGCAAGTAACCGGAAGGAGTCGACGCAAATTGGCCTTAGGTAGTGCTTTAGCCAATGATGACCTACTCGCTGGACTTGTAAAGTCACACGCGTAGTCATAGTTAACTCTAAGCACACACCCAAGTGTACAAAATAAGATTGTCTAATCCCCTGGGAAAAGACAGTCAAATACTTAGGCGTCACATAAGATGAAAGATGCGCCTTCCGTCCGCACATCAACCGCGTACGAAATCAAGCAGCGTTCGCCCTAGGTCGTTTGCACTCATTACTTAGTAAAAATAGCAAAATGTCCCTACGTAATAAAATTACACTTTACAAAGCGTGCATTCGACCCATAATGACATACACAAGCCCCGCCTTTGGGCATGCCTCCCCGCGTCTCATTCACCGACTTCAGGTAATCCAAAATCACTTCATGCGCAAGGCTACCGATGCACCGTGGTTCTTGCGTAACGAAAAGATAGATCACATAGATTTTGAGCTAGTTTGGAAACTAGAAATTACACCCACGTCCGAAGGAGACCAAGGCACGCCCTCGACGACCCCGACGATGCGATCATCAGTTGGTACAGATCTGTAGTCAAAAGCAACTGACCGAGCTGAGGTTCAGAAGTCTCGGGCACCCTCCAGTCAGTCGTTATCGCGTAACAGGGTAACGGTCCAAGCCGAGGCTCCCTCACGAGAGCTCTTGTGCAGGTTACCCGCTAATAAAGGTCTCCGCTGAGCGCCATAAGCGTTCGGTCACCTTTCAACCCGATGAAACTGTAAAAATCTAACAAGGGCTAAGAGCGGCCAAAAATAATCACTATGACAAAGTTATGTTGTCACTTTTGCTACCAACTGTCACTAAATAAACTATATTTTTAAAGACTATATGTTTTTAAAAATAATTTCTTCAATTTGTTTATTATTTTAATCGTAGATGATGATGAGAAACAAATATTTATTAGTCTTACCAGGTCCCCATAAGACACCAGATCAGGGTAATATAATCCTTTCATTCATTTCTTTTTTTTTAAATTATATAACCACTCCACATCTTTTATATCATTATTCACATAATTCATTCATTTGATTCTTGAGCTTTATATTCATATTTATAGCTCCCATAGTAATACGGCCTTCATTCCTCATTATACGCGCAACTTTAAAACTTCATCTCACGTATTCATCATTCATCTTGATCATATTAGTAACTTTATAATCATACTTATTATCACATCTCAACATTCACATTTCAGAAAAGCGAAAAAGCTTTTAATCAAATACCTTTCCTACATCTAATTTAGGACTAGTTCTAGCATACACTGAATAATCTACGCTTTTATAAATGATTATACAATTGTAATCTTATATCATTTTACAATATAAGGAAACATTTAGAAAGAATGGCCCCTAAATAAATATAAAAAATACTAAATATGTTCGCGGTACAGCTAACGTCACTCTTCACTAAATGATAAGCGGAAATTTAAATCCCTTTTGGGCAAAGTTCAGGTTGTCGGAATGAAACCACTAAACCTCGTATTTCCAGTTACAAGCGGAAAATACTTTAAGACGTGGAAATGATTTTCTAAAAGTTTGATAATCTCTTGCACCAATAAGATTTTTTATCTAAATTTGTTGATTATATCATGCATTATAATAATAAATACTAAAATACTAGCTACTTTTACAGAACACTAGACTCACGGTCTTGTGTCCCGATAGTACTAACAAATATCAATGAGTTTCTATTTTTCGAAGTTTGTCTTACAAAAATATCACTCGACAACAGCTGAGCCCTTGAGCTCACATCCTCTCATGTTTAGCCCTAAACGAGCCCCAATTGAAAGATACACTGCAAAAGAGCCCTTGCAGGTCTTAGCGCTTGCATATTGCCTAAGCCAATTGGGTTAAAAGATTTGAGAAGTTATATTGCTCTACAGTCTAAAACGACGGCCTATTTTTACAGCTGGACCCTGGTCAAGCAGACCTGTTAGTGCTGCAAATCGCTCTGGTGCAACTGCTTTCACGTTAGCTGTACCGCGAACACATTTAGTATTATTTATATTCATCTCAATGTGTACACAGAACTCATAATGAGGATTATACTTGAAGACTGGACAGATGGCATCTCGATCGGTGGCTTGAAAATCTCCAACCTGCGATATGCAGACGATACCACTTTGTTCGCCACCAGTACCCATATGCACATGGAAGAATATCAAATGCTTACGTCAACTAGTACGATATAAAATATATAATTAATCTTTTTTTGTACATTTAATTTAACATTGCGTGAGTAAATTAAAAATATATATTTAACACATCTATAAAGTTCTTTAAACCTTTTTAGTTTTATCTTTAACAATAAAAAATAAAGTAATGTAGTGTTGAACAATATATTTGTCTAAATTAAATTTAAAATAATTAAATATTCGTAGATACCAATCCCAGATAAGGAAATATTTTAATAGAAGTCAAGTTATTTTAATATAGGTCAGATATAGAAATAAAAAACAAAATTATTGAGATTAAAATAGAAAACATTAAGAATAAGTCTTGAAATTAGAATGGCAAAACATAACAGAAGCCGCTTCAAACCATTTCGTTGAGGAAAGCTTCTTAGAAGGAATCAACGGGTTAGGTTAAATCCAAGAGAACATATAAAGCCACGAGCAACCACATTTTTAAAGTTAATAGCTTATAAAATGAAGTGCGTGTTAAGGAAACATAAATAAATAATTTAATATTATCAGTAAATAGATCAGTTGATTTTAACGACAATATTTTAAAATTGATACCGAGACAGCATCACAAATAATCACAGTTTTCAAAATAATTTAGTTAGACTTTGTTTTTTTTTTCTCATTTTATTTTATTAATATTTTCAATAAACAGATTGAGACAAAAAATCACGGGCTGTAAAAGAAGCTGATAGTACGAAACTAATACTTACTAGCTATATAGTACCTACTTAAAGAACTAACTCCAAACTAAACTAAACTAAAGATCTCTGTAGCCGAAGCTTGGCATACACAACTATTACAAAGAAAATAATTTTGTCCATGTACGTAGGTGTGATGAAGGGCTCTTTGTTTTATTCATATATTCTATTTTAATAAGTTTATATCTTGATAAAAATTGAACACACACTGAAAATGTAAGAAATACAGGGATTTGGGGACACAAAATAACACTTTCAGTTTGAGAGCAATCTTGTAACATTTTTGAATCTGACGAAGGGGCCTTTATCTAGTCTGATCTCGTTTTGCTGAGATATTTGTTGATTGAGATAAATATAATAATTTTACCAAATAAACTACATGTTAAAGGGTTATTACGTTAATAAATCCAACATTCCACCTCATCCTATTTATATTGAAAGCGAAGAATATACGAAACGACAGATAAAAATGCCGCATCCGAAAGATGTGCGGAGTAACTCTCTCAATTGTCAAGACTAATACCCACAAAAAAATGTTTCAAGTAAAAAGCCTTGTGACGCCTTCAGTATAAAATTAAAGAATATTTTAATTAATAGTTTATTTACACGAAGCATGCTATAAGTTTACTTTTTCAAGTTGGTAACTCATGATAATATTTAATTTTATAAAACTACATTTAAATGCATTCCTTTAATAAAAGAATATTTTATATGCAGATCCTATTTATTGAACAGGTTGCGATCTCCTTGATAAATGTGACCTGATGAAATGCAGCGTCAAAAATTTTTACGAAAAACGTTACGATTACGCTAATCCTCTCATATTATTATATATAGTCTATGTCCAGCATTAGAGTATATTGGCCAATATCAGTAAAGTCAGAGTAGACTAATCCTAGAAGTTACATACGTCGATAATAAATGTGAAAACAAGTTACTCCTTCCAAATCCTTATAATTGTAATTTATCTACTTTAATTACGTCTTCAAATATTGTTAATAAGAATATACTTATAAATTGTTCAGAAAAAAATAACGTATTTCATTTAATAAGTTTATTGTTTTACTAAATTATATGAAAGGACACTTAATTCCGATGGATAGACCTAGTGGAGAAATGTAAAAACGAAGGTCGTAGTTCTATTATACCCTCATACGAGAGGACACTTCTTTACAAGGATTCTATCCTAGCTATCTAATTTGTATTCAAATAAAGCCGACGGCGTTTACTCAACAACGTACCGAACATCTTTATTGACGGCCAAAAATAGACTATATTTCACTCAGAATACGACTAACAAAATTTAATCTGAACCAATGGTGTAAATAATCAATAAAATGTAAACCAATTCACAATTACTGTGTACGATTTTTAATTGAAACACACATTTCAAAATATGGCCTTTAAAGAGTACCCAATTTTGGGGGTGTAATATGATCTTAAGAATAATTAATACCATATCATCCCATTAATGTCGAAAGAGGCAACAATGGGAGTAGCCACAAAATAGTAGCCTCCCACCGATAGCCGGATAATCATTTCAATTTTACAGACCTTAAATGCTCACATCGTATGCCGGGCAGCAGTATAAAACGTGCCTGAAAATCTGAAATTTTCGACCCACTTACCAAGTGTGACAACAAAGATAACAAACAGTTATTCCACCTCTTCGGTGGGCCTGCAAGCTCTGACTTTGATAATTTTCCTAGTATACATTCGTATAATTACTGCAAACTTCAT
Organism: Teinopalpus imperialis; assembly: GCA_029286865.1. NCBI lineage: Eukaryota > Metazoa > Arthropoda > Insecta > Lepidoptera > Papilionidae > Teinopalpus > Teinopalpus imperialis. The sequence continues at coordinate 7,386,763 of JAGSMU010000005.1, forward strand.
TATCCTTATCTTTACTAATGATATTACTTGATAATACATTTTTATGATATTAGGTGTGACAAAAAAGCACACAGTTCACTTATTGGTGAGTAATATACCTGTAGGTCAAATAGTTCATCTACAATCACCCTTGTTAGGTAATCATAATCAGTAGAGTTAAGAAAAAAAAATGTGAAACAATTGAAATTAAAAACTCAAACAAAATATTATTCATTACAAGTAGATTTTCAAAGTATACTCCTTGATACGCATACGCATTTACATGAGTCTAAACTACTTGAAATATACCACTGTACACTCTTCTTTAGATTTTTAGAATAAATTCGTTTAATTACTGCAAACTTTATTATTCTAATCACTAAGCCGTTTTCTGGCCACATACGACTTTTTAATTATATTAGGTGTAACAAAAAAGAACATAGTCATTGGTAAGTGATTCTTGGGACCCGTAGGTCAAACCTACAACCACCCTTGTTAGGGAAACATAATAAGTAGAGTTAAGCAACAAATTTAAGTAGAGTTAAGAAACTTAAAAAAAAAATTGTTTATTACAGAATTCTCAAAGTATTCACTTTGGATCCATATACGATTTTCCATTCGTCTAAACGACTTGGAAAAACTTAAAGTAATAAGGATCCTTAAAACCGCTTGCCCCATAATTTTTGAAGAGTTAAATAACACAACATGCTAGTAAAAACACATACTGACAGTATATACATTTCAGAGTAACTTTCCTTTGATTTTCGAGCGTCACAGTAAAAAATACGTCTCATCTTACAGAGAAACGAGAGAAGCAAATGAGGTGTTCAGTCGAAGTAGTTTTCAAAATACCATACCTTGGACTGTCTCTTTTTTTCAAGATCTTAGTTATATAATCAAGTTTCGTCATCATGTCAGTATATCAAAAACGTACATCTCATCTCTACCATCTATCATAAATTTGCACCCATCCACGCGTCATTTCTTCCGCTCACCGTAATGTGCGGTGGCCATCTCTAACAACGTCACGGAGACACTGTTGTCCATGGATAATAACAACACTGCTGCTAAACACAACACGAAATTCATGTCGAGAGAGCCATTGTTGCGAGCTAATCTAAGCCAGAAAATATACATTATAAAAACAATTTTTGAATAAATGATCTAATTCAGAATGTTTTATTAAATAACCAACCTTTACTATTGTGCTTAACTTGCCAGTGTCAAATAAATGGTTTAAAACTATCTAATTTTCCTTGGCATGGCCCTCGTAGTAAAGTACATTCATAAAATAAAATATTTTAGTAAAAAAGTTTAATAATAATTTTATTAAATGGAGCATCTAACTCAAAGTACTAAAACGCTAAAAGTGCAGAATCGCAAAGTATCCAAGGTTGTTTAAATATAAAAACAACGCGGGCCATAAATTAAACATCATTACGTGTCGTATCTCATATGTAAACAAAAATGTTAGTAAAATGGAAATCCGTGCTCAACATTACTACGTTGTGATTACTTGTGTAATATTTATACCGCGTGAGTATTAACAGCTTACTTTTTTTTAACGTAAATCTTTTTTGTTTTAAACATGTCGCATTAATGAAGTGTTAGCTGTCAAACCTAATCCCAGATCTCTTAAGGCGCTTTCCGACGTTACGAAAAGAATTCCTCAAGGCTCTAAATATACGTCAGTCACAATTTTACAGCTCATCGCTTTCATTCTTTATTTTTATACGGAAAAGAAAATGCGGTAAAACATTGCATAAACGCTACGATATTATTGTTTGGTTGTTTCTTTTCTTTGAAATATTTAGTAAATAATTTAGAAAAATTGCTATGACATTCCAATATTGATTTCTTTACTTCCTTTGATTTTCCATTGGATGAAGAATGAAAACAAGTAGGCGTAATAGACGATAAGGAAGTCATACTAAAGGCCACCAGCCGTAGGTTCAAACTTTATTAATGTGGCAGATTCTCTGATTTTAGGTAAATAAAAAACTTATTAATATTAATACACGGTGTACAGCAATAGGTTCAATTGGTATTTGATAAAATATCAGTGAAAAAAAGGAAGAAGGCTATGATCAGTGGATTAGTGAACACCGTCTAACCGATTTACACAAAACATGAAATTATTAATAGAAACAGTGTAAGAAAAACATTTTAGTGACACAAAAAAAATATTATAGGTCATACTTATTAGCCGACAGCGCGGAAACATAGGTATTGGTTGTTATTGTAACCACAAAATATTCATTTCATGAATAAAATATCCTAAGCGTATTCCCGCATATATAACTTTTTCAATATTTTGCAATTTACGTAACAACAACCGGCCAAGCCTAAATCTAAAATATGAACCCTGCATGAACGGGAGTAATTTCAAGGCACCCATAAGTACTTATTAATAATGAAGTGATTTTCCAATAAAATATTAAACTGTTTTAAATAAATTCGCTATTGATTAATATGTTGATGTCCGATTAACATTTCAGTTATTGGTAAAACATTCATATATTGAATACTTCATTTTTAAATTACTTGTTTCATATGTAAACAAAACAAAGAAATTTATCAAAACATAATAAAAACAATTGAAAAATTTATTTTGATGAATGGAACTTCATAATGATATTTTTTTTTTACACTGAGAGTTGCAAACGAGCACACAGTTCACATGACATCTACATTTATCCTTGACAAGGAATCATAATGCAGATGCGTTGTCACCCTTGAGAACTGAGATGGAATGCCTCGTCACCAGTTATAAAGGTCTCCGGATCCCTTCACACACCAGACGAAACACAGCAGCGTTATGATGCTATTTCACGCCGGTATTCTGTGAGGATGTGGTCCTACCCCGGTCGAGCAGACCTATTCATTCTGCAGTTAGAAACAAACTGCAGTGTAGCTCTAGCACTGTCAATAATAAATTCTCTTTTATAATAATATATCCGATCGTGCTATAGGAGGGATAACATGTCCTCAAGCGCACAGTTCACCTGCTTGGTATGACTTCCATCATTAACAAAGATTCATGATGAACCATCGTCACTCCTAAGGTTCTTTTGAGTCTCCGGTTCTACTTCCCATAGAAAACAGCACCTATTTGATATTTCACGTTAGTTTTCTGTCAGAGCATGGACCTTCTCCGGTCGAGCCGATCCTTTAATGTTACTCGTAGAAACTAGCTGCAGTGTGGCTCTACAAACAGCTTAACTTACTATTTTATTTATATTACTACCACTATTATTACTTGGAGTAATATTTCAGCAAATGTTGTATAATGAATTATGAACATGGAAGCGGGTACGTGAAAGTGTACATATAAATCAAAACTAATATTTAATAAATACAAATTTACGATAATGTACGTATAACAATATGATATATAATGACGTAATTCTGATCGATTTCAATCATGGCGACATCTTTTGATTATTGACAAATGTTTGTTTTCAAGTTTTAGTGTGTCGTGCGTATGCCATAACTTGCTACGAAATAATAACGTTAATAGTTAAGTATAAACAATTAAAAATATGTAAATAACGTATAAATCGCAGTGGCAGCTCGGTGTTTCAGCGCCCGCTTTTAATTCAAGGCACGATTGCAAACCGAGTTCGCTCCCCGCCAGCACTAACGAAATTGTTTGCTGCAATTTTATGTGCTGATTTACCACGTGCTTGGTGGTGACCAATCTGCAAGTCTAAGAAATAACAAAAGAAATACTTCGAAGACATGTTAAATCCGCAATGGTCAGACTCGGGAGCGTGATTTTATTTTTTGTGTATTAATTACATTCATGAAAATAAAATGTTGTGAAGCATTGCATATATACAGTTATATATTAAATAGACATATTTTTTCTTATATAGACATAAAATAATACTTACAAAATATCACGTTTATTTATTTAATATTTCACACAGATTTGCTGGCAAAACCGTTTTCTTTAAACGAGGCCATTGCCGAAGAAGTGCGAGGGAAGCAATCTTCGCAAACGACGTTTCGATCCAAGTCAGCAGGTATCGTATCGCAATAAGGTCGAGTGTGTTATTTAGAAATAAACAGTAAAAGTAGTTTGATTAATACAAAGTAAAATAATATAAACCCTGAACAATAATTTACTTTAGTTCAAAATTTTGCTCCTATAACGTTTGCTTACACACTTAAGTTTCAAATCGTTTATATAATTATACAGTGTTTAGTCGCGTTGCCTAACCAAAGTAAACATACGCTGCCATATCCTACATTCGATTCCCTTTCAATAACTGTCAATATGTAATAATCGATAACTGTAGGTCTTTCGGATATGGATATAAATGGGAAGAAGTGCCTTCGAGTTTTCCTCTTAGTTAAGATTACTAAACAGTACAGTCTTGTGTGGTCCAGCGAGTTGTGTATCTCCTTGCTAGTTCATGAATATCAGGTTAATATTCCAACCAAATTAGTACAAATACTGTTTTTGTTTGTTTCATTTCATCTTTGCTTTAGTTATAGTAAGCCGAAGACAAATAAATGGCTAGTACATTTTATTCTCACCTGCGTATTAACAGCGTGCTGGTAATAACAGAAAATTCTTGTAACAAAACACAGTTTTAGCTTCCTTTACTCATCATCAGATTTGAACTAAATATACTCAAGCACGAATAGGAGTTCTCAGAATTTGACACCAATAATTTGTGTTGCGCTATATATTGATGTTAACCAAAGATCGAACCTAAAACCTGCGACGTAATAGCAAGGTACTCTTAATACTAGTTCACGGAACTATCTATAAAATTTTGACGATAATTATACGATAAATAATTCTTCTATACATTTGTTTCAAACTTAAAAGGTAAATAATATGATCAGTAGGAAAAAAGAAACGCGACGCCGGATTTAGTCGCGGCATCGCGAATTGCTGCCAATATAAGATATAAATACGCTATGAAATAACTACCCCATTAATTTTATTCTTTTGCAGATACATTTGAAGCTAACTTAAACGACAAACCCTTGCAATCAACGAAGCATAGTATATCGGAACCATTCAAAACCAGAGGTAATACTATTGTCATTTGTTTTTTTTTTACTTTATTTTCTTTATTTATTTTCTAACTGCTACTTTTATTTACTCAAATTTGCAGAAAATTTAATACCTGCGAACAAAAAGACATCTTCTATAAAATACAAAAAAACTTTTAAAATTACTACACCTCTTAAGCCGAAAAGGCACCAAAAGCTACGATACAAACTTAAGAACAAGACAGCGAAAAGGGCAATAGACAGCAATGAAGTATTCAATAGTAAATACATTCCACTTCTTAAGAGTCTCGGCATGTTGCTTGATAATTTTCTTAATCCAGATACAAGCGAGTCCTATGAAATTTACAGAAACAAATCTAAGAAAAACTATCTACATTCCAGTGACAATGAACCTGAATGCGCTTGCAAATTTAAACCAATCATCAATAAACTTAAGTCGCACAAAACGACAACTACTCCTCTCACGACTTCCACCATTAAGATCCCGGATGAATACGAGACTGTCGCCCCTACCGAGATTACCACCACCTCGACCTATAATACTACCGCTGGTCACTTCCGTAGTTTCAAACGGAATAAGAACATACCCATATTACTTACAAGAAATACCTCTAGCCGTAGGAGAGACGATAATGGAATCCGTGAGGGAAGCAGCACCACAAATTACGGAAGCGTTGCGAGATATATCTCCGGGAATTATGGAGATAATGAACGTTATACCGGAATCGCAGAAAATGCGACCATTGCACAATATAATGAGGAATATCCCAACAGCGCTCTACGAAACAATACAAGTAGCAATGGATCCTCTAGAAGAATACTCAGAAATGGAAACATTACCCGAGACACAAAAGATAGAAGAACTACCGAACAAAATAACTACTTCGCGACAGAAGAAGCCTTTAAAAAACTTGGAAGAAGCTTCGATGTCCTTAAAGGAGAAAATAAATTGGAAGGTAGAGGATACAAAGCAGAAAGCGCAATTTCTATACCAAACATTGATTCAGGACTACGACGATATGCAATCGAGAATGCGACCTATAAAATCACAAAACCAAAGGTTACCGAACAAAATTATGAAAAAAGCAACTTCAATGTCACAGTCGATAACACCAGTCATAAACGATTCCTTGACAGAAATGGCCCACATACCACAGAAAATCAAAAAAATCGTAGAACAGATGAAGCAATAACTTCAATAGTGCCATTTGAAACTAGTAAACCAGTATTAAAGATACCTGTTGTAACAATTATTGATGGATACAGCATAGCTAGGGATGTCAATGGTCAAAATAAATTAACTGAAAAGGCAATCCACATCCTCACTTAGACAACTTAAAATTTCATAGAATCAATTTACTTTCTATTATTTGTTTTTCTCCATTTGATTCCTATTAGAATGTGAGATATTAGAACATTTCTTCCTAACAATAAATGATATCCCACATTGTATGCTATTCTGAATATAATTATGGATAAATAAAAAAAGAAAAGAGCCTTATACTCCTTTTCTTTTTGTGTAGCAATGATATTTAATTTTAATGATTCTCCAATAAAACAATGTAACCTTATGAAAACAATTTATTTTAAATTGTTTTACCGACGACCTTTCTTGGCTTTGCTCTTATTACTGGCTTGAGTAGATTGTGGCTGTTGGTCTGCAGGTCTGTAAATGTGTACAAAAGTTAGAATGTACATGTACAACAGTTAAAATATCTAAATTTTTATAATTATAATATAATTTAATTTTAAACTGGCATATTTGACATACATGGTCATAGAAAAAAATGAATTAAAAGTAAAATTAGCAATTAGTAGCCCCGCCTTTCTTTGCCAGGATAGAGTTGAGTTTAAACTTAATTCACCATTACCACTAAAAATTAACTCTTACAATTGATAGAGCATTTTTAATACACAGTACCTTATACAGGTAGTAAATATGAACCTTCCTTGAGAAATGAAGATTATAATAATGAAATCTGCAATAATTCATTGGTTTTTTATCTATGTCCTGATTTATTCAGAAAGTGTGTAATGGGATGTGATTCTCATCACTTTACTGCTACTTAAATTGGACGTTTCACATTTTGTATGGTGTCAAAATAATTTTGGTATCTAACTCTGTCATTAGCTGAGTTAGATGGAATCATCTAAACCTCAATCATATATCAAACAACAGTATTTAAATTCAACAAACCTATTTTGACGAGTCTTGAGCTTTGGAATTGATTCTCCAATATATTTCATTACAGATTCTCTTGTATCAAACTCTGATTTAACTGGAGTGCCATCATCATTTTTTAATTGAACTCGAATTCTGCCTCTATATAATATTTCCTACAATGAGACAGTTTTAAAAGTGTTTTAATGTTAGTTAATGTAGTATACAAAAATCCTCAAAAAATAAAAACTAAAAATAAATTATGTTCCTAAATTTCTTATCAAATAGAAAAAAATAGTGAGTATACATGGATTTCACCTCTGAGGCATTATCAACTATGACCAAGTGCACTCCATGGTCAGCCATTGAAAAATCAATATGCTTCATAATTATATGGTAAACATGTTGCATTTTTTGAGTGTGAGGTCTTACTTGGTGATGGTTGTGTAGTGCTTGGGTATGGTAGGTTTAGGAATAGGTTCAGTTTTAGTCCTAGTTACATATTTTATAATAGCAGAGACACATAGTAATAAAATTTATTAATATATTTTTATAATGTCTTTCATACAGCTACAAACCTTACTTCTCTCCCTTGGATATAACTTATTCTCAACACCCACTCGTAGTCCAGTAGCAAGCAATACATCTCTTATTTCTTGATGGGTTGGATTTTCAACACAGCATACTTTTGGCAGCCTACGCCCCTCGGCAAGAGTCTTTTTACTGTTTATATATGCAGGATAAATACAAACCCACCTGCAAACATTTTTGGAATTAACATCCGACTGTATATACAAATATATGTATGTATAGAAACCACATGAAATGTCTGTTATCAGGTTAGGTCAGTTTAACTGATGAACAGTGTATTCCAGTACCTACCCAAATTGACGATTATCCTCCCTACCATTGTAATATTTCTCATTTCATTATCGACTTACTAACTAAATGACACTAATCTCAAAACTAAATAGAATATTTATATACAAAATTATGCTCCTACAAAAATTTTGCCTTATCTACGTCAGCTAATCCAAACATTCGTTTTACATGATAATAAGTTAGTAAATGTACCTCTCAACGTCACTGTGCTTCTTTTCTGGATTCCAAGATGTAATCATAGTGGCTACCAAATATTAGTCTCAACTTTTACAGAGAAATACCAAATATTATGTATTTCTTTTTCCCCTTAAATTATGGCGAAAAGAATATTTTGTAAACCAGATTTGGAAATTTGACATGATGATGATATTAATATATCCCTAATGGGAAAGGCAAAGGACTTTAGTCCATACAGCCAGGTCTTGTTCGTATTATGGTTGGTCTAAACTCCTGGAGATTTGACATTGAACATTGACACTTGACAGTAAGTGAGTGACTATCAATATTAGTCTTTGCATCCGAGAATATATTTCTATAAACATATATTACAAATATATATATGTATATATATATATATATATATATATATATATGTATATATATATATATGTATATATATACAAATAAGATGATTTGTATTTATATACTTAATATTTTATAGATATTTACATTTAATCAATATCAATTAAATTATAGATCCTGTTAAAATTTAAAACTATAAGGCACTTACACGTCCTTAAACTTAAAATTCAGTTGTTTAAAAGAAGTTTTCCTCATATCTTACGTTTTCTATTATTTATCAAAAACTTAAACTAACTAGTCGCACCAAGTGGTTGCCATGGTTAGTGTGCGGCCAATATAGAATCGAAGATGGTGTCTGTGCTCTTCCATTCGATCGCCTGGCCACAAAGATCGAGTGGAGGAGAAACGAAGACAAGCTTACTTTCATTAAAGACGGGCTTGGGCCTTACCTGAAACAAAAGAAACTCATAGTTGTGGCTGTATTTAACACCACTGCTTTGCCTTTTTCGTAAGGGAAGAAATAAGAAACAACAATTAATGTCTTGCACTTGTGCGTTCAGGAAATTCAGACCAACCATCGTACGAACAAGACCTGGCTGTATGGACTGAAGTCCTTTGCCTTTCCATTAGGGATAAATTAATATCATTATCATTGTGCGTTCAGATTTTTAGATAGGTTAGAAGTTTGAAATTATATATATATATTTTTTATGTAATGTAAAACTATAAACGTACAAAAAGATATATGTTATGTTAGTTTAAACTTGTATTGATGCAATGACTTCTATCGCAGTACGCGATAACCTTATCGCGATCGCGAGAGGTTTGCATATAGACTGCTACGATTACTCTACCCACAACGTTATTGAAGTGGAAACCAAAGATGTGAACGACAGTATTACTGACATAATAATTGCTTCTAATTGTGAATATATAGCCGTAATAACTTCAACCTCTAAACAACTTATTGTATATGACTTGCCCTTACTTAAAAGGAATAAGAGCTACGTACTACCCAGAAGTGCAAGCAAAATAAGATGTTCTATGAAAAATCACCAGATATTCGTTGCTGATAAATCTGGTGATGTTTTGATGTACGATCTGACAATAGAAAATAATGGAAGCAAAATTTTAGGTCATTTAAGTTTATTGCTAAATGTACTACAAACAAATGATTGTAAATTTATTGTATCATCAGACAGAGATGAAAAAATAAGAGTGTCTTGTTATCCAAATACTTATAATATCCAAACCTATTGTCTTGGTCATAGAGAGTTTGTCAATCATTTAGAACTTTTACCACATAATGAGAAGTATTTAACAAGCACATCTGGCGATGGAACTATTAAATGCTGGGACTATACAACAGGTAAACAATATCATAATATTGATACATTCCTTGACATAAATGATAGAGCACTAAAAGAAAACTTTACAAAAGTTATGACTAAAGAAGGAATAGAAGTTAATAGTTTACCTATAGTTCATTACTCCATTACAAAAATAGATGATGCATGTAGTATTTTAGCTGTGACCATATACAGCTTGGACAAAATACTTATCTATAGCTTGAGAACAGACAGTAGGAACTTCGAGCATAAATTACTTCAAAAATTAGATATTGAAGAATTCCCTGCTTCACTTCAATTTCATGCGTTATCACTATTTGTTTTTTATGATGTGAAAGGTACTGTTGATATATATAAGTATAAATATGAAAAGCCGAATATAGAATTAGAACACACTAACAACATCCAAATGTTTATAAATAATAAATGGAATGTAAGTATGAGTTTAGAAAACAAACATTCTATTAAACTATTGTATAAACGGAAATTTGATAATGTCCAGGAGTATCAAGAGAGAAAAAAGCAAAGATTGAGGAAAGCCTGAACTGTCTGCAATGGCAGAGTACATTTATATATAAATGTCCACCAAATAAATATAATACCATATTCCAACAAAATGTATCTAAAATCACAGAACAGAACAGGAATTTTCATATATATACCAATTAATGTTATTAATATTGTATTAATAAAGACCACTTATTTTGGGCATTGCTTTGGTTTATAACAATAAAACATTTTTAACTAAGTAGTTTTTAATTATTTTTAATTATATCTCAAACAAAAAAATATGAAGTGTGCAAGTCTTATGAGTTGTACAAAAATAAATGAAAATCAAGATAATTTCTCAACATTAAGCTAACAAGATTCTAAAGCCACATTTGGAAAAACTAACTGATAAACTAAATGTAACTGTATCACAATTTCAACTAAACACAAAGTAGCATTTTTATTAGTTTTATATTCTGATATTTTAATATTGCTTTTTTTTATAACAAGAGCAGAAGACCCAGCTTGAAGTATTTCACAAAACTAATCAAACTTAAATATAATTTGTTTGTTAATAATTAACAATACATGTATGTACCTAATTTTTACAGTCATTGTAACTTCTAAATGCAATAAATACAATTTGGGTCTTCAAAACATTTTATCTAGACTTAAGGACATTAGCAAAGTTACGTAGTTGAGAGCCAAGGTTGTCTATTTCGCTCAATACACTGTCCACCTCATTCTTGAGATCCATTAAATCTGGTAAACTATTGCAATCAGGTATGTTCAGTAGAGTGGTAAATATCTTATCCCATAAACTGACTTTCATGTACCTGAAAAAATAAAGGATTTGAGTAAAGCCAGTAAATCATTTCCAAGTATAATTTTTTATATTATGTGAAAACATATATTGAACCCAAGTCTTATTTAAATAAGAATAAAAACAGAAATGCAGATTTTTCAATACTAAGAGTTCACTGTGGTATTAAACATATATTTTAACAAAATTGAATTGCTAACAAGGATTATGATTAAATGTCTTGTTGATTTTTTTTACAATATTTAATACAGTCAAATTATTTAGTTTCAATTTTGCTATTTTCATTACAACTTACCTTGGTAATTTTTTGTCTATATTCCATTGACCAAGACGACTGACGACTTTCATATAACTACCCATCAAAATTACATGTATTGTACCAGCTAAGCAGTATAAATCTGTTTGATAGGTCCATGGCTTTCCTTCCCTCATTTCGGTGCAGGTGAACCCCTCAGTAGCTATTAACTGTAATTAAAAAAACAATTATTATTAATGAATAACTTGATTGAAATATGATTTTAAATTAATAGTACATAATTTATCTTAAATAGAGTTGATAATTTAAAGTTATTTAGTCATTTACCCTGGTATGACGTTTATAAAAATCTTGGGAAGAGCTTTCCAATATATGACATCAAGACGATGAATTTGTATACTAACTACAGTCAAATGTTTGCTCATGCATCACTTTCTTCACACATATTACATATTTTTTATTTGAATTCTCACACATGCATATCCTCCTCACAATGGCTTCTTTCACCATCAAGCATGTTGAGATTTAATGCCTCTATGAATATAAGAAGTATGGGGCAATAACAGGATTATATTTCACCCACACTAACATATCTTCCATGCATGTGAACCGGTTTTTGCCCGTTTATCTTTATTTTTGTGCATATGTATCTCCACAATAGCTGAAGCGATTTTGATGTGGTTTACAGTGATGTATTGAGCTTGGGTCAACATTTAATTTTTATATTCATTTAAACTGTTTAACAAACAAAAAATATGTTTTAAAGGGTCTAGATTCTTTTAAAGGGTGTAGATATTTGCACAATTGCAATAGCTGTGCAGCTAGTTAAGTATGTAACTAATAAATCTGTTACATGGGTACCATGATGATAAAAAAATAATAACAAATTAGCCCAAAAAAATACATTCGAGTATACAACATACATCAACACAACAATGTTCAAGCTACCTCTCTAAATGTAGTCCCTTCAGGAAAAAGTGACATATCTATGGCGCATCCAAAGTCAATCAATTGCAGAGATGGTGTTCTCCATTCTTGGGTGGGGCTACAAACAATATATAATATATATCATTAAATTAGAAAAGCTATCTTATAATATATATAATTGATAACTTCACATAGTTCTGTTGTAAAAAAAAAACGAAAATAAAGGACTTTAATTTAAAAATTAATAATTTGATTCTAATTAATGTTATATTAAAATAATTTTAATTTTATTATATTTCATAGAATTCATATAATTATAATATATAAAAGGCTTACATTTTCATTAGCAAAAAATTATCAGGCTTAATGTCTGCATGAATAATCTGGGCTTTATGAAGATAGTGGACAATGGATAGTATTTCAGATGTCAACAAAATAACAATAAACTCATTTATACATTTAGAAGTAGCAATTCTAACTTTGTTTGCAACATCCAAAAGAGACCCATATTTAGAATACTCTGACACAAATAAACTTGCATTATCTCCTAAAAAGGCAGTAGTTATGTCCATATAACCAGGAAACTGAAACCAATACAAAAAATTATATACTGTAATGAACCCGATCCCAATATTATTAGATTATTTATACACCACCTACCATAAATGGATCTTTTATCCTAGCTTTAATTTCTTGGCATATGTAAAACTCCCAGGGGCGACTAGGTTTTTGATACTTAATAGCCACTGATTTATTGCAGTGCAAGTCCAAACATAAAAACACTGCACCATAATTCCCTTTACCTAATTGTTTTTCAATAGAAAATTTATTATTACCAATACTTATCATAGTAGCTAATTGCAATTTAGGGATGGACCGTACTTCGATGTATCCTTCTGCATGAGTCTTATTAGGGAATTTTACATATTCTAGCAATGAAGAAATAAGTTTTTTGTTAAATGGATCAATTGGTGATGGAAAATTAATATCAGCTGGTCTAGATATATCACTGGTTTCAACTAAAGAAATGGAGTGTGTAGACTTGAATGCAGCACATTCCATAGAATTCTCACTATCTACGTCCATTCCATATCCATCAGATTGGAAGTCAGATTGTCTTGAATATACAGAGGATATTCGGCTGTCTTTACTAACAGAATCTCTGCTATCTTCGGATTGTATATCTACTCTTTGTTCAAAATCGAGTTGTCGCTTCGAAATATCCTTTTGTTTGTCAATCATATGAGACACTTTAGCAGATTGTATTGATGTTGCCGTTTGTGCAGTCATGCCATCTTTGCTATCTGAGTCAGACATACCTGAAGATGGTGGTATTTGTGCCTGTTCAGGGCTTGAAACATATAGGTTCTTATGCATCTTTTGCGAAATACTGGGGCTGTTTGTAAACTTAGGAGTGTTGGCATTATCTTTGGGTTCATTCCGATTGGAGATAAAGTTGAGGAACTGATTTGAAAAACCAATATCTGGTGATTTTTGACAATGTTTGACACTGGGTTGATCATGCCGAATGTTTCTTAAAGCTGATGATGGACTCTTGAGTGAATTTTTCGATTGTGGACTTTCGTTACTGGTAACATTCTGCTTCTCAGTATCCACAGATTCTTGAGGTGTAGTGCTAGTTGGAATTTCTTGTCTAATTTGTTCAGTTACTTGTGTCATACTGTTATGCATAGAAGGGTTTCTGTAACTGTTTTGAGAAGTTTGGGGACTCTGATAAATTTGGAATGACTGATTGGTGGTCATTTGGTTACTAGCTATGGCATATGCGGGAGAGTTATTTTCTAATTGTTTAGGAGACTGCCTGTATGAGGTTTGTACTGTATTAAAGTTCTGAGTGTTAGGGTGTTGGTTAGGACTGACATACATGCTAGCATTATTGTATTGGTTGTGCATACTGTGATAAGTTTGTTGATTGTATTGGTTTGGTGTTTGGTTAGATCTCTGATAGTATTGTGGATTTTGAAATTGAGTTTGATGTGGGGGGCTTTGGAAGACAGCAGGTTGTTGTGCTTGATTAGCATATATATGCTGTCTTTCCGGTTGATTGGGATTAGAATAATGATAGTCCTGTCTACCCACAAATCCATGTTGAGGACTCATCATTGCATGCCCGGGACTATGGTAGCCCATTTGATTGGAGTAAGTAGGACTGTGGAAACCTGGCGGAACAGGTGCGTTAATTTCGTGAGGACTCTGCATACCAGTGTGCTGAGGACTATGGTACGCATTTGGGTTAGGAGTTTGAAAGTTTTGCTGTTGTGTTATCATTTGGTTGTTTGCATAAGAGGGCTGGCTATAGTTAAAACCTTGTTGATATTGACCATGCATTCTTTGCGGAGTGAAACCATTGTAATTAGGAGGTGCTGGTTTTTGGTACTGATGGTCATGCGAATGATAAGGCACTGATGTGGATGGTGGTGCTGATTTACTCTCTTGAGGCCCTCCCTCCCGTTTCTGCGTATAAATTCGCGAGAACTGTCCATTAGGAAGTCTGGGTTGTGCAGATACCGAATTCCTTTTTGCAGCAGTACTTTGATATGCTGGGTCATTGTGGTTGTTGTACATGGAGTCAAAATTTGTAGTATACCCTGTATAATTAGTCCTTATTGATTGACCCGATGAGCTAGAACCAGATTTACTGTAAAAAAGAAGTTATTGAAAGTAATTTGAACAATAAATACAAATACAGTTTAGTAGGATGTCATATAATATATATATATTAATTGAATGAGAAGTAGAACACAAAGGGAAATCCTGATAGAACGCTTTTGCGACTGTCGACTTGCCGACTGGGTGCGCACAAGTGTGGTGGTCGCACTTAATTATTGACGACTAAAAGAGTTAGACTTAGAGCAAGAGAGAGTAACAAAAAAAGCTAAGGAGAGGGCAGTGATCGGCATCATGTTAAGATACTGGATCCAAAATACGAAAATAAAGCAAGACTGGAGCTATCACAAACATTGCTACATTGAAGTGGAATTATGGAGGTCATGTATGCTGTAGCATAGGAAATAGATGGTACTAGAAAATATTGCAGTGTTGGCTGAAAACCCGAAAATTAGGGTCAGACACCACTAGTCTGGAGCAATGACGTAAGGTAGCAGACCCCATGTGAAGAAAATACAGCGAATGACCAAAATACATACAACAAGAAAAGATCTTACGCTTTCTTTAAAAGTGGACAATACTTTGGCAACATTTCTGGTGCTGCTGCTGTTTATGGGTGGATATGATTACTTAGGTGGGCCTCATAGGCCCGTTATAATAGGAAAAACAAGTGTGCATTAGAGAGGGGACATTTCTACAAAGGTTGCTAATGAAGAGGAATTACTACTTGCCATTGGGTAAACTTTTTGTTGTGTGGACCATTGGATTCTCTATATACTGATTTGGCCACCTTCTAAAGATTTCTTTTTATTACATTGAGAGTAACAAACAAGCACACAGTTCACTTGACGGCAAGTGCTTCCTGTGGCTCATGACATCTACATTCACCCTTGACAAGGAATCATAATGCAGATGCGTTGTCACCCTTCAGGGCTGAGATGGAATGCTTCGTCACCAGTAATAAAGGTCAGGTCAAAGGAAAATAAAAAATAATTTTTAAAATAAACATTTTATACCTATTGTATTCTCTGGTGGCTTCCATTATAACAGAGAGCCCTGCACCTTGGTTATCAACAGTAGCATGTTGGTCAATTCCAAGACGTCTTGAAAACTCTTCCCTTTTGCCAATGGCCTCTGAATTTTCAATAACACTTTCGTCCATACTAAATTTAGGCACAGAAGGGTATTTACTTGATTGATCAATACAACTTGCTGGTTTCTTGAATTGTGACATATTTGGTGTGCTTGCATCTTTTATGTTAAAGTTGAACACTTGAGTGCATGAAGGCTCCTCGTAATACACAGTTTTATTTACCTGCAATTATGAAAATCATCAAATTCAATGTGAAAGCAAAAGGACATACACATATTAATTACATGAAAAACAGATATTACCGCCAATATATAATATTAGTATAAATATAAAAGGAATGAAGAAATTTTAATTAGAGTAGGAGAGCTACACTGCAATTTAAAAAACTTCATGTGACAATTTAATGCAATCCAGTTTTTATATTAAATGAATAATTTAGATAAGTAAATATAGGCTAAAAATTATATTATTTAATAAAAAAAAATCAAATTTCATATGAAAAGTTGCTTAACAAATTCTGGTACTTTGATTAATAAGCATTATGTCCTGAGACTATTATAGTATTGTACAATTAATCATGTGTACAAAAGTGTTTCTGTATTCAAGCCAACTATTATTTTTCATACCTGAACAGCATGAGATGGAGGAAATTTGTTTGCATTTTCTTTGTTCTCTGGCAAATTCTTTGCATCAGGTATTTCAAAATTCTTCTTTGTATTAATAGCCATAGTAAGAGACCTGTCCTCGTGAATATCAAACTTAGGCACCTCAAATTGTTGCACTGGCTGAACCATTGAAGGCTCTGTAGAATAAAAACAATAAAACATCAAGCGTTCAGTTCTTTTTAACAAATTGTCATATAATTACGAAGATATGGTGTGAAGGCACTTTCAACAGAGCTTGAATCCATCCATTCTTAACCATTTTGCTAGATTCAATAACATTCAGTGTAGTATTTATTTGGATAGGTGACCACCATGCCAGGGCTGGCCTATATGGTAAAAAGAGAAGGATAAGATATCAAACAAGAATTACCATTATCATTGAAAAGATTTCTAAGTTCCCATCTGGCCTCCTTGGTATTTACTGTGACATCACCAAGAAGATTGCCCATTAAACTTCTATTAAACTCCTCCATCAAATTGTTTTTTCCAAAATTTGTACCATTATCGGGCATAGCTATTTGATTTTCTTTGTCAGATGAAGAGGAAGACATTTTTTGATCATCATTTCTTTTAACAGCATGCTCACTCAGTTCTTTAGAATCCAGATTCACTAAAACTTTGGGTTCCCCTGGTGAATGCATGTTTGACTCTTTAGTAATATTTTGTAGAGATGGTATTGACAAAGGCATAAGCTGTCCTAAGTGCTCTTGTTCTGTGTCTAAGGCACAGTTTGCTAATGTCTCTAAGGCACTACATTGCGCAAGAGCTTCATTCACACTGTAATTCTGTTGTACTTCAACATTTTCTATATTAGCAGTCTTAGCTTTCCTCTCTAGATTATACTTCCTTGATCTTATTTCTTCTAAACTGTATTCTGTATCAGTATCATATACCTGTAAATTGTTTTTTTTTATAGTGGTGCTTACTACTTACATTTATTAGACTCGAAACTACCTTCTTTGACTTTGTATATAAATTACCTGTGACTTATTATAACAAGGGATTTTTGTTGGATCCGCAGGGTCAGGTACACACAGGGGTACATTAAATGTTAAATCATCCACACAGTATGGCAAGTGATTTGCTGGTAGCTTCAAAATATCATCCTCATCCTCATAAGCTGTTGAAAATTAAATTATTCTTTAATAATCATTTTACCTAATATGTTCTCTTGCTATATTATATCATAAAAAAATAAGCAGACAATCAGTCAAAGATCATAAACATATTTTACCCATTACTGTTTGTTCTATTAAGTTAAAACTTTAAACATACTTTCTGTAATATAATGAAATCTATTCTAGAAGAAGGATTCTATTATAGTTTCAATATATAGTTCAATCTATTATATGTTACTAAAATGTTCTCAAGTAGATTTTTTCAAACAGCTACCTTAAAATGGTATGAAAATTTGTACTTACGGGTAAAAGGTAGGGGAAGATGTGGAACAACGTTAGTATGCACCATTTTGGTTTTAGGATTTGTCCAAATTCCAACTTCCTTCTCGTTCTCCACATTACTGCAAGCAGCGACTAAGGAAGCTTGTCCAGGATCTTCCGCTATAGGAATTGCTGAGCGTGATGTGGAAGGAGCATCCTGATGGACAATAGAACACAAATAAATCAGAAAAATAATGTACAGAAGCCTTTTTTAAATAAATAAGCTCAATCAATACATATTAATACATTATATTCAGTTTTTTTTGGTGGTGGGTGTAGAAAAAGTTGACACGTCCCTTACGGTTCAATTTTATATTTTAATCAGTTAAAGCAATATTCAGTGTCATTTGTCACAATTTTGAGTGTTACGTAAATGTAATAATACCTACTTACGTTTTTAAACCTGCGTACATGTGATATTAGTTTTATTTATTGCACCTGCCAGCATATCAAACCCACTTGCACTTATGCAAGCAACATAATGTCACAACTCGAAGAAATTGGATTAGGGGTTACAGAAGTCGAGGGAGAGGGCTGCAAGGCTGCCATACTGAGCATAGTCCATAGGATGGGGCTCAAAGACATTACAGGATTGGAGCAGCCTCTAAAGACCATCATGGGCATTGTAAGGTTTGCAAGTGTTGGTTCCAGGTCAGCAGTGTGGAGGGCCAAGTCAAGGTTAAAAGAGCTTCTGTTTTGGTGAAAGAGTTTATGACTAAGACTCGACAAGCTGTCTTTGGAAAATCTCGGAAAGAATGCGAGCATGCTGGACTCAGGATGGTACTGTAGTGGTGAAACCTGCTGATGGATCCCGGCATTAAATTACTGCCATGGACGAACTATGTCCTCTTATGGTGAACTATTCTAAGGTGGCTGCTGAGTCTTCGACAGATGGCAAGTGCATCGCTGGAAGCGTGAGATCTTGCGGCTTGAGTTCAAAAGGTCGTAAATTATTCATTTTAAACTTATAAGTTAATAGTTTTATAGAGTTATTTTGTTTTTTAGTATTATCTTTACGACAGTACTACATTTTGATTTTACTTAATTTTTTCTTAAACCTACTCAAAATATGCACTAAATTATACATAGACACATAGTTAAATCGTAATATTATTCATTTTTTGTCTTCGTAGTGCTAAAACGACGGTACTTGTGTCCCTTGATGTTGTTGTTTTTTTTTTTTCAAATTATATGGCAACTATAGTTGTGATAGATAATTCTGCCAATGTCTAGTCAGAAAGAGGCACGTACGAAGTTGCTCGGTAACAAGAGCAATCAGCAGAATGCATAAGAACACTATATTCAGACTTAAAAATAGGACAAAGGACATCACGGTAATTGGGTATGGTATATTCTATTAAGGCACATAATCAGTTGAAACTTTATAAAAAAATTAGGTTTCGATGAATGTATGTTTAAAAGTCTGGTCAGTTTCATAACTTAACTTTATTTTTAATAATAAAACAATAAAGGATTTTAAAGAAAGAGGAGTCTATGAACGAGAGGAGGGATAAAAAGTTAACGGAAACTATACTTGGGAAGAGTGCCATATAGGGATGACGATAATTTTGGGCATTACTATATGTTAATGTTGGTCTAACTAAACCATGAAGTTTTATTTCTTATTTCAACTTGACATTTTGTTTTATGCAAATAGTTTCAACATCCTGCGTTTTGTTTTTGACTGTTCTTTGCTTTACTTTTATTTTGGTAAGTATATACAAGCTGCATTGTAAGTTTATATTTTTTTTATGTTTAGGCTTTTAGGTTCTTGTATATTGTAAGAGTTAGCTGGCAGGTGGTGGTGCAGAGATAGCAGTGTTATATCAACTGACTCAAACTTTGCATACCTATATACTTGTATATTATATATATCGCTATATTATATATTTATTTAGTTGTACTTTATTATTTTATATATAAATCTTATGATGGTTCTTTCCACACAGCCTACGAATCAGGTACTTTGTCTAACGATGACAGCTTTTATACTGTGACTGATACGCTGGGTGATCTTGTTCGGCATACGACGACTTGGTTCAAACTTCATCTTCTTTCGACCACTTACCCATTCCCTGGTTTCACGCTGATACTCAATGATCGTGTCGATAAGAGTGAGGGTGGTGTTGCCAGAAGCGAAATCCTTTTTATAATTATAACTTCCTTTTCTCCAAATTATACCGCATCAGCAAAGATTCTTTTTCTTGAAGTTATCGTGGGAGCAGCTAAATTAATTCTTGATGACACCTATTGTCACCCTTCTGTTGACTACTTTTCCAATCTCGAATCGATTCTGGGAATCTTTATGATCGAAACACTCGTATGATATCATCATGGGCGATTTCAAAACAGATCCTGCTCCAAACTCATTTCGGTCATCTAAACTCCTTCAAATTGTCGCTTCGGTTGGCCTCCACGATCTTTCTTTGCCACTCAAGCCACTCACCACAATATTGATTGGAAAGATACCTGGCTTGACTTACATCCTTACCTCAAATCCTACCCTCTCTTTCCATGGTCAACACTTTGCACCACGAATTTCTCATCATAACCTTATCTTCCTTTCTTATGTCCTAAAACCTCCTATACCTCTACCTAAAATATTTCAGTTGCGTTATATTGGTCGCATGGATATTGAGTTGTGCATTGACGCTTCTAAATTAAACTTCTGAAAGTGTGGTGGCAGCCCTCAGAGTAGACGTAGAGAAAAAGTCGATGCATTCAATAACGTTGTTCTTCGTTTATATAATGTGCATGTATCTTTTACAAAAGTGAAGATTTAAGGAATCATGGAGACCAAGCATCCGCCTGCACCGTGGGTGACAAGTTTGGTTTGGATAGCGATGAGACGCAGGGATCGGACTTTTTGTAAGGTTAGGATAGATCGATCAAATGACAACTGGACATGTTTTAAAGCTGCAAAGAATGGGTGTTATCTGATGATACGCCATGCCAAACGACACATTCGTAATAATATCACTTCCTCTTCCCCCGCTGATATCTGGAAGTTCCTTGGAACCCTGGGTATTGGGAAACAACCACGTGTTGAGTTTCAGTTACTGCAGCAGTGACCATGGTTTCATCACACAGGGATCTAGAAAAAGGTTAAAAGCTGGTCTGATAGATTTGGTCTTTCTGTTAACCCGTCTAAGTGCCAGGCCATAATAGTGGGTAGTCATCACTCAATAAATAAGCTGAACACAATCGCTCTACCCGAAATTATTTTTATGGCTCTGTTATAGAAATGCGCCATACTGTTAAAGACCTTGGTATTCACATTGACACAACGCTGAGTTGGTTAACCCAAGTATATACCAATACCCCTTGAGAACTTTCTCCCGTCCAAGACCAAAATAACGATTATGTAGACCTTAATTCATCCCCTGATTGTGCTATGTGTGCTATTACGACCTGAATGGAGATCTCCTTAACAAACTTGATCGCCTTCTAAATAACTGCATTCGTTTCATCTATAACCTTCGAAAGTAAGACCACGTGTCTACTTATCAATGATAATTCTAATAAAGTGACTACCCATTTGCCTGCAGCGAAGTCTGCGTGCTTTCACTACCCTTCATTGTATCCTGACGTCTCCCCCTCCTCCTTCCTATTTTCAATACCTTGGCTCTAATCACGATAAAAACCTTCGCTCGACCAACAACCTTCGACTTCTGTGTCCTTCTCATAACTTCGACTTTATCCCCATCCTCTTTCTTCCGTTTCAATCCGTTCTTCTTTGGAATGCTCTCCCTGCCGAAGTCAAGGGGGCTACAAATCGTTACGCGTTTAAGATGAAAATTCGGGAGCTATTGCTCAACAGATTGGCAGAATCTTGTCAATATTAAATATTATGTATTTGTATATATATCATATATAAGTATATTTGTATTTGTTATATATGTCTAGTTATATATATATATATATATTATAATTACGCATATGTTGTTTATTTATATAATATAATAATATAATTATATTTTAATCGCGTTTTAAAGCATACACCTACCTCATTTCATCTCTGCATTATATCATAAGGTTGACTGGTAGAAAATGCCTAAGGCATTAAGTCTGCCTTTGTACATACTGTATATCAAGCTTAAATAAATAAATAAATATAATATTGTACATACAGTTCCATCTGTGTATCACATGGTTTCTTCTTTAGTCCCAGAGCCATACCATACAATGGGCATAACATGGACCATGGATATGTGTAGTCTCCTATGCTACCTCTATTATGCTAGTAATACATCCAATTATCACTGCAAAACTCTGTCATGTGTTGTCACATGTCTTTGTAAGTAATTTATGCAGTAAAAAGTTGTGTAGGATAAGTTGTTGTTGTAGTTGTAGAAGGCATCAACATGAAATCAATCAGTTGGTGCCTTCGAAGTTCAAAATATCAATGAGTATGATAACATGAAACAATTTGAAATATTTATAAGATAAATTTTTCTCTATTTAAACTAAAAGGAGAAATATATGTCTTAAAGTTGAGGTTTTTCAATATAATAACCTAAAACTAAACTTGCCTATCAGGATACAATTCTCTATTGTATAATATTTAGAAATATTTATAAAAACAGTCTGAGAACAGACTGAAGATTGAAATCCTTATTAGAATTATCATGAGGATAAATTCCAACATACTGTTTCAATAAGAAACAAGAGCTACACTTGTAACACCAACAAGACTAGGTAATCGTAACAGGTTGCCTAAGGGCTATTCATAAATTACGTTCGCAAACAGCCACAGAGGAATAATACTGAGTGTAACAATATGTGTAATGGGAGTAGGAGTTGTATAATATAGAAAAGTGATCGGCATAATGAGCTTATTGGTTTTTCTATATATATTCTTTCTATACATGTCATTCCTAAAGTGGAAACGTCAAAAGGTTATTATATTAGTCATTAAATTCAAGTACAGAGAATTATGGAAAAAACACATTTAACTTTAAAAAAAAGGGCAATTTAAATTTCCCAGGTCTGGTATATTATCATAGATGTAAAAACGTAAATTGAGTTTCAAGTTTTTTACTACTTATATAAAAATGTCCATGTGAGAGGCACAAATATTAAAATATTATTACCTCATAAACATTCACCATGATGTTTGAGTTAGGTAGCCTTCTCTCAGAATTTCCAGGCTGTTGTCTTACCACCCCTGGTACAACACTTCTTACACTTTCTCCAACCCTTTGAACTGGCACATTGGCAATATTCCGTCTCTTAAAAGATTTCAATGATGTCAGTGCCATCCTTGTTTCTGCTAGAGCAGATGCTGCCTTCCTCTTAGTTGGGGAATCATCATGTAACATTCTTTGGGCAAAAAATAATTGGAAGTTCCTAGAAAATAAAAATTATAGTCTCATTTAAAATATAAGAGCTTTAAAGATATTTTTATTTTATAAAGTGTATATGAATACAATCAATCAAAACAAATAAAAATACAAAGTGAATACAGACAAACTCACTCATCATCCCCTTCGATATTCAGATGTGAGTGCATATGCATATAGAGCAGAGACAAGTTCAGATACAGTTAATACATCCAGGGCCAAAATGAATAATTTGTATTGCACAAATATTGGTGTTGCATTGCTGGAAATTAAGCCAGGAACCACAACCCGGCAACCAGGTACTCTGACCAGCATGGCCCTCACAGTTGAGTAACAAACAGATAGATCAAAATTTTAGAAACTGAATTTAGATTCAGTCACTCCTAAATTAATTCCGATAATAATTGTAGAATGGATGAAAAGTGTCAGTCTATACACTTACATATGTGCCTGTTCAAGCTCATCCAACGGTTGTGCTTTTGCTTGAAGGCCTAACATATAAACTTGATTAGCTTTCTTATAATCCCCAGACTCCTCACAATAGCATGCCCAGGCACGATAGAATTCTGAACATTCCACCCCAATTCCAGTGTTGTACAGCCTTTGGTATATCTCCAAAGGATTTGATAAACAGTCCACCTTAAAAAAAATATAAAATTAAAATCATGAACAGTCATCTAAGTTATGTTTTTCTTCTGCTAAAATAACCCAAAAAAAAAATTGAAAATACCAAACCTTGCCTTGGTAATATAATATGTATGTAATCTTGGTAAAACTAGAAAAGTGGACATTCACAATAAGGCTTTCAGACCATACCACACAGATACTAATAATGAACATAAATAGAAAGTTAATGTAAAATTTTTCATTCAACATTAAAAAAAGAGACTTCTCTAACAAAAATGTCAATAAATTTGTAAATTTGTATTCATATTGTTGGCATTTTTGTAAATATATATATATAATATCCCAATAAGGCATTTAACAAATTTCTGCATATATATAAATTTTTCTTATTCTTATACTTAACTTACGTTTTCCTATAAATCTAATAAGAATCAAAAATAACACTAAGCACAGAGGGCATTCAAGTATCAAGTTTAAATTATTAAAGAAAACTTTTTACAGATTTTATAGTCATTCAATCAACAAACTTTGGCAAAGAAAAGTGTTAATAATATAATGTTGTAAAAAACATATGGAGCAGCATTAATTATTACACTACATTTTAATTACCTATATTTTTAATTTATCAATATTCACTAGTAAGTTTTTGTCACAACTCAAATTTCTATTGTTCAACATTTATTCAAAAAGGAGTACTGGAAGGAAGTAAATAGTTAGACCTGTAACACTGTTGTTTGGACCCATTTTCTCAAAACAATTTACCAACCTCATGTTTAAAACATTCTTGGATAAATTTGGATTAATCATTAACAAAGTGTATTTGAGAAAAACAGATTGATGTACTTTTCTTCATACTAATTGTTCAATAAATCAGTATGTAAATTAATTGACAAAAGAATATACATGGGCATCATATGCTCATATAGAGCTACTTTAGTAAAATGTTATAATCAAGATACAAAACAAAAAACCTTAAGTTTATTTATATTTTAAATCTGTTTAACTAAGTTTACTTAATTTAATATATAACAGTTTATTATAGTTAAGAGACTAATAAATAGCTTGCAATAACCACTCATAAACATGGGAATGTGTGTATGTCTACCAAAAATGGGGAATTGGTAATTGTAGTACCAACCAGACACCTCATACTTATAACCCTCTTTACTAGAAAGAAAGACATGTCTGTCAATTGTCTTTTAATTTTATGTCAAACAGTCTGGTAAGACATTCACAAATATTATAAATATATATATAAACACTCAACAGCAAGCAGCTCAACTTCCACTGCTCAGTTAGTTATACTAAAATATTGTTAGCCTATTGTATTAAATGATTACAAATATTTTACATTTGGCCTTTACTGAGAATCAGAACAGAACACATTTATTGTGTTTCTTTACTAGACTAACATGGGAAAGTACTGTGACTATCCCATGTTAGCCTAGTAAACTACATGGGACTAAAAATTATATAATTGTAACAACATGAAAATTACAAGTTTTGTATCTGATGCTAAACTGCAATTATTTATATTATTATGACTAGATAAAAAAAGACATTTCATCTTAGTTTTCAGGGATACAATTCCCATAAGGGGAATTGAATTGATTGATTGACTTGACTCCACTTTTATAATAAATAGGCTACATACATGCCAAAATATCTCATATACTTATCACCAGTAAATCTGTAACACTAGTTTTGCAGTTAAATATTAATCTAAAAAAATATCTGTCTACAGATAAGGTCTATTTTCACCAGGTCACTATTATGCTGATGTAATAAGTACTACAACTTAAAAGAGGTCTACACCCAATGTACTGTGCTACATGCTGATGAAAGAGAACATACAAACAATGCAATATATAAACAGCTATAATCCTATATACATTTTAAAAAACATTTCAATATATTTTCCACTTACATATTTTATCCATAGCTTTACAAGTCTTCTATCTTGATAATATCTTTCATCCTTCTCAAACAATTGTAAGCAATCCTTTATTAGTTTATCTATATGACCTTCATGACCATGCTTGGGGTATGATTGTTCAACCCACTGGATATAATTGAACCATGGTTCTAAGGGGTCCATGCCTTGGTATTGTCTGATAGCTTCTTCATGTTCCCTGATGAAATAAATCACATTGTTAGATCCACTCTTCTTACATTTAATAATGATAATTTGTAAATATATGTAAATAATAAATTGAAGCTTCAGGATAGATAATCCATTCATGTAAAATATTATAAGTAAAATTTGTAATATTTAAATTGAATGAAGAATAGCATGGGCATACTATAGTAGAATCAAAGTAATAAACACAAAAATACTCACTCTTTTTGAAATTGAAGCTGCCTTTGAGCATCAACATCAGATTGAGCTTGCAATGCAGTTCCCAACTGTAAAAGATTTCTACCACCTCTCAGAGGCTGTATATTTTCTTTACTGACGTCAATATCCATAGTTGAGGTCCAATAAACTTAAAGTATCAGAACATTAGGAACAGACACTGAACAACTGAATACAAATACGTGATTTCCAAAACACAATTTCGAGGCTTAACTGAACGCATGTAACTTATCCCAACTCATTCACTGTGTTTATAGTAGAGGTAATACTGACACGAAATCACTAAATAACTTAAATTATTTTGTAATCATTGGGATTCAGCTGTTAAATCCGAGAAATCTTCATGACTGTTACCAACTGAAGCACCAAATCAGAATTCAACCTCCATCAAAATGACAAAACTACTAGAATAAAGTAGTCTATGGTACAATTTGAATTTATAAAAAAAACAGGGCCGTTAAATAAAGCTCACATACATGACTAATTATTTTTTCAGTTGTTAATGCTAATGTATAGGAAATCGATATATATATTTATATATAGAAAGTACCTCCATGGTTGAAATGGAAGGACGTTTAATATTTCAAAAAAAATTCAAACTTAATAAATGTTGGATTTACATAATAGCTGTGTGAGATACTTTCAAAGCGGCTCCAGATTAACGCTGTGAACTTGTCTACCTTTTCACAGAATTTATACCATATCTCCACACTTTGTTCTCCGTTCCTAGTTAGTTTGTTATGTCCGCGATAAAGGATTCAGGGTTTTGAAACATCTCACCATTCAGTGTACATGTTATCGCGGTGTAGCTAGAGAAACCCAAACTAAGTAGACTTATAATATGAGATGCCGAAGACCCACTTTACAAAGAGAAAAATAAAAGATTGCTTGGTCTAAATTACTAGACATGTGTGCCGGTAATGAGTTTAATATGCAGTAAAAAATCTCATATGTTAAAACACACACTGTTACATCGCCCATTTGGTCATAATAACTAATGTCATGGTAGCTTATTAACTGGACACTTGCTCACAGCTCGCTGAGCGAATTTGGTCATGGCTTACTGTGCAAGACTGCGTCTCGGTTCCATCAACATTTCAGAGACTAAGTACTGCGGAATGTTATATGATAAAATATGACAGTTTTCTGAACTGCAGGGTAGCTGCATAATTGTGTTTATATTATTATTGATCTCTTGTCGGAAATTGGACTTAAATAAAGCAACCATATGCCAACATATCAAAATATAAAGTCTTACAGCTGCCATAAATAAAAACAGTGGATAAATAATAAAATAATTATAATGAAATTATAATTATATGAATTATTAAAAATACTTTGGTATAATAAAAAAAACTACAAGAATGAAATAATGAGTGTAAAGTCACGAATGGATAAGGTGAATAGACAGAAGAAGAAACACTAATAAGATGAATATGAAAAATGTAATAAAACCCAAAAAAACCCACGCTATAGTTTATAAAATATAGCTCGACTCTTGTAGCAGCTAGCTATCAGCCTAGAGCAGGATGATGTTGTGAAAAGATCTTATGTACCGATTATTGTTGTTATCATTGATATTTGAATAAATTTAACCTGAATGAAATCAAACACGAGAAATAAGAGATTACACGTTGTTATTATTATAAAAGAGCGCAAACCATCATCAATGACATAATTAGCTTCGGCAATGCTGGACCAATTCTAGAGATAAATTATTAATTCTTGATCACATATTATCATAGTAGATATCGCACTTCCAATCTTCTTGTATAATTTTACTACATTGTTTTATATTTTTGTTGATTACTTTCTTCCAAACTTTAGGCATAACATTATAATGCTGTAAGCGGCTCCGAGTTTTGGTTGAAATGACTGACTGCACCTGGAAAAAAAAAATTGTATTGTAGAACATAAATATATATTTTTTTTAATTTATTATTGTATTTAAGAAATTTATATAATTATAATATTTTTTAAGTTTCTCGATCTTGCTGTTTGTAACATATAGTATATTTTGTAATATAGCTTATTTTACAATAAAGCAATACATATTAACTTATATCATACTTTAATCATTTTGAATTTTTTTTAAAGTATTATATATTTAGAGTACTAACAATTTTTTTTTTAACTAGTGCTATTATTTGCATTATTCGGTCGCGTATGGTTGTGGAAAGATGGCGCATAGTTATCTTCCTTACGGAGGCAACTTCTTCATCTTTTAGTTTAGGATCCGTGGCAGTTCGTTTGTTAAGGCCAACAACACGGTTTATGTAAACTAGAGGTTCCCAGACTTTTTTTGTGAACCCCCTGCAGCTACATTTCTACCATATTCCCAAAACTCGACAAAAAATGTGTAGAAGATTAGATCTTATAGGCAAATTTGCGTTGCGGCTGAGTTCCAAACACGAATGAATAGTTTCGAAAAAAAGTGAGAATTGATTGGTTAATTTATTAATTAATTGCGCTATGAGTGGATGTCAAAAAAGTAAAGTTGGCCAATCAAGAAAATGATTCCATCCAAATTTACTTTTTTGACATCTACTCACAGCACAAGGCAACAATCAATCTCACTTAATTCATTTAAAAAACTCATTCGGAGAAGTAAAAATAAAAAGAAAAATAGGAAATTTTTTGTGTTGTATTTATTAATTATTATTGTCATCGTATTACATTGTAATAAGATAACAGTCGTGATATAATTAAAATTAAACAAAATATACTTATTAACTAACGTAACTTCTACAATGACAATCACAAAATAGTCATAATTTTAATGGGAGAGATGTATTTGATGGATTGACAGCAAATAACTAATATTTGGCTTCAGTTTTGTAAGGAATAACCGCAAATCTCCCCGTTCCGTGATATTCAACCTCCTTTTTTTTTTGTTGTTGTTTTTGTTTTGTTTTTCGACAAGATATGATGAGGGAAACGCTATCGAAAGTTTTCTCGCAATTCCCCACAGTCCAGGATATTTTTCGGGTATTTCTGCCTGCAGCCAAAATGTTTGAGTCTCTTTTAAATTTCTCCTTTAGCTCCTCATTAGTGCTAAGTTCGAGTTGCTCCTCTTGTAATATCAAATTCTCCACTGCCGTTTCATCAAATGGATTTATGATACATGGTGGTATTTCCATCGTCAAAATATCAATGAAGTCATCATGCAGTGCAATTGAATGTTGAACGTATGTCTGAATATCCTTATCAAGGCATTCTACCTGTGACAAGTTTGAAAACTGGGAAAATTCACGCCGACTAATATTTTGCTTCATAAATTTCAGTCTTCCAAGAAAAACTGAATTACTCCCTTTGTTTTTATTAAATTGAGGTTGTCCCCTTTTAATTGTAAGTTAAAGTCATTAATTTTTTGAACAAATCTGTCAAATATGCGATGTCTGCTTTTAAAATTGATCAAGTTATCTTTTAAATCTGGATCTTTATTTTCCAGAAACCACATAAACCCACGATATCGCCCGACCATGCCAGGAACTCCATCTGTTGCCACCGAAATGACGTTTTTAAATGGAATCGATTTTTCTTTAAAAATAATCACTCATTCAGGACATTCATTAAATATTGATTTACCTTTACGCGGTGTCCTAGGTGAGCGATTTCCTTGCGAGTGCGAAGCGGTGCGTCTCAATGCAATGCGGCGCGAAAAAAACAAACAGACGACTTCTATTGAAGTGGCCTACGTGACCAATGCAGGCGTGAGTGGGAAAGGTGCAGCGTGAAGCGTAGCGAGCGCGATCCGTTGGTTTGATATTTTCGTGCGAATGTGACGCGGTGGCGTTTGTCCGAGTAGATTGCGTTTGTAAACAATGTCGGATATAGAACTTTTGATTAATGCTATTCAGGAACGTCCAATACTATGGGATAAGCTAAATAAAAATGATCACAATCGGTTATTATCTCACCGCGAATAAGAGAATTTGGCCAAAATAAATGTAATTGTAATCCACAAGTTACACACATTTATTTATTATTGCTATTATTATTACACTTTTTGTAAAGGATGTTGTTCAAAATATAATTTAAAGTTTTCCCTGGCTTGTGCGGCTGCTCGTGATGTAACACTAAAACTCCATTATGAGTTATGTGGTGTTTGTTGCATACTTCCATAGGCTTCCCGTAAAGATACAAATTCAGTCTCCTTTACTGATTCGAGGTCACGTTTATCATTGTGCATTAAACATATTTTTACATTTAATATATTTTACGATATGGATTGCATTCTCATCAGCTTCAATTGATTTATTCAGGATTCTGAATTTAGAGGTTATTGAACCAAAAGAACATTCCACCACCATTTGTGCTCGAGATAAGCGAAGTTTAAATTATCTTTAGGGTCTCCTTTAGTCTCTTCTAGAAAAGGTCTCATAAGGTATTCCCTGAGAGGAAACGCCGTATCTCCTAGGAGAACATATGGAGCTTCGATAGTTGAGCCTGGCAAGTGCTGTGCTTGCGGTATTTTTAGTCTTCCTTGCTCTATTGCACTTCGAAGGGGGTATTCAGCGAAGACACTGACATCATTATCTTTTCCATGGGAACCCACTTTTATCAGTAAAAGCTTATAATTTGCACCAGTGACTGCTAAAAACCAAATTGAAAAAAAGGATTTATAGTTGTAGTACATGGAACCAGATTTTTTTGGTTTTTTATGCGAACTTGCTTTCCATCAATACATCTGATGCAGTGAGGAAACTGCCATCTGTCCCAAAAACATTGTGCTGTGGTTTGGAATGTATCCTCTGAAGTTACTGGCATGTGCTTCGCAACTAATTGTATCCATACTTGTGATACTTGTGTTGTTTTGAAATTCTGAACGAGAAAGCGAGTTGCCGGAATTGTATACCCGTGGCTAAATACCTGCAATAACGAAAAAAACGTATTCTTTAATTTATTTTATCCAGTTGAACCATTAAAAAAAAGCCGCCAAGCCGCTTTCTGGGACTACCGCTGACAATGAGCCGAAGTATGCAGTCCATATTTTAAAACTATGTAGTTTTTGACAGTAGTTTTGAAACCTCGAAAAACATATAGAAATATTGAACCAGAAGATGACTCAACAGAATGCGATTCGATAGATCTGCCAAAGCTTACGGGTGATGCTAACCCAGAAGCCATATCTAGCATGGACGTGGCTGATAATTATAACACAGCTATCTGCATCTAGTTTGCAGGATATCTATTTTGCTCTAACACCTTCGCCTTCAGCTTCAATGCCTTTGCCTACATTTCAAACACCTTCGCCCTCATCAGCCACCAAAAAGTAAGATATCAAAGGCAAAAGACAAGATGACGATTTACAAGCTTACATAGAGCTCGAGAAAAAGAAATTAAAACTTCTTGGAGAGGATCAACAAGATGCCACCGATGATGACCTATTGTGGTTTAAATCTATATTACTATTAATACCATTTAAATCTATATAAATGAAGCAAGTGTCATCAATGCAGAAGTTTTTTTTAAAACGCAGATGCAGGAGCATCTGCTAAATGAGCTATCTAAGTTGAATCCACCGCAGTCCGGTCAACTTGGATATTACTTCATTGTAACAATTAATCAATAATACATCCAACAATGCACAAATCATATTTAACAATAAACATTAAACATGATTTATTATTTTGTAGTTTTCTTACCTTAATGACACTATCAGTCGTTCTTCTACAGAGAAAGGTCGCTGGAAATTAGTGACAGTGAATTGCAAAATAGGTTTTATGGCTTGCACAATATATTCAAATGTTGTTGGCAACATTCGACAATATCCCTTAAATAACAAGGGTTATATTCCGTAAGTCTTGAACTTGCCTTTCTAAATACATAATATTAGTTTCACTTCTCTGACGGACATTCATTTTATATTTGAGCAAGGAAAACTCCAAAAGTATTACTTTGTGCGCTACCATATTGCTTTGTGTGCTGCCACAGTAACAGTAACGAAGACCAATGGCCGAAGGCGGCGCTGGTAGTCCTGCGGCGGAGTGATTCGCGCGCACGTAGGACAAAACCACCGCGTCGCACTGCATTGCTTTGAATTCGCGTGTCACCGCATCGAATCGCTCAGCATATTTTATTAGAATGACACCTTCTTATATGATCAATGGTTTCATAGAGTCATTGCTCAAAACATCTTTATTTAATGTTATAGAGGCATAATACATGTGATGACTTTATTCCTCATTTCCTTTTCTTTTCTGTATCAAAATACTAAACTTAACTACAGAAAGGTATTAGACAGGATCAAGTTATACGTATAGAAAGTTTTCGGGAATCTGCTGCATATCTTCTCGTCGAATATATCTCAAAGTTTAAAAACTTAAGTCAGTGCGTGTTGTAATTGACCTATGGAACTGAGACGTTGTCTTTCACTCCCGGCTGGATGAGGAAGCTCAAAGTTACTCGGTGAACTATGAAGAAGCCTCTAATTCTCTACGTAATTGGATACAGAACGTGGATATCCGCAGAAGAATTAATGTAACCGACATAGATCAAAGGATCAGTAAGTTGAAGTGGCAATGGGCCGTCCTATAGTTCGTAAAAACGATTTTCCGGAGAAAGGTTCTCGAATGGTACCCTCGTATTTGCCATCGCAGCGTAGGACGTAATATTGCACTTAAATAAAAAAAGGTTAAGTAATATATATGTAGAAATGATATCGTTTTTGGGACTAGTTTTTAGATGAACTTTGAATGACTTGACGGCCCAAACGATACATAAATAAAATAGTACAATAAATATATAAACAAATATACAAACGAACTCGGAGGGTGCTATACAGTATATTGCACCCTCTGAGTTTGTCTAAGAAAGCGCTATATCATGTATCCACTAATTTCTGCGCCGTTTCTCCCATAAATCGTACTTGCCTCTGGCCACCTGAGATTGGGTAGCAGCAACTTTAAAGCAGCTTTAGATCCCATTAATCTATGTGTCATGCGAATAAAATACTCGTCAAAGTTGCAGCGGTTATCGAGGGTGAGTCCAAGATACTTTACATTAGACCCAACCTCGATCTAGACATCGCACATAAAAATGTGGGACTCCCGTTGTGGTGCCTTCCCTGGCTGGTTAAAAAAACAAATAACGTGGATCTTGTTTAGCATCACCTGGAGCCCTAGCATTCTATCCTGCTAACACCGATACAGTAGGAAGATGGGCACGACGCAGGTGTCCCTCGAGCCGTAAGCAGCGTGTCGTCTGCACAGCAGGATATGGTCATACGGGATAAATCACCCTACTGAAATCAAACATTATTGATGTTTCCCAGAAGAGGACCTAAGACAGAACCATGTGGAAAACCGCATGTTGTTTTCCTCCGAAAAAAATGGCCTTCGCTTTTATTCTACTGGGAATGATAAACGTGCACACAGCTTATCCTTTACCTTTGTAGCTTAGAAATCGGAGCCTTACAGTATAAGTTGTTATACCAGGATTGCACAAAGTGTTGTGGGGACAAATAGAAATACTGAACAGGTGAACTTATATTATAATGAATGTAAAAAAAAATGAGAGATTTTCCTACAGAATGCATAGCATGCTTAAGTTATTATTGTCACGATTACAATTGTAAAAAAAGAATTGATAAACTATATCATGAGATTGTAGTTGCTCTTAGTGATGCTGCAATAATTAGTAGAAGTACGCCGACATGTAAAAACCGGCAGGCTGGAATAACTATGTCAAGGAAGCTCACAGGGAGACCAGGTTCAAGTTTCAACCGTGGTTATGTTATAACAAGCCTTCATCAGGAAGTATTTATGATGAAATGTTCAAAACTAGAAAAGTATTTAAATCGAGACTTAAATGGTGTCAATACCACCAAGATCAAATTAAAATGGATCAACTGGCTTATCATCATACTAAAAATGATTTTCGTTCTTTTTGGAAAAGTACGCAAAAATTAAACTCAAGACCTGGTCACCCTGTTAGTGTTAATGTAGTTAGCGATACTAAAGATATTGCTGACATGTTTAGAGACAGTTTTTTGACTAAATCTGTTCATGTGACATCGCGCTTGATGTTAGATACTGATCACCCTAATGGGATAGGGTAAAAGCATGTTTAACAGCCAAGGATGTGGCGGACAAATCTATACTAGATATAGGTAAATCTTCTAGACATAATGGGCTCAGCATTGAGCATATCCTGCATGCTGGACCTCATATTTCAAGGGTTCTAAGCATGTGCTACTCATTATGCATTAGTCATTCGTATCTTCCTGCAGATCTTACTGTAGTCGTGCTTATGGTTAAAAATAAAACGGGTAATTTATGAGAAAGAAATAATTACAGACCGATTTCTTTAGCGACGATTAACGCAAAAGTTTTAGATGGAGTGCTTAATGCTAAGTTAGTTAAAATCTGCATATACACGATAACCAGTTTGGGTTTAGGCCAGGGCTGTCTACAGTAAGTGCTATACTGTGCCTTAAGCACTCCGTTAGGACCTCCTTTATTTTATTTATTGTTAATACCTCGCGAAAAACACCGATCTTTGCTTGTTTCCTTGATCTGTCCAAGGCTTTCGACCTGGTTTCCTATGACGTTATGTAGAAGAAGCTTGAGGAATAAAATGTTCCACAGACCATTATTCAAGTTCTCCAATTCTGATATGGAAACCAAGTTAATATTGTTAGATGAGCGGGCAATTATTTCGAGCCGTATCATATGGAATGTGGTGTTAGACAGGGAGGTCTGACGTCACCTGCTTTGTTCAACCTGTATATAAATGGGCTTATCGTAGCGCTCAGCGACGACCATGTCGGCTGTCATGTTGACAGAATATGCGTTAATAATATTAATTATGCAGACGACATAGTGTTGCTGAGCGCATCGGTCTGCGGCTTGAGAAAGTTGCTCACAATTTGTGAAAGTTATGCCAATAGCCACGGGTTAAAGTATAATGTAACAAAAAGTAAATATATGGTTTTTGAGGCACGCGGTAACAACATCAACAATGTACCTGAGGTTAAACTGAATGGTACGCCGCTGAATAGGGTGTATCAATATAAATACTTAGGACACTTGATTACCGCTGACCTCAAAGATGACACTGACCTGGAGAGAGAACGAAGTACGTTGTCAGTTAGGGCAAACATGATCACACGCAGGTTTGCGCGTTGCTCAAGAGAAGTA
Organism: Teinopalpus imperialis; assembly: GCA_029286865.1. Taxonomy (NCBI): domain Eukaryota; kingdom Metazoa; phylum Arthropoda; class Insecta; order Lepidoptera; family Papilionidae; genus Teinopalpus; species Teinopalpus imperialis. Next base: position 7,422,478 of record JAGSMU010000005.1, read on the forward strand.
AAAGTAACGTTATTCCGAGCATGGACGGTCTATAAGAAAAAATCGTATAACGCCCTACCCGTACAAAATAATAACGTGTTGAGAGTGCTGTTGGGGCTTCCCCGGTTCTGTAGCGCATCAGGGATGTTAGCAGAAGCACGCGTCGACTGTTTTTACCCGACAATGCGAAACAGGTGTGCATCCCTGGTGCGCAGGGTGCGGCCTCGCTCCAACACTCTACTAGCTATGATAACTAGTAGAGTGGACTGTTCATATGTTAACCATTGCACTAGGGTGCATATGACAGTAAATTAGATTTAATGATATGTAATTAATTCTATCCCTAGATATTAAGAGTGTGATTACTAACAATATATGAGTCTTATGATACTTGAAATAAATGTTTATTATTATTATTCTAATTAATAAAAAAAGTTATTGAATAACTTTCGAATTAATTTTCAATGTTAATGCCACATCTTATATTAAATTATTTCGTTAACTTTTAATTAATATTACCTTATCTATTTACACGTACAATATACAGGTGTAGTGAATTATCAGTGGTCGTATGTAGTGTAGATTTCGAGTTTCACCCAATTCTCAATAGAAAGTCTTAGTAATGTAATTTATATATACAGGTTTTATGGATTGGTACCTTAGCCTTTCCTGAACAGGATAAGCTCATAAAAAATAACATTAAATGTCAATGTCACATGGTTAGCTTACTGCTAAAAGTGATGCATGAATATTGTTTTAGAAAACATACTATAAATATTATATTTCATTCTCATATGTATAAAATATTCAAATATATAGATATAAAATATTAACATGACGCAGCGTCCACATGTAGAAAAGAAAAAGGCGCTAGAAGAAATGCGTAAATTAATGGCAGAGCGTAAAAATAAAGAAAAGAATCCAACAAAAATAACTAATCCGCTCGCAAAGTATAACAACGCTGGACAATTTATGTGTATTTTATGTTCATCTATAGTTCGCTCTGAAAATGTGTGGCAAGTTCATGTCAATAGTAAACAACACAGAGAAAATGTAGAACAAGCAAAAAAGTTGAAAGAATTAACTAATAATTTTACTCATGGAAAAATTAAAAAGAGACCTAACACATCTGTAATAGATGTGCCGCAGGAAAAAAGATTAAAAAGCATTCTCAAAAATGTGTATGTAAATCCAGCGGTACAAGTGACTGTACTAGAAAATAATGCTCCTACTGTAGTGTCTTATCACAATGAAGAAATTAAAAGAACAGTTTTGGAAAAGTTACCTCTTGAAAAAGAAGGTAAAATAAGAATTAATGTGATGATTTCTTGTTTTATATATTTTTCTTGGTTGTTTAAATTGTTAATTGATTGATGGGCCTGATATTGAGAATTATGGCTTAAATTTAATCTGTCTGATTTGGATATCTCAAGAAAGCCATTAGCATCCTGCTGAATTGAATTTAATTGGCTATTACCATAATTATTATTGAATGCTACAAAATTACTTTGTGCTACATTGTGGGATAGGGAATTTGAGGTTGCTTGTGTCAAAGATGCTTGCGTTGAAACAAGGGACACTTTCTGAGACTTAAATATATTTATTTTTTCTGAATGAGGTAAATCATCGTAAGGTATTGTTAATTCAGTACTTGGTTGTAAAGTCAAATGTATAGTATTGAAGGTTGGATAGATTGTGTTTTTCCTTGTGATTGTATACCTAAATTTCTATTCAAGTCTATTTTATTTAAAAGGCCATTTGTTAATTGACTATGGCTTTTAGCGATGTGTACATTTTTAGAAATTTAGCTATGCTGGTTCAAATTATTATTTAGTATATCATGAGGCCTTGACTGTAAACCAACTCTTTGTTGATCTAAATTACTACCTGTATCATGCAATGCTAAATTAGGGCTCACTATTCCACTTTGTGAATTACCTAAGGCTAGAGTGGTGGCCTGCCTATTATTTGAAACATAATTAGTTGGTGTTATATATGATTGCTTAATACCAAATCCATTATTTGTAGCTTGGTTCAATAGTGGCAATCCGAAAAATATAGGCCTTGAAAAGTCATCTTCGGAAGACTTTTATATAGCTGTCTGTGCTACCGAAAGCTTCTTATATAATCTCTTACATCACTTGGGAGTGCATCCTTTGCTCCCCTGCTATACTACAAAGCCAGTAATGAATGTCTGTGTCTGGGATTATTTTTGTGATAGTATGTTCAAAGCACATATTTGTGAAATATTTAGAACAAAGATATAGAATTTTACATTTGGGTTACTGAGAAATGGTGCTTATAACCTAAAAAGGTTTTTTATAAAAAATCTTTAAAAAGGAATATGCAATGGATTTTCTATAAATTCAATTAAAAAAGTGCTATGTTTATTTTATTTAAAACTTCACTTTTGTTGTTGATTCAAGTTCATAGTAAATCCATGTTAACCTATTTATAAAGGTACTATACAAGGCACAAAATCAGAAGAAGAAACCTCATCTAAAGAAAATGAGATTGATTCAAAAGCCCAGGCAAGCAATGATCAACCAATACCAGAAGGTTTCTTTGATGATCCAATTTTAGATGCTAAGGTAAGTTATTTCTAGTTTTTTAATATTTGTAAATTAGCTTTCTTTCTAAATTATTATATAAGAAATAGAAAGGGTAGGAAATGTATTAAGAAAATTGTGAATTGCTGAATAAAAGATATTTGAAATTTTATGAAGTATGTTAACAAGTCTGTGTTAAAATCCAAGAGTTACATAAACCTTAAAAAAGCTTGCACATTGAAGAAAGTTTTATTGTACTTTTTAACTTAAAACAAATTAATATAATTTTGAATAAACTATCTATATCTATAATAGGAGAATATAAAAAAAAAGCATTATAAATCACAAACTCTAAATGATACTTTATTAAGAAAAAGATTTACAAAGACCATTCATGAATATTAAGATTTCATCACCTTTTAGTAAGATTATAATGTGCATTAAAGCATAGAAATATATAAAGTTTTTAAAAATGATTAATTTAAGATGTTATAAAAAATCCACATGAATATTTTTACTGTCCAAACAGGTCTTGAAAAGCTTCATGTATATATTCAATCATATCAGTAGCTAGCATACTTCGTCCATATATTTTAAATGCTTTTTCATTGCACATTCTTACTAATAAAGAAGCAGCATAGCATGACAATGAAGATGTAATGATTATTTTGTCTGCTGATGATCTAATGTTCAATTTGTCAGCATTCATTAACATCCAATGTAAAAATATTGCAATAGACCCTGAAAGAATGTCTCCTTGACCTCCACATCGACGGCCAGATCCACCAGAGTCTAATTTCCATTGTGCATAACTAATGCCACATAAAACTTCATCAGTACTATCTTTTTTAAGGACTATAACATTTTTACACAATTTACTAAGCCCCAACTGCCCATCTAATTTGTCACATAGCCTTTCAAATTCTATTTTGTTTGGAGTCAATATTACTGGGGATGTAAAACTTTGGATCAATTCTAAATTTTGTGTTATCAAAAATAGACCATCAGCATCTATCACAAGAGGAATTTTTTTTTTCTTTATTATTACAATCAGTTCTGAGACTACTTGAAATGTTTTAGTTTCTCTGCCTAATCCAGGACCAATCACTATAACATGTAGTCTGTCCAACCAAAGAGATATTTCATCCACAGCATTTGGTTGCTCTAATAAAGGGTGAACTATTAAATCAGGACTATATGACTTAATAACTGTTGCTGCTGAGCTGGTACAAAATATATGTACTAGGTCTGCCCCAATCTAAAAAGAAAATGTTTGTTATTCTTAAACATAAGACATCTCAATTTCATTTGTTAAACTAAAAGATCTTATTTTAATTACAATTTTCAATGAGGCACATCCACTTTAAGACTCTTAAAATATATAGTTTAAACTTAATTTTGATACAAGTTTATGGTTGCATGCACTTAAATAATTTTCTATACAAATAAATCAAAAATATATCCCATATTTCATATAAAATGCATTAAGAAACTATATCTATCTATCTAATATTATCTTACTTTTAAGGCACTGATGCCAGCAAAATACGGAGCACCCGTATACTCCAGAGAACCTCCAATAACACCTATTCTTCCAGCTTCCCCTTTATGACTTTTACCATCTAAAGAAGGAATGCATGATTTTACTAATGCTATCATGCTAGGCTTATCCATCGTAATTGATTGAGTGCAATTATATATGGTAGAATACAATAATCGTTTTTGTCTTGTGAATAATTTACGGAACATTTGCCATCACTTCCTTCACGAATAAATATAGTGCGTTATTATACTAAGAATAATTTATATCTTAATATGACAATGATATAGCTTGTTATAATTTAACAATTATTAGTATTTATAACCAATTTATTAATGAATAGATAAAAATAAACCGGTGAACGCTTCTGTCAATGACAAATGACGTTTGAGCTTAGACTTTCCTTTCAGTGTGACCGTTTAAAAATAGGCAATCTCTAATGTGTGAATGTGTGGCTAGTACAAAGAAATAATCTACGAATATTTATGAGCAGATTTGAAGGGACACATGTTTTTACTCTTAACGCACACTAAAGTTTATCTCATTACATAAAATTCAATTCGTCAATCACTGAATTTTTAGGGCTGATCGCCACTGTTATGCTGCCTTCACAATCCAAAAATATTTAATTAAAAAATTATGATCTAAATAGTTATTGTCTCGTTGAAAAATCAATTTGTGACATTGACAAAGAAATGGGTATATTAATATATAATAACGAGCGTCACGCTAGATAGTTGCAACTTGGGTGTTATAGCTGAGGCGAGGAAAGATGTTAGCTGCTAGGCTTTTTGGGCGAGAAATTTAACTGTGTCGACAGAAGTTATATAGTTGTTTTTACTCACGAATTTAGTAGACCCAAGTCGTGATTCTAACATGCGCTTGTTGCGTTGGTAAAGCTAATTTTTTTATTCTTTCAATTCTGTATTGGTCATATTTTGTTCAACTTTCTTAAAGCAAAGTAGACTTTTGGAACGCTTACTCAGGGTGGTTAGGGGGCAGGCGAAGTACTTCAAACCCTTTATTTTTGATGTAGTCATCGATTTTTATAGGTTACACAATTGTTTTTTATGTTTTTTTTTAATTTTATTACCATTAGGTTAGAAACATTGAGTATAAAGACCCTGTTGAAGAAGAGTGGGAAAGATTTCAAAAAGAAATTAAGGAAGAGACTACTACATCAGCAGAAATAATAGCCGGTGAACAGGAGGAAGCAACAGCAGAACGTCAAATCGATGAAATAGATGAACAGATTCGAAACTGGTCAAGGTACAATTTGTTAATTATTTTTTCTTGTTACTTTTTTCATTCAAGTTTTTAAGTACGTATGGTCATTTTTTTTTCCTTTAGAGCGAAATCCCCTAAATCATTTTTGTTCCAAAATTAAAACAAATGTTTATAATATATTTATTAAATGTTTAACAACCAAAAATGAAGATAAGAACTAATCCTGTGTAATCTGGAAGGTTGGCTTTTTATATTTTTGGATAAGCAAATTTACTTTAATATATAAGGTTTAGTTTTAATATAAGTGGAATTGTTGTCATCACTTGTAACGTTACCACTTGTTGGCAAAGAAAAGTCCATATTTTATAGATTCTAGAAAACAATTCAACTGGTGCGTCATTGACATGAAATGTATATCGATTTTTATAACTAAAATTTGTATACTTGAGATTATTATTGGAAGTGTTTGAATGTGTCCCATTCTCAGCGATCCATTGGAAATCTATAAAAACTCATCAAACACACTTTATCCTAACTGCTACTAAGAATCTCTAGCAAATCTACACAGTTTGAATCTGCTCCCACATGGGGACCGTAGTCACCTTCGCCCGTTCACACAGTTACACACTCATTATGTGTTGAACTAACACCACTGCTCCAAGTGTTATAAACGTAGTGGCGTATATATTTTTGCTTCGGTTCTCACATTTTCCTCATTATTAACACAAGTATTTAGCAATTTAACATAAGTATTTTGTAAGGCAGAAAGAATGAAATTTGGTACAGTTTTTCTTGGGAATCGGTTAATTTCCTTAGCGGTCTCTATTACAGATACGGTTTATGCTTTGATCTTCAATACAGTAACATGAAAAGTAGCTGTCGTTGTACTTATAAAAAATAACCACAATTCAGAGCTGTGATGATACAAAACGCTTTTAATTATTTATCGAAGCTCAGAAATTAGTATTTTAAACGCAAATAAAGTACAACTCTCACTCGCCCGTATGCATTAACGCAAGCCTTCTATTTTTAACCTAGAAGTTAACGATATTATGTGTCAGCTGTATTATTGAATTCTAGAACTACGCAAACGCTATAAATACAGATTTTTTTCCCATTAATGTATTCAAAGTCTCAGATCGCATTGTGGATTGACTTCACATTTATCTTTTATAATTTTAAGGGCGTCAAAGAAATACAGTTTGCCTGATGATGGCTCATGACACCTACGTCGATCCTCAAAAAATATTTCAGATGCACATGCATTATTATGCATTATCCCAGGGGTACTAAAGTAACCCCTGGGACTTAGAATGCTTATCTTTAAACACTATCCGTGTTTGTTTTCAAATTCAAATTAAAAGTGCACGGGCGTTTAGGCATTATAAAAACTTCTTTAATCACACCATAGTCAAATACTAAGGTAATGAGTTACTGACATATATCTCGGGTCCATCAGCCGCCCCATAATCACGCCACGTCAAAGGATTTTTGTTTTGTCAAAGGGAGATATTTTCACTTAATGTGAAGATGAGGACATTGCTGAGAGCGGGGCTAACGGTAACGTTAGGTATGTCCCCTGCCCCACCATGCAAAAGCATATGTGCAATATAAAGCACTGGCATACCTCTCACTGGCTCGAAATTGCTGAATTTTTAATTGAAAATTTGCAGGGTTCTTGACTTGGAATTAAAAAAAGAAGAAACGAAAAAGAAAAATCAGGATGTAGAATTGATGAGGGAAGAGGAAGACAATGATTCTGAAAATGATGTCGACATTGATGAATTTTTGGATTGGCGAGCAAAAAAATCGTACTGTTAATATGTTGTAAAAGTAATTTGTAAAGAAATAATAAAAATTGTTAAATACTTTTAATAAAGTCATAACTCATTGCATCCCCAGTACCAGCATCTCCCATTATACTGCATTAAATGAAGAGCGGCCCGAAAACATAAATACAATTACTTTTACAATATTACAATTATGGGGTTGGGAAGTACTGGTCTTAACTCTAAACGGTCTAACTAGATAATTTAATGATTTAATGTATTTATGTGACTCAGTCCTAGCCCTACAGAGTTATGGAATAAAGGTCTATGGTACATAACAAGGAACAAGAATTTTTTAATGCTTATTACAACAACTAAACTGTTCAACGCAACGACAATCGCTCTACTATTCATCATAAAATAGCTCGAGGCCTGTGACAGTTTTTATCAACATCATTGAAATGTGATAAATCTGTTTGCAAATAAGCAAACAGTTCGTCTGATGGTCACAAGTGTAGCATAATAGTGAAAACTTGTTTGATATGGCTATGTGAAAATCTGTATTTTTTACTTTTTTTACGTGAAATTAGGGTCGACCTACTTATGTAAAAAATTTCAAATATTAAAAGTCATCGTAATTTAGTTATCTGTGGTTGTTCAGATACTTTTGTTTTGAAGTATTGTAGTGATTTTGAATGAAAATGTCGAATCATGACGTCGAACAATTTCGTATTTTTATCACAAAATTGCGAACAGAAGACGATATTAAACCAATTCTAAATGATATAAAAAAGTTGTTTGACTGTAAACCAGCTTCCGATGCAAAATACGCTCTAACCTGCGTTGGCATTTCGAATATAGTCCGGTGTCTTGATGTTCAAGATAAGTTAGTGTATTTTACTTTTTGAGAGGACTTAATAAAGTTGAAACTTTACTATTATAATTATTTATTTCCATTATACAGGTCAAATGTTGATCTCACATGTGAAGTTCTTAAGATTTTCTTTGATAAGTGTGGCGCGGGAGAAATTATAAAACACTTCACTAGTCATATAATGTATTTACTTCGTCATGAAAAAGACTGCGTAAGAAGACTTGCAGTTGATGAGGTAATTAAACATTATTCTGGTGTAGACTGATTGATTAAGGCAATCATTTACCTAGTACTAAAGTATAGCCTTTAGCATAGTAGCAATGGGGTGACCCCATATTTAAAAGGACCAATTATTATGGTGATTCAGCTTCACATTAGCAAATGCAGTGCAAACAAAATGTCACTAGATCCGATGGCAATCAAGCAAAATAGTACAGAAAGGTAAAAGGTTGGTTTCAAGTTTCAGGAAAGTTTAGTCAGGATCAAGATGTGTGGGACCTATGTTCAGCAGTGGATTAAAGATTGTTTTTTTTTATAGAATTTCTTTAAGAAAGGTATAGGCTCTTTCCTTGAAGGTCCCTAAGCTGTATTAATTCTGAAATACTGCTTAGGTTACTAGTTATTGTTTGTGTTTCAGATACTTAAATCAATGAAAACTGATTTATCACTCTTACCAGTCCCTCAATATATTGATGTATTTGTAGCAGTTGGACAAATGGTTTGCGATAGAGATATGGGTGTTGCCAGTAAATCAGTTAATATAACATCTATGTTGCCATTTGAAGCTTACCCTAAAGTTTTGGAAGAAATGAAGATTGCTTTAGATCATGACAGTAGCAGCAAATGTAATACTTATGAGGTATATGGTATTATTATGATAGTGAAGATGTTTTCTATAAATTCTCAAATAATGTCTTATTTTTTTTGTAAAATTAGTAGTGAAAATTGACACAGTTCATCTAATGGTAAGTGAGGAACATGGTCCATGACATTTTCATGTCACATTGTCACTCCTCAGCACTGTAGCGGTAGGCCTTGTTACCTGCCATTGGCTCTCTGGATCCCTGCAAATCTTCCTACTTTTGCCAATTTTCCTAACTAAATGTTAATATTTATATTTAAATGGATACTAATATATATTTAATTGGTGTAAATCATAATGAATTATTTCACTGTCAATTTGAATTTAGATTGAAAAAAAATTTACTTGAGAAAGCAGTAAAAAATATTATTGCTTTCCTGGTGCTTCCTTATTTGATAAAATTTTCCTCCATAATCTTAATTTTTTTACAACACATTTTTACACTTTAAACATTAAATCTATGAAAAAAAAGCAATGAGAGCTATAGGAGTTCCCCTACACAAGCAAATCAAGTAGAAACCCCGGTGCCAGCACCAATGAAAATTAATTATAAATTTAATTGCTGATTTGCTACATGCTTGGCAGTGATGGAAAAAAACTTTAGGAAATCTATATTCTAAGAGACAAATATAGTAATTAAATCATAACATGGCATACAAACAAAGCAATACATACTCCAATAACCATTCTAAAGAGGAAGCTGTAATACCAGTGTGAAATTGCACTGCTAAAATCATCTTATAAAATGAAAATATGTTATCTAATTGAAATCATGTTAAATTTTGTTTTTATCCTAAACTTTATAAAACTATATAACTACTATAAACTATTATTTTACATTCAATCAATTTCTCTTTTTTCCCAGGTTGTTATTAATATATCCTCAAAATCGAATGAACTTTTTAAACTATGTATTGATTATGGATATTTAGATCATATGATATCAGAACTTAGTTCAAGTGATATTTTATTTCAACTCAACATTCTGGAATTATTATCTAGATTAGCTGTCAAATCTCATGGTATTCATTATTTGGTAAAAGAAGGTGGTTTGGAAAGGATTTCGGAATTAATTGGAGATCTGCAGACTAATCCATTAAGAGATCTTTTGATACCAGGTACATTTTAATTAAACTCAAATCTCCATGTTAAAAAAAAAACTGAAGTAGAGTTTGATTACAAACTATCTAATAATATATTCAATTTTTTTTTGTGTTTTCTAATGTGGTAAACATTTCAGGCTACATTAAATTTTTTGGAAACATTGCACATCAATATCCAAAAGAAATATTCCGGAAGTACCCTTTTTTTTTAAATTCTATTTTTGATGCAATTGAATCCTGTGACCAATCAGCATTACCAGTGGCTCTAGATACTCTAGGTTTTATTGGTATCACCATTGAAGGAAAATTGTGTCTTGCAGCTGTTGGTAAGTATTATTATCAAACATATATAAATAAAATTTTAGTTCCAACTTGATATTTGATATAGAAAAGTTTTTTAAATGAAATTATGGAGACCAAATAGCATATACACTATCCTTAAATCGATTACCTCTATTTTATGCTGATATTTTGAATGGGCCTTCCTACAAGGGGCGACATAATTTTATAAGATCACTTGCACTTTCACAGCTAAAAAATACTATTACTATATCATATGTACATGCAATGACATAAACTAATTAGTACACATATTGGAAACACTATGAGCATGGTCAAAATAAAGTTCAATATTTTACATATTGCATACAGGTAATCAATTATTTAAATATGCCGTGGTATGTGGTGGAGCTCATTGTATAAGTGCTTGCTTTATTTCACGGTACTTAAGCAAACCGAGTATAATCCCCGGTGCCGGCACCAATGACATTGTTAATTGCAATTTTAAGTGCTAATTAACCATGTGCTCGTCGGTGAAGGAAAACCTGCACATCTAAGATATAATAATAACTGAAAAACCCTGTCCCATTACATATACCCGAGATATGTCGCAAAAAATAGGTATCGATGAGGCAATTATGTGTTCGTGATTTTATTTTCGCCTGTTGTTACGAAAGGTGCCTAATACATTATTATCGAGCGTGAATAAAGCACGCGCGTATAACGGTTTGTACATGTCTGGTCTTTTTTACCTTTGGCATACTCAATTGGCATCAAAACGAACTAGACACTAGACAGAAAAGTCCGCACAACTATGACGTCCCACAGAATGCACCATCCGAGGTCGTTAGTAATGAGGCTGTACTTACCGCGGAGGCATGTATGCCGTGGCCTTTTAAGTACTGTAACTATCCACAAACGCGAAGTGTGCAGCTTACTACTTATTTTAAGCCTTCGTAACTGCTTACTTTCTGAACTGTGCCTTCCATATGTATGTGACAAACAGGTACAGTGTCTCTGACCGAGACGCCGTATGGAAGCAGGAGCTCCATGGAAGGTACTACGAGGCTCTTCACGAGCCGCTTGTAGATACCGTTGCCTCCCTCCAATGGCTACGCTTTGGTGATCTTTTTGTGTAAAACGAGGGTTTTGTCCGTGCGGTACACGAACAGGTTATTAAGCCCAACAACACAACTATCGGAGATAAATCGGAACAACAGATGAAGAACGGCCCGCCCTGTCGTCCCTCAGGCATGATATCTCAGTTCCATATCTTTCTCGTTTCGGTATCTCGGCATGTTACCTTTTTTGGGAATTGCTAACTCGTAAGTATCTGCACAGGCACAATCTAGTAGCAAGGATACTCTCGGAAGCCATGATTGAAACCGCGCTAGGCTCTTCTGGGACCGCCCATCATCAAGGATACTTTTAATTGACACCACCATCCCATATCAGGAGAACTTCGTAAGAGTCGAAACAGACACAATATCTTAACCTGACACACGAAGTGATATGTGGGGTGGCATACCAACCCTATAGCCATATGTGCAAATGGGTTAATCCCAACCAGCCCCTCCATCACTGGATCCCGGGTCAAGTAGCTTCAAGCTCAAATGCAGAAGGTGGTGTGGTATATATATATATAAACTGTTTCTTTACAATTTTTTATACATGGCTACACTATACACTTGTTTTTATATTGCAGGAGCTCAATTTATTCAAGCTGTAGAAAAGGTTGGGGAATTAATAAGAAATAGTTCCACAGAAATAAAAATTAGAGCCTTATACTGCTTAGCCAGTTTAATAAGCATTGAAAGGGATAAACAAAAAAGTGGCCCTGTTGATCACCGAGTATCACTTATGACAAGGGAGTGGTTTAGAAGTCTAAATAAACAGAGTGGTGCAATGGAGACTATGTCTGAAATATGTAAAAACCCTTTCTCGGATATCAAACTAGCTGCATTTAGTGTACTTGATGCAGTTTGCCAACATTTGTGGGGTGAACAAGATGTTGCAAGAGTTGCAGGTGTGCAGAAAATTATATTTATGTTATTCTTAAAAGTTTAAATGTCATAATATTAAAATAAAATCTGTCATCTTTTATGCCAATCTGAATAGAAAAAGATAGCAAGTGCATATCTCTCATCTATAAGTTACTTTAACATTATTCAAAATTACATATGTAACAGCCAGTAGGATTTGTTTCCACAACTGTTTGAATGCAACACGGACATGCTCACTACTAATAGAAAAATATATTAAAATAATACTTCAGTTTTTTTCTAATCTTTATTCAAATATAAAAAAATAGCAAATAGTAAAGCTCTCATTAAAAGGCAATGGGCCTGTGTACTTATAACAAGGCCCATGCCAGTTGGTAGTGTATGTATTATTAGGTTTGTTTTTCAGATATTTTCTATTTTACAAACAAGCTATCATAAAATCTGCATTATTAATGATTATATAATTGGTGTTTCCCATAATTGAATTCCTGACATCTTGAAACCGATTTTCTAGGGTTTCCAACCCTAAAAAGTGGAGGGCAGGGCAAGGCAAAATCACTTTCTGGGTAAATTCGAGTAAAAAACAATGTATTTTAATAGCTGTGACAAAGGACTATACTAAATATAAATGTTTTAAATCTCTACTAACAATGTAATGTATATATGCTTGTTTGTTTAAAAAGTGCAAAATTATTACAACTCAAAAGTGGCCAACAATTTTTTATGATTTGTGAGCATTTCAAATTCATTTCAATTGTGGGGGAGCCTATTAAGACTTTTTGACAAATTCATGTATTGGCTAGGGTTGGCAAACCTAGCTCATACAGTAAACAAATCACAGAAAAAGATATCAATTAAAGAAGCATTCATAACTTCAACTATATTTAAATGTTTTTTAGGTTTTGTGGAGTACCTACTAGATCGATCTATAAATGACACAAAGGAGGCAAAAGAAATTAAATATGATATAATAAAAAGATTATCAGGATCATCTGCATTTGAGGCTAATATCCTTATAAGATTACAAAAATATGTAGACCAAGGCCCATTTTATTCAGATACAAATTTGCAACTTGCTATGGAAGAAGGGGACTGATTGCTATATTGAGTGTAAACTTTAATTTAGATTAGTGTATCACAATAAATTACTTAATCATAGCATTATTTTGCTACTGAAACAGTTGCATTATTTAAAATATACCAAGTGTTAATTCCTTTTCTTTGTTTTCTTCCCTTTTGTTTCAGATGTTGCTTTACGTTTAGTTCCTTTTGATTTGTTGCCACCATATTTAGCTGCTAGATCATCTATTACAGAAATCATTTGTTCTCCTCTTAACTGCTGTCTTTGTTTGATCATAAGTTCTAAACTATTTTTTCCTTCAAAAAGAGATTTTTTTTAATATTTATATTTAATAATTAGTTAAATTTACAGATGGCTAATTTAAATTAATTTGTATAGAAAAAAAATGACTATGTTTGTGCACACTTCTCACTTCCCAACAGTGTTAATATCAACTAAATTTGGGTCATGTATTGCTCATCTGCTCCTGGTTATAATTAATGGATGCAAGATAGCACCCAAGGGGTAGTTGTGTCAACTTTAAATTACATCAAATTCATTGAATATGTCCAAGACTCATCAATTCTACAGATTTTGTGGTTATTAATATTACCAATTCTATAAAACCCTAAACAGTGCAAGGGATAGAGAGGGAGAGCAGAACAGTTTATTGTAAAAACCAATATATTCTAGTATTTTTATATAAATACTTTTACCTGATCCTAATCCTAATTCAGATTTCAGTTCCTCAGCCTCCTGTGCTTCACGATTTTCTTTAGCAATTCGCTTCTGACGCTTTTTGGCTGGCTCATGTGTGAATATTTTATATGCGGGGATTTCACCTTTTTGTATCATTTCCTTCAATCAAGACCATATATAAATTAGCCATATGGCCATACACTATTATTTTTACCTAGTTTAGCATTAAATAAGAAAAACAAAAATCATCAAATTGCACGCCTAAATCTAAACCTGAAGTGAAGAATTGTGGTAGACTATTCTCCAATACTGTCTAATGAAGAAGGAAGGAAGGCAGGCCTATTCTAGCAATGAGTTATATATTTATATTATATATTTTAAATATGTGCATGTGCAAGGATTAACCTGCAGTAAAACTTAAAATTGTATTATATATTATTGATGTCATGGGTTTTTGTCATCATTTGCCTTCAGACACTGCTAATTTGTCACACTTCATTGTGAAAAATATATTATAAATTTAGGCTTCTGAAGAAAATGTAAATTTTGCTATTGCTTTTGATTACTATGTTCTTGAAAAGGTTTGTTATTACCATCTTAACCCTCAGGGGTGACACACAGATCTCTATCATGGATAATTATCAAAATCAGATTCAGGTATAGGCAGCATTTATTATCATTTGTTTATCAAATATAAAACTTAACCTTACCTATTTCCTGATTGGGGCAAATATAGATAATCAGCATTATAAAATATGACAGGGAGTGCTAATGGACTCACAAGTACTAGGTAGTGAGAGTTGAAGTACAATGCACAAATCATCAATTCACCAAGGTCACCCCAGGAAGCTTACAAATATATCAGATGATTTCTGCACTTCTGGTAGGAGCTGGGCTGGCTTGAATGGCCAATTCCTCTCAAGCATAACAAACCAATTAAGAGCTTAAATGTGGAAAATCTAATCCCACCTACACACACCCACATATCCTTAATACAAAAAATTTATATGAGTACATGCCTACAGATTTTATGTAAGCTTTTACTCACAAACACTACCTTATATATATATCACTGCTTAAACATAATTATATAAAATGAGGCAATATTAAAAATTTTACGTACAGTAAGAATTCCTCTGAGTCTTGGTTCATGTTCCACTCGAGCAAATTGAACTTGATCAACAATATAGTCCATATCACCCTTTCCAGTTAGATATGCATGTTTTAAGTCATTCTTTTCATCCTGAGATCCTAAAACAAGACAATTTGGAGTTAATAAACAATTTTTAAAGGAACAGTTTTTAAAGGAAACAATTTGAAAGTCTGTTATATTATTTCTATTGCATGTCAAGACCAGAAATATATTTTTTAACAATATTTTATTTATCACTTCTTATAAAATTAACCAGTGTTTCAGAACTGCGTATATTTAAATCCATTGATTTTAGATGACCTAAATATTAAGAATCATATGTATTATGCTCTACAACAGTTAACAAGTGGATTAATGTAGTGTATATTATACAATTAAAATTATGATGGTGATCTCAGCTTGTCCTTACAATTATTATAAATTACAATCTTTAGAACTTATATTTATATATATTTTTAGAAATACCATATAATAAGAAATTACCAATATATTCCTTTTCATATGCAACAATGTCTTCTTCAGTAATTTTTTTAAATAGAAGTCTCCAATACATTGACCAATCACGCTCTGTAATTGAATCATTTTCATCTACAGATTTGCTTTCATCATAAGATGCCCTCTTATCTTTGTCACTGAGAATGGCATGTACTGCACCCAAAACTTTAAATTTTTCAGTTGCTTCAATTTTTTTATCTTCACTGACTCGATCAGGATGTACTTTTAGTGAGAATTTATGATAGGCTTTTTTTACTGAAAAAATCAATAAAGAGATTGAATATAATTAAAACTTGTTCGAACTTACCAGTTTGAGAAAATACATAATTATTATTCATGTGCTTAAACAGTAAATGATATATAATTATATAAAACCCGATACCTTCCTTTTCAGTTGCTGTCTCAGTTATTTGTAAAACTTCATATAGGTTAGTGGTATTAAAATACTGTTCACATAATTTTAAAAGACCCATTTCGTAATTATCAGCCCTGTTTAAGTTAATTCTAAACTACAATCCTTTTAAAAATGGTAACCGGTATTAGTGTGTATGTGCGTATTGCATATAAAACTAATGTCAACATGACAATTGACAACTAATTCATATTCCCGCCAAATTAAGATTGTTTTTTCTTAGCGGAAAGGCAAAATGTATCCTAATCATTTTCTATCTATTATTCTATTATCGTTAAAATCGATTTTCTTCAAAATTGTAATATAGAAAGCCACTGAAATTACAAAACTTAAAATAAAATGTGTGTATGTTGTTTCACCATTTTTGACAACAAAATTAATATTTTATTATAACTCTTAATTTTATTCACAATTGGTTGAATGTAAGCCAATCAAAGCATAGGTCAAAAGTGCGACATGTTTGCGTCTTCCAAAGACGTTGATGTTAATATATTATATAACCTAAATGTCACTAGAAATTATTTAGTTTTAATATTTATTATTATTATTTAACAAATAGAATCTAGTGAGAAACCATTCAAAAATAAAATCCTTTTTTTTATAGAATAGGTGGCAATGGAGCAAGCAGCTTACATGATGGTAGGTCATTTCCGATGGCCATGGTCATACGCTGACAGTAGGTCATTTGTCATTTATTAAAATTTTAAATCTCACGTATTTTAAATATATCCGAAAGGGCAGAAATAATTTAATTACATAGATCAGGATATAACACAAGTCAATTTTCGAAATTTGGATTATACGAGAAGGCCAAGTAGGCAATTTCCAAGACCACAGGCGAAGTAGTCGACGTCCTGAAGTAACGAGCATGCAAAGGGAAAAAATGAGACGTCTATGAATAAAATGGCTTAACGCCTACGGTCCATTTTGCAGAACAATTTGACGTCAGTGCCGAATCTAATTGCCGCAATTAAAAAAAAATTGATTGAAATTGTAATGGGGCCGGGGGCCTTGCTGGGTCGCAGGTTTTTAATTATAGAATAAACTTCGGTGTATGTAACTTGAGTAACGGAATCGTGAGATGAATGTTTCTTTAGTCGTGCGATCGACCTCGCTGTCCACCATTGCAAGGTGAGCGGCTTCGATCGGTTAGGTGCTGGGTGAGCATTAGAGCTCGAGATTGTCAGCCAAACATGCGGCTTTCTTCTCATCGTCTAAGAAGGCGAGAGGTTTATTTGGACGCGCTAAGGGAGCGACGGACAGACGGACGCGATTGTGATAGGGGCGTGGCGGGTCATGGCTAGCTGACAGAGCGAGGCTTCTAGGAAGTTGAGGGTTGCGTGTCGATGGGCACGCAGTGCAAGGACTTTTTATAGTTGATAAAAGTTCCGCCTTAAGCGCTGGAAGTCCTATTTTTCTTAATGATATTATAGTACCAAAGTTGGGATTGCGAGTGTGCAGTTTGAGGAATTGCACTAGGAGACTGTCGACTTGGTGATCGCGAACGAAATTGAAGATTTCATCGCGTTGATTATTATTACCATTCGCGTTAAATAAAGGCAGCTTTAAAATTAACGATCGCGGACAATACATGTTGGTAGCGCATCGTGGCGCCAATCCTGACTTCAGACTTGCCATTGGAGTCCATCAGTTATTTCACGAGGGCTAATTCGACAGTGCCGTTGAAGACGGCGGCGAAGCGACACACAAGGTCGAGGTTGCTTTCGTTAACGGGTCGTTCGGCTGGTGGGGAGGGCTGCTCAACCGTTTGAGCGACGTTCGTTACACTGACTGGCATTTGCCATACGGGGCGAGTTTAACTGATGCCCATAAATTAGCTCGGTTGTTTTTTGCCAGGGAGATCTTAAATTTCGATTGGTCAAACAAAATACCTTCAAATCCATCTACGATCGATAAATCTTTGACGTTATAACACTACAAAATACGATGAACATCGTGTACTGCTTAGAGTGTGGTAGAATTAGTCACAATAATATTTTAAGCGAAAATAGACCTCGTTATTTTGTTCTAGAATAAGTGCCAAACGAGCAAGCAGCTCACCTGATTTTGTAATATACAAACGACGTTCAACTTGAGGGTGGTAAAGTAATTTCGTTGCTATACATAGAGGAGTTCTTCAAAATCTTCCTCCTTCCTTCGCTGTTAGCCCGAGGGTTTTTACAGTTTTACCGGGTTGAAAGGCGACTGAACGCTTATGGCACTCAGCCCATACCTTTATTAGTGGGTAACCAGCACAAGAGCTTCCGGAGAGAGGGTGCTTCGGCTTGGGCCGTTACTCTGTTATGCGAGAGTGACTGACTTGAGGGTGCCGGAGAGGGCCGATTCGGTCAGTTACTTCTGACTACGGATTATTTAAATTCATATCAGTATTATTATTAACTATATGTACCACTACTTCGGATGCGTAGGCGCTGGAGAAGACTTGGCGCAAGAAACTTCAGCGACGCCTCTATCAGTGTTGACTGGTAGCATCATAATGCAAAATACCTATTTTTATATTGCATTTTAATATCCCATTACCTTCTGTAATGTAATTTCTTCTAAAAACTATTTTTAAAATAAATAAATACGTAAAATGCAAAATGGTTTTGTTAAGTTTTTAATTCATAATTTTTTTCTTAGATGTAATATTGCTTTATTTATGAACGCACCCAATGTAGACGACAACAGCAATAATGCCAATATTGCAAGTCAAACTTAAAATGTTTACTAGTTTTTTCAGACCAACCATCATACGAACAAGACCTGGCTGTATGGACTAAAGTCCTTTGCCTTTCCCATTAGGGATAAATTAATATCATCATTAAAATGTTTACTGTTGTTTCTCAATGTCGAACAAAACAATCAATGACATAATTATTATCGATCGTACTGTGTTGATTACTTTGTTTTTTTGTGATTTTACTCAGTTTTCTTTACTTGCTAAATAAATAAAATGTAAGTTATACATTATATATTTTTATATGCTCTAGTGAGTAAGCATCAGTTTGTTAAACATCATAATATTTAATATTTATTTCTAGTATTCTAATCTAAGATTCTATATATATATATAAATCTATATATAGTGTTATAGAATGTAAGTAGAACAGAATATCGAATTGTTCGTCCACATTCTGTGTTTTTGTTTATTTTACGGTTTAAACGTTTTTAATTTACAATAAAACATTATCAACCGTAAATCCGTGTGATAAGGTAATAATGCTATTTTATTTTCCACACATGAATAGTTTTTTTTCAGGGATAAGAACATTCCGTTCATTTCAAAACACTTCTTCATAGACATTGAAATTGATCCTAGAAACACAAATGTATCCACACTGAAAGGAAGTTTCAATGCTACAACAAACTTTTTGAACTATTTATATATATATGTAAATAAAATTTTTTGATTTTGTAAAACAAAATTATTTCGATTGCAAAATGAATACCTAATAAAATAACATTCTCTTCATTAAGAAATAATAATAAACGCAGATATTCTATGGAACAAACAATAAACTATTAAATATAATTTTGCAGGGAAAAGGACAGGCTGGTGTAGTAGCAGATTATGAGATATTGAAAATACAATATATAACAACAAGACGAGAAAGCATGTTGGTCAAGGGGTATAATGGCTCATTAGATTGATTGTGATACATTTGTGAGAAAGTACTTTGGCTTGCAGAAGGTTTAAGGGAATTCAATCAAAAGTCAATGAACTATGACAAAGTAAGTGAGCTGATTATGGACATTTAGTCTCAATTTGATTTAAACCTGACAAAAATATTAAAGACTTGCCAACAATGGATCAAATATGATCAAAGCTTTCAAAGTATATGGAAAAGATGAGACACAGGAACATTTCAAAAGAGACTTGGTTTTTATTCAAAATATTGAAGATGCATAATAATATTGAGAATAATGGGTATGATGATGATAATGTGTTAATCCTAATACACTTTCCAGAGTCCTCGGAAGAATTAGAAGATTTTCAACTGCCTAATCAAAAATTTGATATGATGCAGCCATGGCAAAATGTTAAGAACTTTGGAATCTGTGTTCAAGATCTCCTAAAGCCTATGAAATTTATTTATAATCAACTGGATAATCCCCTTATTCTCCATCTCCAATTCAATGGAATTCATACTATAATTCCATTGAAGAACTACTTGATATGAGATAAAGGATATCAAGGAATATTTGTCTGAAGTGTTTGGTAGTGTGAACTATAACAGTGTGGCCTCATGGATCATAAAATTAATATATACTCTATACCCTTAGAAAGATGCCATATTATATCTGTGGTCATAGATCAGTCTATGATTAGTACATTTTTGCTCAGTATGACTTATTAATATATATTATATAGGTATAATCGTCAAAAAATGCTCTTTCATTTGGTCATATCAGGATAACTACATGCAAAATTACTGTTGTATTGAATGCTAATCAGATTATGATAACTTTTATATTTCAACTTTTTGCGATTATACCTATATTAATAAGTCATACTGTGCAAAAATGTACTAATCGTAGACTGATCTATGACCACAGATATATATCTTGGAACTCAAACACAAATGTATGAAATCATACTTGACAAGCAATCTTACTTGTATATTCAGACACATTTGATAAATATTAGTTTTAAGAAATAACATATGATTAAATCTTAATGTTTGATGATCTCTGTTTATTACCTAATTTTTAGTGACAGAAAAATATATCAGTTATTTTTTGGCAGCCTAAACATAAATTAATATACAGAATCTATTATCTCAATTTGGATGTGTAGTTTTCTTTTGTTTAAAATTGTTGTCACATTGACACAAGTTTAAATTTTTACAAACATATTTTTCAACAGGTTTACATCTATGTTAAAATATTTTTTGTGTTATGGATAGTGTTAAACTTGCATGTGGTGATAACAATGACATGCTATCAAAATCACTGAGACCTCTAGAAGAAGAAGGAAGAACAAACATTGTTGACATCATGGAAAACAAGACTGATATTGAAGACATGAATGATAAAAAATTCATTCCTAAAGAGATTACTTCACAAGTAATTGATGACAATGAAGTTAAATTGAATGAAAGAATAGCTCAATGTAGATGTATAATTGAATCTTTAAAACATGAACTTAGTGAAGAAAAATCTAAACTAGAAAAAGCAAGCATATCATTCCAACAAGAAACATCTAAAGCAAATTTGTATGTGTTAGGTGGTGATGATAAATTAAACTCGGATAAATATGTACGAGAATTATTGCTTGAAAGTAATTCATATTCTGTTTCTATGGATGGCAGATTTAGATGTGATGAGAACTTAATTGAATATGAAAAACAACTCCAGCGTTATCAAAATACACTAAATATGGCCCAAATTGAGAAGAAAAATGCTATCCGGAAGCAAATGCTTGCCAAAGCTTTTAATTTGAAGCTCCTTGAAGTTGAAAATCAATGTAATATAGAGTTACTTCGTGTAAAACAAAGTCTTCAATGTTTAGAGCCATTACAAATTATAGCTAATAAATGGAAAGCTAGGACTACTGATGATATTTACGATTTGAACAATTTTGAGCTTATTCCTAGGTATCCTGAAATAAATTCAGACGCCTTTACCGATTTCAACAAAATAGTAATCAATTCAGATTTTAAAATTACCGTGGAGAAATTTGAAAAGTTGGAACATAATGATAACCCATTGGATTGATAATATTAAATTGTTACTGATTAAAAGCAATAAAGTTATTTGGGAAATTTAATGTATTCGAAATTAAAATTGTTAATTAATTTATAAAAAAAATGTTTGATTGTAGTAAAGATAGTAGACACATGCTGCACAATATCACAAAAGGTTCAGATGTATTAATTTGGAGGTATTTAAATCAGAGTAGTTAAAAACAGGTCTAAAATACAGCGGGGTTTCAAGTCTTATATAATTATTTTATAGTTTTACATGATTGACTATCAATATAAATAATAAAAATAATGATATCAACTTATTATTAGTCCAGTGAAGAACATATGCACTCTTAGATAAAATGCTAATTGTTCGAAGTTTTTGTGGTTCGGAACATTGCCTTTTATTTAACCGTAGGTACCATTCTTCTGTTCATAATCTTTATGGTTTATTATAAGATTTGGTAAAATTACCTTGCTATGCGATCGTCTGACGAAAGGTACCGATCATTTATAGACAAGTGTTAGATGATTGGAACTGATTTTATGACGTCAATACGCTTATGACAGGTTCTGATTCAAAGTATAAACTGCAAATCAGTAGTTGGGTTGGGTAAATGTTATATTTACTTATTGAATAATTTATATTAGTTATAAATATATAATATACAGGTATCTATTATTAAGATATTTTCGAAATAAAAATCAAGATACAAAAGAGTTATCACTCTAGAGGATTAAAATGGAATGACGGATTGCCAGGTTATGTATTCGGTCAGCGATCAGGGATCAGATAATAATAAAAAAAAAATGTTAAAATGATATATGTTTTTCATTTATTAATTTATATTTGTTGTGAATATTGAATAATCATACATTAAAATACTGTTCTTTGTATTTTACGTAATAATTTTATTATCGAGAAGATATTTTCGATATAAAAATTAAGACACAAAGGAGCTGTCATCCTTGAGGTTCAAGATTGAATGGCTTACCAGTAGTTATATTAGGTCGATATCACTAAGAAAGTAGCATTGTAGTGCAATTGTATTTCTGATAGTCAGTGATTAATTTACGGTAGCTTTGCCAGGTAGGGCATCTGGTATGTTTAATATTTGACGCAATTTCTTAAAAAAATCAATATCAGTTGATAACTGCCACTTATTAAACATGAGTTGGTATTTATTGTTCGTGACAAAAATGCAACTGAATTTACCCGAGATAAGCTTGTTCATAGAGAGCCAAAAGCCATAAATTTCACAATGAAAGCATAGGTCTCTGCTACATGCTGCTGCATATTGTCGATGTATTTGGTATGGTTACTGATAGCACTAGAAATCTATTGCTCAGGTATCGTCACTAGTAAGGATCTAATTCAATTTAGCCCTCACGGGCGACAGGTAAGTTCATTTCACTCGTACTTCCATTTATAGTTTCTATCAGGCCGACTTTACCTCGTTAAAATTATTAACTGTTGTACAAACTTTCAGACACCGGTATTTATGCTTATCCTAACACTCGCATAACGTCTTACTTTCATAAACATCCAATATAGTGATTTTGATTCAATGAATATAAAAAAATAATAAAAAATTTTTTCATTACATCCAGAGTGACGAACTAGCACACAGTTCACCTGATGGTAAGTGATTCCTGCGGCCCATGACAGGACATCCGTGAAAAAGAATCATAATGCAGTTGTCATTCTCGAGGATTGAGATGGAATACCTACCACACCATACCAGTAATAAAGGTCTCCGGACCACACCCACTATATGATACCAGCAGCATTATGCTGCTATTTCACGCTGATATTCTGTGAGGGCGTGGTCCTACTCCGGTCGAGTTGACTAATTCATTCTGCAGCTTGAAATAAACTAGCTGAATAATGAATATAACCATAAGATCTGGGATTCGGATTATGAGGATTCATAATAAACTCTTAACTCGAAGAGTAATAGTATATCTTTAAATAAATTGAGGTGTGTTAGATTATTGACCAGTAGAGGGGCTTCTATTTTCTTCCTCTCTCTCTCTCTTCTTCGACCACTTTCTTTACGAATTCACCTAGTGGTAAGTCAACTGCGGCCCATCACATCCATCCTCAACAATGATTCAAGATCTACGCATTGTCACCTCTAAAGACTGAAATGGAATGGAATACCATGGTAGCTGTAATTGGATCCTCGGATTCTAACGGTCAGCATATGAAACCTCATAGCATTACGTTGCTATTCTATGAGGGCGTGGTGCTTCCCCGGTTGAGCTGACCCATTTATTTTTTAGCATGGAACTAGTTGCATTGTGCCCCGTATCAATGTGGTAACTGAGAAGAAGCTGATTTTCAGTGTTACTCCATCATACAAAAAGTTTTAGTCGCCCAACTTTATTTATCATTCTGTAACAATAAGCTTTGGAATGTAAGGATTTCTTACTAGTAGCTCAGTCTTGGTATTCGTCTAACATGAAAATTAATTATTTGTATAAAGTTATTTATACATTAAAATCTACTTACCGTTACATAAAATAGTGTTAAAATATGTACATAAAATAAATTCGCACGCTCCATTAATTAAATTGAGCAAAAAGGGTGCGAAAATCAGATTTCAATAAATCAAAAGTGGAAGAGGACCTCCAGAGTGGACCACACACATTGAGGCACGCGCTTCGAATGCTGCCGACTTTTTATTCTTGCCGCCGAGCGGTCGTCACATGCGATCGGCCGTTTTCGGCCTCCGATCGGAAGGCAATCCCGTCGACATGAAATTCGTCTGCCTGCGCCTGCGTCTCGCGTCGTTCAGTTAGGAACTTGAATTTTATTTTAATAAGATTCCAATTTGTCAATTAGAGGGCAACGCATCAGTCGAACTGGTTTGACTTCTTTACACCTTGTATCTTCATACGTTAATGTTCATTTATAAGGAATTTTAAAGGACAATATTTAAAGCGCTAGAACATTACTAGCTTATAAAAAAACAAATTTCGAATAAGATTTAAGGAGTCTTGTTGATTTTTATAATAATTCGTTATTGCAGATTTTCTTTTCTTATCTTGTGATTTCAAATCCATAAAAATATTCGATTATAATATAAATGAAAGAAGATAGCTCTTATAGTTTTAATTTCTTACGAGCAGGTATAATTTGATGTCTTATTATATATTTTCAAATGAATATTTTTGAACAATTTACTTAATACAATCACTTTTGTATTATTATATATATATATATATATATATTGTATTTTTGTTGTATCATCATCGGCATCCGTTTTGTAACCAACCCGTTGCTGGTAATAATCTTTCGCACGCTGGGAGGATTTGCCGCGCTTCGAAAGGGACGCGACGTTTTGATATTCTTTCTTTTATTTAGAAACCATTCGTAGGATGTTAGTTTCTTGTTATATCTCCCGCAAACAACGGTAACAGAAAGTGTCACGGTGATAGATTCTTAAATAACTACTAAATTCGAAAAGTTATTAAATGAAATATAACCCAATAACTTTAGTTGGAAATATTTATAACAAAACAAACAAACATACTTGTTTTGTATTATTTCATATTCATAGCAGGATATATACTTGCAAGTGGGCATGGTGTTGTTTAAATTATTTGTTTAACCAACTCTCAGAGGCTTCTCCACTTCATCGCTAGACGCTAGACCTGGAAAATAGCTGTAATATAAATTATCCGTTGCGATGGTAGGTGGGTCACGTTCAACGTACACGTTGAAAGGGAAGGCCCACCACCGGACTAACGACGGTCGAGACAGACCTGAAAGAAGTTCAACTCAACATTGACCGCACAAAACCGTGCTACGTGGAGAATGCGGACAAGGAACTCACACAAAGTAATCCACCCCTTGGAGGAAGAAGAAAAACATAGCAGTCAGGAACCGCAGCAACCATCAGGTGAAATACGTTATCGTCACTCTTTTTTTACAAATCAATTACAATATTTTATTTTGACAAATCTTTAAACAACATATATATATTTTCTATATCGATATATGTATTTATAGCATGGATTAAATATTAATATTATAAAATGATAACCTGTAAGTTTTAACGTAAGACCCGCTGTTGCTGGAGTGTTATTTAGTAGAACTACACTACAGTTACAAATTGGCTGAAGTATGCATACAAGACCGGTAAAGGATCGCTGTTATGCAGTCTTTAATCACAGATTTTAAACAGTAATTGTACCAGCTGGCTGGTGTATATATATTACAAATAATCCTCAAGAATGGTAGGGAAAATTATTAGCATAACACTGTCATGTTTTCTATGGAGCAAATTACATTACTGGTGATCCATCTTAGCTTCAACGGCTACCTTATGCGTTTTTTCTTTATCGTGAACAATAAATTTAATTTATTAAGGTTTAAGTGCAATTGATGCTTAAAAATAAATTCTTGAGGATTATTTTAAAATAATTTTTACTCTGCTTGGCCGTGAATCTTTTTTAATGAATTAAGTGTATAACCCTCGATATAGATAAAACCTATTGAATCCACATTAATAATGTCAACATCCATTTTTGTTCATATTACTCAACCTACTGCGATTATTCCGGAATATATTATATAACTTAATGGAATCTTTTCTAAACTTGATTCCGAATATTTTTCTTAGGTTTCACATTCATTCATCCTTGACAAGGAATCATAATGCAAATGCGTTGTCACCCTTGAGGCCTGAGAATACCTCGTCATCAGTAATCTAAAGTCACCGCATCCCTACACTGACCAGACGAAACACATCAGCATTATGCCGTTATTTCACGCTGGTATTGTGAGCGCGTGAGAACAAGAAATGAAGGATGGACTGCGTGAAGAATGATATGAAAGTGGGAGTGGGTGTGTAATTGACAGAAAAAAAATGAAATGTAAGGAACCTACATTATTTGGAGATCCTTCCAAAAAGGGAAATGGCCCCCCTCTTTAGCCAAGATCCTGTTCATCTTTTATTACAATAATTTCATGACAATATAACTTACTGTAGCTATTTTTACGATAGATATTGTATCTCGTCTTTCGCGAGATACGAGCATTTCATAGCAAACACGAACTGATAGTTTCATTAGAACGTCCCTACGACGTACTGGACCACATGCCACCGGACGAATTTGTATGTACTGGCTTGAGAGCTTTATGGCAGTGTAAACAGTTTAAAACACTACAGTCCGGGTGTATTGGTTCAGCACTCTTCTCCATTAGCCTACACCGACACCTCGGTCGCTCCTTTGTCGAAAATGTTGTTTGTTCTTGAGCACGTTGAAGGAGGTGCCGGCGCGACACTCGCTCACCACTTGCTATAGTTTGCTTTGGCTGCCTTTAAGCGGCTTGACAGATATATTATACATATATATATATATAAATATATATATATATATATATATATGTTTTATTATTATTTTTTATAATTTAAAATAAGGTGGGATTAGAACATTTTTTTTGTTTAAATGTTTTCCCTTCTTTTTGTCCTGCCTGCCCTAGACCACCCTGACATCGTTAATAACTTGTGTATGACATTCGTATTAAAATATAGTGGGAATCTATTCCACAATTTACAATTTAGTTACCCAAGTAGATACATAGCTCAAAGGTTCAGAAAGCTGAAATGGCTTTACCGTCTAAAGCATGTAGAACCGATAACCGATGGAGAAGAAAGATACTCTAGTGGCAACTTCACACTGGCCATCGAAGCGTAAGACAACCCCCCACCCCCCAGGAGACGGATTGACGACCTATGCAAGTGTACGGGAAGTCGATGGATGCAGGTGGCTTTGGATATTCTGTAGTACAAATTCATATTTAATATGTAAATACGATAAAAAGGAAAAAGTAATAATTTTAGAAGATACTGTCAAATTATACAAAGTAATTGTATTTATTTTAATTCTGTAGTGGTCGGCTCACTTTCCAAGTCTTTGGGATTTAAAATATGTAATCAAGAACAGAAGACCAAAAAGGGATCCTATTTTAATCCTTAGATGCTCGCACAATAATTCTTGGAAGCTGGATGTCTAAACTGTAGCTTTTCTTTATTATTATTACATTGAGAGTAACAAACGAGCACACAGTTCACTTGATGATAAGTGATTCCTGCTGCCCATGTCATCTACATTCATCCTTGAGCAGGAATCATAATACAGATGCGTTGTCATCCTTGAGGACTTAGATGGAACGCTTCGTCAGCAGTAATAAAGGTCTCCCGATCCCTACACTCACTAGACGAAACACAGCAACATTATGCTGCTATTTTACGCTGGTATTTTGTGAGGGCGTGGTCCTACACCGGTCGAGCCGTCCCATTCATTCTGCAACTAGAAACAAACTGCAGCATAGCTCTTTATACCACTATATATACCTCTTTATCATTTATGAGGAAAAAAAATAAGAGCTCATTTTGTACATCAATATTTTCAACAGTGTGGTAGAGCCACGCTATAGCTAGTTTCTAGATACAGCATGAATGGGTCGGCTGAAGTGGGAAGGCATTTGCTTTCACAGAATACCAGCGTAAAGTAGCGATCACTGAGACAGTCTCGTTTGATGAGGAACCGGAGGTCCACCGTCCAATTGCGGGTGATTCATTCAAGCATTCCGTCTTTGTCTATTTGTGTTCCAACGCAATACGCATCTTGAATCTTTGTTGAAGAAAGATGTAGGTCGCTTACCATCAGGTAAATTGTCTGTTTGTTTGTCATCCTTACTTTCATAAAAAAAACAAATAGGTTTTTGTGCATCGACTTTGAGCATCTTTGGCAGACTTGATCATTGTACGATATAGATAGTTTTTGTTTCTGGCTAGCCCAGAACAACAAGCGATATGTGAAGTGCCTAATTACGTGTGTATGTCAACTATTATATTCAGTTACATTTGTGCTTATAAAAATGCTTAATAAATATTGAAAGTATTCTAGAAAAAATCGAAATATAACAATTTATGAATGAACTCATACCGTGATATCATCTAGCCAGCAATAATTATCGTTTCTTGGCTTAGTTTATTGCGTGTGAAGTAGGGGTATTGTATTGTCGGTCACTGGCTTAGTGGTTTGCCGCTATCAGTTCGGGCGCCGGTATTTACGTAAATACTTAAAGGATGTTATAAAGTTGTCCTTAATATTTAATTTTTACGTTATTCTCTTACCTCTGCAATTATACTCATCATTCTCAGATTTTACATGCAACAAAAATGCAGGTGTTTGGTTACATTTTTTTTTGACATTTGGCAATATAGATAAGCGCAACGCGGAAGAAGAAAAAAATAAAGCCAGTATTGTAAAGATGTTAAAATCTTATCAAGCTATTGCAATGCAAAGTATTGTGGGTTCCCAGGCTCGAGTCATTCACGTTTTTTTTTATCTTTAGCTATTCCTATATGGGGTCCGCTACTTCCAAGTATTATCGATAACAAGTGTTAAGAACTTTTGTTCCGGTCTAAGACTTAATGTGTACTTATCAGCTAATTGTTCATTTTACTTGTTACTCTGTTATTATACAACGCAGAAGAAATTCTCATAATATATTATGGTACAATTCTCTTCCTAATTTTCGCATGCCTTAAGTATATTGAGTATTAAGTAGGTTATCGTTAATGTGATGCTATTATATATTTTTAAGATCTTTTTTTTGTTTTTATAGGATAGATGGAATCTTCCTTCGAATCTATAAAATAATATTCGAAGAATAAAAAAAATAGACCACAAATTTACGAGGGTATTAATATATTATACCTTAATATTTTGTATACTTTTATATTTAAGTATATTATATAACTTATACAACTTAACATAAAGTTGTTTAAATTTAACAACAAAAATTTATTGATCGGTTAAAAATTCAGTTTTATTTTTCTTTTTTGTCTAATGGGCATTGTTAGCCCGAGGACTTTTGCAGCTTCACCGTTCCTTACGTTGTAGATATTCCTCGCATTCGTACGAAGTAATCGTTCTTTTTTAATGAGAACAGCGAAGGAACAGAATAATTTACCAGTGACTGTCTTTCCGTCTGAGTATAGTGTGTCATAGGTGTCTTCAAAAGAAGAGTGAATAGGCATTTGCTAATGTCAAGATCACACCTTAACACCAAGTGGGATTGAAGAGAAGTACTGACTTGTATCCATTTAAAGAAATAGTGATATTATTCTGGTCCTAATTTTACTACGACTATATCTTACGGTTATCGCTATATGAAATCAACTGAGCAGAATATATCGTCGTTTCCTTCAAGACCAATGTAATGTGCGATCCAAGAAAGGTTGGGATGCAGTGTCAGGGGCACAAAATATACATACAGCACATACAAACTTGATCAGTATAACTGATTTAGAATTAAGCCACTCGTGTAAAAAGACACGCTGCGGTTTTTTCTAGTTATGGTGGTCAGACAGGGGAAGGACCTCGCTCTCATAGAATATTAGCGTGAAATAGAAGCATAACGCTGCTGTGTTTCATCTGGTGAGGTGTCGAAGGCCCTTATTCCTGACGACGAGACATTCCATCATAGTCCTTAGGAATGACAGCGGATCTGACTTATTGAGGATGAAAGTGGGTGTCATAGATCGCAGGAATCACTTAACTTCAGGTGAAAGTGCTCTTTTGTCACCCACAATATAATAGAAAAATCTGAAAAAAATTTTTGTTGAACTTATAAAATAAGTTAATAAGTTGTGTTACGTTGTGTTGTTGCTGATTTGCCCATACTTTGTAAAGCTTGCGCAAGTGAAGACCGATTGTTGTGGTTACCAATATAATATTTTACGAAAGAGCTAGATTTCGCAAAAACGTTGCATCATATTTTGCTAATATTTTATAAATTTTTTAGCCTTCGTTTAAGCATTGAAAAAGTAATATCCATTGCGCGATTATAGAGATAAAGGTACAAAATATTTTCCGATAAGAGACACGCTAAAAATAGAAAGATGTAGTGATAGTTACAAATTAAATTTAAAAGTGTTTTGCCTGTGTCTGTGCTTTTATGGAAGTAGATCAGCTAGTCACGTGGTCAGTCTAATGTGGTGTCAATGATTTTTTGCATATTTATAAGGACAGTAAAAATTATAACCTCTGCTTTGACGGTTCTGTACTATATTAAATTGTATCTAGGGGATTAGGGGATATATTTTTTTCTGAAAAAAATGTAAAAAACTTAAACTTAAAAATACGGACTCCTCGGACGTTTCTTAAGTTTTATGTCTGGTATAAAAAATTGTTGTTTAATTTTATGCATGCGTATTAATAACATAAGTAATAAAGTACGTTTTGTCCATAGTAGAATTTAAGTCCAACGTGTAATGGCTCCCCGGAGAGAACCGCGATTCCCCAGAAAGGCAGCTGTCATGCTCTTGGTAAATGAGAGGATAAGGTAAGGAGATAACCGGTGACGAGGAATTCCATCTTACTTCTTAGGGGTGATAAAAAGTATCAGTGTAAAAAGTTATAACATTTATACATTTAGCTAATGAAATTATTAGCTATTCAATAATTACATAATTACATTACTACATGTATATTAAAGTATCTTGTCACTATGGAGTTAGTGCCAGTAATCTCGGAGATAAACGAAACATGAATCCGTATGACTTACGAGCTGATTATGCGACCTATGCATTTTATTGTACGAGCAAACCCGTCGCAATGCGTACAAATTATCCTAAACGGGCAGTCTCTGTTATGTAAATGTGCATATAAATTTCCCTCTAAAGCGTCTATTTTCTAGGTCACAGTTGAAAGGGAAGCCGAAGCGTTGTTTCGTTGAGAGTAAATGAAGTAATGGGTATCTTGACCCTTCATAGTGATTTTAAATAATACTTTCTGTGCCAAGAGATTTTGGTTTACAAATACAAATGTTTAATACTGGTCGCTTTTTAGGGCTTTGTCAAAGGTTAGTACTGTCGCTTCAAGAACAGTGCGCAGATACAACACGTGAGTTCATTGGAAACGCAAATGAATTTGCGAATTTGTATGTCGATAGTCATAGTAGTAGATAGATATTGAAGTCGTAACAATATTTAAGATTTAGTTGTTCAAAAACCATTAACGTTAATGTATCCATTTTAATTCCTTTGCTTGAATTGTAGCGAAGTTCCTGTGGCTACAAAAGTATCTAATAGTAAAGTCAAGTCTAGGAGTAAGTTTAGTATTGGAGAATAATTATTAAAAAGTAATTAAACAGAATTATAATGAAAAACAATGGTTTCTAATACAAAGATAAATAAGGGAAGTAGAACCACCCAAATAAAGTTATTATCAATAAAAATATTGGATAGACTTTTAACTATGTAACAACATTTCATCTTCCTAAAATATAGTGAGCATTTCATTAAATTTATACTTTTTTATCTCTTAATAAAATTCATAAGGTCGTTTAGTTTGGAGGATTTGGCAAGGAAGCAAGCACGCACTAAAATACTATAATTTGCTACAAAAGATTTGTAATCCTTATATTAGGAAAAGATCAGAGGACATAGTGTCACGACGTTATATAATATTAAAAATATAATAACGAAATAGGATTTTAAAGAAAATAAGTGGTTTACACACAACCAGATCAGGCCATGAGATCCAAAATCTCCACACTCCACTATTTTCATCTACCGACACAGCATTTACTGTTAATATATTTGTCCTTACTTTTAATTATAGCTTAACACTTTTCTTCGACGTCTCGAAAGCGTTAGATAAGGTTAGACACAATGGGCTTCATAGTTTTATGGGCTCGGTATACTCTTCATACGGGATTTTCTTCGTAATCTAACTTTCCAATATCGAGTTGAAGGTACGCGCTCCGAAGCCCACCCATTCGAGCTGGTGTACCACAAGGCTTACTACGTGGTCCTTTATACACTACACCAACCGCATTCTGCAAACTCGCGGTGTCGAACTTGCCCTTTTCACCAACGATACCCGCTTTTACGTATCTGGACTTAATCCAAAGAATATCTGTAACCATTGCCTGACCGCAGGGAACTGGTTCCGGAAACGGATGATAGAAGTAAATCTAGAAAAATGTGTAGCTATGTTCATCTCTCAGTGTATAACACCGACTCTCCCTACCATCCAAATGCCCGACCGTCCGATCCTTTGTGTGAGGACTGTTGAATATTTAAGAATCACACTAGACCCATGACTCACCTTAGGTGTACACATCAAGCGTGTTAAGAATAGAGTGGCCTTCGTCTTCGGTCGTCTACACCTGCTCATAAACAAAAATGTAAAATGTCCCTCTGCAATAAAACCACACTATATAAAGGGTGTTTACGACCATGAATCATGACATACGCAAGTTCCGTCTTTGCGCATTTCTCACCACGTTTCATACTCAAACTTCAGGTAATACAGAATCAGTTTGCGCAAAACCCATTCTGGCCTCTGGTGCGATCGATTTAGAGCTTCCGACCATAACTCTGAATCTGAAGCAAGCATCCAAAAAACAGTTCGTCTTTGCCATCACACATCTTAATCCACTGGTTGTTACCACGCCACGTATGATGCGCTGCGTTTTAGCAACACATGAACTGCGGAAAAAGGGGACCGAGACAAGTCCTCGACAACGGGAACACTAGGGCCCAAGCTGATTGACTGAGTAAATATTGGCAATAATGGTACTAATTTTTTCAAAGGTGACGTCTAAATAAGTAATGTATTTAAAAAAAAGTATATGTTTGCGTGCTCATAAGTTGAGAGATAGCTTGCCACTATATTTTTGTAAAGTACGACATTACATACATAAATCTTATTTTCGTATTCTTTCGATCATCGCACACTTAATAGAAATATTAGAATGTTATCATAGAGCATGTGTTTTGTATTTAAATGGGGGTTGTCGTATTCATACTATTGATAAAAGAAATATCTTCCAGGGAAAATGTTTAGTCCTGTTATCACTGTTAGTAATTTTTTTGTGGAGTGCATCTAATATTGTCACCCCTAAAGGCTAAGATGGAATGCTTTATCACCGGCACTACCATCCATCACCATCAACAGTTATACGGTGTCCGGTTTCTTTCTTTAACCAGAGCGCGCTTTAGTAGCGCTAAACTGCCATTATGCGTTGGTGTTCCGGAAATCGAGAATTTATCCAGGTCGAGCTAACCTATTCGTACTACATTATATTTGCTATCTATATTCGTCTAAGACTTAAGGCGGTACTGCTAATATATTCTCAAATAAATATGGGGACACCGAGACGGATATAAACAATGTGTCGTTAGCAGCTCAATAATTTATATTTGTATGACCTCGTGATAAACACATTGAAGTCCTAATTGTGTTTCAACACACTTTACGTCGACCGCAGAACAAATCTTTTAAACATGAATTGGGATACGTAAAAACCCCTGAAACGTTAATTTCGTTTCCTGTTATGTAGGTACATATATACACAGTTTACTCGTGTAACTCTAATACTTGTTAATGCAGTGCTACTCCTGTTTTGTCTTACATTTTACGGATATACTACCATTGGTTCTTTTTTCACTCTTCTGTCGATGTAGTTCATGGTTATGATCGCTATTACTTGCTAACTCTATTAAGAATTTACTATTCAATTTGTTGGTTAATTCATCTGAAGTGATCAACGAGGAGTGAAAAATAGTCACTTTTGAAAGCTTATGTTAAATGCCTATTTTCCAACGGATGGATCATCTCCAGATGTCTAAAATTCTACATATATATATATATATAACTTGATTACCAAACCGCGATTCATTGCCAATTGTGGAACTATAATAATTATTGCATATGTATGGACCTGTTGGTAAGTAACGATTAGTGCTCATAACGTCTACCATTTTCAATTAAATTTCTTGCTAAGAGTTCTCTGTCCCACTACCTCACTACCGCCCATTGTTTTAAACTGTGTGTGTATAACACTAGTAACACTTTAGTATTGATGTTTTGATGAAAACCCGATTACAAGTAACGAGGCAGTTCGCTTTGTCCTGGGGTGTCAACGTCTTAATATTGAGTACTGGGTATTACTTTTTAAGGTGAAGGTGAAGATATAATAGTCTAGTCTAGTGTATGTGATCTGTAGATAATCTAATGAAGATCCCCCCTTCCCGTTACTATACGAATATACCTACACAAGGGCCGTATATACAATCATCATACGGCTCCAATCCGCAGCCAACCACTTCGCCGAATTGTTCCTGAAATTTACAATAGACATTAATCCCGACAAGAGTGCCTCCTATTGGAAAGGCACTCCGCAAGCTGATCGCTCGACACCAGTACCTATCCGAGGTACTTATTTGGCCACAAAATTTAACATCTACTCACACATCAAAAATGTGAGGAATAAGGCCGCGTTCGTCATGTACAGACTACTCGTTCATCCGCGCAAGTAGCAAAATGTCCTTAAGGCATAAACTCCGTCGGTGCACTTCCTGCATAAGACCAGTAATGGCCTATGCCAGCGTGGGCTTTGCCCATGCAGCACCCATAAGGATTAAATCCTTCTAGAAGATTCAGAACAGATTCATTAGAATAGCGAATAGAGCAGAGTGTTATCAGCGCGATATCGATGTGCACAGTGACTTGCACCTTCTCACTATTCCGGAACACTTTCAAAGTATCTCGCAGCGCTTCTTTGAGAAAGCGCTCTCACACCCCACCCCGCTAGTGGTACACGCAGACACCCACCTACGAACCGGTATCGAATCCGACGAGTAGGAGTCACCGCATCACGCACTCGATGACCCTAACTTCACAGGGAAGCCGAGCACTTTTTTTAGCGTGGGGAAATGCCTCGCACTCGCAACGACTAAAACCCCACGGTGGTCACCACCAACGCTCGCGAGGGGTCGCGAGATCTCCGTAAGGAACGCAACCGCAACCCCCCTGCGCTTCTCTGGGATAGCCCGTCCCGGGGGCGTGCGCAAGATCGCACCCCCAGAACCCTCGCGGAACTATCACGACGACATGGTACCATTTCGTGCCGTCGTCCTCCTCGGGGTCGCTTCAACTGGACGTTCAGAGCCCCCACTCCGAACTTCAGCACCCCGTTTATGATAGGGGACCACCCATAGGAACTCTAGTCCAAACACAACGGACATCGGACCGTTACATACACAAACATCTCACGCCACCCTTGCGTCTGAGTGCGGCGTAATCTTTGCGACACGAACACCGCGTACACTAGATACACCCGCGCGTCAGGGCGTATTTCACCGCAGATAATATTAATAACAGGTGACGACGTCAGGGGCTAAGTCCGTATTTCTAACTTCGATGTGGCAAATATATACAACAGAATCTATAAGTTAGGAATCCATTCTCCACTCTGGAAACTTATCAGATAGCTTGTTTACTTTAGTGGCAAATAGAAAGAACTGCGCAGACAGACACGCTCGGATAGCCAGCATATTATATTAAGTAAGAGAACTGCAAATAACTAGTTCACGAACCCCTGATCCGTGAGCCCGTTCATAGATGACGCTGTAAGAGCCGCATGGGCACTAACATCAACAGAAACCAACGATGAGGTCTATTTTTAGGAGCTGACTAGCGATATGTAAGACCACTTGGTCCGTTCTTTGTGGCCTCAAGTAATTACTTAATGTTGTCACCGGTTTCTTGTTTCCTCTTAATACACTATTTTCTCCAAACGTATGGAGGCTTTCCAAAGATCATTTACCAGATATTTAACCCGTTCACGTCCTGGATTACGTGTATTGCAGGTCTTGAATAGGCTATGAATTAGATACAAGATTCTCACAGGTGTTTTGATGCCCAGAGAATAAAGTTCTTGAAATTAAAATCAGTTCGTCGACGTATTCAGTATAATTCGACAATTTCTTCTTTTTTATAGAATACGTGGCAAACGAGTTAGGAGTTGAGCTTACTGTCGCCCAACACCAAAGGTGTCGCAGATGCGTCGCCGGTCATTGGAAAATTGTCTAGTAATATAATGCAAGAAAAGGTTTTTTATTAGTAAAATATTTATTCCTTTCCATAGAACCTACATCGAGCAGAAGGCAAAATGTCCAGATTTATACATTTTATGAACTTCTTAACAAATATTTTGAAATAGACTAAAACTAGAAGTATAATGTATCAAAATAAATATTGTCTTTCTTATGAACTCATTTTAGGTTTTAAATATTTGTATAATTTCAAGACTAGTATAAAACGACGGAGTTAAATCTATATTTTTTTAATACATGATTTTCTTCAATTAAAAAACTGAATGTCTGAAGTCTGACTTCTTAATTTACTTTGGAGAAAACGAATAGTAGGAGGTGGACAGACACAAATGCGTTAATAGCCTTTTTGCGCAGTTTAGTGTTATTTACATAAATGATTTTGTATTTCCACGTTCTGGTTTTTCCTAACAATCTATATAATACATACAATAGCTGTGCTTAAAGAGTGGCATTCGTCTCGTTTTTTAATATTAACAAGTATAAGTGTTAACTTGTGTTGCTTATTATTTAAATTTATATTTTTGTGCCACGCTGTTGTTAGTTTCTAGCTGCAGCAAGAATGAGAGGTCTCGATGGGGAAGGATTATTCACAGAATATCAGTGTGAAATAGCAAAATAGGACACCCTGTTACAAGTAACGAAGAATTCCATCCCATTCCTCGGGAGTGAAAACGCATGTGCATTTTGAATCTTGGTTAAGGATGCATGTACATTTCATGGGCGGCAGTCATCTATTGCGACCAGGTGTGCTTGTTTGTCACCGTTGATATTATAAAAAAAATATATATTTGGTTTGCTGTCTGTTCGTAAAACGGGCTTCTTTGTAAACGTCTTAAAGTCAAACTTAAAATTACTTATTAGACTTTTTGTCAAAGTAGTTTTGACACGTCAAATAGTCTGCCATGTCATTTCTGTATTCGTCGGAGATAAGTCGAAAATTAGTTCTGAGAAGAACGGGCAAGTAGCTCTTACTCTCTCAGGTACTCTTTGCAAAAGTTATTTTAGCATATGATTTTCAAATAATTGATCTTTATTTACTTTTAAAATATGGAAGTGGCAAATCTAAAAATATCTTTGTGTGATTTCGAAAGGACAGAAATTATTTACAAACTATATAGGTATTTTATCTTGCCATATCCAATTTCAGCATATTGGTTGGTACGATGATAATCTCTTCCGGGTCAATGTGGACCGTGGCGATATCCTTTGGTTATTACCAAATGACATACTCGTAAATATAATAGATTTATGAGTATTTAGTAAATATTTTTTTCCAAAAAGTATAAAATTTCTCTTTTATTATCACAGCGTAGCATCAATTCAATTCTTACTGTAACTGAACTTTCAGAACATTTTTAGGAATTCAAAAAACACTGAATAACAACACTATGATTTAATTATATAGAAAACATATTTAGAATAATTAAATATATTTCTGTTGAATTTTAAGAAATTGAGGCTTCAAATTAGGTTCTTTTTATTTTATAAACAAGTCTTGCCTAATTTATTTGTACATAATACGTATCTATTAATGTGCAACACGATCGTATTAGTATCCTTAGTTTCGTGAGTGTCGCATTTGTTCAGTTTGTAAATTTTTAAAACCAGTCCTTTACTATTATCAATTGAACGTGTCTTAAAATATAAAATATGTTTACAAAAGGCATAATATTTGTATTGTTATATTTAATATACTTATTATTACATCATTTTCGATTCAGATTAACAAAATAAATGGTTTATTTTTTTAAATATACCCTATTTTATGTAATTTTAGTTCTTAAGATGACGTTAAGTAGCCCATGACAAGTTGAAGGTATTTTATAATTAAGATTTTTTTTAATGTTTGTTAAAAAAAGTAGATACAAACTAAATTGTGATAATATAAATATATATAATATAATAAACTATATCATTTTATCTGCTGTAGTTCTCTGACTTTGTACTGTGTTACATCGGAAGAAATTATTTTGAATGTGTGGTAGGTGTACGTATAAATAGTTTAATTACCGACCATTTTATATTTGCTGCATGAATATTAGAAAAATGTGGTATTATATTATTACCCAAAAACAGTTTACTATGGAAATAATTTTGATTATTTACAATACGTTACTAATTTATTTAATTGCCGACAAGTTTAAGTATGGTCTTATTGTTTCCAAAAGGGGGCATATACGGACATAATTTTCATTAATTATACTGCATATCAATTGATTACAATTTTAAAGTTTCTCGTGGAAAATTTTGAAAATTGTGGTCTTATCGTTTCCGAAAGCCACCACATTACTATCAGTTTGGGCAATGGTAACTTTTTAAACTAATGTGAGGCAAGAGGCGTCAGAGGTGCGAGTTCTATAGTGGCGGGCGATGAAGGGATGCAGGGCCCGGTGGTGGTCGGGCGATCGCAACGAGCTCAGTGTCGCTCTAATCGCGGCGCGCGTTGGTCGTGCGTCGAGCGCGCGTGGAGTGATGTCTGCGAGATGAGGCTACCGCTGGTGCTACTGTGGCTGGGCGCGGCGGCGGCTTGCGGCCCCGGCCGCGGCTTCACCCGCCGCCACGGACCGCGCCGCATCACCCCCCTAGTCTTCAACCAGCACGACCCCAACATCGGTGAGAACTCCAAGTCCGCTAGCGGACCCCCTGAGGGACGCATTACCAGAGACGACGAGAAGTTTAAAGACTTAGTGCCGAACTACAACCCGGACATCGACTTTAAGGACGACGAAGGCACAGGCGCCGATAGACTCATGACCCAAGTAAGTTTAGTGTCTTAATCTTTTGAATTTGTTATAGTTTGTTCTTGAGTATTTTGCTAGTTGAGTGCGGTCACGGTTGACAGTTAAAATTTATGTTTAAACAATAGGTTTCATGAGGCATCCTCTGTTTTGAAAACAGTTCCTCAGTGCGCGGGTAGGGACAATCGACGGTGTAAACATTACTGTCCGCGGAACAATGGGAATAAATTGCGGGCGTTACGGTAGCTTCGTAGCGAGTGTTACGATTGTAGCGCTGCAATTACGCAGGCTTCGACAACAAACGTTTTGTTTCTGTGACTAATGGATGAATGATGAATTCTTTTCAATTTTGATGGCAGTTTTGGTAAATATATGACCATCGTAAAGTTGGAGTGAGGAGGTATACGGAGTCATGCGTTGTCATTTGCGATGTTTTGTATGCGGATAAGGGCAACTTTTGGGAAACTTATTGTGCGCTGTTGCTTCATTGTGCGCGTTTGTGTTGCAATCCAAAATTTTAATTAACGTTCATAAAATGAAAAAAAATTGTAATTTCTTTTTGATATCCAGAAAATAATATACAATAATAAAATATATTTAAATAGCTTTTAAAAAATTAAATACCGCTAGATGACTTGCAGTTTGAGATCGTTGAAATGCGTTTATTTAATGTTTCTTTGATCTGTATCCTATATATTTTTTAATAACCTTTTAAATAAACACATATTATTCGTATAATATTTACATTTGATGGAAATAACGTTTCATAAAACGTATATAGAAAAAAGACGATAAATGAATTGTTCAAATATCCGCGGTAAATCATACTTTGTCGGATTTTTACACGTCGGTCAATATTAAACATTGACGTACATTACCGTAAAGCATAATAGGTGGTAGACAAATAAGAATTGGCCGTGCGTGCACGTGTGTGGTTCCAACCCAGCGACATAATATGTTAAGAAAAATCCAACAATTTATATATCAAAATAACTGGTTAACGAGATTTATAAATTTTATTAAAAAGGAAAGTAATACGTTATGTTTGTATTATGCGATTTTACAGCATTTAGTTTATTAGTATTTTATTAAGCCTGAGAAGTCCATTGAAAGTCCTAATTTTATTACATAATTTTTACGATCTTAAAGTTATTTGTAAAACATATACCTGAAAAGTTTTACACAAGAATGCATTGCACAAATATAAGCGTCATCTGAGATATGATCCGGGTACACACAGCTTAGTTAGCGCACATGCTAACCGCTGAGTCTAGCTCCAGTCACAAGTATATAATAATCTATACATATATAATTGCTTGTCCTGACTGACTAAACTGAATCATCAACGCAGAGCCTAAACCGCTGGAGCTACAAACTTGAAATTTAGGCAGTTGATGCCTTTTATTGTAATTTTTTAAAATTAAATAATTTGTTGTAAGCATCATCTAAAGAACGCAAAATGCAAATTTCTCCCCTAAGGGGGTAAAATATATATCCAACGATTTTTGATAAGTTTAGGTTACTTAGGAATTTTATTATTACTCGAGTAAAAGAATATAGTGGATAGTTAAATAGATTTAATTTTTTAAATCCCTACTATCTATTATTCGGTTATATATATATATATATATATATTACTTTTACTCCAGAAAATATTGTTATGTTCAATAATACCAAAAGTAATATATGTGTCACATGATCATTGGATTAGTAATATAAAATTAGTTTTTAGAGAAAATCAATTATGAAAATGTAATTTTTAATGAAGATAATATTTTGCAGTCAGATTTCGAACACGGTAACATCTTTTGATTGGTGTTATAAGGCGGTCAACCTCAGAGAATATTTTATAGTGCGTTAAGTTCTCGCTCCCGAGCGAATAACACAGACATACACTTGCTTATATGTCCCACTAATGAACGATTCGAATTCAATATAAGAGATAGGTACAGAACAATTAAATACCAGTAAATGTAACTAACTATTTTCAATCTTTAAAATTATTAAAGTTTTTTAATATTTTACGTTTCGGAACTGAATAAGAATTGAAAATTTGGTAGTTTAGACTAATACATAAATAATGAGATACAATTTTTTTTTGATTATGAAAGAGATTTTTTAAAATAGACATTTAAGTATATAAAAATGCTTTAAATTTAAGATAGAACAAGCACGGTAAATCGGTTCATACGCATTGGTCGCTTCAGTTTTTGTCGAGTTTCAGTACCGCCGTCCGTCGGCCTCGCTCTAATGGCTCAACAAACATAGGCGCATGTTGACAAACAAACAAACATTCGCCATCGCGTTCGTACTATTTCCCGTAGGAAGTAGGTCATAACGAAACGCGACACACTAATCTCATCTTAAGTCCAGATTTCAATAATCGACGCTTTGTTATGTTTCCACCAAAAGCTTAATTAAAAACAAAGATCAGAAATGAGTGTTCTATCTTATGACAGCAATAATTATATCAGTTAAAAGCATTTAGCCTTAGGCCACTTATTAAATAAATAAAATGTAATTTAATAAATATTATAACCACCTTACTTAACCTTAAGTATGTTAGTATGATTACTTATTAGACATTTACATTACAATAACAATATACCAATTAATTCAGTTGTAATAGGAATTAACATTTTGGCAACATCACTTAAATTATGAATTTCTTTTAACCGAAGCAAAAAGAAAATATAACGATTTGTGTAACATTATAAACACGATGTCGGATAATTATTAGAAACAAAAAACATTAAAAGTTTTTTTATTTAGTTAATAAAAATCATAAACGATGGTAAAAGCGGTGAAAGTGACTTTATATTTATGTTATGCTGGCAAATATTTAAATGCCGTATGTTAATTAGCTAGATCAAGTTGCACTGAATTGGTATTAATAACCAATTCAGTGCAACTTGAGCTAGGTTATTTTGGATTTTCTTTGTGAATTTCGTATTTCTATATATATATATATTACTTTTACTCCAGAAAATATTGTTATGTTCAATAATACCAAAAGTAATATATGTGTCACATGATCATTGGATTAGTAATATAAAATTAGTTTTAGAGAAAATCAATTATGAAAATGTAATTTTAATGAAGATAATATTTTGCAGTCAGATTTCGAACACGGTAACATCTTTTGACTGGTGTTATAAGGCGGTCAACCTCAGAGAATATTTTATAGTGCGTTAAGTTCTCGCTCCCGAGCGAATAACACAGACATACACTTGCTTATATGTCCCACTAATGAACGATTCGAATTCAATATAAGAGATAGGTACAGAACAATTAAATACCAGTAAATGTAACTATTTTCAATCTTTAAAATTATTAAAGGTTTTTAATATTTTACGTTTCGGAACTGAACAAGAATTGAAAATTTGGTAGTTTAGACTAATACATAAATAATGAGATACAATTTTTTTTGATTATGAGAGATTTTTTAAAATAGACATTTAAGGATATAAAAATGCTTTAAATTTAAGATAGAACAAGCACGGTAAATCGGTTCATACGCATTGGTCGCTTCAGTTTTTGTCGAGTTTCAGTACCGCCGTCCGTCGGCCTCGCTCTAATGGCTCAACAAACATAGGCGCATGTTGACAAACAAACAAACATTCGCCATCGCGTTCGTACTATTTCCCGTAGGAAGTAGGTCATTTCGAAACGCGA
This sequence comes from Teinopalpus imperialis, assembly GCA_029286865.1. Taxonomy (NCBI): domain Eukaryota; kingdom Metazoa; phylum Arthropoda; class Insecta; order Lepidoptera; family Papilionidae; genus Teinopalpus; species Teinopalpus imperialis. The sequence goes on from JAGSMU010000005.1 coordinate 7,465,518, forward strand.
CACACTAATCTCATCTTAAGTCCAGATTTCAATAATCGACGCTTTGTTATGTTTCCACCAAAAGCTTAATTAAAAACAAAGATCAGAAATGAGTGTTCTATCTTATGACAGCAATAATTATATCAGTTAAAAGCATTTAGTAAGGCTACTTATTAAATAAATAAAATGTAATTTAATAAATATTATAACCACCTTACTTAACCTTAAGTCTGTTAGTATGATTACTTATTAGACAGTAAGAATAACATACCAATTAATTCAGTTGTAATAGTAATTAACATTTTGGCAACATCACTTAAATTATGAATTTCTTTTAACCGAAGTAAAAAGAAAATATAACGATTTGTGTAACACTATATACACGATGTCGGATAATTATTAGAAACAAAAAACATTAAAAGTTTTTTTATTTAGTTAATAAAAATCATAAACGATGGTAAAAGCGGTGAAAGTGACTTTATATTTATGTTATGCTGGCAAATATTTAAATGCCGTATGTTAATTAGCTAGATCAAGTTGCACTGAATTGGTATTAATAACCAATTCAGTGCAACTTGAGCTAGGTTATTTTGGATTTTCTTTGTGAATTTCGTATTTCTATATATATATATATATATATATATATATACATAAATATAATATTCACAATACGCGATGAAACCAAGTTTGTACCTCGGTGCCGGCAGCAAGGAAAGAGTTAATTGTTCTTTTATAAGACACAAAAATGTTTTCTATGGGACTAGGTGAGAATAACGATATACCTAGTTTTTTTTCCTTTTTATTATAATATTTTTGTAGAAAAAATTGTAAGACGATAAAACACCAATATAAATTTATTTGTTTCAGTTTGAAATGGAGTAACTATAAAGTTTGACATAATTTTTGTAATAAGGAATTTATTGTTTTAAGTTGAAACTCAATTACACTAACTAACAATGAACTTTTATAGGGTTTTTAAAAAGATGTGTATATACACATAATTTATATACACATAATTTTAACAAGGAAAATATTCCTGGCATGTGAATATTAAGGAATTGGTTGCTCTTATAAAATTTAACAGACTTAGCAAATATCAAATCCGCCTACGTTTGCAATTATAAATCAAATTAACAAAACGAGTAGATTATCTTACTGTTTATAACCCGGGACATATGATGGCTGCTACAGACAAGGGCGCCATGCTCTATACCGTGTAAATGTTACACTAGTGAACCAGTTTATTAAGAACTTAGCTTAGTAATGACAGTTTATTCCATGACTGAGAAGTTATGATAACTGGAAAATCATACACTCGTTTTAAAATTAATACAAATTAATAAAAATTAATCAAAGTCTCTTAATTAGTATCTGTTTAATTATTGAAAATTCATGTGAATTTTTTTTACATAATGCTTGTCACTATAATATGTTTTTTATTTTGGAATTTCCAGGCATGTTAAACCTTATCCTAATCCTAAGTTGTACAAAATCCGGGTTAGTGTTTATAATCTATATAATACCCTCTTTAGAAATAATACCAGTGCATACTGTTTAATTTAATGTTGGAATGTATAACAGAAAGCGGCCATATATTATGATTTTGCAAAATGAAATGAATAAAACAAAAGAAGCAGTCTAAGCGTTTAGATATTTTCAGATTGGGTTAATAAAACTTAGTCTATGTTAAATTTTCTAGGTTTCATTTTATCACTAAAGACATGAAATTGTCCTTGTGCAGTTATATTAGGTGTAAAATTTTAAGTACGCACTACCATGTTAATATGAACTAAAATTTTATAATAATTTATTTCCTTCCAATAAACAAAGTACAGTCATAAATTAGAATACACATCTTTATTGCCCACTAGCTGTGCGGCGCAACTTCGCCAGAATAGTTTTTAGTTATAAAGCTCTCTTCCACAACCAATGAAGATCATAAAAATGCAATAGTTGAGCATGAGCGATCAGTTTAACCAGCTCACGGTTAACCAGCTCACGGACCCCTCAGTTCCGTGAGCCCTGTGTCCGATGAAGCTGTAAGAGCCGTATAGGCTAACAGCGTCAACATCAACAGAATCTAGAATGAGTGGTTTTTGAGTATATTGCATTCATACAGACATACTATCGCGTTATTCATCGCGTATTACATTAAGGCATATAATATTTATCATCATATGTAATCCACTGCTGAACTCGAGGCTCACCATATATTGCAATTTTATGATTAGAATATAATATAACAAACTTTATTGAAGTATACACAAAGGTTCTTCAAAGGCCGGCAACGCATTTGCGACTTCTCTGGTGTTGCGGATATTCATGGGCGGCGGTGATCACTTACCATCGGGTGGGCTGCTTGCTCGTTTGCCACCTATTGTATATAAAGAAAACTTGATGTATAACACAATATAAAACATAACATTCAGACGAATGGCATTAGGCCTTTGCGTACGATTATTTCAGAAATATATAATAAAATAAGTAGCACTGTTATAAATTTTGAGAACTAGCAAATTTCAGTTTTAAATATTGCGGTAATTTATGATCGAATCAGTAGTCGCTTAAGTATTAATTGCTAGTCACCTTCAACAGCAAAAAGCGGACCTGGGTTAAATCATAGTGGCTAATAGAAAGTGACGTGTTTATCGGAGCTGTTATTTCAGATGCATGTTTGCCGCAATGTCAATCCATCGGTGCTGGTAGTTAAAATTAATTCACTTGATTTAGCGGCCATCAAGTTGTTTGCGTTAACCGAGAATACGAAGGCCCGTTGTTATACATCACTAAGGTTCCTGAAATAGTTGTCGCACGCTCAAGGATGCGTCTGTTGGTCCGCAAATAATTATTTAAATGCATACTTGGTTTGTGCGGCAAATATTTTAATAGCCTAATGTGCTTACTTGGAATCCAGTTATATGCCGATGATAATCGTTATGGCTGCACAGACAATCGGGTGCGCGTGTGTGCGTGAGAAGAAGCGGCGGCGCGAATCCGCCGTGGGTTACGTTATGTGCTCGCCCCGGCACATAGCCGGCCCGGCTTGGAGCCTTGCATTCGTAAAAATCTCCAAACCGGTTCGTTCCTCCATTACTTTCTTTCTGCCTCCAGTGTGCCTCCCATTTAACTCGGGCCCACTTTTTATCAGGAATCGGTATCTCCTTCTAATAGTATTATTTATTTCTCATGAATTAGAGGGAATATACGTAAAGTTAATGCGTACGGGAAGCGGTGCGTTACATGCCATGCTTCTGAGATAAACGTTGTGCTCGTTCCATTGGAGGCTGCGTTGAGTAACTGGCGCGGCGACAGCGGGATTTATGCTGCTCCCACGATTTTGTAATCTTTGTTAATGAATTATTGTTTTGATTTATGTTAGACATTTTTGACTGACTTAATATTCAACATCTATTGTTGCTGTTTACCATATGGTCATCGTCTTACGGCTTAAAATTAAACTTAAAACGTATCTAAATTTAAAATGATTTCGTTTTATGAGAAACAACATTGGCTCGCTATTTTGTTTTACGGGACTGAGTATATATTAAAACATTTCATCATTACACTTTGGGTCTTCATAACTATAATTTTTAAACAAAAGTTAAATTTTATTTACGATGGTCCCTAAAATAGAATTTTTTTTTGTAACAGTATTTAGATTTATAAAATAATGTACTAACGGTGGGAGCACTGAAACATTGTATTTAATTTACAAATAACAATGTAATGATATTTATGCGTATAAAGCCATAGTTTTCAAAATCACATTGTTGTACTGAATATATAGTGGCATATCTAAACCCGGACTAAATCAGAACTTATTTTATAATATATTTGCACAATTCATAGAATCCCAAACAGATTTATGAGCCTGGTATTGCTTTTCTATTACAAAATCAGTTAGCGACGTCTCGCTCGCTAGGTCGGCAGACCGCAGAATAGGCAGGCGACCACATCGCTTGCACTTCTCCGATTCCAATCGGAGTTACTTACCATTTTATGAAAGTTTTTATTGAATATTTTATATCCCTGGACGCGAATACGGCCGGGGCCATGCAGAGGGCGGGTGTGCGGGGGTAGAGGGACATAAATATCTCGGTGATTTATGGCCAAGGCGGTCGCAGGATAGGTCAGCATTATTCAATTTCGTATTTGAGACTCAAGTTACAATGAGCTTTTACACCGGCGCGCGCGCAGATAGCGGCTATCCCGACCGCCTCACTTACTTTTGTTATCTACTTTTTCCAGTTTATACAACACAGATTAACGCGTGTTTGACGTTCTCTAACGAGCAAGATTAATCCACGCTTATATACTTTTTTACTTTCGTGCTTTTTAACTTCACCGTTCGACGGGACCGCGGATGTTACATTCTTTTGTTAGGTTTCCTTGGATTCTAAACGTTTCGGAAAGTTATTTTTGACAGCTTAGCAATATAACTTTTCCCCGTTAGGAAAAAGTAATTTTTATAGAAATGTGATTATCATTGTAAACGTCATTGCTTTTCATCTTCAAGTACTTTTATAGTTTAACTTGGCTCCATAATGATCAATGAGAATAGAATGTGCCGTAGAAAATAAACTTCTTTTTTTTAAGCCGATTTAAAAATACGTGTATACATTTGCTTGTTTTATGAATTATTCGATGCATGGTTCGCGTGCATATTAAATATGATTAGAATTTCATTGTTGACGCGATTAAAGTAATATATATCATCAAAAAACCGTCCGCCAGGAAACCAAACAAACGGTTTATGTTATTCAATCGTTTTAAAGTCACTTAATTATCGATTGTTAATATTGATTTTATTTCGCCCAGCGATACGGTAAAGTGGTTTAATTTGTTAAGAGCAAAGACACCGCCGACCAAATTAGATACTTTTCGGCTTATTAGCGCTGTGTAAAAAACGGAATGAGGGCCTCATCGCTTTGTGAATAATTGACTATAATCAAATTAATCCTAAATTCTACGGTGGGTTTACTACGTTGTAAAATGTAATAAAGACCTCTTAACGGCCATATTATAACATCTCTTGTTTACCATAAGTAATCACTAATAGACGTATAACTGGTCCATGATAAAAATTATGGTATAAAAAATTTATAAATTTATTTCAAGAATTTAGATTAGGAGGTCATACATATACAAGTTGATGAAACCATCATACTGCCCACACTCCAATAAATAATACTTCAATACACATTTTTTAATAATGATAAAACCTCTCTGGCCCGGCCGGGGTAGTACCGCCTCGTTACAGAATACCAGCATATAATAACAGTACAGTGCTACTGTGTTTCGTAGGTACTACGGCATACCATCTAAATCCTTATGGGTACCAACGAATTTGCTTCATGAAACTTTGTAAGGATGGATGTTTATGGTGTTGAAATTATCACTTATAAGGTAAATGTGTGTGCGTTGGCCATCATTATTTTCATTAAAAATTATTGTACGGTCTGATTTTTACCCTGGTACTCGAGCAACCTGAGTTTGGTCCGTAGTGTCAGACGTACATTTTACAGTATTAATTTTAGTTAACGACTACGCCGTCGACGGTAATTAAAATATGTCAAAGACACGGGAAGTCCTGAGAGCTTGGTGAATACGTTTTTCTAAAATGGAGGCCCTGTATGCCCGCGACTTGTTATGGGGAGCAACCGGTAGGGATATTTGTTACTTTATTTATTTTATTATGCCTTCGGTTTTATGTTTTTAGATTTTAACAGGGCTTGGAAGTTATATATATACGTTAGTAAATGACATTTAAAATAATGTACCTTACTATCAATAAACTACTACTCAATATAAAATTATATTAACATCTATTGCTGGTTTCTTAACAAGAAAACAGAACTTTATTCTAAGCAGGCGCGAAAGATAAAATATTTTTTTCTAGTCCTAGACTGTCTTCAAGTTACTGCAAATAAAATTAATGCATTAAAAATAGAAATTAATTTTCGTGTCCATATGAAAATTTATTTAACAATAAATGTTATAATTAGCTAATAACTATATACAAAACTTACGGTGATATTCTATAAAGAAAATATTAGACTAAGCTTAGTTATACTTAGATTTTTTAAACTTTATTATAACATAATAAAGTTTATAAAATCATTACTATAAACTACGACTACTAATAACGACTTTTTTGTGTTATATGGTATCTTTATAAAAATCTTTATAAGTATCTTTTTAAACTTCTAGAATGTATTCGATTCGATTTAAATAGTCAAAAACTTATATAAAGTGTTCTAAAATGTATGATTTGGAATTCAAGTACTTCTAAAAGATGACACTGTAGCAGAAATTAAATAATTTATAAAATTGTATAAATACAATATTTATAATAGATTAAATTGATATAAAGTCACAAAGAACATAGTAAATTTTGTCTATTAGAATAGTTTACGTCTTATTTATATCCAATTTGTTATAAAATTCATTAAATCAATAGATAGAATAGCAGAGGTGCTGATATATTCACACCTGATTACGCATGCAATGTGCATAATCTGTGATCATCTGACAGAGAACATGCGTTCCGACTTCCACATCTGTGTTACTGAATAAAGTAAACATATTGGTTGAAATAAATTGATCGGCTTTGATGTTAGTAGAAGCTCCCGTTCGAAATCTACAAGTTCTTAAATATACCCGGTACAGTTGATACAGTTTTTATATGATGGTTTTAGAATATAAGTATTTGTGTATATGGTGTTACTATCCTAAGATGCGGTAAAAGTTTATTCTTTAAATAATTAATTCATACATCAAATTTCATCAAATTATTATTTATTTTATTGACGAAAGTGTATTTTTCTTTGTGATTAAAGACTATTAAGATCGTAACACGAAACGTCCTGATTAGTTTATTCTTGTTATTATTGCTGTGAATTGTAGTAAAGTCGTGGTTTCAGTAAAGCGAAGTAGCAAATGGTTAAAATGTAATGAGATTCAAAGAACAATTGCGTTGGTTTTATTATTATTGTAAGTAAGCTAAACAATACCGAAATAAATATCAAAACTAATATCTATCATGCAATAATCAGTAATTTATCTTCCATTGTCTACTTGCGTTGTTTTACATTATAATTATTGGCGTACCAATAAATTTGAATATTTGTCGAAACTACAACGAAAATTATTTTAATTTTCAATTTTTATTCTGTCATGATGAATTAAATTCCCCACGGCGTCAACTGGTTTTATCAGATGATGTTTTTTTGTTAGCCGAGCCGAGGGCTTTTACAGCTTCATGGGGTTTAAAGGTGCCCGAGCGTTTAGGGCACTCACCTTACTCACCTAGGAACCTAACCTTTATTAATCGGTAACCAGTACAAGGGTTCCAGAGAGGGAGCCTCGGCTTCAACCGTCATGTTTTGTGAGATTGTCACGTTAACGAAAACATTCAAATGATTCACTATTACGCAATTTGTCATTTGATTAATCCCATGAGCATGACGTTCAAGAAGAAACATTCCAGAAAGTTCGATACTTAGGTCAAAGCTAGAAAGAGTAACGAAAAATTTTGCAATTATTCTCAAAATTGTTTTCTCATATAATTTTGTAGGAAACGGACTAAGTGAACAGGCCCTTTAACAAGTGAACGTAAGCACACTTGTTTAAATACAGGCCGAACTGTTCAAGTGATAGGTCTTTGAACCTAACCCGTGTTTGCGGTTTGTTTTATATAGTTGCTTCTTAAGGTGGCGATAAATTAACGATTTGCATCTCCCCGACGAACGTAAACACTCGTGATGTATGTAAACGCAAGTGTGTCAATATCTAACCGTGAATCTTCGGTCCCGTGTGAACACAGCACAGAATGTTGCTACCTGTATATCATTGATATGTTTAAAAATAATTCTTGAGTTGCAACTTTATCTATTTACGTTTATAAATGTAATAAAAAAAAGATAGAAACTATATTAAAAAGTATTCCTAACACTCTTTTTATAGATTCTCTTCTTTATATTTTTACCGAGAGTTGAAACTAAAGAAATTATTCTTCTAAGTCTATCTAACCACGATGTTAAAATTAAATGTAATTATTATTCGACGTAAAAAAAATCGTTTATCTAACGCCAGTGTCAGTGTGACTACCGGCTTATATTAAAATCCTTCGAAACGTTAAAGAAAAAGTTAGGCCACAAATAATTATTATATTTAGGTAAAGCGTTGATATAAAATACTGTTTTGCAAATGTTCATCGTTTTAGCATTTCTATGTTCTCATTTGTTTTTGATTCTAACCATTGTACCTTATGTAAGAACAAAAGGATGGTCATCTTAGGGTACACCATAAAATACAAAAATAAATAGAAAACAAAATGAACCCTCGTGAGTTGAGCAAGAAGAACATCACAGTGATCCACAATTAACCATTTTCCATATCTGTTATATCAGATAACATTAAAAACAATTACAAACACCAAAATGTGTAAGACTGCGTAGATAATGCGCATGATTATTATTTAGGTGTGTGAAATGCATTACCGACAGTAAGTCTTCAATGTTATGTTATATTCTATAGTTCAATGTTATTTTTTTTTCTAATAGTTAGGGAAAATGATACAGTAGCAAGTTATTTAGTTTAAGGCTGAGAGGAATTATCATGACACATAAATGCTAAGATCTATAATCAGCTTTCTATTCCTGTTATCGTTTAGCTGACGTCTATAATATCATGAACTTTTAGTCCATTATAAATGTGATAAGTGGCTATAGAAAAAATGTTTTTATTTACAAAGCTAATATTTATAATTATGACCAATTTTCATAATATTATATGACCTAAAGTCTGTTATTTATTTCGTGTTATTGTTATGGAAAAGAACTTGAACGAAGTATATTGTTATATATTATATGGAATATGTACTATAATATATAATATTATATATTATAGTATATTATATGGAAATAACTATTTTCGCAATTCCTGAAAGCACATCTGGAATGAAAACCGACCGAACTGTTCTGAAATAACAATTTAAATTCTTACTATCTGTGAGAAATATAAACAAATATTAAGTTTTGTTCTATGTTATGTTCTATAAATAAAATACCTATATATAAGTTTTTATACGTTCCAGTCATCGTAGAAAAAAATATGTCGTCCGCAAAAGCGTTCCTTATTGTTTGCATGAGTATCTCGTTAGTTTGTTTTAATTATTCCGGCAAATATTTGTCATGATACAGCTGTTGCTGCTTATCGTATTCTTATCTGTCAAACCCCAGTCAATGCTAAGAGGCACGAGCCACTAAAGACCCAAGTGAAGGTATTACGACATTTCATGCTATTTTCATAGTACAACTAACTGTGTTTGTTTGCACTCGTATATTTTTGACGTTATTTCGTAATAACTTCTACTCTATAAGATATCTTTGATGCTTACACGAAATATACTGTTTTTATAGTAGCAGATAAATCACAAATTATCACGGATAGTATAAGTATCGTCTATAAATCGAAGGGATTTCATTGCAATAGTTAAAATAGGGCAGCATAATAGATGCGTTAGAGCATTATAGTTGCAGATAAGATGGATGTTTCTGTTGATGTAACTATGAAAGCAGATTAATATAGGAATAGCGTAATATTTTTAATGTTACCTAAGTGCAGAAAACGAACAAAAAATAAGGATAAAGCGTAAATATAAACAACACATGTTATTGACCTTTTTATTATTGACTTTTGGAAATTATGTCAACGGATGAGTAAAATGCCGACGTAAATCGAGTTGCGTATAGCCAGGAAAAAAAATTTAAAAATACCCACACTAGGAAAAACTTCATATCTATAGAATAGCAACACAATTTGTGTGGTATGGACAAATCGCAGAGTGATAGTTATAGTCGAACAGGATTCCCAAAAATATTAGAATGTTTAACTAACTGAAAGGTTCTACACTAATTAAAGTAAACTAAATATGCATACTAATACAATAAGAATTGCGAACACCTGCTTTTAATGAATTTTATTGCATGCTGTATCCATAAGTGAGTATTTGCATACATGTATTTACATGTGCTCAGTATTTTTTTTACTTTGTTTAGCTCTGTCACTAGTTTAGCATTATCATCGCAAAATAACAAGGTTGCGTGAGCTTAAAGATAAGTATTGTCAAGATTAATGTGTATATTTTCGTACCATTTTATTAGGAAAAGCTTCGTCTAAGACATAAGTGACCGTAAAAATCAGGCAGGGCTGTACTTTAGCGTGTCGATCGGCACTTAAATGTTACACCCAATAAAAGTGCACCTCGCGACGGCAGAGTGCCGTAATTGGTCCTGCAGCTTATAAGTACACTCGCTACAACCGATCACGCCGGACATACTTTTACGATTCTCATTGGTCCCGTTTAATGATGTGTGACGGGTCGGACCGAGGAAACAATGTGCTTGTAATTGAATTTTTACAATGTCGAAAATTCTTGACGCCGGGCCGTTTCATGTGAATGTATAACAAGATTATTTCTGTTTGAAAACGAAAGGAGGACTAATAATAAACTTAATTTTTTATCAATTTATTGTACTTATACTGTTCACAAAAAAATTCCAATGTAAAAACAATATGATACCAACTGCGCATTAGACAATATGTTAGAGATATCCCAGAAAATCTAAGAACTGTCTCCGCATTTTTAATAAAATTAATTGGCACTTTCTTAATCTGTTCGAAGTCCACTGCTGAAGAAAGTTCTCTCTAATTAGGAAAATTAGGGATAATTACAATACACGATATACTAATAAGCCATTCGCACCATGCAATGATAGAGCCATTATACAGCTAGATTCTTGCTGCGAAATAAATATTTCAGCTCCACCGGGGAAGAACTACGCCCTCATACAATATCAGCATTAAATAGCAACATAACGCTGCTGTTTCGTATAGGGATTGTAGGGATCTGGGGACTCAATTACATGTAACTAAAAATTCCATCTCAGCCCCCGGAGGTGACAACGAAAATTTTATGGATGGATGTAGATGTGTGCGTCGCAAACTAGGTTTGATATATTACTTGAAAAATGCAACGCTAATGCTCGCAGTGGTCTATGTATTTTAAGCCTAGCATATTTATAATATTGAATCCACCTTTCAGAAGTCTGAAAAAAAAATGGCATTGTCCATCTACGGTGGCTGAAGATATGGTGATCGATTTTTACGCCTCACCACATGACAAATAGAAATAATTCAGAAAGTTGTATATACTAGATTTGAGTTTGAGTTTAATTATATCTTATAAACTAAGGCAAAAACTTAAAAAAAACATTGTTTTAAAAATCACATATATTTTTTAAATTGCATTGCGACGGACGGTGCTCAGGCGCCGCGGGACGTCGCCGCCACCCCCCGCTCACCGCACCACCCTCACCTTTATTTATATTTATTTACCTTCCCTTCATTCACCGAAGGGCCGCCCTTTCGGCCCTTTTTGTCGCGTCCGATACAAATATTGTGAAAGAGCCTGCGGTTGGAGTGAATTTATTGTGTTACAATTTGACGTTAGTGTCGGTGATGAGAAAAAATCTATTTTGTGAAAATAGTTGAGCAGCTGGGACGAATGCGTGACAAGAAAGTCGTAAATAAGTTGATGTTTATGTGAAAGAATCTAGGATATTTATTTTAATATTTTGTATGTAATAATCGTATAGTGCTTAAATGGTACATATATATATATAATGATTATATATATATTTAAAAAGAATTACTGTTAAATTATATTGATTAGAGCATTTTAGTAGTAATAGCAAAACAATGAGTTAAGTAATATGTTAACTGGTATATGAAAGAGTTATGAATGAGTTAACTTACACGAGATTATGGAAATGTAACTATAATATTTCTATAAAGTAACTCCAAATGTCCTTACAAATGTATTGATAAATGGAACGGATTAAGGGTAAATAACTGCAATTCTTAGAGGCACTAAAGATGAAATCTACACTTCATTTATTGACTGTGACACGGGGCCATCTGAGCATCAGTTATCATGATAAATGACGTATTTATTTATCCGACGAGCTTAAATAGCTATGGTAATATTGGTCGTACAACAGCACAAAAGGTAACAAAACACAAAAGTTGAAAAAGGTAAACCGCGCTATTTACAAAGTGGCTAGCGAGGACCACACAGCCACAATCGAGCCGCGCGTGCGACTCCACCGCTTACGAGAAAAAAAATCATTCCCAACATAGATCTTTTTCGGTTATAGATCTCGCATTTTGGTGGTGTGATTTGTGACGTTCGGAAACGTTAATGGCACGTCCGATTGATATACTTTTTGTTCCGCTTACCATTGTTTGTGGCTAATCTGTGTTGTTTTTTAATCATTAACGAAATTTAAGTATTCGATAGATTTAGATAAACTTTTTGACATGGTACACTAACGCCTGCTTAAACTAAGCCAAGCTGTGGCATGCATGACATATTATGACTATATATATGCTTCATCAAAAAAGAATTACGCTTTCTTAGATTATCAACGTAATAGTAGGTCCCCACTGCTGTGTTTGTATGGTGAATGAAGGAGAGTCTCCGCTTTCCGCCTTAGTACCGGGGGTTGACAAAGTATTTGAGGTGAACTGTGTGATAGTTAAACATGTTTATTATATAGAAAAAGGTTTAGTTTAGATATCGGTTGGTATTTAAAAACTAGAAGCATAGTATAAGATGATGCTCGAAAGAGATTTACTGAATAGTCAAGCGCGGGCGCGGATTCACGTAAAAACGCAAATCGTTCAGTATGGCTCGGAGCATTGTTTACGCGATCGGCATAGGCGCTGATAGACGTTGAACATGCCCGCACTCTTTGACACCGCTCTCCGCATCCCGTTTCAATTCCAATCTAAACTATTTTTGTCTTTATCTCTCACACACTATTGTTCCCATAATTTTGCTTTTGTTTGCCAATTTACCTTTCAAATGAGCACGCTGTAATAAACGACAATTAACGGTACGTATACATCATATATATATATATACATATATATATACATATATATATATATATATATATTTATAATTCACGCACTTCTCCTAAACGTGTTCCGTAGGTGGATGATATTGTTTCGGTGAGCAGTTGCATCAGTATTATGTTCGGAAAGTGATTACACGTTGGGAAGTTAATGTGTGCGTGTTATTAGTTGCCTTCACGTGAGTACACACGCGCTACTTTAGGGTCCTTCTAATTGAATGTAGGCGCGGCGGCGGGCTGCCTAACCTAATTTACATTAATGCAAACGAGGAGCATTGTTCAGGTGTGAAACATCAGTGTCAACACGAGGCCTCTACTCAAATAGTTTATTAGCTCCACCCAGCGGTGTTCTGGCGGACAGATCTTTGTTACATTGACAGCCCTTTAAAAGACATGCATACTTAACGCTTAAATATGACTATTCAAGATACCGCATCATATATAAACAGAAACGTGCGTATCCACTCATCGTTACTGTTTATGTTCTCAGATTTTTGTCTATTTCTAGCATCTATGTATTTACGATTTCATAGTGCGTTCACACCAAACTGCTTTTCAATTATCTTCAAAGTTATGATTTATTTAAAATTTCCTCAGTTTTGTATTCGAGGTGGTTAAGGAATGTATTCCAGATTGCTTTTACTTAATGTCCACGATTAAAGCGTTGTTTCCACTACGTCGATTTCAGAGAGTGCATTAACGATTTTATGACCGCTTTACATCTGCTTTATAGGACCGTTTAAGAGACAATTTAACGCCTATAAATTTTTGTCATTGATTGTGGTACGTGTATTCGAGAAATTGTGTTGGTCAGGGAATGGATAGGTCGTTGACATGAATCGCCTTACGTTGCGGTCGCCTGAAACACAAGAAGATTGTAGTGGTTACGGCGGCGCAGCCTCGATGACTCTCACAGCAAATACTTAGGTCGCCAGTGAAAGCGGTCGGCTAACGTATTAATGACGATTACGAATATAAAATATTCCCTCAATCGTAATTGAGTTTTAAAGAAACTGTTTAACTTACAACAGGTTAATAAACGGATACATCGACGAAATGAACATCTAGCACCTATTAACGCCTAGAAAGCTCTTCCGGCTCGTCGCGGGTGTGTAAGCATTCCTCAAATATTATTCACCTCAAATACACGTTCATGATACATTTTATAGCATAATATACAATGTCAAGACTTACTGACCGATCCAGTCGGCGATATTGTCATAAGAAACATTTAATTGAATTCGATACCAATGCGAAAATATTAAATGACGTCACTCAGGAGACAATGGGCGATCATAAATTAAACTGACAATCTGCCACCTTAGAGATTAATCTTGCGATGTCTGTTGTCGTGTATATACGTACGTTTGTAAACGTATAAAAAATACCAATTGAGACTTCATCGCAAGGTAAAGTGCATTTTTGTGTTAGTCGAAGTCAATTCGCGAGAATGTGCGAATGTGAGAAGGGAACGTCGGCGGTAAATAACTGTCCTCACTATGTTTACTATGTTACACTATGAATCACCACTTTACTGCAATATTATCTAATTGATGTTATTCTACTATAATATTTGTACCTAAAAATAACTGCTTTGTGACAATTGCTTAGGTTTCTTTAGACGAGGCAGACCCGTTTGTCACCCCTTTATATTAAAATAATAAACAAACATTTCTCCTAAAACTTATTAAACTCAAATTCAACGTTAAAATTTTAGACTTATGTGATTTTTCATCAGTGGTAGAGCTACATTGAAGCTTGATTTTAGCTTCAGAGTGAATGGGTCAGCTCGACCGGGTTAGGCCCAAGTCCATCACAGAATACCAGTGTAAAATAGCAGCATAATGCCGCTGTGTTTCGTCTGGTGAGTGTGGGTATCCGGAGACATTTTTTAACGGTGACGAGGCATTCCATCTCAGTCCTCACATCTGTATAATGGTTCACTGTCCAAGATGAATGTAGATGCCGTAAGCCGTAGGAAACACTTCGCATCAGGTGAACTGTGTGCTCGTTTGTTAGTCTTAATGTAATAATAATAATAATAATAATAATAGTGAGGTGCCGTCAGATTAAATTTTCTTACCTATTCCCTATCCATTTATCCGATTAGTTTCTTTGCATTTTTATCGATGAGGATATGTTGGTGTTATAGACTTAATTATTAACCATTTATCTGAGTAACTCATATATAGTAATAAAATATGTATAGTAATAAATGTAGCCTATAAAGAAGTTATAATTTGCATCAATATACAAAAAGTCCCTAGACATATGTACGTCTCTCCCTTTTGGGAGTATTAACCATTATAAATGGATGACATGATGTACTTTCTACAGTCAGTTTCATACGGAGGCAACGAGATTTGGGACTGACATTTAAGTAAAGAAGCGGTAAATACTACGAACACCACATAATCTAAAAAATAACTGTTGAACTTTAAGTATTTGTATATTTACTTTTAATAATTTTAATAGTACGACGAACACGATTATAATACATCAACCCTTCGCAATAACACCGTGGGCGTCCGTGATTCAATTGTTTACTTTTTTACCACCATTATTTGTTTTCCTGCGAATAGTTTGTTTAACCGATATTGAGGGCTTTATATTCTCTATAATATATATACGATCGAATTGGGGTAAGCAACTACATTGAACTTTGTATCAAAATAAAATTAAAATTGTTTTGCAATTCAAATGATTCACTGTCTTTCTTGAGATTATTTGCATTCCTTTATCTAGAACGACGATCAGTGCTATAGCCTCAGATTATCGGATGGGAAAGTTAAGAATTGGAATAACCTTATTTTATTTAACAATTTTTAGGAGAATATAAACTTAGATATCGGATTATATTATATATTAGAACAATTCGATGTTGATTATAGAAATTAATTAGATCTATATATATAAGGATAAAATTACGAATTAGATTAGAATTAGTCTAACAACTAATGTAATTTTTTTTAAAGATAACTAATATAAGATGATAAAGAGAACTAATATAATATATCATAATCTTCATTTAGATACAAAAAACACAATTTTGTATTTGGATCTTTATTATTATTATTAGCACCAACGCCTTATTATCCCATGATATGCAATCAGTTTGATGTTCGAAAATAAATTGCTTATTATGCAAGACGCTTAGTCTTAAATATATCACACTCTTGAAATAACCTGATTATTAAATGAAGAATTGGAATGAAAAACACAAGTCTGTAATATAGATAATATGTTTTAAATGCCTCCAAATATATTATATATTTGGACGCATTTAAAACAAGTCTGTTTTGGTAACTGTTTTATATGAACCTAATTAAAATGGCTAATAAAATTGGGTAGCTGATTTTTTGCAATATTTTCGTACCATCAGCGAATAGTGGATATTTTGAGTTGCGAAAATAATTAGTATTTTATTTATTTAAACTTTATTGTTCACACTTAACAAAACGGTGTATAAAGGTCTGACTTATTGCCTTAAGACATTCTCTACCAGTTAACAAGGGGCGTGTAGAGAAATTGTGATAGGTGCGGTGTGGTGTTACATTTAAATAAAAAATTTAATAAATAGAATAAGATAATTTTAAGAATTTTGAATAAATTTATTGATAAAAAATACCACACCATATACAAAACCGTAAAAATATAAAACATATTATATAAATTTATTTACTTATAAATAACAATACATTAATACATAAACAAACATGTTAAATATGTAGTAAACCACAAGAGTAGTTTACCATATTAATTGACAGCAGATGTCTTTATATAGTGTTCCCGTACCAGCCTTTTAAAAGGAAGCTTATTCGGTGCTCTTCTTATGTCTTCGGGCAAGGAGCTTCAGAGAGATGTAGCCTGAAAGATTGAGGAGCTGCCAACAAAATCGGTGTAGTGATGAAGAGTTGTAATCATTAGATTCAAAGAAGAGCGAAGATCTCTGTTGAGAGATAAGGAAAGGTATTGTAAGTTATCTTTAAGATAAGAAGGAGTAGTTGGATGGTTCAAGATAGAAAAGAGGATTTATTAAAGTCATTAATAAGTATATAATATGGTTAAATGAAAGAGGTCCTAATAGGATACTTGTGAAATTCCCGATGCAATACTCATTCAAGCAGATTTAGAGCCACTAAGAACTATTGCTTGCTTCATACATAAGATGAGAGAGAGCCAACGATAAAAGTCGCCCCTAATCCCTAAGCTCCAGATCTTATGAAGTAACAGAGTGATCAATTATGAAAGGACTTGCAGTATTAATAACATCAATTTGATTGTAATCAATCATTTCTTTTGGGACAAAGTAGTTGAATAGTTATAAATTAGTTACAGTTACACCTTTAGGAAATTATATTTTTGGAGCAAACAAAAACAAACTTTCCATTCGGAGGCTACTATACCTTCTAGACATTGCCTCTTAGTTATGCTATGGGGAAGGACAACAAGTTTGCACACTCCTTCAAAATTATGGGGAGGATGTTATTAGGATTAGATGATTGTTTAATATTTATTAAGCTTATGAACTATTATTTTATACTAATGGCAACCCTTTTATTTCTCATTATTAAAGTTTAAATAGTCCGTAATACGTAAAAAAAACATACTTTTTTTTCTTCTAGTTTCATCTTATGAGTGCCATACTCTCTTTGATAGCTAACTTCAACATTGCGCGCGCGCATCCATCGTAGTGGCAATACTATAATTTTACTCTAATGGTTTCTAATGTAACGTAAGATCAGAACTGCGCGTGTAGATATCTATTTCCGCTTTTCGTTATTAATGGGTTTTTCTGTTAACTACTGGAAGTTACCATAAAATAGTTTGGATTGGTTTAAATCGGTTACCAAACACATTCTGCAGACGCAAGCTAACCTATCAACATGTAAACACATGCGTTGTAGCATCTCGAAACAGAAGTACTTAACCTCCTATTTTTATTAATAGCAAAGTTTTTCATGTCTTTGTAAAAATATCTAGTAAGAGTGAGTGAAAAAGTGACTCGA
Organism: Teinopalpus imperialis; assembly: GCA_029286865.1. Lineage (NCBI taxonomy): Eukaryota > Metazoa > Arthropoda > Insecta > Lepidoptera > Papilionidae > Teinopalpus > Teinopalpus imperialis. The sequence goes on from JAGSMU010000005.1 coordinate 7,483,489, forward strand.
AAAGTCTTACCATCAAATCAGCATACGTGTATTGTTTTTCTATGTGAAACATTTTTTTTTAATAATGTAAATTCTGGTAAGGTCGGGCTAAAATGTAAAGAAAAATACCCGGTTCCTTTCGTCGCTTCTTTTGCATTTGAGGATCTTCGTTATGAATAATTGTGAAACTCAACATATTGACGCTTGATATATAAGACTAAATATCGATATTCCAGTGGTAGAGCTACACTGCAGTTTGTTTCTAGATGTAGAATGAATGGGTCAGCTCGACCGGGGTAGGACCACGTCCTCACAGTATACCAGCGTGAAACAGCAGCATAATGCTGCCGTGTTTCGTCTGGTGAGTGCAGGGATCCGGAGACCTTTATAACTGGTGACGACGCTTTACATCTTTTTTATTATTTTAGATTTACATTATAATCATTCAGAAAATACAGGTGTGTGTTATTAAATAGTTTATTTAAGAGAAGTAATTGTGCCAACAGTATACAAAAAGCACTCCGACTTAAATTGAATGCGATTTCTTTTACTTTTATCTAAAACACGCACTGCTGAGATTACGACCAATAATTTCTGATTAAAAATGATTTCATAAGCATGTAATTGGTTTTCTTTATAGGATTTTTGTTTATAATGCGATGGTGCGTTCAAACGAATGTTTATGCGAGGTGGCCACGTGAACGAACGTTCTCGCGTTCCAAAGCATGCTTGACATACCTAACATGTTACGCAGTACATAACATTTTTTGCGTTGTTGTTTGTATTCTTACCAGTGATATTTATGCCATCACACGCATCCAGTTTTCAGCTTCGCGAATAGGCGCTTACAATAATTGTTTAGAGAACTGACGCGTTATAGACCATTCTGGTATGATATCGAAACGCCAGGCCGCAGTCGCTCTTGCAAATTGTCAACTGCATGTGACATTCTTGCGGACGTTTTTTGCACTCGTGCATTTTACGTTGCGCTTTGTGTGCGTTGTTATTTAAATGTTTACGGTAATTCGATAAGCTTTTATAGTTTTTTTCATAAAGAAGAAGCTATAAATATTAGCTTAAGTTTTTTATTCATTTACAACATTTATCAGCCATTCGCGTAACTTTATAAAGATGGATAAATTTTATATTAATATTTAAGGATCATCATTTTGGTAGGGGTATCTAACAATCACTATCAACGAGACAAATTTTAATTCCAAACGAATAAAATCTTGTGTTTTTGTAGTTATTGGTTGTCAGATTTAATAAAATTGTGATAGTACCGTGTCTACACATACACTATATGCACAAATGTGAAGGCTTTTCGTAACCTACTTGTCGTTAATTAATAAAATTTAACAGAACTGCTAAAACCAACTATTGACATTGCTTTTTACGTAAAATGAGAAAACTCTTCTTGTTTAAAGCTCTATCACTTTATATCTATATTAATTTAAGTTCATATAAATACTAGAAAATAAAAATAGTTTGTAATTTTATGACTAGCTTTAGTATATGCTATATAACAACTCGTTTATAAAAAATTAACAGCCTGTATAACTTAAAATGAGAAAAAAAAACAATGAAAAATAACCTGAATCTGGTTGTATTCGTTGTATTTTTGTAATATTTATATAACTTTTTTTTAATTTTTATTTATATGATATTTTTATAATTTAAATTAAAACATTTATAATTTAAATACGGCTTTAAATTATTCCAGAGGAATTATGAATATACAAATGAAATAATTTATTTTATTCAAATGAAATTAAATCTAATAACACAATACAAATCAATTCTATACACACATTTAATGGTAATACTTAATGAACCAAAGTAGATGATTTACCTTGAAATACCGACATGATAAATACCGGTGGTATGAAATATAATACTATGTCTAGTTTTTTTCTAAATATTATGTCCCAGTATTGCAGTAAGCCGAGCCGACATTCGCGTTATTTGGTCTAGTGGCGATTGTCCGAGAGAGAACAATGCTTGAAGTCGCTTGAATTAATAAACTAATGGTTGTAATTGTTACCCCACGTCGGTTCTTATTTTGACCAAGAGAGATCGACTTCGTGACTCTGATAAGGCACACTTCACTTCTCAATAACACTTTTGTTTTATCGTTAACAATACTACATATCGGGAAAAGTTCAACTTTCGATGTCGCGTATTATTTTAACTTTATTGCTTAAAACATGTTATAATTATATATAATAATAAGATGGTGTTCTTCTTACTATATTTTTTGTACTGAAATTAAATTTATATCTAAAAAAGTTCATCGAAAATATTGAATGAAATCATATCTTAAAAAAAATATATAATTTTTCCATATCTTCTATATGTACATTTACGATATGCTAAAAATATTATAAGCATGATGAATTGTAGTCATTAGTTGATTTTTAAATCGAATCCAAGAAGATTTATTGTCTTGTAACTAACAAATAAACTCGTTAGTTGCCTTTTTGCTGTTTTATGTATTTTTCTCAACTTAAAATTGATTTGATACTCTGTGATAAACGAGTACTGAAGCTGAAATATCATCAACATCGACATCACAGCCTGTCTATAGTCCACTGCTGGTCATTTGCCATCAGGTGACCCGTGTGCTCGATCGTTACTCCGAATGCAATAAAAAAAACGCCCTGGTTACAACATTTTTTTAAACATTGAAGGACGTTCAACGATTTTGGCGCAGTTTCCCAAACACTGCCCATCCGAGTTGGATCCGTCGATTGATCTCTGCATCGAAGTTGTACTTACCCAACTATTATACTTACATTGCCGGACTATTTGCCCTAGGTAAGTGTACTCGTCAACAAATTCGATCATAGTGCCCCCAACAATAACTCGTAATGGTGTGACATAGACTTTACATATATTTTTTACGATTCATCTTAAGACGGATAGGCCGTTGAGAGGAACTATTGAGGTCGCAGGTTGAAGGTTGAAGGGTGACGTACTCGTCATTGAAATTGATACCATATCCTTTCAAATCCAACAACTTGAAACTATCTTCCAATGCAGCGGTGAAAAGTTTCGGGGGTATGACATGATCCCGTCTTAATACCTTTCATCAATAGGTTAAGTTACTGTTGGAATGTACTCGGAATGACATGGTAGCCTTGTTGTAAAAACATTATTCGCTCCTCGATATACCGACAGTCAGACTGACATAAGAAATATATGTACATATTTAGTGATTATGCTTTAGGGTTTTTCTGTTCATGGTTGTCACCATGCTTATGTTCACTTTTTGACATGTTCGTTCGGTTATTATATTTAAAAATAAAGTGAATAATTTCAGACTCATTTAGAAAATTCCCGCAAGCCGCTGTGAGTTCTTTGGGACATACTATTTGGAATATATGCTGCTTATGCTGCCCTATGAGGCATAAATATAAAGTTATTGGTCATTGTTTTAATACAACAGTGGACGCACCGGTTGTACTATTAAAATACACGATGCGTTGACCTGAATGCTCTCGGTAATCTGCAAGTGTCTTTTCAGATTTATTCTAAATTCCTGTTTGTACTCCCTGGACGTGCGATCGTCGCACCCATTTTTATAAAAAAAAATGATTACATTAATTAGATTTTTTAAGAAGATTTTTTATTTAAAATATAATTAGTAACAGTTTAATAATTGTTTTCATTGTATAATTTTAATCAAGTATATGTCAATCTAATCGTTAGGACATTATATGTTACACGGTGTGTTTATCTTATTTTCATTTAGCACAACCTAGATAATAATGTATACATAGGTATGAATATACATGACCCTCTAAGTGACAGATTTTGTCCGTTATCGCTAGGATTGGCCAATTTTAACCGTAGCTTAAACATCTCACACTTTACGTGCCAACAGTCCATCACATATCATACCAGATATTTTCAATCTGTTAAATGCATGAAAGTTATACCGACATTTGTTGAACATTATGGCGTTTAAAGTTATTGCAGTGGGGTATTGCCTATATACAATACAATGTACAATAAAATAAATTTAATGAATTATTAAAAAATATCATGTATGGTAAATTACATAAATAAACTATATCGATTTTTTTTAATGTAATTCATTTGCCAACGTGGCCTCTTACAGTAACTACAGTCTTTATCATGTCCTGTAGATCTGTTACGCCTTTACTACTAACATCTTTTGGTAATAAGATATTAAGATATTTTCTTACATGTTTGAATACGAAAATTTTGTCTTAAAATATTATATTGTGTTTGACAATCTGTTTAGAAGGCGCAGTATCTTGCTAATTAGTATCGTCGTAAATGCTTTACATAAACATTGACAATAAAACGCTATTAATACTGGCATTTCGCACCTGTTAGGTAAATGCAACAAAACAGAAACATACAACAATGAACTGACATGATGAAACATGACCTAAAATTAGCCTTGACTAAAATAAAAAGTGAGGAACGTTATAAGTACAAATTATCCTGAATATAAAACTATATTGTACTTATTAATTTCATTCTTATTTAAATAAATTATCGGATGGACTACCAAGGTTGGGTATCTTGGTTGCTCAATCGTTCAACAGTTCAATGTTTTCCTTATAATTGTGGGAATACCATTGGTATATTGTGGGCATATAATAGGTACTATATTTAGTATATGGTACCTATTCGTGTCAACCTTTGTGCAAGAAATCATGATCGTTTAGACACGAAGGATACTCATACTCTGTACAAATATCAGGAAATCACCTTTTACCGCCGATAGTATATCGCAATATTATTATATAACAAAAGTTTCTATAAAATACTAACGTTAAATGGTTTATTGCTGTTGTGTTTCCAGTGGTAGGAGAGAGTAATCCGGATATTTGGTAAAGAGATTACTAAGGCAGAATACTTCTCTACCAAATTACCGGATAAGTTACAACTTACATCTTTATACACAGGGGAGGGATGCTTATGGCTCATCATTATCACTTAACTGTGTTAGTTTCTCGTAGTATAAATAATACGAAAAAAATAAATAAAAGTGATTTATTTAAAGAAAAATCGTCATTGTTTAAATAATACAAGTATAATGCTTGTCTTTACATCCTGTGATAACGCAAAACTATTTTGCAATTCAGATTAAATAAGATGCATTGCCTTCTAGGGTCCCGTCGTATTTGAAACAATTAAGTTGCGAACAGTGTTTTCAGTGTGCTTTTGTTACTTTGAATGCTCATTGGCGTACAATTTCTTATATAGTTTTATAATAATATGTGTTCTATGATTTCGCTCCAGTTCGCTTATGTAAATATATATAAATATCTATGATTTTATTTAGTATTATAAATTCCATAGATAATATATAATGATATGTATATATAATTGTATAAGTATTTAGATGTACTATATGTTTCTTTATCTCTTTATTATTATTCATTTGTCCTTGATTTCTCTGAACCCTCCCAAGGTTGGCTGGTAGATAATGCCTTAGGCATTAAGTCCGCCTTTGTGCATATGTTAGTTGTACAAAAGTTTATGAATAAATAAGTAGTAGTAGTGTCTGGTTTCAACAAGAACAGGTCCGCTCGCCCAAGATTGATGTATGCCCTCACAGATTACCAGTGTGAACTAGAGTGTACTAATAAAAAGGTTCAGGGAACCCAATTACAGGTAATGAGGTATTACATCTCAGCCCTAAGGGATGACAACGCTTCTTCATCTTAAAATTTTGTCGAAGATGGATGTATACATGCCATAGGCCTCAGATATCACAAACCATTCTCTTCCTTGTTCTATTCCTTGTCATTATTACTTTTTTTTATTATTTTGGGAGTAACAAACGAACACACAGTTCACCTGATCGCAAGTGATTCCTGCGGCCCATGACATCAACATTAATCCTTGACAAGTAAACATAATACAGATGCTTTGTCACACTTGAGGACTGAGATGGAATGCCTTGTTACCAATAATAGAGGTCTCCAGATCCCCTCACTCACCAAACGAAACCCAGCAGCATTATGCTGCTATTTTACGCTGGTATTCTTTTGTGACGTGGTCCTACCCAGGTCGAGCTGACCCATTGTATCGAACTGCATTGTAGCTATACCACTATCAAAACACCATATCTTATCATTAAAAATGCATTCGAATATTCTTCCGATCTTAAAGCATCAACTTGCGATTAGCAAGTGCGTGGGCGAACGAATGTCTCCGGATTTTATCGCCTCTAATATAACATATATTTGACATATTGTTTAGGAGAATATGCTGTCGTAATCGATTAGGACAGCGTGTGAGAGAAATATGTTTATCCTTATACTTTTATTCTGGCATAAATACATGACTTTTAATGTTTATTAGTCCCGTAGAACATATCTGCTTAAATTATTTAATGGTTTGGATAATTTTATGCAAGATTTTTTGTTATTTTGATGTATTATTCTTACTATTTTTATTTCAAGAATGATATTAATTACCCTAATACATGCTCTAAGAGCTCCAATTACTTTCATTTAACAATTACATGTAGTTTTGTACAAGATACAATGATTTTATTTAAAAAATTATGTCCAAATACTCTCCGTACTGAAAAGTATACAATGAAATCTAAATAGCCTTATAAAAATATGAAAGAACCGAAATCGTGTTGGTATATAATCCAACAATATATAACTATCATACTTTTAAATCGCATAGCCATCTCTTACGGATTGTAAGCGCAGTTTTTGTTGGCAATAAATTATCGTGTTGACACACACAAGTTCGTATTGTCAAGTCGATACGGCGACGTCCGATAAAGATCGTGCGATGGGAGCCCGAGCGGCACGAAAGAGGCACAACTGTGATGCGCGACTTACGCGCAATTTAATACATCTTTCCCTATGACTTTGGACATATATCGTGTATCTAAAGACTCGGTTCCTAGTTCTCGGACGAGAATGCGATTTAGTAATGTAGCATGACATGGTAGATTGGTGTCAGGGCGCTCGCTTATGTTTCATACTTCGATCCTCAATAATGGCATGAATAAAAGTTACAATGTTATGTTAAGTGATTGTTTAACAAATCGGCAGTGAATTAAATGATTAGAACCTGAAGACATTTAACATACCCAGCATATGGAACGATAGGGTCGCATGCCTTCATGCCGTCTGTTTTGAATAGATAAGAGTGTAACCACTAACAAGTAGTACACAGTAATAAGCATTAAAAAATTATATATAACATCATTTAAAATATAAACTCTAAAGTGAAGGATCGGGTTGAGATTACTTTGTATATAATTGGTGAGGAGGCTTCTTTTTTTTATGGTGGATGGCCACTGTTAGCTCGAGTATCATCGTTTTACAGCTTCATCGGGTTGGAAGGTGGCCTAGTGCTTAAGATACTCAACCGAGACCTTTATTAATGGGTAACGAGCATAAGGATTCCCGACAGGAAGCCTCGGCTTGGACCGTTACTCTGTGCGTTTGAAAGCCACTGACTCGAGGGTACCAGAGAGGGTTCAACCTCGGCGTGGTCAGTTGCTTCTGACGGATTAAAGGTGACAAGGCATTCCATTATAGTCCTTACGGGTCTGTATTGTGTATGAATGGGGGTGACGTGGGCCGCTGGAATCACTTAACTGTGTGCTCGTTTATCAGAATCACAACATTGATAATAACGGTTTGATTTGGATAATTTAAGTGTTTCTTGCTAGACTACTCCTCTAGTGTTATTTTGGAGCATCGGGAGGACTATTCTCATTCTCTTAAAGCAAGAAATTGCGTGAACATATTCCAAGATTCACGTTACATTTGTACACACCTACACTACGTACATATTTGTAGGGACTCGATTAAGATCCCAGACTTGAAAACATAGTATGCTAAGTAGGAACTTTACCTTATTCATTCTACATAGCAATACTTCTGAGTTTAGGTTGTATACTTTGGCTTTGGCTAATCTACGGGGACGGTGAACCGGGGACCTCGTGCTTACATAGATTCAGCCAAGGTACGAACATCATCGCAAAAGAATCATCTATGGAGAATACGCCTATAACAGCAGTTTAAGTAAGACCTGTTATGCAATTAATATTTTTTTATTTTAATGTAATATTTTATTTATTTTAATACCGTATTTACTGCAATTAAAAAAGTATAAACCTTACTCACGGCAAGCTTTACACAAAGAACGCAGGCATTTAAAATTTTTATATTTAAGATATCGTTACGATTAAACAAAATTTATGTGTTAACAGCGAAACATTAGCGGGGCGGGCGTCATCTGTTTAGTGCGAAGCAGTCAGCACTGCGACATTCGTGGCGACACGCTTTTGTGTTCGGCAATCGTTGTTTTATGTCCAATTAATTTAAATAATAGCTGCCACCCAACCTACCTGAGTGCCCACCGCGGCCCTTCTCCTGTATCAATATGCATACGGTCTATTTTTGTGAAATTCCATGAGCCAAGTAAGGACATTGGTCACCGTCTCGAGATTATTAACCCTCGTAAAAACTTTACACATGGCGGTTTTTATAAGACGCTTATATTTGCGGAAAATCAGCATTTGGATGCTCCGTTTATTGTTTAATGTTGGACATTTCAGTTAATTTAATTGATATTTAAATTCCTATAAAAGAAGAAACGTTGCGATCAAAAATTACAAATATATTCGTATAGGTAGCAGATTACGGTAAAAGTTGTTTTGAAGTATACATATCAATATGTATAACAGGAAGTGTCTTTAATGTGTATCATGTAGATAATAAATGGTACAATGTCCAACATATAAAGAAAATATGCTATAAAAATATTAACTTAATAAATTTTAGTTCCAATTAATAAAAAATTTAATGTAATTTTATGTTCAATTTTTTCTTAGTACATGTTTTAACTTTCTTTTATTCATAATGTCGTATCTGTGGTTATGATTATACTGCCCCTTTTCATTAATACTCGTAATATACATAATAATTTAATACAAATCTCAACATTTATATTATAACAGAATATTGTTGGATATACATATTTTGCCTATTACGCTTTTTTAACTCTGTTTAAGATTCACGGAAATATTAGTCAAGTAGGACTATATAAACAGTGATTGGTCAAGCCCATCAGTTATTTTATCCAAACCTCCCTAAAAGAACCTCATACATCACTTACTAGAAGAGACACTAATAGAATGGCAGGTTAAATAGATTCTCTAACAGCGGATCTAAACGGCTTTGTTGTCGATTGTGTAGATTATTTTATGGTCGTATATGTGAAAGTCATAAACAATAGTTTTGATTTTATTTATGCGTGCCATAGATAATGTTGCGAAATTATTTACTATAAACGCACAATATTAGTTTCTTTTTTTCTTTATGGCTGAATTATAAGTAAACAGAATCAAAACTATGTTATTATTAAGACTTATGATTTTTCTTTTTTGTTCATACTTTATCCAAATGATCTTATGATCGATAAACATGATTTTACAGTAATATTTAAAATAGCAGCTGCGTAATCAAATATAAATTATACGTAGATTCTTTTCATTTGGATTGTATTTACTATCTAAAACACTCGTTAAATATTGTTAGTAATTAAGTGTAGTAATTATATTTTAATATTAATGCACTATAACTATATCACATAACAAGGCATTTAAATTAGCATGTGTTTAAAAGCATTCGATTCTGAGGTCACTCATTGTGTTCGCTAAGGGGGACATTTGTCTGCCATTATAATATTGGGCCGGTTTTTTCATGTACCTGCCTACATGGCGCCTAGCTATTCATATTCAAATTGGTATTTCGTGTTGAGTAATTTTTCAACGTTTATTTACAATTGTGTAATCCGACCTCTCGAATGATAAATTTGAAAGGCGCGTGGATGCGAGATGAATGAAAACTTTCCTTTCAATTGTAATGAATTTTATATCCGTATATAATAAGTGTTCGCGCGTCGGTTTGGATGATGCTTATTTAAAAGAAAACGGTTGTAAAGATAATCTGTGTTGTAACAGGTACAGATTATCTTTCATATCATGCGAAGATCGATATCGACCAATAGAATCGATGTAAAGGAAATCGGGCGCGTATGTTGCCACGAGGGCCGAGATCCCGCTGCGAGGCACAGGTCTGTGTCATCCAGCTTATTCATTAGTGCACTGTTCCTCCCACCAATGCCAGTCGTTTTATTTTATTTACGGCCGCCGAGTGAGGTGAGACCCCAATTTCGCGTACGCCTGTGTCTTGATAATTATAGCTTGGACTGAAAAAGGACGCCATTTTAAAACGATCTAACCATGAATTTTTTATGATTTAAATCAGCTAATGTATTTCAGATGATTCAGACCGCAGTTTCTCTGTTAAGATGTGTTTTATTATTCTTTAAAAAGAAAAACACGGCTAAAAAGCAAAACAAAATTAATATAATATAATTGGCGGGTAAATGTGAAATACTTCTTACTTAGTCGCATATCTTATGTTGGTGGTAATGTGCCCTTTTAATCGCTTAAGACAAGGCATACATATTTATAGTGTTCTACTTATCGCTGTTGCTATCAACTTTTAATGTTATAGAGACAAAAATAAAATTTTGCATTATCCATATATGTTAGTTTACAAATAAAGTTATGCGGTAATATGTCACCAGGGCTCGTCAATATATATCTACATACGTCATACAGAAATTATAATCATTTATGGAGTCATTTGTCCACGTAATAGCATACTTAACATTATAAGGTTATAATTTTTGTATTTTTTTATTTTATTATATACTTTCCTTATTACTTTGGTGTTTGAAAACTTTCAAGACAAGAAAAGTCGTTGTTTATAATTAAAAGAACGAACGCTTCATTAAAAAATGTTATACGCTTAAAATTTTGTAGTTAATAATGCAGTGCCGAATTAATTCGAGAGCGCCATAAGGTAAAACGAAACAAAGAAGGTCAGAACGAGGGACGCGGTGGCAAAAAGCTCTCTCATGTCCGCGATGTTCAGATAACCTTAAACTGAGCATTTGTTATCCTTATCTCGTGTTGGAGCGTGGCTAATGTGGCTGCAGGCAGATACACGCGATCGATTTATGTCGCCTCCTGGCACCCACGACAAATTGATAATTAATTTTCGTCCGAGGCCTTTGATCATACCGAAGTATTTGCGAGCCGTTCTAAATGTCGTCTACCGTTAAAGCCTTGAAAAAAAAAGACACTATTTTTGCTCACGTATCATCAGTCTTGTAAGTTAATGATGTTGAGCAATACGTGTAAAGGAAACATAACATTTATTTGCATTTTTACAAATGTCTTCAGTCTAAAGAGCCTTTTATAAATTGGAAATTGTTTACGGAACGATTTTCTCCTTAACAACTTATTATTTTTTAATTTGCTGCTGTTTATATATAAACAAATGTTTAACTACCCTTATGGTTGGTTGCCAGGAATAACTCAACTAAAATATATTTCGTGCAACATGGCGCGAAGCATCTTCCATCGAACAAAGGCCTGACTGAAGCGATTCGAGTTTCGCTTTGTTCACAGATAAGCAATATAAATAATCGGCCCTCTCGACTGATGGACTGCAGTTGGAATGTTTAAGTTCGTGAATGATTTTCTACTGCCCTAAACGACGCGTCCGTTGAGAGATTACATCTGATTCGATATTAAAAGTTTTATACATAAATATAATCATTATATAATTGTTATTGTACTAATGGTGGATGACCGGCTAGGATCTCTGATTCGCGATATAGTTGTTGTCTATTTGTATCCCAACTGTCTATATACTCATTCGATGTCACGTTTGGGACCTTATAATCTAGAGGTGAGATGTGAATAGCCCTTGATTATTTATGATAATGAGACATTATTTAGTTTATAAAATTTTTACGTTAGTTCATTGGTATGATTACTTTTCTATATACTTTAAAAGGTTGCAAATAAAATATAATATGTAACTAATTATGCGGTCGACCTAGTCTTACAATTGCGACATGTGTTAAATTACATGTTAGTTTAGATTACTTCCCGTTATATGATAGTATTAGAATAACTTCAGTAATTTAAGATACGACTTATTGGCTTAGGACATTTATTTTGCGGTTTAAATAAAGTAGAGTTGCTATATATTAAAAGATTTTATCATTATATGGGTTTTATAAGAGTATGAAAAGTGGTTTAAAATATAAATACATTAGATATATTTTATTTCGTTGTTATATGTTATAGATATTCCGTGTCACCAACACTCCTCTATGGGCTAAGCTAATCGCATCAGCCTCAATGTTTGCAGTGGTAGAGCTACACTGCAGTTTGTTTCTAGCTGCAGAATGAATGGGCCAGCTCCATGTGGGTAGGACCACGCCCTCACAGAATACCAGCTTAAAATAGCAGGATAATGCTTCTGTGTTTCATCTGGTGAGTGCAGGGATCCGGAGACTTTTATTACTGGTGACAAGCCATTCCATCTCAGTCCTCAAGGATGGCAATGCAACGCTTGTCAAGAATGAATGTAGATGTCATGGAATAGGAATGACTTACCATCGGGTGAACTGTGTGCTCGTTTGTTTCTCTCAATTGAATAATAAAAAAATGTCCACATTGACATTCGTTTAGTGTTACTGTGTATTGTCTGGTGGAACGTAGGAACCGGAGATCTTACTGTCGCCTTACTTCTTTGTGGTGAAGCATATAAAGACAGTTTTCGTTGGCAAGAAAATATCTGTATTACGATACGATACGATACGATATCGTGTGTGCATTTGTGACTCTAATATCATTAATCACTTTACATCGGATATGTGGAATTGTAGTTAAGCACTAGCTTCTGTATATTAACACTTTTCACATAGTTGGGTATGTACGGCGTACTCTAAATATAATCACGTAGGCACGTTACTAAAATACTCCTTAACTAAAATGCAATGTATACAATACAATAAATAATATTGTTACCTATTAACAACTATCAATTTAACAATCACGTTGCGATAAGATTCCATAAATAATTTAGTACTTCATAGGTTATAGATATTGATGTGAACAACTTTCTACCTCAAGCATTGCTCAGATTTAGACTAAATACTAAATCTTTTCCTTTAAAATACTTTTTTTGCTAAAACCCAAAAGTTTAGCCATCCGAAAGAACTGTCACATCACAGTTTCAAGGCATTTCTCTTTAAAACGCGTAAGCCGTTTAGAAGCGTGTTGGCTCATGTAAACTAATATTCTTTGTACCTTTCCTTTAGTTTTCTACCAAAATTACAATCTATGTCCTTATTTCAAGTGATGTATGGTTTAAAGTTCTATGACTTTTAGTTTTCTGATTGCCTTGATCGGATCTAAGAAAAAATGATTCGTCTCTCATCGAATGATTTCGTCAAATTACTCGAGAGATATCAGTTTTGATTTGGGTACGGAAAACAATACAAAACCTTTTGTGTAACTTGACACCGTCCGCGGTCGCCAAACTGACTCGAGTTGGCGGTCAAAGCGCTCCATTTATAATATTATCAATGCATAGGTTTATATATTTTAATACATTTGGAGTGCGTGCTGCTTGTTAATTTGTTTTAAAAATATTTCACTGATTTGTGACCATTCTTACAATAAATTAAAAAAAAAACATAAATATTTTTATTTCGAGATATTCTTTTATATATATGCATATAATTTCAACGTAAGAGAAAGTGACAAATAATTAAATATTTCATCTTATGCTTCTAGAGATATGTGTAAGATAATAGATGCAATTAGTTGGTTACTATTAAGTACGTAGTGATTTTCCTCTCACATCATACGAAACTTAGACGTTTCTATTCTGATTTGTCCCTATTCGACCTGATACCCGTTTTTGTCTTACAGTCAATATATGTATATTAGTAGTCTAATTTAACTTCTTAATACGTAGGTGGGTCCGTAGTATAAAGCTTAATACTATTATTTCGGGATAGATTTTTTATGAACTAATGGTGCTCAATGGTCACACACTTTACCTGATGACAAATGACGATTGTAGCCAACAATCCGATCCATCATAATCCATCAACAAAGATTGAAGATGCATATCCGAGGAGTGAGCCTCGTTTCCTTTGATTATTCTTATGCCTTTCTCTAACCATACGAAACACAGCAGCGTTATGCTGCTATTTCACGCTGATATTTTGATTACTCAGCTAATACTTCGGTCTAATAATGCTGCAACTTTCTTTAAAAACGATTTCTGAACACTGGCTGCAGTTTTGCTCTACCGCCGTCTAACACAATAGATAAAAGTAAAAATAGTATGAAAAAAAAAAACGAAACGTAAACAATTTCAAAGCGAGATTAGCTTATCAAACACTTATGAGCCTGTACTCACTTCACACTGATTAGTAGTAGAATTTAAAAGAGTATGTGTCATAAAAATATGCGTGTCGATCGACTCGTCACCTCACAAAGCGTGCGTAAACGCCGCTTTAATCCTTTAAAACAATGCTAATGGATCTACGTTCACTCCGCCGCTAAGTCCTGTCAGCGCACCATATACTGGACAGATCGTCTTAACGCTTCACTCGCCACCAATAAAGTTGACACTAAATTAGGATCGTCTTATTTTTTTCCCGTCCGAAATCAAAAAATCGTTAATAAATATTTTATTATACGTCCACTGGACGCATTTTAGTGTGAGCGATGAACACGGGTTCACGTCAAAACATCTTTATCGGGTTATTTGTCTTATAAAATATTATCGAGAGGCTCTTCGGGAGCGTCAGCAAAAGAGGACGTATAGTGTGATATGTGTGCGATTGTTGTCTTTACGCCCACACGTCGATGCGATCACTTGGCTTTGGGGCGAGGGGATAAACAATAAAAGCGGCGATTACGAGAGTGCTGTAACAAATATAGTTTATTTTTCTTAGAAGTTGAGATCTCGAGGGTGAGCGAGTTGTGCGCTACGGCAGACCGTACGGCCTGGAGATTAGTGCGCGCACCGGCCTGTAACAAACTCACCGAGACAACCGGACTTATGAAGCTCTGATATACTGATAAATCAATAACACATTTTATTACGATAACACAGACGCGTCGTGAATACGCATTTTTTCTAGATTATTTAATGGTGATCATTGGCTCGATACCATCTGTGGCAAAGTATTAAAAAAGTTGTTTCGGAGCAAGCGTTAAATAAAAGCTGGTTGGTTCGTAATGGGCGTGCGCCGTCAGCGTCCGCGTACATGTCTCGTTTTCATCACCTGTTTCGCTTAAAGTGACGTAATTACGGATGCAAATCGATCAGCAACAGCTCGAGTTATTGGCTCGTATAGGGTTGACGCCGCAAATTGGCCACGATACGGGTAATGTTTATACCCTTCGCACGCGATTTCGCGAAAAGTATAATTACGAGAGAACTCTTAAGTATACCCTCTGAAATTAAGTAGCATCCGTTAACGATTTTTCCTCCTTTACTTTTAAACACGCGAAAGTTAAGTAAATTTTAATACAGTTACTGGCAAAGTGGTCGTGCCGCTTTTGCAAATAAATAAGCTGTCACATTCCTAATTGGGGTAAACAGAGATAAGTGTTAATTATTATTTCATTTGACTTTCTTAGGCCCCAAAATATGTCACATATCAGGCTACATCTGAAAAATTTTAGCGAGTGGTTTTATACATACCTATATGTAATCCATTCAATGTAAAACTTATCATTTCAATACAGTCCCACATCCTAGCCGCGAGTCTATCACCGGTTTTACATTCGAAATTGTATTGTATAGAAATAAAGAAAAACGCAGAATAGGGATTGATCGATGTCGGAAGCGTGGATCCCTTTGCTCATAGGGATGACTTGCATGTTGTAACTATTGGGCATGCTCTCATTGACTCCACCATTGACCCTTCAGTCAGCCAGCGACAGTGATCACGATAGTATAAATAACACGGTCGCATCCTTCCCATGGGCATTAAGAACAATTTGCTTTCTGTTATTGAGAATGTCATCATAACAAATCGGCCCCAAAGGTGCTGCTGATTTTCGAGTTGTGAATGGATTTGCACCTGCTGCTTTTAAAGAAATATTTCTTATAATAGTTTAATGTAAATAACAGAATATGAGTTCTAAAGATTTATCATCGCATCAGCGCTGTTGGCCGCTGTCAATTCGAGGGCTTTTACAGTTTCACCGGGTTGAAAGGCACCGAGCATTTATGGCGGTCAACCAAGATCTTTATTAGTGGGTAACCAGCACAAGGGCACCCGAGAGGGATCCTGGGCTTGAACCGTTAACCTGTTGCGCTAGAGCGACCGATGCGAGGATGCGCTAGAGGGCTAAACCTCGGCTTCACATGCATACACATGTCGTCCATAGTTAATGCGGTCTTAAACATGTGTTGTACGGGTGAGCAATCACGTAATAACGAAAATATTAGTGACTGATGTTTTGTATGTAAAATCTCAATAATCTCAAGTGCAGCAGATTCGAATCTATGACCGCTACATCGTCAGTCCGTTCTGTTTGCCACTCGGTTATTTCTCATAATAATATTAACTCTATATAACGAAGTAAATTTGATAGCTCAATGATCATATTTTCTAGATACAACTAGAATGGGTCGGCTCGATTATGTCATCATAGAACATCTGCATGAAATAGCAGCATAACGCTGCTTGTTTTGTATGGTGGGTGTATGGTTCCGCCGACTCAATTACGGTTAACGAGGTATTTCATTTTAGCCCTCAGAATATGCATCTAGAATCTTTATTGAGAATGGATGTACTCATAGATGACATGAACTGAGTGGTCGTTTGTAACCCCTAATATTATAAATTAAAACTATTAAAAACAGTGATAGATACACAGCAAAGTAAAAGAATCAGAATTTAATCTTAAATTTATTTACCAACTATCTTGTATAGTCTGAAAAATATTTGTATATTTCCGTTAAATTCATAATCTACTAAGTTTTTGAATATTCTGTTTTAAATTATAAGGTATAATAATGGAATTATGCATTTGTTCTTCAAATAATACTTCCTATCGGTGTCTAGTTTTAAAACCTTTTTTTAGTCTAGTGAAAGGTGCTTGTGTCTTCTTAAAAGCCTTGTAGATTGTACTCGTTAGCATGCCTAGTCCAATGCAGATGCTTAATGTCGAAAGATGCGCTTATATGCTTGACGCATACATATATCGAGAACTTCAAGTTTTCAAGTTTTTAAATTGCAGAATAAGTTTTTAGACAACAAAAATTTGACATCTTAGCACTGTTTAAGATTTAACTCTAGTTTAATTAAAGATTCATAGTTAATTAAGAACACGGGGGACTTACTGTGTTCCCTTTACTCGTGTTTATAACTTTTTGATTTAATTCCTTAAAGTCTTTCATGTCTGTTATTATAAAATAATGAGTCGCAGGCCATAAAACAACCATATTATCTATATACATATATAATAAATTGTAAACAGACTTTTTGTCGGTTAGCCTGAGCATTTGATTGAGCATGCATGCTAATCTGCACAATACCTGAACCAATGTTGTTGTGTGATGATACACAGGTGAGTAGATAATATACGTTTTCGTGTATGAAATCGCGGGCATTACTAGTTTACTTATAAATTGTGTCATACATAACATTATGACGATTTCAGTAATAAAAAAATTGAGCGCGGAGGCCCAAAACCGTCGACAACCGTATAAAGAGACAACAAAGGGTGGTATTTTTCGTGGACAAACATTAAAGTGTTTTGAACATAAATAGTCACAGGTGATCCGCCTTCCCCATGTATATTTATGATGTGTTCGACAATCAGTCCTACACTAGGTCTCGCTTGCTGCGGACAAATGTTTGCTATGTGTTCACTTATTTGTAAATAGACGCCTATGAATAATATCCTCAGGCGAACTAAGAGAATGTTTATTAATCAGTATGGCGTATAAAAATTACCACAGCCGTTTTAATTAAACACAAATAAACTTTAAGTCATTTGCTGCAACCTTGTGTTTATAATTGCTGCATAATCTTGGCGATCGTACGAGTATATAATACTTTGTGTAACGACGCTATATTTCTTTCTGTATCATATTATACAGATTGGACTGTGGCAGAGCATCTATGCATTTAGATTCTAGCAATATGAATGGTTAGGCTAGACCGAGAAAAGCAATAAGTAGTAGCATAATGTATGTTAACTGCGGGGATTTTTTTTATTTACATTAAATTGAGAGTAACAAACGAGCACACAGTTTCACCTGATGGCAAGTGATTCCTGCGACCCATGACATCTACATTCATCCTTGACAAGAAATCATAATGCAGATCCAATGTAAGCCTTGAGGACTGAGATGGAATGCTTCGCTACCCGTAGAATGGTAGAGCTACACTGTATTTTGTTTCTAACTGCTGAATGAATGGTTTAGCTCGACCGGGATAGGACCACGCCCCAACAGAACACCAGCGTGAGAACATATGTGCATCATGAATTTTTGTTAAAGGCGAATGTTCGTGTCAGGAGCCGCTGTAATCACCTAACATCAGGTGACTTTGTGATCATGTATCACCCCTAAATTATAAAAAAAAAACAACAAAATGATTAAAGTGCCATATATCTATAACGTGGTTATATTAAAATTTGTAACTAATCAATTATTAATACCTGCACTACGAACGTACGTATGCGAAAGAGAGGGAAGACGGTATAGGTGAATAAGATTAGATGAGTTCGCTTGAACGAAGTGAACGGTCGGCGTCATAAAAAACTGCCCTTAAACTATTTGTTGTGGTTTCCACAAAACACAAAAAATGGAACTTCGAAACCAGTCAGCATTGGTCGGTGCTTTTCGACTCCTGGCCTTGTAGAAAAAACGATGTGTTAAGGAATGTAAAGAGCCATTTAATTATCCTAATATATTGTTATGGTCGCTCAGGGAGGCGGTTATAAATTAGTGGTGGTTGAGCTACGTCAAGGTGGCGAATGAAGCGACGAGGGGCAATCATCGCCCATTTACTCGCCTATTTCTATTTACATGTGACCACTTCAACTTGTACAGTTACGACTGTCGATTGCAATGAATATGTCGTATGGAGTAGACTCCTAATTCAGTAAGATGAGAATCTCGCGAGAAGTCGGAAAGCTCGCCGGACCCGGCTCATACGTTCTCACGTTACTGCACCCGCTGCTTCAGTGCGATGATCCTTAAATTTTTTATTCCATTTTTGCCTCAATTCCATCGGGCGGCCTTCATTATGCGTCCGCAAGTGCCTCGATCGCCGGTTCAGGTAGCCTGGCGATTCACTTCAAAACTTGACCTTAGGTATTCGATACGCTCGTTAGGTTTTTTTTCCGTTAATCAATATAGTCGAATATAAGATTTTGATGTGGTGTAATTTGATAATATGCAGCGATATATTTCATTATCGGGTTCGTGATAAGAACTTGTTTAATGTTTGATGCTCATTGGGTATAGTTGCATTCCGTGATGACGCGGTGGTGGTGGATCGTACGTGGGTATAGTGAGGCGGGCTGGAAGAGGTGTCAGGGGCAGGGCGTCCCGCTGCGTCTGAGCATTGTGATCGACAGCTTGTTTACTAAAAATATGCATAATGAATTTATAATGCCCGCCGAGCCCGTCTCGTCGCTTCTTCTTACCAGATCGAAGCGTACCTCTATGCTCTCAGTATATTTAATAGATATATTATATTGTATAGTTATTTTGATACAACAACACAATTATTTTAATGTATTTATTTATTTGTCAAGAGCATTTCTACGACAGGTAAATTGTTATTGTTTCGATTGCTACGTTAACAGTGAAAAAAAAATGTGAAAGCAACAATTTCGATGTTGGTGCGGTGTGAGAGCCTAATTGCGCCACCGACGTGTTCCCACGTTAAAGTGCACGAAGTGTTTGAGTATACATTTAGCGTTCGATTGTTTTAGTGCGGCCTGAGATGACTGCGGGGAAGCAAACATTGAGCACCGCTCGCCTCTCGCCGCTCTACGCCCCTTGCCTTCCGCTTACCTGTCAATCTCACAGTCAAATTGAATTTCATTCTTTCCATCTATATTTATGTAATATCTCTAATATGTGCGAATAAAAAAGCTCGCCCTTTATCACAATTAGTGTAGACAAAGATATATATCGTATACTAAATTATTTGTTTTTTATTTGAACTATCGTTGTATGTCTTGTACAGATACGTTGATTTCTCACAACTCTTTATTACTTTAAGACATTCGTAGAAATAATTATCTACGGTGCTTCAAAATGTTCTGTTACCTTGAATGCGAGTCATCCAAGCGGGACACCCATCGGTTCGATTCGTTACGTCAATCTCTTAGTTTTTTTTTTATTGAGAATCTGCATAGAGTGAGTTGACATCGGTGTACAAAGCTAGCATGTGGTGCCTGGGGCATTGTCCGCGTTTCTTTATAAATATTTTGACATTCCCTTTATTTGCTCCACAAAGTTATTTCACAAATGGCATCGTGTTGATTCCATTGTGCGGCGTGTTTTAATTTGATTTATTCTTTCACGACAAAACGTTCGACATCCCGCGCTGTCGGTCGGCGAGGCGGCGGCGTTTGTCAATTTGTTAGCATGTCTATTGGTATTTTCTTTAGGACATGTAAACAAAAAGCTGCGCTTGTCTTTAGAACGGAATTGTTTCTTGAAAGTCTATTACCATGCTACCCACTCGTCTTTATGTGTTCAATATGATAGCGTTCCATATATGAGCTATCGCGATATTAATCCACTATTCGCTAATCCTTGTTTGTGTGGTAATGCTATTAGCAGAACCTACTCGTATATTTGACTATACAGCTTTTGGCATCTATCGCGTTTATTAACGCGTTTTATTACCCACATAATACATTCCTTTGATTAAGTACAAAAATCGTTTCTTAAGACGGCTCGTATTTATATTTCACCCACGCTTCTATCAAAATCAATATTCCATTGTCTTAAAATGACCAACGTGGTAAATCTAAATGTATAACTTGAATATATTATTGACCTTTCATCAAATAGTACTACCCCTTGACATTAATCATACCATGATTAATATCAGTTAGTCAGGGTTATATAGGTATATATACAACCTAACTTAGAACCGTTATAAATATTTATATATATATATATATATATATATATATATATATATATATATATATATATATATATATGTATATCAGCAATGCAGTTAGATACCAGTAAGGAAGGAGCATACTTACATATATATATCTTGATGTATTTTAGCCTATCCCTATTTTATTTGTTAACTTTATGTGAATTGTCTACATCACCGAAGATCAATTCTGCGATTATTTTGTGAGAATATTACTGGTGTAATTAACCTTAATATTTATACACTCAATTTTAACCTAATAACATCCATTAATATGTTGTTTATTATCTCCGTCGTTTAATTAATATAAAAATAACATGAAATCCCTTATATCCACAGCGATGCAAAGAGAAACTGAACACGCTTGCGATAAGCGTAATGAACCAATGGCCGGGCGTCCGTCTACGGGTGATCGAGGGATGGGATGAAGAGAACTCGCATCAAGAACATTCGCTGCACTATGAGGGCCGAGCCGTTGATCTTACTACCAGTGACCGAGATCGTAGTAAATATGGAATGCTGGCAAGACTTGCCGTCGAGGCCGGCTTCGACTGGGTGTACTATGAAAGCCGCTCTTATATACACTGCTCTGTTAAAACAGGTGGGTGGATGGATTCTTTTTTTACTGTACAAACCTTGAGAAACGTAAACTACTCGTAACTAGCCATTGTTTAAGTCTATGATGACTACTTTAGGATATATTTTCTATTTTTAATGGCAAAATATTTTTCTTTTTATTACATTCAAAGTAGCGAACGAGCACACACTTCACCTGATGGTATGTAATTCAGCGGCCTATAACATCTACATTCATCGTTAACAAGGAATCATAATGCAGATGCGTTATCACCCTTGAGGACTGAGATGGAATGCCTTGTCACCAGTAATAAAGGTCACCGAATCTCTACACTCTCCTGACGAAACACGGCAGCATTATGCTGCAATTTTGCTCTGGTATTCTGTGAGTGACTGGTTCTACCCTGGTCGAGCTGACTCATTTATTCTGCAGCTAGAAACAAATTGCAGTGTAGCTCTACCATGTAAAAACTTTTACGTTTACTCATAATAAAATAAGCTAAGAATAGTTATTTGTAATATAAATATATTATCTATGCCTATTTTTATTTAGCTTCATCTAATTGATATGCAAGATTGAAATGGACTTTGTATTAGCACATTTAGCAAAAGGCTTTAGCCTTAACTGTTAATTATGGTTGTTTGTAAATTTCAGCAACTTTGCCAAATATATGAAACAATAGCAGAAATTAAATATGAGTTACATTATTTAGTTAACTATATCAAGAACAAATCTAAAATCTAAAATCAAGAACATGACTATTTCTTCCATTTATTTCTTATACACGCCTGTATGCATATATATATGAATTTATGTATGTATAATATATATATATATATATATATATATACATAGTTTTCACCTACTACCGGACGTCTGAATAATCTAAAATTTTGCAAATTTATTGTGAACCGATGACGAATACAATAATTTCATGTTCTACTCTAACTCGTAACTTTAAAAAATATTTCCGTAAAGTAGTTTCACCACTCTATATTGAAATAATAAATGGGTAAATATTTAAAAAGGTTAATTTTTCTATCAAGAAAAGTAGTAGTACTACAATAATTATACCGGTGTTTAAGTAACTTTAGTAAAAGTCGCTTAAAGTATCATAGTTATTATTTAAGCGTTACAAAAGCTTTTCAATAAACTATTATCTCACATTGTAGCGTCAATACGTATGATAAAATCCTTGTACCATAGACAAAATACGTAAAGACGTTTAATTCTCAATGTTTTCCTCGTGCAAACATATCTAGAAATGTTGACCCAGCATCTGCGTTTAAATCTTTAGCATGACGCATGTGCTTCTCCGGCTACTTTGCTTTTACTTGACTTGGAATGTACATGTTTGTTTGTTAACTGGAGTCTAATGCTATTTTAAGAGCAATAAAATTAAGAAAATAATTATTAAATAAAAACGGAATTTATCTATTTATACATTTATGATTTTTTATGCATATTAAATAGTTTTAATATAAATATTTAATAGTTTATAACAGAATTTAACTTCGTTTTATAAATTTCTAGTGATCTAATCTATGTATGTAGCAAGTTGAGTAAAAAAGAACAAAATATTATTTACAATTTTCTATTTTTCATCTCGTTTTTTTTATTTCGGTACATAATTGATTGTCTACGGGACGGGCCAAATATATAGTTGAGAGCTACAAGAATGCACCTCGGACAGTTTCCCGCGCCCGCGCTCCGGCGGTGTCGATCAAACGGACGAACAAGCCTCTTGTTATCACCCCTCTCTCTCTCATCCGTACTATAAAGTACACTCTCTCCCTCACACATGACCGCATCGCAGCCAATCCCCCACTTCTATAATTACACCGGTGATTCAATGGCTTATAGTTATGTATAGAGCATAACGTCGAGAGAAACGAGCCTATATATGTATGTACATGTTAGAGTTTACGATGGCATTCTGACGCTCATAGTTCCAATTAACTTACTTGATTACCAATCGGCAATGAAAGCGAAACCTTATTGTATGCGTGAAGCTCATGTAGCTAGAAGTTTTAAGATGAACTAGTTTGTTACATTTTACATTAATACATACTACGTACATTTGATACAATTGCGAGTAATTGAAAGAAAGAAAGAAATTAATTGAATGGTTTCATTGCAAGCGTTATTTGACCATTCAGCTGTCTGATTTTTTTTTTTTTTAAGAAAACATTATTGTTAAAGAAAATGTTCTCTATATTCCAAAGTCGTTTGCTTAATTTAGAAATCTTTGGCAAATATTAAAATGTTAACAAAACGTTTTTTCATTTATTTCTAACAGCCACTTCAGCTAAAAAGTTTAGTTGGCAATAAAGTATTACACATTAAAAATAAAAAACCTTTATTTAAAAAAATACTAATGCTCTTATGTCATTGTCAAATCAAAGTGGATTTTTAACGTTTTAAAGTTTCGGGTAAAACATGGCGAGGGGGCTTTTAAATGGCCATCTATCATTAAAAAAAAGAAGAAAAAAGTCAGTCATTGTTTCAAACAGCCACTGATAGTCCCTTGGATCGGTCGCAGTCAATTTGTTTCGATGTTTATTCATTTATTCCGACGTTTTGTTCGATCGGGGGTCTTTTTAGTATTAATTTGGAATTTATAAATAATTAATGTGCTTTGTATGGGTATGTGCGTTGCGGTCGAGGCTCTCGATAGAGGAGGTCAAGGACACGACGTGCACGAGTTTACTTCGCTTAATGTGCACTCTCTCCTATATTTCGAAACTATGGCCATTCTGCTATTCGAGACGTTTGTAATATATTCCCTTACATCGGATTAGGGAATGCTTGAACGAGTATCTTTACATGGTCGAACACCTATGGAAGTACAAATACCAGATTATTTGGGACTAGAACTCTGAGATCAACATTTATCAGGAAGATATTACGCCGTTATCGTATTTATCGTTTTAAGCTAATCTATTGTCAGCTTTTACTACGCATAGGACTTTCCATAGGTATGTATGTCAGTATGGTATCGTAAGGGCGTTTGCAATTCCCTATAATACACACAAATTTTTGGTTTACATATTATAGTCCGGAACACGCGGGGTAAAACAGGAAATGTATTACTGTAACCGCGACCTGAAATACTAAATATGTATAACAAATATTTCCAATTTAGCTGTATGCAAATACTAATATATGTGTAATTTATTTAATTATTTAGAATTTTAAGCATTTAATTGTACATTGACAGTTTTAACATCTTAAGCAAGTGTATTTATTTAATTTCTTTGGAATTGCTCCCTAAAAATGGTAAAAATAGTAAATTAAGAATAAAACCGAGGTTCAGTTATTTTTTTCTGAGCTGCGGCTTTACACGTATAACGATAATAAGATTAATAAATAATGTTAAATACTGTTATAGATTGAATATTTTGACGGCTAATTACGTGAGAAGTCGGCAAGACGATATCAATAATCGAGACAATTAAATGATGCTTCTAACCAAAGAAGAATCTTAATATTTAGTTGTAAATTAGCTGAAAAGTGCATCCAAATTAGTGTCGGATAATTAATATAAGAAGCTGGCTACAAATCATTTGTCTCTATAGATAAGATTCCGTAACCATCGGTGTTGGCATGACGTGGCCTCTCTGGTATTAAATTAAAGTATCGCACTCGATCATCGCCGGGCCAATAAAATGGCGAGTTTTTTTCATACCGGATCGAATTAATTGATTTTCATTGGTCGTTCTTGATTGTTTCGTTTTTTAATATCCACTCACGAATTAATAGACACCACACGGGGTTTTTCAAAGGCGAAGTGATCATATAAGTTATAAAAAGACAAATAGCGAATTATTAAAATGTGAATAATTAATTTATTGTTTATTTTTAAAAGTTATTGCAACATTTACGAATAGTTCTTGTACAACTTGTTTGTTATCTTTGCATATTAAGATCGCGATTGTTCAGTTTTAAAGACATCAACGCGTTCGCGCATATATTTCTTTTGTTTTGTGTTGTTCAATTTTATTCTTGTTGGTTCAAATTAACAAAATAATTATATAATTAGTATTATAAAGCAAAGCATATAGTTAAATAGATTAGATCTTATTTAGTAAATAGTTGGTATTATCGTCTTAAGACCTAAAATGATAAAGGGTATGAAACTATAAAAGCTCAAATTAACGATTGTCTACGTATTCAAAAAGTAAAAATGTAATTCATGGAAAACGAACAATGTGACAGGCAGTTAAGGTGGTTTTACATGAAGGAGGCGCGGATAAATGGGGCGTGACTGACGATGTATGAGGCAGGTCACGAAGTGCTAGACGATCTTTGCCGTATAAATGTTGAATTTAATGTTATTTCACGATTTTATTCGTAATACATTCATA
This sequence comes from Teinopalpus imperialis, assembly GCA_029286865.1. Taxonomy (NCBI): domain Eukaryota; kingdom Metazoa; phylum Arthropoda; class Insecta; order Lepidoptera; family Papilionidae; genus Teinopalpus; species Teinopalpus imperialis. The sequence continues at coordinate 7,509,481 of JAGSMU010000005.1, forward strand.
AGTTTTAGAGATAGATATAATTTCAAGAGCCGCATTGTATACGTACAAGGCACTAATGTATTGTGTTAAAAATTCATTAAATATCCTTAAATCTATTTTAGGGCAGTTTTGTATACTCGTATGTATAGTGTTATATATTTTTATTCGATACCGAATACCATTACCATCCAGGAATTGTTTTATTTAACACAATTTAGTGCAGGGCGCAACGGCCAATGGAAAATCTGTAAGCAAATTTTATCTTATTGTATAAACTAGTGATAGAGCTACGTTTCAATAAGTTTCTATCTGCAGTATCAATTTTAACAGTGGTAGAGCTATGCTGCAGTTTGTTTCTAGCTACGGAATGAATGGGTCAGCTTGACCGGGAAGGACCGCGCCCTTACAAAAATAGCAGCATAACGCTGCTTTGTTTCGTCTGATAAATGTAGGGATCCGGAGACCTGTATTACATTATACATTTATACAGCTTTACATCTCTGTCCAAGTCCAAGTGTCAAGGTTGACAACCCATCAGCATTGTGATTCCTTGTCAAATATGAATGTAGATGTCATGGGCCGCAGGAATCACTTAACATATGGTGAACTGTGTGTTCGTTTGTTACTCTCCATGTAATAACAAAAAAATAATGTATCAGATCAACCGGGAAGGAACATCCTAACAGGAAATAACCTTAAAAATAGCAAAATGTTCATATGATGAGTCTAGGGACCCAATTATTGGTAACGAGGCATTCCATCTTAGTCTTCAGGGTTAAATTCATACAAGACCGTCATTATGGAGGATGATAATGAAGATAAGGATGTAATTGATTTTGGGCCACAGTCCTTACCTACAACTGTGTGCTCGTTTCTCATATTTAGTTTAATAATAAAAACATTTAAACAACAAAAAAAAATATTTGAATAAGTACAATAAAACCATTAAATTATTAATAAAACGGTTTCACATCGGCATCAATAAAAACATCTAAGCAATGATCTAATATTTAAATTTATATTATACGCCAATAAATTTACTAGCAATGGAATATCAATAGAGTTGTATCGCAAATTAGGAAGCGTTTAGATCTGGCTCGCCGTCTGACTTTGAATTTTATTGAATATATCATGTTTATAGCTTGAAATTGCATTCAGTTCGAGAAGTTGCGATATCCTCATTGAAGTTGGAATCATATAGAAATAAATTATATAAACACAGCCCAAATCAAAAGTTATATTAATTTTCTTAGAACGTACTGACACTGTAACAATGAAATAGATGAATATCAATTATATCCATGGGCTAGACAGCATTCGTCCGAACACAATATTGACGATACAGCTTTAGTGAACTAAATAATAATATTTTTATATAATCCGAGATCTTGTACATTAATACCTTTAAATAAATCACAGGTAAAACAGAAGAAGTAGAGGATAATTGTTTTATAAATCTTACGTATACATGAGCAAGTCGGTATAGTTTTTCGGAGCGATCGTTAATATTCTCTTGGAGCTATGAAGGTCGTTAAAAGCGATCAAAGATTAAAAAAACTGGAGGAGGCAGTGAACGCGGTGCGGACGAGCGCGCTCGGGGCATGCGTGCGAAAGCCTGTGTCGTTGCATCGCGCTGACATTCGACACGCCACATCCCGGAAGGCTGCGGTTGCACTCCCGCGCCGTTCTCACAAAATCACCCTTTTTCACATTCATACCAACCGATTTATTAGAGTTAATGCGTTAATACTCACGTAAATGTCAGCTTTTACAATTAGTCCTTAATGAGTGGTGTTAAAAATATTGTCACTTTCATTCGATTTATGTATTGAGCTCACTGCAGAAACAAATTTACAAAGTATTAAACAGATAGATATCTCCAGTTTTATATGGATGTTTCTAGACATTAAATCACTTCTATTTATGAAAATAAACATTGAAATAATTTAAATGTTTTACGTATTTTAGATGACATAGTAAGCAATGAGATCTTTTATTCAATATTGTAACTGTCGCCAGTAAAATCTTTACAGTATGTAAGTTATGATAATCTGAGACATAAATACATATTATATTAGAAGCCCAATGTTGCTTATTTGTGCTTTAAATCATTTTGTTACCAAGACGGCGGTCGGCATATCGTACATCGCGTGCTGATCGTATTCTTATTGCTAAATCCAACTGAGCAATGACTTTTAAGCGAACCTGTGAAGGTTTACCTCGTTAAATTTTGTTGCTTCTTTTACATACTAGCGAGATGCCTACACAATTTAATTATATGTCGCTTACTTTAGCGCCTTTATTTACGTCTCTAATATACTTTAACTTTGCCTTTTTCAATGTTGAAGCACCCAAGGGTTGATAATAGAAATGAATTTCAGTCCAAAATTTATTAATTTATAGCAATGTACTTAGATAGATTTATAACTTGAAATATGATGTGTGGCGTGCGTTGGTCTGGTCGCATGAATCATAACTGATGGTCTGGCATTTGCATGGCCATGCGGCATGACGTCGCTGGCTAATTGTTATTCCATACGATATAACTCAGATAGATTCGTTGCAAGACCGCTTAAGGCGAGATGTTACATTGTTATCGACATATAAGGATCATTTTATTCTAGATGTTGCGTTCATCACGATTATCTGACTTCGTTAAATGACTAATTTACAAAATATACGTACCCTCAAAAAGGTAGAGGACCGTAATAAATGTGGATTTAAGCTATATGAATATGGCTATAAATTAGAATAAGTCAAAAACGATCATAATACGGTGTAGTTTTAAAAATACGTCATACAGCGCATTTTAGATAATTGATGTAATAAATTGCTGTTTCATTTATATCAATAATTTGCAAGATTTATTTTATTAAATTACAAGCGATATATACTAGTAGTAATTGAAGCACCTTTCTTCCTTTCCCTTTCAATACTTTGACGTCCTTTATTCTTTAACCACGCAACCAAACTTGGAAACGTCAACTGGACTTCAGGGTTTCATTCCATTAAGGAATGAAACCCTTAAGTCCAGTTATGTATATGTACTGCTATCGACCCTATATATTTTTTGGTCTTTAGTGGAATAGACTGGAAACAGAAGGTCCGCAAGTAGGGGAGTGCGTGTGACGTGGGTATGGGCATCATTTATCGGGCTGGTCGCGCGTGGCGAGCGCCGCCTAGCTCTCCCGGTGGTCCACTCGGGGCGGGGTCTCCGCGGCCACTCGGCTGCGCGCGCTCTCTACCTCCCCCCGCTCCCCGCTCACGCGCCCGCGCCGCTTATCGCCGCATCTTCAGCCTAACTTCACTTACGTCACGCCGCACAATCGTAGTCCGACTGGTCTTGGGGCCTCGAATTAGTTTAATGCTCACGGTTGAGGTCAGGACCGCAAATACTGATAACCTCTGCATAGCTACAGGTTTATTTTCTGCGCCCAACAATCTGCAACTGCCGAAATGAATAAATGAAAAGCATTTTAAAATTGGAAATAAGTTAACTGTTTCTTACAAAAACCAGTAAAAGAGAATTATTTTTAAAGCGTGCTTTATCATACCTTGTGATTTCATAATGTTTAGTATCATCATTATGCTAATATTGTTTGTACATTTAATAACTATTTACTGACACATAAAACAATTATCATATACAAATAATATATTTAAACATTTATCTATTGAATTCCGTACTCTACCGGAAGCGAGTATGGAATAACTACATTAAATAAATACATTTTAAAAGCCATTTTAGCAGATATTAATCGCTGCAAAAAAAGCAAAGGCGGCCGACACCTATTCAATGATTCGTGTGATATGCTCAAACTACAACAAACAAAATGCGGACAGCGAGCGCTTGACTTTGAACGAAATCTAATTTGTGTTATTGTGTAATGCGATCTGCCAGCCCTTGCTCACAATGAGCGTGATCCGCCAAATTTATCGCTTGGCTTCACAACAAAACAAAATTTAACGAGCTCGCGCAAACGTTGCCAGCCTTTGCGATGCCACCTTTCGGTGTGATTAAGCGAATAATTGCACCGTCCACGGTAAGCTATACGACACTTGGTTTGGGCGACCAACTGTATTTTTCATTTTCGCTCTCCATTCTTTCCATCTCGTCTATCCTTCAGCTTACAGACCCACGACTTATCTCTTTGATGCTATTTATTCGTACGTAAATACACACTTTTTGTAGAATGCAGATTATGACCAGGTAACATAAGCGGGATTAGGATTTAAATAAATACCATTAGATAATAAACAAATACAGTTCACCGATATATAACTTTTACTCCAAGTTTCCTACCTTATCCGAACAATAGCCTTAAAGAATTAACAAAACGGATTGATTTTTTTTCTTAACACGTTAAAAAATTTGTTTGGGGTTGTGATTAAGTATTTCTTTGAATATTTGTTTAAGTGAATCACGAAGAAATGAATGTCGGACTATGGGAGTCTACAACAAAAGATTTACCTGTATGAAACAAATTTCAGCTTAGCTATACACCGATAGCCCGAAACGGAGAACAAGAAAGCGTTCTGGGATTCTCTTTTGTTTCGTATCTTATCGGATTTTAATTACGAGCGTAGAGAAATCTTGTTATTCCTTAAATGGATATGACTGCATCGGGCTAATTTACTATCCACCCTCGCGTGATTTTATGTTCTCTCCTTTATTTTATTGATCTTAACTGACCTAGCATATAAGTAGCATTCCGCACACAAAAGGATTTATTTATTTCTTAAATAGAAATTTATAATTTCAAACCTATTGAAAGAAAATTTTAGCTAGAACTATGCGTACTACAAAATAACACTTACAATAAATTTCTCACGTAGAATTCGTGCATATATATATTAGTGATATAATTTTGAATGGTCTACTGGCTCGATGCAGTTTATGCCGAATCTTTTCTTTCTATTGGTGCATAATTAACAAAAATACATATTATAACCATATTCTTGAATAGTCAATTACTTGACATAAATCGCTTATGTTAGTTGTGCTAGCAAATTGAATTATTGGTAAATTACGGGAGAATGATGACAATACCGGCTTAAAACTATTCTCGTAAATATTCATTTAAATTGAACAAATTAACAATTAATAGCGCTTGCGAAGGTACACTTATTGAATAAAACCCTGGTTCCAATACTCATTATAAATTTACCTATTATAATCTTTTTTATGTCATTTTTGGTGTTTATGGTATTCTTTCCAAAAACTTCTAGGCAGAATATTTATATACATACATACTTACATATAGACGCGTCTTACAGTAGAGCCGCTTTTAGATACCATCCATAAACGTGATACAGGACGCCTCCTGGCGAGATTAAGCTAAAGGTCTATGTAAAGCGGCTAACTGATATTGTATGGTTAAGGTTACAGATAAGAAAGACCCTTATGAATATTGTTGCCCTAGTGGTAGAGCCACGCTACAGGTTTCTAGCTGCAGCATAATTGGGTTGATTTAATGATGTAACTGCTTATGAATCCGCGTTATCATCTCCAATCAATTGTACTCGTTTATCCCCCTAAGTTTATAGTAAGTACAAAGTACAAAGTGACGTGACCTGAAAGAGACCTACAATATCTGTCGGTGGGCTGCCACGAGCACACATGATGATAATGAATATTTATTCATTGTGCTTTCAATTTATTTCAGAGTCATCCGTTGGTACGGGCGCTGGATGCTTTCCTTCCGGTTCTATGGTGTACACGGAGGAGGGTCCTTGTGATATCGACTCTCTCAAGAAAGGAGATCGGGTACTCGCTGCAGCGGATGACGGCAAAGTGATATATTCAGAGGTAATAATAATTGCTTATTTCTTCTTCTTTATCATTCATTTCATCCCGCTTGGCAGGTGGATTGGTAATCGATCAAAGATTTTCTGACATAGACGAAAGAAACTTTCAACGATTCTATATAATATATAATTAGATTCTATATAATTATGTTTGCATACATCGGGAAATGTCCTGATGGTCGATGTCAACTACGGCGATATCTTCTGGGGATTGCCAAATAACATCAATTGTACCGGATATAATTATCATTGTGTCGAAAGCATTTGCACCAAACAAGCACGAACGGTTACAAAACCTTCGTGTACGATATATGAATGATTCGCGGAAGTATGTCAGATTTTCGCAAAAAACTCAAATGGGTACATTTACAGGTACATTTACATACATAATTGGACTATTTTAGTTAATTGTAGAAATGTATAAAGTATGTACAAATGTATGAATAGATACGAGTATCTTAAAGTACCATAAAATTAAGATTTCTGTTGATTAAATCTATTTGTAAGGTTGAATATATTTTCTTATTTCAGGTTTTGACATTCATTGATCGAAATCCAAATGTAACAAGACAGTTTATAGAGATTACTGCTGATAACGGTGTCACCATCACCACCACGCCGTCACATCTATTACTGTTGGCAGCAGCTGATGGCTGGAGAGAATCTTTTGCATCTAGCATAGAGATGGGCGACGTTCTACTCACAAGGGGGACGGGAAGCGTAATGAGGCCTTCAAGAGTAGTTAATAAAAAAATGGTGAGGAAGCGTGGAGTGTTCGCGCCTCTCACTAAAGCCGGTACTATTATAGTCGATGATGCTCTAGCGTCATGTTACGCAATGGTCCGCAGTCATTCACTGGCGCACGCTGCAATGGCCCCGTTGAGATGGGTGGCCAGTTGGAGCAAATCTGAAGATACACCACGGGGTGTACACTGGTACGCGAATGCTTTATATTCGTTCGGTGATTTCATGCTTCCTTCGTCATATAAATATCGTTAGTGATGTGCTAGTGTGATTATCGTTAGATAACTTATTTGCGCGCGGGACGTGCTCTTGACGGATTATGTAAATAGTATCCAAGTGTAAATACTTAGTGGACGGGATTTGTAAATAGGCTCTCAGTAAGCGATATAATAGTCTCCTCGGATGCCTCGAATACGTATATCGTATGTACTTAACCCATTGAATTTGTATTTATTAAGTAGTGTAAGAGACATATTTTTGCAGATTAGTTGGCTTTCAAATATTTGTAAATTGTATCGGTGTTGTTATTCTGCACAATGCAGAAATATTTAAATGTATGCGCTTAATTTTTTTTTATAAGTAGTTGTAAAATACTATTTAATATGTAACACTTCGTAAGAGACTTGAGTTATCTATTCTTATTTCTGTCTTGACACAAAAACAATATTCGTGTCCGTGTTCTATGATTATAACTAGACATTCCATGCCTCTAATCTTTTACTTAATAACATTCTACATAATATGTATAAATATAATGAAATTGTGATCTTGGTACCTAATACAGTGCCTTAAGATTTTATTTATTGTTATTATTGTAGGCTAGTTATCTATTTAAAAATATGACGACTTAAAGATTGCTTCGATGTAACATACATTAACTTATTCTGCTTTATTTTCTGTCTTATATCGACAAAACTTTTTTTATTTATTGCCTTCACTACTACTTTAAGGTTTCCTTTATTTATTCGCTTTTAGTTAGATATGGATAAAGAAGATATAAACTTTTCTGACCCTGAATCCTGTACTTTGTAAGAGTACTCTGATTTTAATTTTGTAACAAAGTTGATAAAACATACTTGTATAAATGTACTGTGTATTTAAATGACTTAAGTGCCAATAATTATAAGGAATCTATTGGAATAGTGACACTAAATCTATAATGCATTTGTTAATTGCTACTTTAAATCAATAAATGATCTTCAACTCAATTCTGTTTATAACTTTTATAAAACTCATAAACGCTCTAAGAACGCTTTAATTGTAAATTTCTGTTCATAGATATTAAGATAGTGCTCTTACCACTAGTAGAACACCTCAGCAAGTACTAACGTACCCATTGATCATTTAAATGATCTTGAACTGAAGTTAGGGTTCCTATAGTAAGAATTTAATACGAAGAAGCCTGTTTAGCGGTACATATAATGTAGCAAAATGAACTATATAGAGAAGTCTAGAATTCATTTATCTATTTACGGTACTAGTAATAATAAACTATTATGAGCTAAGAAAGCTTATAAAAGTAATTTGGATGGATTTATATTTATGTGCTTCTTTACAAAACTATATATACCTGAAAATCATTTCGTTATAATTATCAATCATAAATAATATACTTTAATGTTTAAGTATCGAAGTAAACAAACTGCCTTATATAAAATTAAAAAATCACTTATTTATATAAGAAAAAACGTCCTGAATTGTATTTAGAGTAAATTTAAAAACTTCATACAATTTATAAATTTACCATAGTGTTTTTTCAGCGTTTATCTTTACTTAAATAACCGATTTTAAAAAACAACATCATATATTATACTATATAATATCTAATCTGTATACGCGTAGTTAATTATAATTATTGTTTAAATTACTGCGTCGTTGCTTTGAAATCAATTGAAATTTCTAAAATTATTGTAAACTTATTTAAAGAAGAAGATTATCCTCCTACTTATTAACTGTGCCGTTTTATTTATTTATTGATATTCAATTTGTACTTAGATGAAAGTGTTAAATGTACGAAGATGTATTATTTTTGTAACTTGAAAATGTTTGACATAAAAATTAAGCTCCTATTAATTATATGTATACCACTGTGAACTTTATTCAGAGCATTTATTACTAACATATTATGCCCGTGTGTTTGATCAGATTAAGTGAATAAAATGTTGGCTTTGTAAAAAGGAATTTGTTTTCTTTTTTCTACTTCTACCAAATACCTATATATGTATACTATTATACTGCTGATATTGTGCCTGCGTCAAAGAGAGTTAGTAAGTGTATTGATTTTACATTTAGCTCGATTAGAATGGAGGGGTAAAATATCACTGATTAAGAAAATAATGATTGGAAAAATATAACAATTACTCCATGTCTCTGATACTTAATATGTGTTAATGAAATTTATCTATAACAAATTATTAGTGCGGTCATTCTTCCTCGATAAGGAAGCATAAGGTGGTTACCCTTGACCTGAATACACCAGTAGTTTTTATTTTCTGGCTGATGGCCACTTCACCCCGAGGACTTTTAAAGTTTCATCGGGTTGAGAGGTTACCGAGCACTTATGGCCCTCATTTCATTTCTCTATTATAATGTACCTAGCACAAGGCGTCCCGAGAAGGAGCCTCGGCTCAGACTGTTACTCTTGCGCGAGAACGACTAACTCGAGGGTTCCCGAGAGAGCCAAGGCCACCAGTAGTCGTATCCTAAAGTTCTTGTACGTCCCTAAGAATCGTACCTTTAGAAATACCCCTGGCGACAGGCTATTCCACAGATTATTTTTGCGTGATAGAAAATTTCGCATAAAGCGCACAGTGGTTCATTCCCAACTATCGAGATGATGAGGTTGAAATTTTGAAGTGTCGCGATGTTCGATGTTCAAATTCAGCGGGTGGAATTAATTGGAAAAACTTTTCAGGACTCTCCGCATAGTAAATTCAATAAGTGCATAGAGATGCATCATGATCATCAACGATTCGAGCCGCTCAATGAAAGGAGCTGATACTGGGGTACCTCGCACCCCCATGCCTCAGATGATGCCTCATGAGAGATGACAACAGCTTTGTAAAATCACACACAGTGGCCGCACATGAAATACAGTTTTGCTCTATAAAGCACGCTCAGTTTTTTAGAGGTCAATTTGGCTTACCTTTCAAGTGACCGCAGAACGCCAACGATTCCGATTCTAGCTGAGGTAGTAAGGGAAGTGTTTCCAAAATCATGAGTTGCGACAAAGAGATTTTATTTAGCGGTAAACTTGTGTCTTTATATGGTTATATTGGATTTGATTTTGTCGGCCACAATCTGAGATTTAGTTTAACAAAATCTTGATTTCAGACACAAGTTTGTTCCGACAGTCATTGACGTTTTCCCAAACAATATCTGCGCGGCCTGTATGTAACGCATTAAGTGTGCTGTCATCCGCATAACAATAAATGTGACTTATTTGCAATATATCATTGATATGCAAAAGAAACAAGAAAGAAGATAGCACGCAGTCTTGGGGAATACCGGCACTGTTTTTGGAGTCGGAGCATGCACCGTTGACTATGACCTCGATGCTACGATGCGTGAGAAAACTGGTGACTACTTGCCAAATTTATCAGGAAGTCCATAGGAAGGTAGCTTCGAAAGTAGCAATTTATGCCAAACTCAATTGAAGGCCTTCGCTACGTCCAGACTAACCGCCGAGGCCCTTGTTCTCGACTGCCAGCGCCCATCGATGTACCTCTAGGTACTTCATAAGCTGTAAGTTTACTATGGATTTCATTATTTTCGAGAACAAGGGAGTAATGGCAATGAATTTGAAGTGATCACCTATTTTAGGAATTGAGAGCACCAAATCTATCTTCCAGCAGTTCGGGACGATTCCTAAAGAACAGAAGTGCCGAATAAGACGCGTAATCGGCTTCCTATGTGTCATAGGCCTCCTTTGTGAAGAGATGGAACAGATGGCTGACATTAATTCCCTTGAACAACTTTGGCGAGAGACCAAAATGCACGGGTTACCGAAGGGAGGCGAATTAGTCTCTGGCCTATTTTACCAGTATGCACCGACTTTGCCTCTGCATTATCTCTTTTGATGGACCTGAAGACAGAGTTGTACTCTTTCAAAAAATAAAAAAACGGAGTTTGCTTCCCGTGATGCCGATGGCGTCTGCCCAGGCCCGGTAACACTCCAGCTTATAACGTGACGCTATATCACTAGTATTTAACCCTGATGCTAAAATACTTGTGATTTTATCAACATATACGAAAATATTTAGCACTAAAAGGAAGTGGTTATGCTAGTCTTTAGTTAAGTTGCTATGTTTTTGTTTTACAGCCATAGTACTCGTATATCTTCTTAGTTTCTCCACAGTAAATTATTTTTCGTTGGCCAAATTTCCAATAAAATTTTGAGACTAAAATATATTTTACTTTATATTACATTACTAGATTAGACTGAGTGGACTTCTCACTCCCGAAATTAATCAAATCCATCTTAGTTGTATAAATAAAAAAATATATTATTTTTTGAATCGTGAAACTACGTCTATCATTTCCTTATGCCTATTACGTATATCTACTCAAAGGTGATATCATACTCTATTTAGTTATAAACCAAAATCCATATAGGCAGTCAAGCAACTTAATTTAAAAATTTAGAAAGGCGAAGTAAACATGGCTCTAAACTGGTACCAGTAAATTTATTCATAATTGAATAAACCATTATGAATGAAATTTAGAGGGCTACGCAAAAGTATTTAGCCAGGTTCACACAGATGAAGACTACTACTACTTTTAATAATTAAAAACTTAATTAATTTTGGAAAATATCTTTATATTTTATATCTATGAGTAACATTTATTCTTGATCACCAATTAAAATGCTCATGCGTAGTAAAAGTTAGCTTTAAGGACTAAAATGGAATGTCTTGTTACCAACAATTAGAGGACTAGACTCTTAATGTAAAACTGTTTTTTTGGTGATTTACTGTAAAATCATAGACTTTTACGATCGAACTTGTTTTTAATTGCGGAATATTTCTATGTATGTAAAAATGAGAGATTAAAAATAGAAGTTATCATAAATTTTCGATTACATTTTTGAAAAACAGTATATTTTACAAAGAGTAAATTCAATCGCACATGTATTTAAAAAAATGGGATACAATGCATCATTCATGAAGATTTATTTATATTCTCCTATACAACATTAACACATTTCAAATGTAGAAGACTGTTTTGACATGAAATTTATGGATAAACTCCAAAATAACATGGCAGCAATAAACTGTTTACTAGACCTTGCCTCGGATATGTTAATCCAAGTCCTGAGATTAATTAACATAGTTAGACGATAGACCAATAACAGAAGCTGTCCATTATGGACTACGCAACAAAATTATTTTGATACTACGTCGGATCAGAAATTGTGACGGCGTAAATAAGTTTTTTTGCGCAATTTATTGAAGTGAAGATCCGCTGATGAGATATTTGTTGGTCTTTTATTTTAGCGAATTCATACGGGAACTCCGTTTTATTAAAAACGGTTAAAAATCGTGTCATAAATACGAATTCTGAGTCTTTATGTCTATATTATTATTTATAAACGTTCAGAATCCTGGAAGTTAAGGTAGCAGCAGTAGAAACGTAATTATATATATATATTTATATATATATATATGGCCCATGGACCGCAACACCATAGGAACTGCAGATGTGTTGACGCCTTTAAGAAAGGAATAGGCTCTTGAAGGACCCTAAGTCGTACTGGTTTGAAAAAACCGCCGAGGACAGACCGTTCCACAAGGCAGCTGTGCGGAGCAGAAATTTCCGCCAGAAGCGCACAGTAGAGGAATGCCGGCCATCCACGTGGTAAGGATGGAATCTGGTGGTCTGTCGTGTCGTCCGATAACGGAACTCGGTGGCAGGAATCGTTCCAAACAGCTCTTTGGAGCACTCCCCGTGGTATATACGATAAAAAATGCAGAGGGAACTGACGTCCCTCCGCAGGGCCCGAGAATACAGCCAATCGACAGTTGAGCTTTTCTCTATTTCTTGCTTGAGTGTCGTCAGCTGTCACCCGGCGGTAAAAGCTCATAATGAACGATGCCTCTGTTATCCAACCATACACACAGCATCATTTTATTGCATGTTCCAACCAGGTTTTGCTATAATCCATGGAGATTGACTGCCCTTTGACCATAATCTTTTTCGCAGGTTCTTGTCATAGGTAATCCACTTATCATCCTGCTGATCAATCTTTTCAAAAACGATTCGGTTCCATTACGTTTCAATAGAGAAACGCACACGAGTACATAATAAGGTTTCTTTCAGTGAGCTTATGTGGCGCCCAAATATCGAGCTTTTTTGTATATCCAACTTTTTCAAATGGGTCAAAATTGTGTTTTGGTCAACCTCTTTTATGTCGTAACTACTATTATGCTTATCTTGCTCCACTTTTTCAAATACAGCATCGACTTTATCTGTGACATGTCGACCAGAGCGAGCTTCATCTTTGACATCAAAATTTCCGGACTGAAAACTCCACATAAACGCCACTATATTTTTTTCATGGTTTTTGTCGCATTTTTCCCCTAATAAAACTTCAAAATATATCGAAATTCTAGGTCATAATCACTTATTTTGGCGGACAAAAAACAATAATAAAATGGCGGGAAACGGTTTACACTTTTATTTTTCTATTTTTAAAATGTCATCTTTGCCGCTGTCAAAACCAGCCAGATACAAACAGTACAACCAAAGAGATTTTATTCCAACTTTTTACTTGTAAATACGGAAAATCTTATTCCCCGACCTAATATATACTATCGTATATATATATAAATGGGGCAGACGTTTGATTTTGATTCCTTAATTCGACATTTCGACATCCATATATCGGAAAATCGTGTAATCGTAAAAACACCTACGAGCACATTTTTAGATCATAAAATATTATTAAATTCTTCTCGCTTATCAATTCACCTTTATTAAAGGAAATATTAAAAAAATTGTCTAGCAACAGTTTTAAATGCGTGCCTTGTGGAAGAAATCGATTGCGAAAATCAATTTCATTTGTGGCTCCACCAATTTGTCCGAAAGAAAATCAGTAAAAATAAAGTAAATAAAATCTTAGATACTTCACGCCATTCACTTTAATAAGATTTTACGTCCATCGTAAAATGCAGGATTTTAACAATAAACCAGTAATAAGAAACACAAAGGGCTGAGAATAGCTTCAGTTATGAAAAGCCGCGCTGGCATTCGTTGTGAAACTTTATTCTTGTCGCTTTTGCCCGATGACCGTATCTGCTTTATGCCTTCTTTACGGCTATTGTTTCCTGCTATTAATTTTTATTTCATTTTTCACAAAAACGATATTTTCAAGTCCATCACTGCTTTCGTTAGAATTTCAAAATGTATGAAGATTACAACGCTTCGATGGACATTCACACAAGAAAAGCTATTGCAATGATAGCGTACTGTTACTAGACAACGTGAGCGGCTATGTATATACTGGAGTTGGCGGATCAGTAATATTTCAGGATTGCAGGAGAGCGCACGTCATTCCCTCAAGCCTAATATTTTATATAAGTCTCCTTTTTAGTCGCGTCTTAATTACTTACATATAACATTAGTTTGGATTTACTATTCTACTGTAATAAGTAACGTTATAACATAATAGACAGCTACTTTCCGTAGCTTTCATCTAGAAAGTTTCGATAGACAATTTAAAAGTTTGCGCATTAAAAGTGCGAGAGTTTTTTTTTTGGATAAAACTATTAACGTGGATTTTGGCGAAAGCTTTGCTGAACATGTGGTAAGTACTTATTATTTTTTTGTCATTTTCCTTCCTAACATTGTATGAACAGTATGTGAATAAATGTCACAGTACTCAACAATGTATGTTTTCTCGTTATTTTATGACGTTTATTTCACTTAAACAAATTATGTTTTAACCGCAAACGTAGATGCGGGTATAATAAATGCTATTAGAAAATTTCTATTGTGTTGTACTCCCATATTATCCCAGCATATTAGATGGACTATTTTTATTTATTTTTTCCATTTGAGTAATGAGAAAAAAAAAACGTTTAGCGTAGAGGAACCATCGTACGCAACAAGGAAGGCCTTGTGGCGTAGGACCGGACCCTCTAAGTGAGTTGTGAGCTCGCTGAATGAGTCTGAGATCTGATTCTATATATATAAATATATGTATATATATATATATATATATATATATATATATATATATATATATATATATATATTTACGTAGGCATATACGTTGTCACGTGGTCTGAGATGAAATACCTCGTTACCAGATAATTAGGCCCTTGACCCCTATTCACCATGCGAAACACATCAGTGGTATTCTGCTATTCTGTGAGGGCGTGGTCCTTTCTCGGTCGAAAAGATCCATTCATGATGAAGCTGTAAGCTAGCTGCATCGTGGCACTACCACTATAAAATCTAATTTAACAAGTGTAGTACGAAAATCGAGTTTCCTAACTTTATCAAGTGTAAGAAGTTGGTCTCTATCAAAAGTAAATTAATCATATTAACATAGTACGTATAGGTTCGTAATTAAATTGGTTATATATTGTCTGTAATACAATAAACAATACGTATTACAGACATAGAATAATAATAATTCATGTCAATGTTAAATATGGGGAATGAAACAAAAGAACATATATAGTTTAGCATGTTTTATTTACGGTAAAATAATAGAGCTAATATAAAAACAATGATATCACATGTTAGATATCATTAAGCAATTATAATAAAGTTGCAAATGCCCATTTTACCTCTTAAAATTGATAAACCACATACAATAAACTATCAAGCTCAAACTCGCTCTACAAATGCAAAATCGAACTATGATAGTACAATTGTATAATGATATAATTAAATTATAATAGTTCCATAGTTCTGTACCGTTGAAGAATTGTCTAGCACTTGTATTGAACAAATAACAACCACCTGTCACCAAAATATCGCACAAGGGACGCGCCCACTAAACTAGCTTTATTCTTTAGACCGTCTGTTGAACGCTTAATCAAAACCTTATAAGTTTACCGCTATCATCATTCAACCTGTAAGCTATTATTAGTTTTCAGTTTGTGAACTCACTATAAGCAATTCTGTAGAGTACTAGAAGCAGAAGTTGTGATTCGATTAAAACTATACAAAATGTTATATTTATTTTTTTTAATTTAATTTATATATTTTAGTAAGAGTTTTGAAAATATGACAGAAATATTCATTTGTTTTATCGACTTTCCCTTATAAATAATTTACGTCTTATTCCGTCATAGCACTCAGTTTCATTTGGAAAACAATTTGCGGTGGTGGCCGCAACCTGCGGTGACGCTCCGGGCAATGGGTGAATGCAATTATAGGAGCACTTTGTTTTAGGCGACTCTCTCGCAATCTTGCTAAACTGTATTACTGAACTAACGGAAAAAAGAAAAGCTCAAGATATTTTGAATGTAGTTTCTATCTATTCGAAAAATATTAATCTACGTACTTGGCTATATACAATGAGGTAACCACAAAATGGTTTTTATTGCTCGTATATTTAGCGATTTCGCAAAAGTCATTTGTCGTAATTTATGACAACCTAAACTCTATTTCAAATAGATTTACTATTAAGATCCTCGGAATTAGGAGCTCAAATGCGCGAATCAAGAATGTCAATATTAGTAACAATAACTTTCTTGAAAGAATCTTTTTAACAGACTGAGGCCTAGAAAATGAAATATCATCAAATTACTATTTTTGTGGCGAATACATTTGAAAATAGATTGTCTGATCTTAGAAACCGACAGCATTTAACTTATGTATGTTTTAATTTGGAAATTCTAGACATAATAAAAATAAGCCATTATTTTTTTAAAGTCATCACTATTAGATAAAATACCGAAATGCTTTATTCATTTTGTATTGGTTGAGTTTCGTTCCTTAATTGAAGCGAAATTATCTAAAAATTTAGATAATTTAATTTCAAAACACTTTGGTCTAACCCAATCCGCTACAAGAAGGACCATCTTGGAGGTTTAATTTAAGGTGTTCTCCTAGTCGCTTTTCACATCAGCCATACATTATATAAGAACCATATAAACCACTGCTTGTTAACAATCCCGCCTAGTTTTTAATGGTGATGTAGAGGTTCACGATAAAGCTTAGCAATGCTTATTTAATCTTGCCTTAAAGACGCCCACATAACACTCAGAAAGACTGTAAGTAAATTACTAAAATCTTTCACTGATCGCATTAAAAACGAGGAAGAATTTCACCCCGTTATGCGTCTTGATGTCCCATTATAAAAACGAAATGAGAGAATCAAGTTATGTAATACAATTGCGAAATTTTTTCTTTGTTTTAACCAGATTGTTAACAAATCAAGCGGGTAGCTTATATTGTTGTACCTTTAGATCTGATAAATAAATTTATAAATGATAAAATTAATTGATAAATTATTTCTCGGCTTGTAATCGCACCTAAGGGCCATGCTTCCAGGCAGCCGTCCTGTTTAATTTTTATATAGTAATGCAACACGGTAGCACAAATGGATCGGTTGACAGGCCCTTGCTTCGTGACCACAAAATACCTAAGTAAAATGATAATGGCCAGAAAAACAGATTTCTACCACAGCTATATCTACTGGACGATTGATGGATCAGATGACATCAATTGAACAAAATTATGTTATAGTGCGGTCAGCGTTTGTGTAACAAAAGAGGCATACACTTTTCATCCCCTTCCCTATTCTGATGTAGTGCATAACATCGAAAAAAGAATCAGATGCAATGTCAGGGAGGTAGGGCATACACAATACAACTAGACCTGAAGAGCAACATTTTATGATGCATAAATATTGTTCATCGACCGGGAATAGTCGTTGAAAACCGCAGTAGTCGAATATTCCAACAACTACACCACGTGGTCATCAAAGCAAAGCATTAGTATAATACAGTTTCATATAGCAAGTGTTTTTTTATACGCAAAGATCCAGTAAGTGGTAAAGTGCCTGTATCCAAGTATTTCTGGATACTGTAATAGAACATGTATACATTTTTACTCAACATTTTTACCTCTATATTGAGGCAGATATGGTGTTTACGGCCCGCCATTAATCTTAACTTCCGTTCCTATACCTAAATTGATTTTCTCCGAATATCTTTATCGTATGTACTAGGTCCGGACGTCACTAATGCCATAGCAGTAGATTATGCCACGATCGGGCTGCAACTATGACGTACTATAACATCAAGCTCCACTTGCGATGTAAGAATGCTAATGGAAGTAAGCGAGGCGAACATTACAGCGGCACCGTTGATCCCAATTGAATTTCAAAAGCGATACGTAATATTTTATTCATTTTGATAGGACACGAGCGCCTTGTTATATTTAACTTTACATTGAAATATATTACACCACTTTTCGAAGGTTGAACTACTCGTATGAGTAAACAATGGAAAAAATGTGGTGTAAATATTATTTCGTAACTATGCAATGTTGTATTTAGGTTTTCAATCGAAATGAGAAACGTCTGAGGTTGCACATTAATATAGTCGTGAACAACACCGTATTACAGTGTAGTAAATCACCGCGGCGAAGTAAGTACTGGAGTTTTCTTCATATTTATATATATATTTTATTAGTCTATTACTTTCAAGAACACGTTTGAAAGAAAAAAAGTTTGTTATTAGCGAAGAAAAATAAAATTAAAGTACGTAAAATAAAAACTATACTAAAGACGATATTTTGAGCTAAATTCAAATTAATTTATGCCTGATATTTATTTTACTAAATTTTTAATTATAATACGGTATGCTATTAAAGACGGACGCTTTAAAATACTAGGTAATATTAATAGAATATTATATAATATATGGTACCAGTACATAACATAATAAAATATTATGGATATCTAACATACATGTATTAAACTAACCTAGAAATTTGTATATCTACTATTAAACATTTTTATTACTGCCATATTACTTTATTCTACAAAATAGGGAATGCAAATTTCCAGAAAAGTCTCCTCAACTCCTTTCTTAAAAATCTTTTAATATTTAGGCAGTAATTTAGATTTGATTTTGGTATGGACCATTAAGTCGTATTCCATAATTTATAAGATTGCGGATTATTGGTTGAAGTTATTATAAAATAATATTATATTTTCATTATTATGATTATACAATTCATTCAAATGGTTCTGCATCAAAGGCTCAACAAAAAAAATAATGCCTAGCAGTTAGAAACAAGTACACATATCTTAAAATTGGTAGCATCATTCGTTATAGATAAATTGTTGAGACTAACGAGGACACACCTCACCTCACGGTTGAGGTATCAAGAACTTTATATTCAGCTATGTTCTTCAGCTTCAGTTATACCAAGGGTCTTGCCTCTTTACCAAGGAAAGTAGATAATATCATCGCTTCTTCTGCCATCCTCCCTAATAATTGTGCTATGTTCTAAAAACAAGGCTTGGTTTTACATTAAAATAATTTTCTCAGTAAAAATTATCAAAGACTACTATTGCAAGTATTGATTTCAAGGTAGTTGTTACGAGAAGAGATGTACACATATTTAATAGTAAAATTATAAGTCATTTAACATTGACATTTTTGAGATTTTAAATAAAAATCATCTTTGCAAATTTGTGTAACTATCTACATTCTTTTACATAATAAGAAAGAACTGATTTTTATTTTGGGAAATACCTTGGGAGTAGTAACAACTTAAAAAAACTTTTCTTGACAAAAATCTAGGTAGAATTGATGAGATATAAACGGGATAATCGTTACAAAAGGATATATTGGGTAGTAAAATTTAAGTTATGCTGGAACGTTTTATATGGAAAAATAAGAAACGTTTTTTTATGAAATTTTACACTTAATCAATGAAAGTGTGTACCATTAATAAATATGTGATTTCGTCATTTGATTCCATGGCTGATAAAATTTTGGGACCGAGAATCAATAAAATCTTTGAAAGCGGTTTGGACCGCCACATCGGAATTGAATTTTTTTGCTTATAAGAAATTGTCCATATTCAGAAAAAAGTGGCAATCTGTTGGAGCAAGGTTCGGGGGGCATGGTGGATGTCGGAGACATTCCAATCGTAGCTACTCTAATTAAGCAACCGTCTGTGGTGAAGTATGGGGTCTAACGTTGTCATTAAGCAGCAGTGGTCTAGAGCAAACTGATAAGTCTCGGTCGCTTAACGGCTAACTTCTCCATTATTGTTTACAATTGTTGACAATCCAGATCTGTCTTTATCGTCTGGCTAGATCTTAGGAAGTATTCGTGTATTACACCAGCACTGGTCCACCAATCACTCACCAGTACCTTTTTCTGAGTCAACTTTCGCTTCTCATGTTTGTTGGTGTGCTTCACTCAATTTATGCTGTACCCGCGGTTCTTGAGCCTTTTCGCTTTTCCAATTTGTTTCAAGTGAATTAAAAGTTTTATCACTCACACCGAAGCCTGCCGCTTATTCTGACGTGGTTTGCGATGGATCCGCTTCCAGGATCACCTTTAACGCACACTTTAACAGAAACTTTGGAAACAAAAATGTACCGTGTTTTATTTTACAGTAGTTTCCACATACACATCATTAATTTCGAGCTGTATCTACAGCGCTGTTGCCACGATGTATCTCATATTCGTAAATAACGTTTTAAAATAAAAATATTTGAAATTTTCCATTTTTTTAACAGAAGGATGTCAAAGAAAATACAACTGACGCAAAAACAAATTAATTACTCTCATCACTCACATCAAATTCGTTAGACAAAAGCTAAATATAAAATACATTTGAATTTGGAATTCTTAACCAAACGCTAAATTATTTGAGATCAAAGTGGACCATTCGACAAAACGTCAATTTTATATGTAAGAACCTAATATTAAATATGTACAGCTCTTCTCGTAAAAACTGCCTCGAAATGAATACTTGAAATTGCCATCTCTTAATGAAACTATTGTATATAAAATTTTTATAATAAAAAAATACTACCTTATAACGGTGTAATAGTTTTTAAGGATATAAATGTGTGAAACAAATAGAATTGTTTAAACTTAAACTAAATTCTGTGTGCTCTTATCGACTTAATCAAACAGAGATCATAAATAACAGAAGAGTGTCATGTCCTCGCCTTTGTCCGATTTTATTTTACTTTCGTGTCTATTCTTGATTCTAGATAGTGTGCTAAAAAAATTAACGGGTATCTAATACGCTAAGTTCAATGATCTTAATATTTTTTATTATATACAAATGAATATTATTTAGAGAACATTCACATTATGCATTTGTAATGAATAAAAATGAATTTTGTTTAGGAAAAGTATTTTAAGTTTTTCGGATGTACGAAACCTCTTAGTTGGTCCATTGTCTAATCAGAACTCACTGTAGCTGTAAGTTCAAAATGGTTTTCTAGGATGGACTGCTTGTTTATTAGGTTCCCAGTTTCTCATAAGCACAAAGCCTTACTATTTGAGAATAATTGCATTTACGGAATAACGTAATACACCAATAAACTTTCTGTAAACAGCTTTTTAATTTCACTGAAATTCTTGAAATTCCACGAACTGTTTGAATCCCAACGATTTAATGCAAATTTAATTTAAATTGATGACCAACTTGCGTGAAATATTTTGAGTGAATTACTTTATGGTAAATTTTAGCTTTCTTATATTACTAGACTGTAAAATATGGAGCTAGAAAATATAGAAAATAAATATAATTCTCAATCACATAAATATATACCTCAGTACGTATATTATATTAAATATATTTCCTTTTTTCATGTCGTACTCTTCCTACTTTACGTTTTAAATAAAAAGCCTATTTCGACAAAAGTGACCCTTTTTTAATCTTCCTTTATCACTCGTAGATTCAAAGCTAAAATTGAATCTTTTCGCATCGCAATTACGATGGTTTCAAAGAAAAAATTTGAGAGATTCTTGACTCATTTTAAGTACAGGAAACAAATTTGTATATTTTTTATATATTCTCTAACCGCTAAAAGTTATATCAAATAACACATAAATATTTTTTCTTAAATTTTTAAAAATGTAAAAATAATATTTATAACCAGTTTAATTACATTACGCCTAACTACCATACATAATCCTTCAACAAGTATTGTGGGTATACTCGAATAATACGAAAAAATATCGCTATCTATATGTGGTCAAGTTTGTGGTGCAGGACGTTATGGTCACAATACCTAGCTGCTAAGTCCTTGGTTGGTTTTCCAGTCGAGAATAATATTATTGTATCACGAATTGGGAGTTTTCTGATCGGGTGTATTGTATATGTGCCTCTTGCCCAATAAACTACATTCAACATTCCCATTTCTGCATGGATCCTATGTATGCCTAGTCCAATCCATGCAGAGATGGGAATGAAGGGGTCGAGTGAGTGTTTCTAGTTATTCTATGATTGTTATACTATAGTAACGCATGGGTTATATAAAATATAACTACATTAGTCTAGTTATACTTTAAGTATAACCCATGCGGTTGATATTATCTGATAATGGCCAAAAGATATTTTCATAGTCTAAATCATCAGACCAGTAGGATGTCATATATACTAACTACAAAATTTTGGTAGAAGTAGTCAGGTGACATTATTACACGGCTTCTTATCAGATATTATCTTTGTTAGCAATCGATATTAGCATCACATATGAGCACGATAACCTGTTGCTCTTTTAAGACACCTGTTAGCGTATCATCTGCTTTACATTTCCGTGCTATTTTGTAAGATATGAAACCAAACGGAATGTGTCAGCTGCTTTTCTTCGCGGGCATACTTTATTCCATTTGCGATAGGCCGAGAAACCAAGTGAAATAAATAATAATCACACGAATTAGTGACACGTTTAGTTAGTTCAGTAAAAGTAAAAGTTTAGTAAATCTATTTTTTTATGCAACGGTGTAGTGCATTTAACCGGGTACTTAATGGGCTATTTCATTAGGTTAATACATAATAAAGCTTTAAAAGCTTTTTAAAAAAATCATAATTATTGGGGGCAGAGGAGAAAAGTAACAGAGAAATATATAATAAATTTTGAGGTTTTCATCATTAGGCATAAATTCGATTACATCGCCATAAAATAGTACATCATTAGCATCATGTCACATTGAAATGCAAATAATATAATAACTAACATTTGTAAAATTATAATATAAATGTATTTTTATAACAATGTATCAAATTTCATTCTAAGTACATATTGAGGAGTTATTTCTCCCGCTTACACGTTTTAGCTCTCAAGTCACGGGTTTCAATGTCCTTATCTATTTACAAATAAAAGTAATAATATATCACACGAAGTTTTATGAAGGTTTCCTTTGACTGGTTTTATTTCATCTACGTGTCTCTACAAATCCTGTATAAGATAGCTTTTTTGAGATTAATTTTAAGTCATTATTGTCATAGCAGAAAATTTACTAAAAAAATATTGAAAAAAAACGACGTTATAAAAGTAATTTTATTACTTTTATAACGCCAACGAATGAACGAATGTTTTTTTCAACAAACTAAACGTTCGTTAACTAAACATTTATGAATTAGTTACATTCAAATCTATTTATATTTTTGAATCTAGTTAAAAAATGCTTTAGTTAAGTTGATGAAATTTTTGGGGTCCATTTGGGTCCCTATGGAATAAAAAAGAATCGGGCAATAAAAAAAAGATAATGAATATCGAATATATATTCGACCCGAATTTTCTTATAAATTATATAAACTTCCTTTTTCGACATCTGTTAAAATATCACTTCTCCCTCATATACGAAGCTTTTTTGACAAAACAACTAGAAATATTTCATGATCAAAGAAAGTAATATACAAAACATATTCACATTTTACGAAGAAAATCGGAAAGGATCGGTTAATGATAATAATCATAAGGTTTTTTGTTTTTCACGTTCAGGTTCTTGCGAAACGTGGTTGGGTTTTGCTCAATTAACCGGGGTCAACTTACTTTTTGGAACACTACATTAACCTTAATGGAACACACTCTTAGCCACCTTTAGTTGTCTCCTGACTGCCCAGCCGCTAACAGCCACTCTTCGAGTTTTTCTGAGCTCCTGTTGGATATGAACGCCAGAGAGGGCCCAATTTCTGAGTACTGGCAATGAATCGGTCAATTCTCTCTGATATTCCTCCTTGTATCACCGATAAACTCTGGACAAAGCAGACTGCCTCATGTTTAACTTAATAAACGAGCCACTGCACGCTGACTCTGGCCTCGTTCCGATAGGGCTGCTTAAGCCACTTCTTCAATAGATGTGTCCATTTTTAGACAATGTTTGTGTTTAATAATAAGGGATAAAGGTGGGTCACATAAATAACCTTTTATAGGGCATGACAACCCCTAATTAGACATATTGTAAACAGGTGCAAAAACATTCAAAAATAAAATTATATTTCTGGGCTCCGTTATTTCTTTAAAGATATACAACCCCGTGCATTATGCTCGAGTGGATTTTTTTGCTCAAAAGTGTAGAGTAGGTTTTTTGATACATGGTGATTATAATCTGGTATAATATATTCTGTTTCTTTGTTTTTCGATGTTAAAGTAATGAGAATCTATTGCAATGCTATGAAATGTATGTACATTACACATTTGGGTAAACTATTATTAACCTATTGTTCTAAGCACCTTGACCCAAAAGTAACGAATTTAGAAGTAAACTATCGCTATCTATCAGCAAGTGTGCTAAAATTTATTAAACTGATTCTGATATTTTAATATGTAATTCAAGATATTTTCGAAAAAGGGAACTAAATATATATTTGTTTTTTTTTTATAGTGTAGTATTTTTCTTTATACATACATAGATGTCATGTTTAGACACTCTTATGTGGAGTGAACATTTTTTAAACTGGTTGTACAAAAACTTCATAATTACAGAGATAAGGGTCAATTACATATATATAGGTGTTAAATATTTACTTTTTTTTCCAAATAAAAATATCATATTATAAAAAAGCGCAAACTTCTATTGGAACTATAGAAATAAAAAATTATTAAAAGTATTAAACAGAAACGAAAATAAAACTCCTTATTATTAACGAGATAAAATTATAAGGGAATAACGATTCCGTTATAAGCCGTTTATCTAAAATCCAAAAGAAAAAATAAAAATATCGTCTACCACACAATCGTAATAAGGAAGCAACTATAGCTTCAATTATTTTAGTGCATAGAATATAATATATTATAATACAATTTGGGTACATGCATTCCTTCGATAGCATCCAAATGATACAAGTATTTTGCTAAATAAGGGGAATCAACACAATTTTTTTCATATTTTGTACAAAAGAATAAATTTTTTCCATTCATTATTTAGAATGCAACATCAGAGTCTATATGTACATATGTATAATATTACTTACAGAACCGTTACAATTAATAAAACATTAGAACAATTAAGTCGATCTACTTTTACTATATTATACTCACTAGTTACGAATCACGAGTAGTTGAAACTAGCGCATCAATATCGTTCTCGTGCATCACCGTTTGGAAGATATAAATAAACGATTTCCCAATATCGCACGTAATACTAAACCTAAAATAAAAATAGCACTGCAATAGAAAGAAAGAAATTACATATTTATTCGTTATTGTAATATTGTTAATGGTAAAGTACTGGGGCATTATTACCACCTATTAATAATTATATAAAACGTATTATCAACAGTTGTTTGCCGCGTTTCAGGCTCATTTACAGAAGGCGGTGTTTCTCGACCTTTCTGTATCGTACTCCGGTTTCTCAAACTTTCGTCCTAACTCTCAACCGTTAGGACTCCCCTGTCGAGAAATTCGCATGTAGTTGGTTTTAATTTATTAATTTCTATTTTATTTTACTGTATATATTTTATTTTATTACATTTTAAATATTGATTCGTGATTACACGGGGGAAATCATCTGAATTTGCAGTCTAATTTTTTATATGATTTTTTTTATATTATCTATTTTTATTTTATATATAATGTCTATACTATATGATATTAATGTATTTATTATATAAACAATTATAGAATATAATAATAAATTACATATATTAGTGTTTAATATATGTAATTTATTATTATGTATATTATTTTGCATATATTGTTATTATTTAGGATTCTTTTGTTATTGGCACATACAGTCAATGTTTCTCCATCTCAAGGGTTGACTGTTAGCCAAAAGGTATTAAATTACATATACACATAAACACCAGTACCCACAAATAACCAGGCCGGCCACAACTCAACCAAGTACTTTGACATCTACGCAAAACTGCCGTCGCCTTTGCTGTACATAAAATTAGAATCTCATTATCATCCCGTGCCTTCAATTTAAACATTTAAACACCTACTACTAATTCCGTTTAGACTAAAACCCAAATATATACTATATAAAAATTCTTTGTACACTCTATAAGTGTCATCGTCACAAATAAACGAAATATACGTATGAGCCTGTGATATACGAATTTAATATGTTGTTTACTTCTGCTTTTATGTTATCTTACCTTAGTTTTCTATTGTTTTATATTTGTTTCTGTGGCCTGATTTGTGTGATAATAACATCAATCATCAATAAATATACAATAGTTACTATAATAGGTACAATATACAAAAGTTACAAATTAACGAAACAAGTTTAAGACAGTATACTCAAATACATACACACACATATTATGTAGCCTTCCCTTTTATTTTTGTATTTATTTAATTATACCAATTCTTACTTTTTTTTTATTTATTTACAATTACCCTTTGTAAGACTAATTAAGCTCCTATTATATTAACTGTGCTAAGCAGAAATTGTAATTACTCACCGCTAATATAATTAGGTGAAGTCCTTATTATATTAGCGGTGAGAAATTTACTGGTTTTATAAAAAAAAAAATTGAACGATCGATGTGTTGTGTGACTGTGTTCTTCCGAATGTCGGAAAAGCTAAGCCATTCGGAAGAACTATTTCAATATAAATATATATATATATATATATATATTTATATAAATATTTATATATATACATATAAATATACATATTTTAAATAAGCCCACGCGAATAATTTAAATAATTTAATTCAATTTAAATTTTTGTATGTGTTAAGATTTTAATAACCTTAGCGTGGCGTTAAGGCAGTCCTCGTACGGAATATGTCTTAAGACCCTGTTTCTTAAGGAAGTCAACAATGGAAGAATGGGACGAGTATATAGGCTGTTAACATTAAAATTAAAATAATAAAAAATCAGTTCGGGTTCTGACTTAACTATAAAGGAGAATAGTTCACCTAGATTTCCAAGTAAGAATGGATGAACATGTAACCTCGATATAATTGCGTTTGTTGTTACTAAATACAATTCAATAATTTTTTTAAAAAAATAAATGAATAAACTATGTTATAATATTGCTTATTTTATGTTTGGTAATAAACTTGTTACTAGATATGCTTCGAATAAATTAAAAATTATTGGAAACATTTATCCATATCTTGATGTTTAACATTTATTCCATTTTTCCAGCCGAATCATACAAATATAAAAATGGAAGTGTTCATTTTCGCCTTATATTTGGAAATTCAGATTTAATAAATTGTCTCTTTGTTATTTACTGTAGCACTAGGGGATACTGTAGCCATGGTCCAAACCGAAAACCCCATTGTGTCTGAATAACCGCTACGAGACATGTCATCTTAGTTTTCAGAGGCGTAACTTTAGCACTTTGATTCCTTATCTAGAATGATTTTAGGCATCATGCCTAAAGGTCTCAAAGGTACAAGTGTCACAAATTATCATCTGAACTGTCTGTTGGTTTTTCATTTACGTAATAAAAAATATTTGTTTTGTTTATAGAAGAGGGGTGAATGAGCGGCTTATCTGTTTTGGTAAGTGATCACCGCCGCCCATAAACACTTTCAACGCTTTATTATATAGGTATGTTGCTTAACTAAATAAAGGCTTATTATTCTTGCCTCTTTGAGATATATGAAGATAAGGAAATTCACCCGACCCAACTGAATTTGTTCTATTCCCTGACTGTAATCTGTTATACACGTAATTTATTTCTACTGAGTAAGCTTTATTAAATTGTCGCCATTTGTCATTCCCGTTTCTAATAAAGATGTTACGAAAACAACGCACGTCGTACATAATTGGAATAACCAACGAATTATTAAAACCCTATCACAATGAAAACTAAACTTTGGATTGCTTTATTTTTTGTAGAAATCATTAAACGTAATATGTAAAATAAAGAGTGTGTTTGACTATTGCATACTACAGACCAGGGAAGAAAGCCTCTGGTACAAATCAAATCTATCAGGAGGGCATCGTCATTGTCTACTAGATTACTTAAACCACTGTTTGGTTAAAATATAAAAGGCGTTGTGGAATATGATTAATTACAAATCCGCGCTAAAGTTTGTGTTCATTTTAGTTTACAAATCAACTATATAACATTAATTTATCATTACAATCATAGATATAATTTATCTTTTATTTCAGTTTCTTTTATAGGTCTTTAAGACTTTATTTCATTACAGGACTAAATTTCTTTGATAACATCGGTTATCGTCGAGACTTGCGGTATCGCTCAAGGCATGCTCGATAATAATTAGCAAAGCAATTACGTTTTTGGTGACATTAGAATTTATTAGATTAATATAAGATGTTGCAAATGAACACATAACTCGTTTAATTGTAATTGATTATAGCAGCCAATGAGGAGGTCCACATTTATCCTCGATTAGGAGTCATACATAATATAGATGCGTCAACCGAGGACCAAGTTACATATACATATCTCATCACCAGAAAAAAAGTATTCAGCGTCATTCTTTCACCTGACGAAATACACGAGTCTTTCAAAAATGGTATTTTAAGTACCGAATCGAATAAAAAAAAGGATAACTAAATCGTTTGGAGCTATTGAGTAAGTTCAATAATGCGTAATTGGCATCAGATAATATAGAAGTTAATAGAATTATATAATATAATACTACTAGTAAACGGATTTTATTACTGGTTTAGTAAGTAGGCAAAAGTCGTTTGTGGTAATTTATTATAGCATAAACTTACTCTTTCGAATATAGATTTATTATCAAGAGTCACAAAATTACGCACATAATTTCTTAAATAAAAGAGAGCAAAGCAATATTACAAATATTGCTAAATATTGCCTGCGGCTTCTGAAAGATACTATTTAACATTAAAACATTTACAACTATTATCGCTATTATATCCGATTTCTGAAAAACAAAGATTTTCCTTTTTAGGTTTATTATAAATTATAGACTTAAGAAATATACAATTTTTTTAATAGAATAGTTGGAAAACGAGCATAAGAAAACATTACTTATTTGAAGGTTTTGAAAACTGTCAGTAAAGTAATATAATTAAATTAAAGTATAATTGCGTATAAATTAGAGAATGCTAAATAAAAAAAATAGGCATAGATATTAAATTTACTATAACTAATAACTATTCTTAAATTATTTTTTTATGAATATCAGTAAAAAAAAATTACGTCGTAGATCTACAGTCAGTGGGTTAGCGCGACCAGGGTAGGACCACGTCAAAACAGAATAGTAGCATAATGCTGGCGTTTTCATTTGGTGAGTGTAGGGATCCGGAGACTTTTATTGCTTATGACGAGACATTCCATCTCAGTCATCAAGAGTGACAACGCATGTGCATTATGGTTCCTTGTCAAGGATGTCATAAGCCGCAGGAACCACTTGCCATTAGGTGAATCTTGTGCTCGTTTGTTAATCTGAATGTAATACAAAATATATATATAAAAATATTGAAAGTATATGTGAAAAAGAAATAAATGGAAGAAAATGAAGTACTGCCCCAACTGCAGGTAGAAATGACACTCGGTAAGGCGGATGATGTTGTTGACTAAGAAGACTTTAATGGAGATTTACGTAAGCCATCGTATCTTCGAGCATTGTTCGATATTTCCATATTTTCCGTCCGTTTTTTCAGGTTACCTATTACTCTTACAACGATGTAAGATTAGACGATGGTGGAGGCCAGTTAACAGGTCCATTATCAGAAATTATGGGCAATAAATTGATGGTATCGCAAGTATTGTGGCATGTTGTGCCATCTTGTTGAAACCACAGCTCTGTCACATCAATACCATTCATTTGAGAATCGAAGAAGTCAATAGTCATGGCTCTATAGAGCTTTCCATTGAGCCAGAATGGTTCCCTTAAAAAATTGTTACCGTACTGGCCGGCATTATCCTTAAAAAAATATGGACATATGATTCCACCTGTCCATAAGGCACACTAAACAGTAATTTTTAACGGATATAAGGGCGTTTCAACTGGGAATTCAGGGTTTTCTCCGCTCCAAATTTGGCAATTCCGTTGTGAAGTGCACAGCTCCAGTTGTTGTGCACGATGACGAATTGACTCATTCGGGTCCTCCTCAATATCACGCTCTATCATGCAATAATGTCTTCTATCTAACCTGTACGGCGTCTTTGTATATGCGTATTATTCACCAGTGTATGTGTGGTAAGAAAAAGATCAATCGATTTCCCAATAACTTGCTTGGAAGGATGATTATATCGACCATAAAAGCCTACGGTAAGTTTGGCGAACTGAACCATGATTTTCAAAATAAATTTGCAAACGTTGTTCTATCGGTTTGTGCTGACTACAAATCAACTGTTAACTGCCAAAGTGATAGTCATTAGAAAGGATATAGCCAATTTAAAAACCAAACCTCTAAGAGAAACACCTTATATTATGTCATTTTCGAGTGTTGCATAATCAACTCGATATAAATTACTTGATTTTCTTTAAATTTTATATTTACTAGGTTTTTTCATATTTTATGCACACAAAATCAAGATAGTCAAATTTCGGGAGCAGTAAATTATGTTTTTAAAAACTAAATAAAACTAAATGCCGATATTGAGGCTTTACTTTAATAAAATAAAAATAGGTGTTGCCGATTTGGAGGCACTAAAATTAATGAATATAAATGTGTTCTTATTTAATAAAGTTGGCTGTATTTGCCTGGGAACACTTGTTCAGTTTTCTCGGAAAAACAATGGTATCGCTGACTGTGCTTTCTCACGGTTGAAGACTGTGAGAAAGGTAGAAATATCTGAATTGCGAAATTGCTGAACAAGCCCTCTCTAGTCTAATACAGATGGGTGAGGGGGATGCATAACTCCTCCCTCCCTAAGAGAGAAATTATCGGAATTTGCTATTGTTGGCCTATTCCGATGATTTCGTACACACTCGTACACTGCTTTTGAAATCTTATCTCTAAACATATAAAATAGAAAAATAGTGAGACTTAACGTTACAAGACATGGAACACTATAGACTAAAACACTGAATTTAGAGCCCGTTTCTGTGGTTAAAACACTGTCAAACACTTCACTATTCTTTAACGCATACGACATGAACTTTACGTCATCGAGATTGATTTCGCGCATGTTAAGTGCGCGTGCACTGGATATGGTTGCATTCGTGTGTAGCGTGGGCAGATTTATGACGGGTATCGGTGGCACAGCTCCCGTCTCCGTGTAGACCCGGTGGTGTCGAATCCGAATTCCTTTAATTTCTAGGTCACAGGGCTCGTCGAGAGTCATAATGTATGTCCCAAACACTGAGTATTTGGTTATATCGTCGCCGCATTGTTTGGTTAATGTAGCCTTTAATTTGGTGAAAAGTATCCAATTGTCAGGGTTTAATTTCTGGACTCTCACGTCTTCAATATGAATAGGATGCTGTTTGCAATATGTAAGGTTGCTAGCGAACTTCATTAGCTGTTCTTCACAAGTTAGCCCCGGGTACAGAACTCGATTGTCCTCAGTACACAGGAAATGGTCTCCAGCGGCGAGAGGACGACATGGAGCTACGATCGGCAAGTATTTTACACCTTTGCCAACAGGTAAGGGAATTTAGGAAATACGGCTAGGGTTGTGTTTATAGTCTCAAGGAAAATAGGTAAGGAGTACATTTTATAATAATTGTATGTGCAATTATCAGTAAGTGGAACTTCCATAATAAACGTGATCTGGTTTTCTTAATGTAAGATTTAACAGAAATGGTTTCTTCTAATTTTACTAGATTTGATTCATTAGGTTCGTATACTAACTTTCCGGATTGAGATATAAGTTTTAAATGGTATAATAATTCTGTAGAGTTTACAATGGATTGGTGCAATATAGAACTTTTACTTAATGCTAAGGCTGTCTCAATTTCACTTAGATGAATAAAGATTGTACGGAAACTACTTATGAATAAGCTATATAACCCTAAGATATATGAGGCTGATACCCAGTTATTTTCTTTCGTTACCAATTCTCCTAGAGTGGTTTCGACTTTCTTTAAACGTGTGTCAAGTATTATGCCATTCTTAGTTATAAGTTCGGTAGTGTTTACGAAACTGTCTAACATTTTAGATATAACAGTAATTTTTTTGGACACAACTACTTGGTCGTGACTTATCCTAGAAGTTAATCTATCATATTTAAGAGCGTCATCGTGATCCAAATTACCTGTTACAATTTTTATAATAGAACCTAATGGATTTAAAATGCCTCTTTTAGCACGTCGCGGTATTAGTTGACGATATTTATCGATAGTAATATCGCGCAGATGCTCTACATGCAGTAACATACCAATAGACTCCTGAGGAAACGGTTGTTTAAGCGACAATAATTTCTGGAATTCAGAAAATTTTGATATTATTATTATTAAGTCGTCGTATTTTTTTTTAAGTTTAGGGTCTTAAGGATAGTCCAGTTCTCAGTTTGTACATACGCTTGGCCCTCCTTAATGGGTAGAATTCCTGGATTTCCTTCAAGTGATTGGAGTTGAAGAGCGACTGTCGACGTCGCTACTGTCAGAATACAGCACCTGTGGAGGGCGTTTTATATTTTTAATGGGGGCTTTTGTATCCTTTCTTTCCGTAATTACTTTAATTGGGACCACATTCCGTTCAGTCACACCTACAATTTCCGCTTTCTTATATCTTGGCTTATCTTTGCTTTTACGCTTATTAATATCTTTTACAAAAACCGTTTTTCCTATTTGTAGTTTAACATCGCCTTCTCCTCCTTTCCTTTGCCTAATCTTTTGCTTATTAGCTATCATCTTTTCTGCCAAATGCGTATACAAAAACTTAGTGCGCTTTTCATGGTCTTTAACTAATTGTTGTGTATAAGCTTTTTCTAATTCTGTGCTAAATGGATTATCGGAATCCGTATGTCCAAAAACTACCTCAAAAGGAGTTAAGCCGGTAGCTGAGTGAATAGTATGGTTGTATGCCATAATGGAGTACGTCATAACTGATGATGCGTCGGTGCATTTTCGCTCATACTTGGCAAGCCTATATATCTCTGTAATGGTCGAATGAAAACGTTCTATTAAACCCATAGAATTTGGGTTATTTATTGTTCCTACGTGGCGATCTATTTTGTGAAAGGCAAGGAGTTCTTTCATGAGCTGATTGTTGAATTCCTTGCCTGGGTCTGAGCTGATTCTTTTTGGAATGCCGTAGTATGAAAAATATTTAATAAGTGCTCTAATAACTTCGGGTGTAGATTTGTTGGGGATCTCTATTGCCTGTCCTAATTTACTGAATGCGTCTATTAGAGTTAAATAGTATTTCCCTTCTATAGAAAACAAATCCACAAAAACTTCTTGGAACGGAGCATTTTGTGTCTGAGTTAATTGTAGCTGTGGATTGAGAGGTTTTCTATCGTATTTCATTGATCGACAGGCGTCGCAAGCATTTATAATAGCAGCAACTGTTTCCTCCATTTTTTCCCAACAATAACTCCTACGTAATTTAACCAAGGTTTCCTTGATACCACGATGACATGTCTTTCCCTGGTGGTACTGCAAAACAATTTCCCTTTGCTCACATTCATTAGCCACATAAACTACCCGTTCTGTACATTCATACAACCTTACCGTATCTTTCTTAAATAAGGCAATGACTATACTACTAAACTGTTTCCGATGTTCCTCTTCCTCAAAGTAAATAAAGTATTTAATTTTTGGCCTAACGTATTCCTTCAAGAATTTTTTTATTAACTCTGTGTTATTTATTGGCAAGAAAACTTCTATAATATTATGTTTCTCTCTCGATAGGTCTCTTACTTGCATTTCATTCTTCAACCACGAAAACACAAGTATTTGGTTTGGCTTGTTATCGATGGCTTCGTGCAAAATGGGAATGCCTGTGCCTTCTAAACTAGCGGCAGAATGAATGGTTTGCGATTTACTACTTTCAGAAGGGGCATAGACGGGTTCCTCTATAGGAAGGTTAGAAATTGATTTTGTCCTTTCTGATGAGCTATCACTACTATCCGAGTCGATATTGATAGGCAAGTCCTTGGTTATTTTTCCGGGTGTTTTCTTCTTTCCTTTTAGTTCCTTTTTGTCCACATTAGCAACCATAGAGTTTGCGTCGTCGTCATCAGAATCTAAGGCATTGAGTTTTATTCTGCTGAGGGCATCGGCGTTGGTGTTTTGTTTACCGTTTTATATATGATCTCGAAGTCGAAATCTTGTAGTCGTAATTTCCAACGAGTCAATTTGCTATTTGGATCCTTTAATGAGTTAAGCCATGCCAAGGGTCTATGATCGGTGTATATATCAAACTTGCGTCCATATAAGTATGGGCGGAAATGTTTGGTTGCCCATACTATAGCGAGCAGTTCACGTTCTATCGTACTGTAACGACTTTCAGTATCGCTCAAGGTGCGACTTGCATATGCTATAGGTTTGTCGCTACCTACTTGACCTTGAGACAATACTGCACCCAGCGCTACATTTGAAGCATCTGTCGTTAATATGAATGGTTTTCAAAGTCGGGGTACTGTAACAGAGGTGCATGCGTTAAAAGTTCCTTGCATTTGTTGAACGCATCAATATAACTTTGAGTAATTATGATCTTATTTCTCTTCTTTAGACATAATGTAAGAGGCTGAGTTATCTTGGCAAAGTCTGGAATGAAACGGCGATAATAACCAGCAAGCCCAAGGAAACTTTTAATTTCGGTCGTTGTTTTGGGTATGGGAAGTTTAAAACAGCGTTTATTTTGTCATCGTTTGGTTTAAGCCCATCTTTGGTGATTGTATGGCCCAGATATAAAACTTCCTTACGTATAAATTCTGATTTGTCTAATTGTACCTTTAAGTTAGTTTGCCGGAGTCTGTCAAATACTAGTCGTAGTTTATGTATGTGTTCTTGTAGGCTACTGGAAAATATGATGACGTCGTCTAAATATACCATACAATGCAGGCCAATTAACCCTCGCAATACATTATCCATCGTTCGTTGGAATGTTGCTGGAGCAGATCTCAATCCGAACGGCATTCTCAGGAACTGAAAATGACCACTTTGCGTACTAAATGCGGTCTTCTGTCTATCCTCTTCTTGAACCTCGATCTGGTGGTATCCACTGGCTAAATCAATTGTGCTGAAGTAGACACTTTTACCCAATTTATCAGATAAATCGTTGATGTTTGGCAATGGGTATTTGTCGTCGATGGTGATGTCGTTAAGCCTTCTATAGTCAATGACCATGCGCCATTTAACTTCTCCCGAGGCATCCATCTTTTTGGGTACAAGGTGTACAGGCGCATTCCACGGAGAGTGGGATTCCTCAATGACATTGTCATGTAACAACTTATCGACTTGCTTATTTATTTCAGTTGCTTGTGTAGGTGCTTGTCTATATGGTTTTACGTAAATCGGGTCTTCGTTTTTTGTTCGAATTTTGTGTTTCACTTGGTTGGTGAAACTAAGAGGCAACTGATCACAATGAAATATGTCTTTATATTCTCTACATAATTTAACTAGGTGTTCTCGTTCTTCTTCGTTAGTATGGCCTAATCTGATCTTATCTAGGTTTTCGTTTAATAACCGGTCTATGTGTGTTTCATTGTCAGTAAGAGTCTCGGAGGTGAAATTTAAATTGCAATCCAAATCTTGATGTTGAGTGACCTTCAGAGGGTTCCTGACTGTTAATTTAATTGGTTTCTCAGAAGCGTTTTGGATGACTGTTGAAGCGTATCCATTTGTGCAATTAACTAATGCGCTAGGCATTCGCACGCCGGGGCCGAACTCTCTGTAGCTAATTACAGCTTCACCAGAATACTGATTAGTAGGAAGCTTAACTCGGTGTTCAGTTCGTGGCTGTAGTTCAATAATATAGTCTAGGTTTTTATTTATTATTGGTATGCAGGCAGTTTTGGTTCTTAAAACTTGATGTTTTAGGTCGATTATGGCCTCGAGCTGGTTTAAAAGGTCGTTGCCTATTAGTCCATCGTATCGTTGATCAACATCATATATATAAAATTTATGCCATTGGTCACATTGAAATGTCGGCATGAGGGGGGCCTCGATTACCTCATTATGAGTGCTGGATGCGTGAGTGCTGATAACCTTGAAAGGTTCTTGTCTTACATAAGCTTGAAAATACTCGTATGATTTTTGAGGGCTCAAGAAAGATCGTGTACTGCCCGTATCTAACATCATTTTCGCGTCGATTTCTGGCAGGTATACATATGGCAGTTTAAGTGTTGGGTCACAATTTAGTTCTATTTCTTCTGGTCTGTATTGGAGGCTGGTGTGGGAAAATTTTCGTCTTGAGCTAAGTCTGTCTGTGATGTTTCGTAAGTTACGTTATCGTCGTATGTGTAACTATCATCTACGGGGTACTCCTCTATGTAAATGTTATCGTTTCTTGTGTCACAGAGATATTCATAGTACTGTTGGTCTTCATCGGTAAGTTCATTCAACTTAAAACCATCGCGTGGTGTAGGCAATGCTGTTCTCATGGTCACATCAGACGATTGAAAATGTGGTTTTTGTACCTGAGGGGGTCTGTAACCAAAGTTCGGAGGCGCCACGGGAAAATTTGGTTTGTAACCCATCGGTTGTTGTTGTTGGGTATGGTGAGGGCCAAATTGTGGGCGATAGCCCAGTTGTGGGATTAGATCAAGTTGTGGAGGACGGTATCCGAACTGTTGTAGGTTGCCTAATTGGGGCGGGCGATAGCCTAATTGGGGCGGGCGATAGCCTAATTGGGGCGGGCGATAGCCTAATTGGGGCGGGCGATAGCCTAATTGGGGCGGGCGATAGCCTAATTGGGGCGGGCGATAGCCTAATTGGGGCGGGCGATAGCCTAATTGGGGCGGGCGATAGCCTAATTGGGGCGGGCGATAGCCTAATTGGGGCGGGCGATAGCCTAATTGGGGCGGGCGATAGCCTAATTGGGGCGGGCGATAGCCTAATTGGGGCGGGCGATAGCCTAATTGGGGCGGGCGATAGCCTAATTGGGGCGGGCGATAGCCTAATTGGGGCGGGCGATAGCCTAATTGGGGCGGGCGATAGCCTAATTGGGGCGGGCGATAGCCTAATTGGGGCGGGCGATAGCCTAATTGGGGCGGGCGATAGCCTAATTGGGGCGGGCGATAGCCTAATTGGGGCGGGCGATAGCCTAATTGGGGCGGGCGATAGCCTAATTGGGGCGGGCGATAGCCTAATTGGGGCGGGCGATAGCCTAATTGGGGCGGGCGATAGCCTAATTGGGGCGGGCGATAGCCTAATTGGGGCGGGCGATAGCCTAATTGGGGCGGGCGATAGCCTAATTGGGGCGGGCGATAGCCTAATTGGGGCGGGCGATAGCCTAATTGGGGCGGGCGATAGCCTAATTGGGGCGGGCGATAGCCTAATTGGGGCGGGCGATAGCCTAATTGGGGCGGGCGATAGCCTAATTGGGGCGGGCGATAGCCTAATTGGGGCGGGCGATAGCCTAATTGGGGCGGGCGATAGCCTAATTGGGGCGGGCGATAGCCTAATTGGGGCGGGCGATAGCCTAATTGGGGCGGGCGATAGCCTAATTGGGGCGGGCGATAGCCCAGTTGTGGCGGGCGATAGCCTAATTGGGGCGGGCGATAGCCTAATTGGGGCGGGCGATAGCCTAATTGGGGCGGGCGATAGCCTAATTGGGGCGGGCGATAGCCTAATTGGGGCGGGCGATAGCCTAATTGGGGCGGGCGATAGCCTAATTGGGGCGGGCGATAGCCTAATTGGGGCGGGCGATAGCCTAATTGGGGCGGGCGATAGCCTAATTGGGGCGGGCGATAGCCTAATTGGGGCGGGCGATAGCCTAATTGGGGCGGGCGATAGCCTAATTGGGGCGGGCGATAGCCTAATTGGGGCGGGCGATAGCCTAATTGGGGCGGGCGATAGCCTAATTGGGGCGGGCGATAGCCTAATTGGGGCGGGCGATAGCCTAATTGGGGCGGGCGATAGCCTAATTGGGGCGGGCGATAGCCTAATTGGGGCGGGCGATAGCCTAATTGGGGCGGGCGATAGCCTAATTGGGGCGGGCGATAGCCTAATTGGGGCGGGCGATAGCCTAATTGGGGCGGGCGATAGCCTAATTGGGGCGGGCGATAGCCTAATTGGGGCGGGCGATAGCCTAATTGGGGCGGGCGATAGCCTAATTGGGGCGGGCGATAGCCTAATTGGGGCGGGCGATAGCCTAATTGGGGCGGGCGATAGCCTAATTGGGGCGGGCGATAGCCTAATTGGGGCGGGCGATAGCCTAATTGGGGCGGGCGATAGCCTAATTGGGGCGGGCGATAGCCTAATTGGGGCGGGC
Source organism: Teinopalpus imperialis (assembly GCA_029286865.1). NCBI lineage: Eukaryota > Metazoa > Arthropoda > Insecta > Lepidoptera > Papilionidae > Teinopalpus > Teinopalpus imperialis. The sequence goes on from JAGSMU010000005.1 coordinate 7,547,702, forward strand.
GATAGCCTAATTGGGGCGGGCGATAGCCTAATTGGGGCGGGCGATAGCCTAATTGGGGCGGGCGATAGCCTAATTGGGGCGGGCGATAGCCTAATTGGGGCGGGCGATAGCCTAATTGGGGCGGGCGATAGCCTAATTGGGGCGGGCGATAGCCTAATTGGGGCGGGCGATAGCCTAATTGGGGCGGGCGATAGCCTAATTGGGGCGGGCGATAGCCTAATTGGGGCGGGCGATAGCCTAATTGGGGCGGGCGATAGCCTAATTGGGGCGGGCGATAGCCTAATTGGGGCGGGCGATAGCCTAATTGGGGCGGGCGATAGCCTAATTGGGGCGGGCGATAGCCTAATTGGGGCGGGCGATAGCCTAATTGGGGCGGGCGATAGCCTAATTGGGGCGGGCGATAGCCTAATTGGGGCGGGCGATAGCCTAATTGGGGCGGGCGATAGCCTAATTGGGGCGGGCGATAGCCTAATTGGGGCGGGCGATAGCCTAATTGGGGCGGGCGATAGCCTAATTGGGGCGGGCGATAGCCTAATTGGGGCGGGCGATAGCCTAATTGGGGCGGGCGATAGCCTAATTGGGGCGGGCGATAGCCTAATTGGGGCGGGCGATAGCCTAATTGGGGCGGGCGATAGCCTAATTGGGGCGGGCGATAGCCTAATTGGGGCGGGCGATAGCCTAATTGGGGCGGGCGATAGCCTAATTGGGGCGGGCGATAGCCTAATTGGGGCGGGCGATAGCCTAATTGGGGCGGGCGATAGCCTAATTGGGGCGGGCGATAGCCTAATTGGGGCGGGCGATAGCCTAATTGGGGCGGGCGATAGCCTAATTGGGGCGGGCGATAGCCTAATTGGGGCGGGCGATAGCCTAATTGGGGCGGGCGATAGCCTAATTGGGGCGGGCGATAGCCTAATTGGGGCGGGCGATAGCCTAATTGGGGCGGGCGATAGCCTAATTGGGGCGGGCGATAGCCTAATTGGGGCGGGCGATAGCCTAATTGGGGCGGGCGATAGCCTAATTGGGGCGGGCGATAGCCTAATTGGGGCGGGCGATAGCCTAATTGGGGCGGGCGATAGCCTAATTGGGGCGGGCGATAGCCTAATTGGGGCGGGCGATAGCCTAATTGGGGCGGGCGATAGCCTAATTGGGGCGGGCGATAGCCTAATTGGGGCGGGCGATAGCCTAATTGGGGCGGGCGATAGCCTAATTGGGGCGGGCGATAGCCTAATTGGGGCGGGCGATAGCCTAATTGGGGCGGGCGATAGCCTAATTGGGGCGGGCGATAGCCTAATTGGGGCGGGCGATAGCCTAATTGGGGCGGGCGATAGCCTAATTGGGGCGGGCGATAGCCTAATTGGGGCGGGCGATAGCCTAATTGGGGCGGGCGATAGCCTAATTGGGGCGGGCGATAGCCTAATTGGGGCGGGCGATAGCCTAATTGGGGCGGGCGATAGCCTAATTGGGGCGGGCGATAGCCTAATTGGGGCGGGCGATAGCCTAATTGGGGCGGGCGATAGCCTAATTGGGGCGGGCGATAGCCTAATTGGGGCGGGCGATAGCCTAATTGGGGCGGGCGATAGCCTAATTGGGGCGGGCGATAGCCTAATTGGGGCGGGCGATAGCCTAATTGGGGCGGGCGATAGCCTAATTGGGGCGGGCGATAGCCTAATTGGGGCGGGCGATAGCCTAATTGGGGCGGGCGATAGCCTAATTGGGGCGGGCGATAGCCTAATTGGGGCGGGCGATAGCCTAATTGGGGCGGGCGATAGCCTAATTGGGGCGGGCGATAGCCTAATTGGGGCGGGCGATAGCCTAATTGGGGCGGGCGATAGCCTAATTGGGGCGGGCGATAGCCTAATTGGGGCGGGCGATAGCCTAATTGGGGCGGGCGATAGCCTAATTGGGGCGGGCGATAGCCTAATTGGGGCGGGCGATAGCCTAATTGGGGCGGGCGATAGCCTAATTGGGGCGGGCGATAGCCTAATTGGGGCGGGCGATAGCCTAATTGGGGCGGGCGATAGCCTAATTGGGGCGGGCGATAGCCTAATTGTCGCTGTAATTATTTTAATTGCATTTCAACATTTTACACTGAATACATAACACAAATTATTTCATTCACAATACTACTATAATAATATTACGATCTGTTCTTAGAATTTGATAAGACAACCAGATTACGTTATATAGGGAGAGTTCCGATCCCACATATAACAATTAATATATTTATTACTTGTGCAACTACTGGGAAGGAAACAACAGGGATGGCAAAAAGTTGTACTTACCAGCCGATCACGTCCATCCTCAGCTCGTTGTCCCGTTTGACGAATTTATTTGTTTGGTTCGGATTTCTCGAAATACGGCTTCTCATGAGTTTCCCGATTTGAGGGTAACTTGTCGCACCGTTAATTCAAAGAAATCCTACCGGCTGCGCCAGTCAAATTTCGGGAGCAGTAAATTATGTTTTTAAAAACTAAATAAAACTAAATGCCGATATTGAGGCTTTACTTTAATAAAATAAAAATAGGTGTTGCCGATTTGGAGGCACTAAAATTAATGAATATAAATGTGTTCTTATTTAATAAAGTTGGCTGTATTTGCCTGGGAACACTTGTTCAGTTTTCTCGGAAAAACAATGGTATCGCTGACTGTGCTTTCTCACGGTTGAAGACTGTGAGAAAGGTAGAAATATCTGAATTGCGAAATTGCTGAACAAGCCCTCTCTAGTCTAATACAGATGGGTGAGGGGGATGCATAACTAGATACTTTTTTATCATAGTTCATTTAAATTCGATTATGTGTGCCATTTTGTTCAATAACTTGTTGCCATTTTGCAGGTAGTGACATAATCCCATTGCTGTAGAATTTTTGGGGCATCTGATCACAAACCTGCAACAAGTTTTGTTTGACTGTCGTATTTTGAGGTTAATCTAACACTAAATAAAGAATTCTGAAAAATCCGAGGGTGCAAGGTCAGGACTATATGGTGGATGCATTAACATTTCCCAACCAATCTCTCTCAATATTTGCTGAGTGGCTATAAAGATGTGTGTGGTCTAGCGTTATCATGATGAAAAACCATACCATTTCTGTTGATCAATTCCGGCCATTTTTTCTATCTCTTGCTTGAGTCTCAGCAGCTGTTGTCAGTAGAGATCCAAATTGATGGTTTTGTCTCGAGGTAAAAGCTCATAATGAAATGAATTCATAATTCTGTAGAACTTGAATGACCATTGAACATGATCTTTTTCGCACGTTCTTCTCTTAGATAATCCACTTTTCATCACCAGTGATAATTTTTTTCAAAAACAGAACCGTTTTTAAACGTTTCAATAAAGAATCACAAATGAGTTCACATTAGGTTTCTATTAGTAAGCTCGTGCGGTACCCAAATATCGAGCTTTTTTGTATATCTAGTCTTTTCAAATGGGTCAAAATTGTTTTGTGGTCAACTCCTTGCTCTTTAGCTATGTCATAACTGATACTACACTGATCTTGTTCCACTGTTTCAAAATTGGCATTGACTTTATCTTTAACTGGTGAACCAGAGCGAGCTTCAGCTTTGACATCAAAATTCCCCGATTGAAAAAGCTTGACCCAATTTCGTGCTACTCTTACTGACACTACGTTAAGTTCATTAACGTTACAGTTTTTTTTTTTTGAAAAATGGCGGGAATTTTTTTTTAATATTTTTTTTTTGAAATGTCAACTATTTAATGGTGTCAAAACTAGCCAGATAAGTATCACAGGATGGTACGCTATATTTTAATTACTGCCATATAAAGTATAAAATAAATCAGATTGCATGATAACAATTAATTTTGTAAAGGGAATTTAAGATGTACTACATATTCCATTTTTATCCGTCAAGATGTGGAGTGAAATATTTCAACAATTTCGCATAATTTAGTCGTTTTAGCGCATTATGCAGCGGGTGACAAATGAGCACACAGATCAGATACGAAACAACTTTGCCGTAGATAAAAATTATATGTAGCATGAAATAGTGAGCTGAACGGGGTTGGACGCTTTCCGAGATACCACCGAAAATATAATTTAGTGGCACTGGTGACAGGGCATTCCATCTTAGTCTTAAGCGGTGACAATGCATCTTTATTATTATTCCTTATGGAGGATGAATTTAGTTGTCGTGGGCCACAGGAATCATTAATCATCGTATGAACTGTAGGCTTTTTCGTCAACCCTAATATTATAAAAAATATATGACGTAACCTCCTATTATGGTAAAGGACCATGTCCAGGGATAGTTTGTTTTTATGGTGGAACTAAGATTATGACAATTAATTATTAGCATAAAAAAGAATAGATTCGCTCAAGTCACCCTATTTCAGAATCTATTTCAAGAAGCTTTAGATGCTGATGCTAACACGGTCGTAATGATGAGTAAATATACAACGCAAATAGTCTTCGTCTTTGAAGAGTTCGATTAGCGGGTCGGTGTTTTTAATCTGTCATCAATATAATTGCAAAACGTTCCATCAAAGTAATAAAATCAAAAAATAAAAAAATTATACCGTGTACTTATAAAAAAACATACAGACAGGGAATTATATGCAGATCGAAGAAGGAACAATTCTAACTTTTAAAAATATATTGAACATATACCATTTTAAATATAATCGTCTTGGCACCAAATATTCTCAAGCTATGAGAAAATTACTAGAGATAATAATGAAAAATATGACGTTATATTTTTATGGTCACCTACTAATTCTATCGCACCCTATAAAAAGGTAAATTGATTTCACTATAAATATAAATAAAATAACAAATTGATTTGCTACATACTTATCATAGTGCCGTATGGACGATAAAATCTATGAATGCAGTTCCAGAAAATATTCATATTTTGCCATAACTATCGTCCAGGTATTACCACTTTATCAGATAGTTATTGCTTAATATAATTATTCCGTGTTGGTTAGGTTGCCAGGCCTTACTTTACATCAGATTGGAAAGACTATATTTTGTTTGCGAAACTGTTACACGGTACCTGTGGTGAAAAAAAGTGACGAAGAATTAACAAACATCATAAGTATATTCTCCGTTTACTTTGATTAAGAAAATATCTTTTCTTTTAACTGTTCAAAACGGGATTCCATATACATAAACGTTATTGTCTTAAAACCACTTGACTGATTCGCACGAGATTTTCTCTTTTACTTTTCAAAATACAAATATTTATAGTACTACTTCTAAGAAGGTTTCAGTAGATCACTCTTTAGGGTACAGAATTATTCTTATACATTACTAAAACATATAAATGAATACTAAGTGTTTAGTGATTAAGTTACATTCGTTTTTATTACCATGAAAAGGAACGCTGTTCGATCGCTTGTGCTATGTGACTCATATATATACATTTCCATTTTTTTAACCGATTAAACAGCACATTTGTTTGAGCTCTACTTTTCAAAATATAAAAAGTATATAAAAAATTATCTGTTTGAAGAAAATTTTTAAAAAACTACCACTATAATAACTCTAGACTAAATACGCAAACAACGATGAAATTTTTCAATATCACGAACCTCATCAGTAATACGTTCCATAGACTTCTTTCAATTCATTGAATTATAAATAATCTTTAAAAAAATTACACTTTGGTTATCTTATGAATGAAATTAGGTACGCTATCTTTTTGTGCACATATCTCATATAATATCTCCCTATTGACAAAGACCTCACTTTTTTGTCTAAGTAAACAAACTTGTCATCATATCATTTCATCTTTAGAATTCGTATGTTACGTCTTATGTTTTATTTAATTAATTTCAGGTTTACTTATTTTTTTCCATCATAATCAAGTTATTAATATACTTATATTAATTATTTATATTCAAGTTATATATACAGTAGCTCGTAGATACTATTAAGCTTACTTATTAACGGAAATGCTTATTCATGCTTTAAAATAATATAAATGCTTTAATTCTTTAAAAAGTATAGGAAGGGCATAAGGGCATAGCAAGATGGCAAACAGTCCATTGGCCAAGCTTCTCTCAAGGAACGAGGTTATTAAACAATGACAATAAAGACTCATGACACCATATTTATGTTAGATATGAACAGTCTTTTGTTATTAAATATTTTTAACAAAATTTAATAGAAATGTTACATATCACGTTATGATGTAATTTCTGGAATTGTTTAATACCTATAAGAAGAATGAAATAATATTTTATCAGTAAAACCCGCTAAATATTATGCAGCGTGGTCGAGAACTTAAATTAGTACATAAATAAATTTATTACCGAATAAAAATTATGTATGGGATAATTACTTTTTGGAAATAACATCATCCATATGTGATCTCGTCGGTGAAATTAAAACCAATTCGCAAGATTTTTTCCAAATATGGGGGAGAGGTACACGTCACTATTTATCCGATTTTATGGCAATGCTTTGAGGTTGGTAAAAAGTATCAAATATGAGTTACGGCTTGATCAGGTAACTAACTAGGTAACTTTTACCACCACACTATCCGTCTTTCATTTATGGAACTTGGCACAAGTTATAACACATTTCTGATAAAGTAAGTAGACCATCGAGGGCCTATACAGTTTACGCAGTTGTTAATAATAATTAGACGGTTGAGAGATATAACATTAGTTTGTAGCGTCAAGACACACTAAAATTTTCCCACTAAGATAATTAGCATGTCAATTTTATTTCTATTCTACAACGTGGCAATGTCATGCCAATTCTAAACTAACAGTATGTCTGGCGGAAAAAGTATAGTGCGTTCACTTATGCAATGCCATTATCGATCCTTGTCAAAGATAACTAAGTGATAAATAAGCACGTCACTCCGTTAACGTTATCTCACGATTTTTTCCATAATATGCTAATTAATATGGCACCTATATGCTTTTTGGACTGCGGTGCAGTTTACAATCGAATTTATTGACACACAGTAAATAAAGAGACTTCTAGTAGAATAAGGCTTCAACATACAGAGTTGTTAATAGTAAAAGATTTTTATTATGTAGAACAGATTTTTTTCTACTTAAATATACTATATTTAAAAAGATTTCATTAAAAGAGACAATTTTGATTTATAATCAACAAGTGCTAAAAATGGGACGCTTTCGTAGACATTGACGTTGTATTCGAGAACGTGAATGGAAAATGAAAAAAGTACTGTAAAAATTATATGTAATTATAATTATACATCGGTGAATTATTAACATGGATAAGAATCAAGACAAAATTATGTATTATAAAAGAAAACAAAATTAGATGTTGCCAACACCTCTTATACACCCATAAGCACATAGGCTACTTTATTCATCTTGAAGTACATACTGGCTCTATCCGTCACCTGTGTTGTTTTTTTAGTCATGAAAAAAGTTTAAAGACAAACGTCTTAACTCATTGATTAAAAAAGAACGTTTCACGGGCGCGCAATGTGTGTTCTTTGTTAAAAATAATTCGTAATATAATATAATTAATATATAATTATATAGTAATTCCTGCACTATCGTTCTGAGTTTTTGTCAAAGAGTTCAGATTCACAGTTCAGATTTAAATCATTTTCCCAGTGAGAGTGACATTACACCGTGATCAGAAAGATTGAATTCACCAGTTCCACGCTAAATCAACCTGCGGGACGCCCAAGGTCAATAAAAACATACTGGTAGCAATTGATGCTAACGTTTTTTCCAATATTCCGGAAAAAATTACCTCTATTTCACGCGCACTGCGCCAGCGAATTTTTATCAATTAAAGAATAAGGTTTGAAGATTGTTACAACTGGCTTTATAGGCCCTCGATGCTCTACATACTTTATTAGAAATTCTAGAATTAAATATATGTATCGTGTGTTATCACTTGTGCCGAGTTCCATAAATGAAAGACGGATAATGTGGTGGTCAAAGTTACCTAGTTAGTTACCTGATCTTCAGGTCAAGCCGGAACTCATATTTGATACTTTTTACCAACCTTAAAGCATTGCCATAAAATCGGATAAATAGTGACATGTACTTCCCCTTCATATTTGGAAAAAATCTTAAAAATCGGTTTGAAAGTCCCCGAAGTACGTAAGAAAATAGAACTCTTTCTTTAAGTCTAATACTGATCTAATAAAGAAAATTTGAACATAGTATAACGTATTTTATCTTATACTATGTTTAAAATTTTAGTAAGGGAACATCGATCGGTGTTAAAATTCTTATAATGCATGGGTGTGATAGAAGACTTAATTTTAAATATACTTTGTTATACGCTATAAGAGTCATTTATGTTCATCCACTTTAAGTATTTCTCGGCGAAAGTCTCTATTACACGATTTTTTTTAACAAGATTTTATCTAATCTATGGAGAAAACACATTAAATAAATAACTGATGAAGGCTAACATGATGATAATGATTGCTTATACTTTCGATTGAGGACTGCGAGTTCAACTTCACAGTAGTAGAGGTATCCTGTAGTTTGTTTTAGGTTGCGACATGAATGGGTCCGTCCGACCGGGGCAAAACCACACCCTCACGGATTACCAGGGTAAAATAGCAGCATTGACTACTGTGTTTCTTGTCTTGAGTGTAGGGATCTGGAGATCGTTATTACTAGCGACGAGCCTGTGTACTCTCAATGCAATAAAAAAACTCACCTGCCCTGAATCTTATAAAAGTTTTATTTGGAAAGGTTTGCATGGTAACGACCTCTGACCCGCAATACGCGTAACGAAACTACACACGAGTGTCTATGTCCTTATATTTGCGAAGTCACATCACAGTTATATGATATTACAGTAATGACAGCGCAAGTGCAAATGTTTGTCTTTGAAATTTATCGAAAACGCAATATAATGTTTGGCTAACAAATTAGTAATTTTCAAGATTTTTATATTTATCTTTGCAATTTGACTTTACACGCAAATTTAAAATCAACGTCACGTAAATTTTACAGATCAATTTAACAATATAAATAACGAATATTAAAAACCTACTTGAATTAGTATCAAGTGGAATTTCTAGAATGTCTCTTATAACTGATACCATCTGAATCGTTCTTCTTTCATCGTTCATCGTTCGCCTTTATACCACAAAAAATATTTTGAACTAGGGAAAAATACGACTATTGAATTTATCCGCGTTGCACAAATGCGGAATTGTAATATATTCTGCAAAGATGACATCATGTAGTAGCAAATAGAAGATACTGGGCAAATTCAGCCTGGAAGATAAAATAAAGTTTTAACCTTATTTTTCTCGCAACAAAAACCTTGGTTCACGTGCAATCAAATCACCTGTAGAGCGAGAAATGGCGCAAAGGAAATTGAAGCAGATTACATAGCATACGTAGATTGTGTTTTGTACGATTGCTGAATCCGAATGGTGTCCAATATAATTTTTTCTTCTACTGTTATTATGTTAGCTTTTATAATATTTTTATTGAGTGATAATATCTATTTTATATGGACTACGATTATAGGAATTCTAAAATTCTTTGGCTTATAATTTTATTTGTTGGATTTCAAGTTAATTTTATCAATTTTTTCTCTATAGAATATATGTGAACTTATGTTTCGTTATTTCAATTTCAATATACTTCATTCTTTTTCGGAAATCTCTTTGAAGTTTTCCACCTATTTCAAAAAAGAATACGTACTCTTATGAAATTCAATGGTATTGCTGGATTTTAACTACTTTAGATTAACTAGTTATGAAATTACTTTTGGTGGTATACCTTTTATGTGAATTTTACAATTCTACAATTATTATTTATAACTTAAAATGGAGAGAGAGTAATTATTTCACATATGCATTGAATGCCCAGATTTTAAATATATTCTGGAATGGATGAGTTGTTTTTTAATTTTAATTTTTAATTAATGTATTATTTAGATATTATTTAACTAATCATATATCTCATATATTATATATTTGCTATTTAATGCCATCCTAGCCATATGTAGCCAATGTTCAACCTTCTAATCTCTTCACAGATCAAAGTAACAATATATCACTCGAGGGTTTGTGACCGCTGTCTTTAGCCTTACTTAATCCTGTTACAATTATTCCTTTCAGTGGACGAAGTGTACATTATTTAAAGAAATGACTAGTTACAACGAGTTGCTTTATTATTTAATATAAAAAAATATAATTATGAAAATTTTTATAAGTTCTTGCATGCTCGGTCATTATTTAATACTTTTTTAAAATCCCAATCTTTATCTCAAACTTAGTAATTTCAGAAGTATTGTTATTACTGATTCAGTTATATGTTTATACTTTTTAAAAATTAAAGCTGAAGTATAATAAGCACCTATTAATCTTATTACAGTTATATGACTAAAAAAACAGAAATTCTTTGATCAAGTAGAATTCCAACCCAATACCACTAAATTCTGAATCCAACATGCTAACCACAATTTTATTTATTTATACTTTATTCACACACAAAAACATTGTCCAATAAGTTGAACTTAATGCCAAAAGGCATTCAGCTTACTTTTTACTTTTGGGTTGAGTAGAGAATATATTACGGGTACAAGATACTTGCTTTTGATATTGCGTCCCTCAATGTTATATGAAATACAAAATACTCTTTGTTCACTGCCAAAACCCAAAATAAATATTGCTAAGTGTTTACAGAATTTAAACTTATTGTAAACTTATTAGCTCAAGCCAGCTATTCTTTTTTGACTACAATCTAACAACCGACGTAATAAAGTAATAAAAAGATATTATATGATATTAAGAAGCAGATAGATTCGATATTTTCAATAATTACCTATCACGATGGGTGACGAACGACAAAACAGCTAATAAATTTAGTAATTTCTTTAAAATATATATTGTATTTACTGTTATATATTATATTGGCATTTTTCTAAAATAATTAAATGGTTCTTGTACTACTTCGTACTTTTATACTGACAGATACAAATTTCTTATGTTATATTCTGCATGTTTAAGCAAAAAATAACACAATGTATTTCATTCATATTGTTAAACATCATGTTTATTCTATCAATAAGAAACATAATATTATATACTTTAATTACTACCTACTTTAAACTTTACAAATTTCGGAAATGCCTATATGATAGTTTTGAGGTTTTACCTTTATCGTCCATTACCATCATTTACACATAAAAATACAACAAGAATATTTATGAAAAAGCTAATTTCAGTCAATTTTAATGGTTTAGAAATCACTAGTTCATAATCGCAATATCACGCATATAAAAAATATGGCATTAACATCGTTGTTCTCCCTTAAAGATATATAAAATATAATATTTCAATACCGTACGCTAACACATCGTATTAAACATAAAACGAAAAATCTTTATTCAATAAAACCATTATCTATACATTATGAGGGATGAAAAACTGCATCAATTTTGTCTTTGTACTAGAAAAATCTATTTCTTGCTTAGAAAATAAGGAAAAATATAAATAAACAAATTAAGGAAAAGCTCTTAACTTTTTTCGGATGAATAACGCTCAGACAGAATATCTCATTAAGGCGTCTAAACATAGCTCCGAAGAGACTTGAATACACATTTAATACGACCCTTTTACACTTAACACTTTATTCTTACTTTGTAGAAAAAATCTTACTTGAATAGACATAGTTAAAAGACTTATTGAATAAAACAAAAATAAAATTATAACAGAACATAATTTTTTTCATAAAATATATGAGAAAAAGTAACAGGGTTGACAGGTGATGAACTAAAACTAAAATAACTACTGGTATGGCAGTATTTTAAGTTATTAAATGACCATCACCGAATAAGATAGAAAGTACATATATTGAAAGCATGAATGTAAAGTGCTAGTTTTATGGCAATAGGTCAATTGCAAGAACAAACTATATACTGACTGTACTTTAATCGAAACTCGTCATCGAGACTCGATGTATGTAATTGCCTAATGGATACTTATAAATATAACATAAGATAAACAAACCCTAATTTTCATTTATGAGGAAGTTATTAAATCTATAATTTATAAATATCGCTTATAGGGACTGAAAATATAACGGTAGTCAGAATAGATGGACTTTCGGAATTACATTCTATGCTAGGCAACTTTTGAGATAAGCCGGAACCGATTCTTAAGTATCACCACCACTACCGTATAAACATAATAATATCAAAGTTTTATTGTAGGTTTCTAGGACCCACATCTCAAAAACACAATATAATATAATGTGAAAGGCAGGTTCCCGTTCCTATGCACAGATAGCCATTATCCTTAAATAAAGCTGTTGGTGCCTCTCCCAGAAGGAAACCCATAAATAACCCAGACTAAGTTGTTTTATGATACAAGTTGCCAAACGAGCACAAAGTTCACCTAACATACAAACATATATGATTTCTTAATGACATCAACATTATTACTCGATAAGATACATAATGCAGACGCATTGGACTAACGAGGCACATTACATAATAAGTAATTTCATTCATATAATAATAAGTTCAGTTTCCATTTTTTCACCCGACGTAACACAGTAGCACTGTGGACGAATATTATATACTAGTATTCCAGAAAACGTTCTCCTTTTCCGGTCAATCCTGACGGAACACGAATATGCTACATCTAGTTTGGAACTGTGACGTGACTCAATCACGTAAAAAATAGTAAAAGAAGTACGACGGTATTTATTCTATTGGAAAATTCGAAATTATTCTATTGAGGTTCTGCTAAGTCGTATCGGTACGGAATTCGGTGGTGGGTTCCCACCTATTAAGATGATGTTTAAACTCAGCGGCTAGAATTAATCCGCGCAACATGTTATATAATCTATATATATTATAATATATATAAATATTGGCTCGGCCTAGGGACAACGCATCCCTTGAATTGTCATCCGCTTAGCAATAAATGATTCATTTGAAACATGTCACTGATACACAGAAGAAATGAGATAGAAGATAGCAAGATAGGTAAGAACCTTGGAGAACACCATCATTCACTGGTTTGGAGTTGGATTGTACACCTTCGACTACGACCTATGATATGAAAAAATGCTGACCTGCTTGCATAATTTTTCGGAAAGCCGGTAAGAGGAAGGAAGCTTCTAAGGAAGCGCTTTCAAGTCGACGTAATTGAAGAGTTTTGCTATGTCCAGAAAAACCACCAAAGCCCCTCGAGTGATCTTGACTGCCTGCGTCCACTGATGAGTCAAGTAGGCCAGAAGGTCATCAGCTCAGCGAGCCCGACAGAAGCCGCAAAGTTGCTTTGTGCTGTGGCTCCTCTGGGAATCTCATAAGCTGGTTGGCTTTACAATGGATTCCATTATTTTTAACAACAAATGGAGTAAACAGTTAGATGAATTTGAGCGATCACCTTTTTTAGGGATCGGATGCACAAAAGCTGTCTTCCAGCAGTTCGGGACGATAAATTATAAAGGTAAAAAACAAAAAACAACAGGTTCCAACTCCGGAGCACACGTCCTCAGCACAACTGGAAAGATTCCATCAGGCGCACTAGAAAGAGAGAGAAGTGCTCTGCGCATTGACTTCTGAAGAAATCAGACATATGGCATGGAACTCTCACACTACAAGTCGTCTCCTTTGTGAAGTGATGAAAGAGATGGCTGACAGAAATTTCCTTGGACAGCTTTGACGAGAGACCACAATGCACGGATACCGAAGGGAGGCGAATCAATCTCCCGACAATTTTCCTTTGTGCACCGACTTTGCCTCTACAATAACTCTTTTGCAGGACCATGAGGTAGGATTGTACCGTTTTTTTAAAAAAAGACGGACTTTGCATCCAGCGACGCCGATGCATCTGCCGAAGACTGGTAATACTCGAGCTTATTACGTGACGCTATTTTACGGAAGCGACCAAACCATGGCTGTGATCTGCCCCCGGTGGGAAGCTTAGAGGTTTGCATGAAGAGTTCCATCCCCTGGAGTACCACATCGGAAACAGAATCGGCAATAGCGTTGAGTCCAGTTAGGACCAAATCCGCCCCCATTGACAGGATGCGAAAAAAGATCACTTCTCGACACAATCAGCTGACTTGTAAAACACGTAAGAGGCATGGGACCTATGGAACCTATAAAGCCACACATAAACGCGGAGATGGTAGTCGCTGTCAACGAGCAGCCAAAGGATAGACAGGTCCGTACCTTCAAGACTGCCGCTACGTCGAGAACTGATATTATCTCTAACGTATATACACACTCCGGCTCGCGGCACAACTGAGTGTTCCAATTTGTATCCCGGGTAGGAGAGATATGAGATGCCAGCAGGAGAAGATATCCGCATCGTGGTGAGAAAAAGCAAGCCTGACTTCGCCTTGTCGAGATGGTAATGGGCGGCATTAAGGTTGGAATGAAGTCCACTGATGTTGCAGAAATCCACGGTGAGCGTGGTAGGGTCTTAAATTTGTACCATAATCTTATTATTGCGAATGTGATTATTATTCCAAGAATATAAGAAAAGACACCGTTTCTTCTTTCAGATTCTAATGCACGTAAAAGAATCACATGTTTTTGTTGTTAACTTTCTTTTCTTGTCATAGTTTTTTTTATAGAATAGGTAGCAAAAGAACAAAACCTGATGTTAAGTGATTACCGCCGCCTATGGACATCCGTAACACCGTAGGTGTCGCAAATGCGTTGCCGACCTTTAAGAAAGGTGTAGACTCTTTTCTTGAAGGTCCCTAGGTCGTATCAGTTCGGAAATACCGCTGGGACGGCTGGTTACACAGAGTAGTTGTGCGTGGCAGAAATTTGGGTTCCATAGTATTATGTATTTAAAATATATTATCACCTGCAACACAAATTGTAAACATTGAAGAATCTGGACCATAGACAAATCAATTAAAATTCAGATAAGCGAAAACTTGGGATAGAATTGTTGTTCTTAGGTAAATCAGATATATTTATTATTTTAACTGAATTAGCATTTTGCTTACTTAATCAAATCACTGAGTGAAATTGGCTAAATTAAATTTAGCAAAATCTAAAATTCTGAAATTTTATAAAATTCTTAATATATTATATTTATTCAGATCCTTTCAGTATTCCCTTCTAAATTTGCTTTTACGAAAGTTTGTTAATAAACGCAGCATGGCGTCCAAGAATAAAAAGTTTGATGCAAACTTCACCGAGACCAACAAAAACTTCGCGATGGCCTTACCATTTTTATCACCGTCATATTTTCATCAGCTTCTTGGGTATAAACTTCATTTAAATTAACCCGTAGTGTAATACTTATCTATTTTATACTAAATATTTGTTTAATATTAAAAGCTCTATTTCATTAAAAATAAAACTATTCCAGTGAACAAAGTACGAACTCATTATCCGAATGATTAAGTGATTGCTTCAAATTTTTCCGTATCTAAATACATAGTATTATTACATCAGGTAAAATACGCAATTTACTCAACTTCAATCATCTTCCCTAATTTTATTTAATTAAAACAGGTGACTAAATTCCCGTATATATCGAAGTATCCCTAATTCAAAGTATCCTTACTCCCGTATATATATCCCGTATATGTCTGACAAACAATCAGGGATCAAATCAATGAGATGATTTAGCATAATATAATTATAGAATAATTCTGCCGGTAACTCTCCTATTTGAATTGTACCCAAAATCGCAGACACTTCCAATTAAGTTAAATGACGCTATGTTATATTTTGAAAAGTTTACTTCAGTGAAAAGTTAACGAACTATTCTATTCCTAACTGATCTGTGTATCGTATACACTTAGCAAATGCCAATATTTAACCACACTTGATTTGGCCAGTGGATTTTATGAGCTTTTTTTTTTGGTTATTTTCACTTTTAACGTAGAAAATGGGCATAACAAGATCCTTAGAAAAATAGCCACTATGGAAGATCTTGGAAGAATAAGAGAAGCTCGCTTCTGAGTAGTTATATAGCTATTTAAATAACAAGAAGCAATGTACAGAAATCGAAAAGGTGAGGAATTGTGTAAAAATAAAAAGAAGATTAATTCATAGATTAAATAAATATGGCGTCTCCAGAATAGTATACTAAAGCCACTTTTATTCCTGGTATATATGAGAGATTTACCGATGGATACGTCTAATACATGTATAGTATTGACTGACGATACAAAGATTTTAATTATACTATTTACTACTCTACACTATATGTATACAATATAATTCTTTACTATTTAATATAGAACAACTAATAGAAATCAAACCATTTTATCCCACAAATAATTACAGAAATCTAAGAATAACAGTGTGAAAGAATTTCTTAGTGACATAAATTTATAACGTGGTAATATTTTATGCCGATTACTTCTGAATATTGGATTTACAGGACCAATATTATTATAGTATTCTATTCTGCTATGGAAATATCTCATATATAATATCCAGAAAATTGTACGTTGTCATAATTTCCTCTCATTTTAGTAGTTTTATTGTGATAATAAGAAAAATCAACTTTTATATGTGTTTCTGTTCGTAAATTAACTTAAATAACTTCATTTTATTTGTATAATAATAGCTTTAAATATGTAACTTCTGAAGCGCGTGATGGTTTAAATAGACAAGTTTGCTAAAATACTTTTTGGACATTAAGAGAAACAGAAATTCAGGATTATAAAATTACAAGTTCTAAAGACTAATAATATAAAGATTTAAAGCCACTATAAGAATAATCTTATAAACCTTTGGATCTGATATGAAAGGTGACATAAAAGGATTTTATAAAGACTATATCCTCCGGAACCTTCTCTATGTGTCAGAATCCGTAATGAGGACATCCCAATGTAAAACAAAAGGATTGACTTTATAGACTAAAGTGTCAGTGCTAATGGGTTAGCTAAGTAACTCATAGAACCGATAACCGATAGAAAAATAGACTCTCTAGTGGCATATTATTGACATAATAAACATAAACTTCTGAGAAGATATAACATGATTTTACTTGATGATTTCGTTTTATTGATCGTGACGGATAAAGAGTAGCAATGTTCAGATTTGATTTAGCAAACTCTGTTTAATTTACTTTATATTCTCTGAGAATTTAGTAAAGTAAAAGTTGGAAAGGAGATTTTCCTCCCGAATGGTTATCAAATAGCTTTTGTAATATAATTTATGATTCGATATTTGTAATAACAGATAAGAAATAATAATTTCTGATATTTAATAATGAATAAATTTTATAAAGTAATATTACATACAAATAAATAATTTGAACAAATTTGCCTTATTTATTTTTAAATAAATAGTCTACTAGATTCGTTGACGTTGTTCAATATCAGAAAAAAATATATGCCTTCCTATTATAACGTGAATAACGAAATGAAAAGGTAAGATACGCTGTAGAGAAGGTATGGAGTCATATGCATATCTGGATACGATTTGGAAATCGACTACACAGATGTAATTGAAACAATGCCAATAACCTAGTGATTTAAGGTCTGCGAAACTTAACGTCATAGGGTCAATTCCGCCATTTTACTAATGGCTTCAATATCTCCATCTACGACGAGTATTTCAAGGTTCGTTGGAGGGGCTATTGACAATGTTAGTAATGGTAATAGATAATTGGTTATGGGACAAAACGACCAAGCCGACGTCATTTAAATGTGATTTATTCATAATAAACTACAACTTCATCATCATCACCATCAGCCTGAATCAGTCCTCTGCTGGACAGGCTTCTTCCATGGCACGCTACTGAGTTCGATCTTCAGCACTTCTTCTCCAGTCTATACCCGCTGTCCTACAAATATCATAGCCCCACATAGTTACAGGGCGCACTACACTACGAGAACTAAAGTTACTGACATAGCTCAACAAATTATCAAGCTGAAGTGGCAATGCGCAGGTTATATAGGCCCCTGGGGCAGACTGATTCTTAAGTGGGGACCGCGAAGCGTCAAACCAATCTTAAAAAACAACAAACAAAAATTTTCTAACACATGCTACGAACTCGTGAACTTTCCATTGGGAGTCCCTGCGGAAAAGGTTTTATTTTTGCTCAAACGCCATTCACAAGTTCAGGTAATTAAACAAACAGTCTATTTGAATGCTTTATGAACTGTAAATATTATATAGTCTTATTATTTACGAGAACGAATAAGTATATAAATACTGTTTGATGGGACTACTACTTGACTGGAATAGTTTGCCCGCGTCTGTCTTTCCCTCCGATTACAATGTGGGTGTTTTCAAGAGTTGAGTGAATAGGCATTTTACTGTATATCGACGATAAACACCGAGCTTCAGGTCTTGTTTTATAATACGCGACAGAGTCCCAGCGGGACTCGTCATTTCGATAAGATTTTTTGCTTCCTAGTGGGGTTTCGACTAATTCTGGCTCTATCAGCATTAAAAGCCTTTTTAGTTCTAACAGCACGCGACCACTTCGATCTTTTCTGGTCTTCGACAGAGGAAGTGTTGTTGTATCTGTTGATAGTACGATAAACGAACACACGGCTGATACTAACTGTCTGGAACAGTATTTATGGCCACATTAGTTATTATTATTATATATATATATATATATATATATATATAACTATGAAGTAGTCAAATCTACTCGGCCTACGTTTTTATACAATGCCTACTTGCCTATTTTTTAATACAAATTACGTTACTAACAGATCTAGTCTATTATTTTCTATCATATTCATACATTTTTATATAACATTTGGCGAAAGTTGAGACTTCAAATGTGAAAAGCGACACTTTATTGTTGAATACATATTTATTCAAATATGATATTCTAACTCACCTTGGTCATATTAACAATGACGTAGAGAATATTATACTTGACAAAAGATCGATTCTGTTAATTTTAAGCTCATTATAAATAGAGGAATTCTCCTATGTTTTTCAGTCCGAACGTGCTTTATTGCTAAATTTACCAGGTTAATTGTTTGTTTAACCTACGAATTTAGACTGAACTAGAGACCGTAAAAGTAAACACTGATTTTTTATTAATTATATAAACGTAACTGATAAATAAAATGAATCTTTACAGTACTACATACTATACATACCATGTTAAATATTATGTATAGTATGTATATAAATGTAATATATAATAAAAACTGAAAATATGCGTTTTTTTTAAAACTTTCAAAGCAAGTTTTTGACTACGATCCCACCTGATGTTAAGCGGCAATGCAATCCTGGATGGTAAGGCGCACTAGCTCAGTAAATGCCTATTCACTCAACTCTTGAAAACACCCACATTGTAATCGGAGGGAAAGACAGACGCGGGCAAACTATTCCAGTCAAGTAGTAGTCCCATCAAACAGTATTTATATACTTATTCGTTTTCGTAAATAATAAGACTATATAATATTTACAGTTCATAAAGCATTCAAATAGACTGTTTGTTTAATTACCTGAACTTGTGAATGGCGTTTGAGCAAAAATAAAACCTTTTCCGCAGGGACTCCCAATGGAAAGTTCACGAGTTCGTAGCATGTGTTAGAAAATTTTTGTTTGTTGTTTTTTAAGATTGGTTTGACGTTTCGCGGTCCCCACTTAAGAATCAGTCTGCCCCAGGGGCCTATATAACCTGCGCATTGCCACTTCAGCTTGATAATTTGTTGAGCTATGTAACTTTAGTTCTCGTAGTGTAGTGCGCCCTGTAACTATGTGGGGCTATGATATTTGTAGGACAGCGGGTATAGACTGGAGAAGAAGTGCTGAAGATCGAACTCAGTAGCGTGCCATGGAAGAAGCCTGTCCAGCAGAGGACTGATTCAGGCTGATGGTGATGATGATGAAGTTGTAGTTTATTATGAATAAATCACATTTAAATGACGTCGGCTTGGTCGTTTTGTCCCATAACCAATTATCTATTACCATTACTAACATTGTCAATAGCCCCTCCAACGAACCTTGAAATACTCGTCGTAGATGGAGATATTGAAGCCATTAGTAAAATGGCGGAATTGACCCTATGACGTTAAGTTTCGCAGACCTTAAATCACTAGGTTATTGGCATTGTTTCAATTACATCTGTGTAGTCGAAACAGTGCGTAAATCCATAGATTCGTGGCCAAACAGATAAAAGGCCTGTATAAAACCTTTCGAATAGAATATTTTTTTATTTTTTGCTGGGACTAATAAATATGTAGGTGTAAATTTTAATAATATTACATTACGTCATTAAAATAAAACGCATTTTCATTTGTAACAGAACCGGACTAGGTATATATATATACATATATATATATATAAATATATATATATATATATATATATATATATATATATTTATATATAAATATATATATATATATATATATATAAATATATATATATATAAATATATATATATATATATATATATATATATATATATATATATATATATATATATACATATATATATATAACTATATATATATATATATATATAAATATATATATAATGAAAATATATATAATAACATTATATTTATTCGATTGATAATATTCATTATTTTTTATAGAGAATTTATTTGTAATTTATATTCAATTCCTATTATTTTTAATATTTTTGTGTTGTGTTGTATTTTATGGCAACCAATTACGTATTTTTTTTATATACAACCGAGTAGGTATAATGCAATATTCATACATACTGTATTAAGAAATTTTTCTTCCAGCTTAATTCTTTCAAGTTATCCAATCACAATTTTTTATCTTTGTTCAAATAAAGAATAACAATATATATCACGAGGGTTCATGACCGTTCCCTTGGCCGGTTGTATTTCGTCTACGTGGATTTAATGCTATAAAAAAACAATTCTTTGGAGGTCAAGTAAGAACCAAATTTGGAAAAATATGTGTTTGTTTACGAAGAAAAATTGACATATTATTTCAAAGGTTTGATTATTATTCTCTTATAGTGAACAGGAATCTTCTGAATGCTGATCCGATTACTGATTCTATAATGTTTTTATCTTACTTAGATATTTTAGATAATAAAAATAAAATAACGTACTCTAATGCTTTATTACGTATTAGTATAATAAAATAACGTACTCTAATGCTTTATTACGTATTAGTATAATAAAATAACGTACTCTAATGCTTTATTACGTATTAGTATAATAAAATAACGTACTCTAATGCTTTATTACGTATTAGTATAATAAAATAACGTACTCTAATGCTTTATTACGTATTAGTATAATAAAATAACGTACTCTAATGCTTTATTACGTATTAGTATAATAAAATAACGTACTCTAATGCTTTATTACGTATTAGTATAATAAAATAACGTACTCTAATGCTTTATTACGTATTAGTATAATAAAATAACGTACTCTAATGCTTTATTACGTATTAGTATAATAAAATAACGTACTCTAATGCTTTATTACGTATTAGTATAATAAAATAACGTACTCTAATGCTTTATTACGTATTAGTATAATAAAATAACGTACTCTAATGCTTTATTACGTATTAGTATAATAAAATAACGTACTCTAATGCTTTATTACGTATTAGTATAATAAAATAACGTACTCTAATGCTTTATTACGTATTAGTATAATAAAATAACGTACTCTAATGCTTTATTACGTATTAGTATAATAAAATAACGTACTCTAATGCTTTATTACGTATTAGTATAATAAAATAACGTACTCTAATGCTTTATTACGTATTAGTATAATAAAATAACGTACTCTAATGCTTTATTACGTATTAGTATAATAAAATAACGTACTCTAATGCTTTATTACGTATTAGTATAATAAAATAACGTACTCTAATGCTTTATTACGTATTAGTATAATAAAATAACGTACTCTAATGCTTTATTACGTATTAGTATAATAAAATAACGTACTCTAATGCTTTATTACGTATTAGTATAATAAAATAACGTACTCTAATGCTTTATTACGTATTAGTATAATAAAATAACGTACTCTAATGCTTTATTACGTATTAGTATAATAAAATAACGTACTCTAATGCTTTATTACGTATTAGTATAATAAAATAACGTACTCTAATGCTTTATTACGTATTAGTATAATAAAATAACGTACTCTAATGCTTTATTACGTATTAGTATAATAAAATAACGTACTCTAATGCTTTATTACGTATTAGTATAATAAAATAACGTACTCTAATGCTTTATTACGTATTAGTATAATAAAATAACGTACTCTAATGCTTTATTACGTATTAGTATAATAAAATAACGTACTCTAATGCTTTATTACGTATTAGTATAATAAAATAACGTACTCTAATGCTTTATTACGTATTAGTATAATAAAATAACGTACTCTAATGCTTTATTACGTATTAGTATAATAAAATAACGTACTCTAATGCTTTATTACGTATTAGTATAATAAAATAACTTCTTCTTTCACATGCAATCAATCACCCCTAGACCAAATAATTACGCTAAGGAAATAGAAATTAATTACATAGCTACATCTAATCTACTAGGATAATAGAATAAGGATATATAAATTCTATCGATTTAGAATTCCTATATTGTCTGACGTATTGTTTCCTTCTTCTTTTATTCTTATTTATTTTTATTACGACAATTAATAAAAATTATCTTTTGATTTAATAATATTCATTATTTTTTATAGAGAATTTATTTGTAATTTATATTTAATTCCTATTATTTTTAATATTTTTGTGTTGTGTTGTATTTTATGGCAACCAATTATGTATTTTTTTTATATACAACCGAGTAGGTATAATGCAATATTCATACATACTGTATTAAGAAATTTTTCTTCCAGCTTAATTCTTTCAAGTTATCCAATCACAATTTTTTATCTTTGTTCAAATAAAGAATAACAATATATATCACGAGGGTTCATGACCGTTCCCTTGGCCGGTTGTATTTCGTCTACGTGGATTTAATGCTATAAAAAACAATTCTTTGGAGGTCAAGTAAGAACCAAATTTGGAAAAATATGTGTTTGTTTACGAAGAAAAATTGACATATTATTTCAAAGGTTTGATTATTATTCTCTTATAGTGAACAGGAATCTTCTGAATGCTGATCCGATTACTGATTCTATAATGTTTTTATCTTACTTAGATATTTTAGATAATAAAAATAAAATAACGTACTCTAATGCTTTATTACGTATTAGTATAATAAAATAACGTACGTAATCGGGTTAGGTAAAATTAGTAACTGCTATACATAATTAAACTTAAGCTTATTGGAGTAAACCTATCACCATGTATCAGGGAGAAATAAAATAAGTCAAATAAATAATTTTTTTTTTTTTTTTTACAAATCAAATCTCACGCCAGCCAAATCTATAAGTCTGCCTACTTCTTTGTTCTTCACTTTATTCTGCAACCTCTCTTCCATGTGCTAAACTGTTTATCTGAAATTAAAAAAGTAATAAAAATATCTTTCGTAAAATTCAATCAAATTATGTTAAACACAATCTACTGATTTATATTTTATTATTTTATTTAAGTATTTTCGGTAATGATCAATCGGAATCGGAGTTAACAAGTAGAAAACAAATATTACTAATAGACTACTTTCAAATAATAATATATCTTCTCTTCTAGTATACAAGTAGATCTTGCAATATATTTTTATGATTTAATATTGTCTGTAATATCCTTGAAAGTTAATTGTAGTATGTATGTACATCAAATCTCTGAAATTCACTATATTATATTATATTATTATCAGAATTTTCAATTACCCGTATTCAATTTATTAGACGTTACTTGGAACTACGTCTCTTCTCGATTTATTATCTGTATTCATAAAAAAACAATTATTGTTTATTTTCTATGATTTAAACATTACAAATCAAATATGTTAAAATAAAGCATTAGAAAGCCGTATTAGGGAGCCTTAGAAAAATACAAAGAGCGTTGTATATATATATATAAATAGCTTATGTACATGTAATATGGAAAATAAGAAAAACGGATAAAGCCTTTAAAATTAAACTAATTCCATCACGATTTAATGGTTAACTGTTACTATGTTAAATAAATATGTGTAAAAAGCAAGTTTTGAGAAATAATATAACGTTCTATCTGGAGCATAAACCTTTAAACGTTGAAGAATCTGAGCCTTAAACAATTTTAATTAAAATTCCAGCAAGCGACAAGGGGAAGCATTCCCTGTCTTAGGTAAATCAGACAAATATACTATAATTGTATTAACAATTTCCTGTTTTCGAAATATGGCCTGTCCACAACGAATGAATATAATTAGATTAAGCTAAATCAAAAGTCCTGAAAGATTGGCTGCTAAATCACTCTGGAGAACTCTATTTAATCAATTGGCTATGCTGCCATTATTCCGTTTCGAATTTTCTGTTATGTAAGTTTGCTAATAAACGCAGCATGGCGCCAAGGTACAAAAAGTGAATATCACAGGTAAGACAGAACTAATAAAGATTGCAAGATGACCGAATCGCTTATCTCGGATCGGTACGTAAATTAAGTTATTGATTACTTGGCATAATACCTACTACATTTTTCTTCTTTATTACTTACAGGGAAACATATCGATAAACAAATCCTTAAAAAATGCTACAATAAAAATGTTTGGATTTGCTACTATTTATTAATATTAAATATGCCCAACCATTATCACAAATCATCCATTATTACATAAGGTTGAATTTAGATTCCTTTACTTGTTATAGTTTCTTCCAGATACGGGTCAGTATTTTTAACGCTTCGCGAATTGTTCTAGTGAGACGTATCTAGAAAATTCCAGAAAAATCAACCGTTTATAGGTGCAATTAGAACAGGGCTGGAGTTATTCTGATTTGTTACGAGCAACAGTTCCATACAAGAAATAGTGAAATGTGCTACTGAAATCGTCTTAGGATTACGGATTAATGTAAGGCCTTAGTGATTGGTTGCTGATCGCCTTTTGATATCATGATTAAACCAAACCGACGCATAACAAGATATTCTTAACCTTATTTTTCGTGGGGAAATCCTTATGGATTAGACCCGGCCACCATGGGTTATATCAGACTCTACTACGGCTGCCCCGTCTCCGATCAGGATGATTCCTCTACCGATCCCGCCAGTAGCCTTCCTTTGGACAATCATGGACTCTCAAAAAAGAGTCTACGGCTCTTTATGCCGATTACCCGCGCAGCATCACAGACACCGCCGCTGGCAGGTACAGCTTCCGTCCCATCCCACTAACCAAGATCCACCGCTGTACTCTTAAATTACAATAACAAGAAAGTTATTGTCTAATATACAATAGACAATGAACTACAAATAAACATACTTATCTCTACCTCTGTAATAAATAGAAACTTAAAAATATTTTTTTATTTTGCAATAAAATATTTAATAAGCAAAGACATTACGGATTTCTCGTCATTTCATGAATCTTTTTAAAAATTTCTGAACATGACCTTAATCATAGACCAAATTGAACTTACTCGACAAAAATCCTTTCAAAATACTTTTTGATATTGCAAATTTAAATGCACCGTGCTCGGCGACGAAGGAAAACATCATGAGAAAACCTACATCTCCAAGAAAGATATATAAAAATTAATATATCATAGACACATAAAGTCTGCTAATGACAGAGGCCTGTGTCCAACAGTGGGACCTTTATACATATATATATATAGGCTGCCACTTTACTTTTTATAATCATTACACTACATACTATATGTCTGTAGCAATCCCCAGATCTTTGCAGAATCCATCGAACCCGATGCCAGACAAAACTTTGCTTAACTCAAGTAGTCTCTTAAGAACAGCTTGGCTCCGTGTGCTCCGCTACAAGCTACGAACAATTGGGGCACGGAATCACTTTAAAAAATATTTGATTTTAACACGTTATATTCAACAGTATTTATTGCGAAAATTGTTAACGTTGTTCCATATCAGCAAAAATACATATTTCTATGATAGAGATATATATGTTAACAAAAGCACTGAAATTTCAATGCAAAGTTGTTAGCATACAACAGTGTGGCCACGTGGCCTCACATTTATGATAAACACAGGCATTTTATTATCAATTAAACTAAGTATTTAATAACATTTTCTAACAGATCTATCACTACATACTACCCGAAAACGAATTATTTGTGTTTTTGTACAGACATTGAACAAATAAAGTATCTGAATATCTAAATCTAGGTAAATGGACACTGAGAATATATCACTGTGCTTAACAAACTTACTAAACAGATATAAATTCGTAACAGTGACCGAACTACTATTTCAATCTGATTATTATCTTGACCGTAACTATATTATTGTACAAAGCTATCTTTGTAATGATTGGTTTTATTATTATAGTATGCGAATAAAAACTCACATTTATACTTATTTTCCAAGATTGTTTTTATAATAAAGCCACGTTGCAGTTCTGTGTCCAGCAGTAACGATTCCACTTGACAAGAAAGGACTACACCCACACAGAATACCAGCATAGCACTTCTGTATTGTGTATGGTGATTCTAGAGATCCGAAAGCCCAATAACTTGTGACGTGGCATTCCATCTCAATCCTCAACGCATGCGCATCTTGAGACTTTATTAAGAATGACTGTAGATGTTTATGGGCTTCAGTCATCACTTATTATCAGATGAACTGTGTGCTCGTTTATATCCCCTAGCTGCAAATTAGGCTTAAAATATTTAACTTCTAAAGCACTATATATACATAATATGCTGCAACATATAATATATACATATATATATATATAAATATATATATATACATATATATATATATATATGTGTATATTTTAGCATCCTCGGCTATTTAATAAGTCAGGTGCAGTCAAAGTTAAGTGCTATATTTTACACAAAACCAATAGTGTAGACATTTTAAATATAAACTTATTGCTACGAACTTAGCTACGAAAGCTTAATACCAGCTACTACTATCATTTACACTAAAATGGACTAATATAACTATACTTTTGTATTTTTTATCTTTTCAAAAACATATAATAAGTATAAATATTCATATAACTTTTTATTTGATTTACACTTCAGTCATATTCTATTTTAATTAGTATCTTTTTCGACCTTCAATGTGAAATATTATCAAATTTGCACTAAAAAGAAAGAAAGTATGTAGTGATATGAAAGGAAGCAATACCCACAACATCGCTTGTAGGGATATATTCTAACTTCTTCTAAGCTTTAAGCTAGCTGTTATGCTTTACCGTGTAAGGCTCCACCGTTTCATAAATCAGCTTTACCAGGTAATGAATAAGTACGCGTCCCGGCACTCTTTAGACTTTTCATAATAATTTTTAAAGGAAAAAAGGAACACACCGGTCATCCAATGATAATCTTTTCTGTCCAATAGAAAAGTACATCCATCCACAACATAAAAACATACCCAGCCGGGATCGCCTGTGAATGTTAAGAAAGTATATTTCGATATCATTATCTAAGTTCTGTGACTTATCGCATAAAATTCAACAGTATACTGCATTAATCTGTTGTCGTTTTGATATATCTTAGCCCTAGCTTACTAGTTATTTAGTATTTATTTTACGATTATGAACTTAAAGATTTGTACATAAAATGTACCTTTATATGAACTTGTTTCGTAGACAACAAGACATCCTTTTATTCAGTTTTAAAAAAAGAAATAAATATTATTATAATCAACAACACGTTTAATGATGATGACATGATAATTTTCATAAAGCCCATAATACGAGGAATACCTCGTAGTAACCCACCAAAAATGCTGGCACAGTTTTACATTTGAATATAATAATTATATTGTTTAGTTTATTTATTTATTTAACAATCAGTCTATAGTCTACCTTATGAATTACTTATTCCGTTACAGTCATAGAAATAAAGTATAGTGCTAACGATGATGTCCGTCATGGTATAAACTTTGTGACAGAGACCGGCGCGTTCCCACATATAAAAAGATTCAAAAATAGTGCAGTAAGACTATAGAAGTATTGCCTTTATGATAGTAAGCTAAATTGTTATACAAAATGAAAATAATAAGAAAAGGGTATCTTTTATATTAGATAATCAGAAAATTACCAATATACTTAATATATTTATATACTTTTAAACATCTGTGTTGCGTGTGCGTGCGTGTGTGTGCGTTTATGTCTGTAGTATAATTCTCGATTGAACGAGTATATATTTATTTTATTTCGTCGCCCATTCATTTGATTTCAAAATTGATTTCTACTTATTTTTATAACTAAAATAAATCAAAACACGCTCACAGATACGTTCAAGTAATTAATTTAAGTAAGAAATTTTTTATTCTTAAAAGCTATAAGCATCAATCTATCTATCAATAAAATATTACTTTTACTGAAATAGTAATTTTTCTTCGATCTAACCTGAAGAGAGTGGACGCCTGCAAAAACATCTCTCATGGTAGAGCGGCATAAAATGAAAAATCTATTAGATTTACATATGCGTTAAAGATTAATCTTTAGGATTTGTCGACGATGAATCTTATTACTAGATAATTTTCTTTCAAGTTCAAATAAAGATTTGATTCCACTCATTTTTATTTGGTAATATTTTATTGAGATTCATAACGAATAAAGGACACAAAAATCTTCCATTTGTATTGCAACATAGTACAATTTTGACTAATTTAAGCAGCCCAAAGTATAATAAACGATCTCGTTAAAAATAATACTAGTATTTATTTTACGATTATGAACTTAAAGATTTGTACATAAAAATGTACCTTTATATGAACTTGTTTCGTAGACAACAAGACATCCTTTTATTCAGTTTTAAAAAAAGAAATAAATATTATTATAATCAACAACACGTTTAATGATGATGACATGATAATTTTCATAAAGCCCATAATACGAGGAATACCTCGTAGTAACCCACCAAAAATGCTGGCACAGTTTCACATTTGAATATAATAATTATATTGTTTAGTTTATTTATTTATTTAACAATCAGTCTTTAGTCTACCTTATGAATTACTTATTCCGTTACAGTCATAGAAATAAAGTATAGAGTTAACGATGATGTCCGTCATGGTATAAACTTTGTGACAGAGACCGGCGCGTTCCCACAAATAAAAAGATTCAAAAATAGTGCAGTTAGACTATAGAAGTGTTGCCTTTATGATAGTAAGCTAAATTGTTATACAAAATGAAAATAATAAGAAAAGGGTATCTTTTATATTAGATAATCAGAAAATTACCAAAATACATAATATATTTATATACTTTTAAACATCTGTGTTGCGTGTGCGTGTGTGTGTGTGCGTTTATGTCTGTAGTATAATTCTCGATTGAACGAGTATATATTTATTTTATATCGTCGCCCATTCATTTGATTTCAAAATTGATTTGTACTTATTTTTATAACTAAAATAAATCAAAACACGCTTACAGATACGTTCAAGTAAATTGGTTACATTGATAAATATTTAAGAATAGCTAATTTATATAATATTTAAAATTTTTAAAACTAAACCTATTATTTTATCAATTGAATTTATTGTGGAGGAAAATGTAAGAAATTTTTTATTCTTAAAAGCTATAAGCATCAATCTATCTATCAATAAAATATTACTTTTACTGAAATAGTAATTTTTCTTCGATCTAACCTGAAGAGAGTGGACGCCTGCAAAAACATCTCTCATGGTAGAGCGGCATAAAATGAAAAATCTATTAGATTTACATATGCGTACATTAATCTTTAGGATTTGTCGACGATGAATCTTATTACTAGATAATTTTCTTTCAAGTTCAAATAAAGATTTGATTCCACTCATTTTTATTTGGTAATATTTTATTGAGATTCATAACGTATAAAGGACACAAAAATCTTCCACGTATAAAGCGAGATTGTAAGAAATGAAATACAATATCTGTTATATTTTCGGCGAAACGAGCGTCTACAAAAGCTTTATACATATCCTAATAGGATTATGTCAAGAAAATGTATGAAACACTATTAATATTAAAGAAAAATATATAATAAATATTTTATACAAAATAACAGCATATAAGTATGTATAATATTGGCAGGTATTCTCATACTAATTTTAACCATCTTCATGAAGGTAATATTCCTAAGACATATCCGTGTCCAAATGCAGCTTTTACTGTGCACTTATAGCGTTATTAAAGGTGATGGATGGATCACCATTTTATATAAAATGAAGACCCAAATTTATTATTATAATGCTTTATATTAATGGAGAACTTTACACATATTTCTTCCTCATTTACTTTTACTTCATGTCGCGTACGGTAAATTAAAAGTGAGTGCTCGGACATTGACCTACCATGGTTCAGTATTGAACATCTCAATTTCCTCCAACGAACCGCATAGCACGTTTTTCCAAAAAAGTCAATCAAACCAATGCTTATCAAGAGAATTGCTTATCCTCATCATTCTAAGCAAGCGGTGCTGCCACAACACTCGCGCTAAAGAGGCTAAAACACCAACAAGCAAGATTCGGTAACCTTGAATGGACTAGTAAGATGCAGATGTGATAGACATTTAGTTCCCAGTAGTGGATAACCCACCTTACACACCAAGTGAACTTCTTGTTGAAAAAGTTTATTTAAGTTTTAGTAAAGCAAGTTTTGTCTTAGTGCTTACTTCAGTTCCTTTCTTTTATTCACAGGGAAAAATTTGCATCTCTATATATACCTATATGTCTATAAATTTCACCATAAGAAGTTTTATGATAAAAAATAATACTTCTCATTCCTAATAGTTGTGTGCTTTTATAAAAATATTAAATTCTGTATTTACTGCCACAAACAATTTTCTGCAAATACATTTTCTCGCTACAGGGGACGCACTGAGATACTTAAGTGCGTCAGCGGGGAGCATAGAGTTACTCTATAATATCTCTAAGTTTGTGTACTACGTTTACAAATATTATTATGACATATATTAAATAATTATATTTTTCACTAATAACGAAGTATCCTTGCTTTTTTATATTTGTTGTTATTTGTATTAATGTTATGAAAATAATGGAAATGGATGTGTAATTGACAGGAAAATAATTAGTGGACATAACGTACCATAAAAAATTATATTTGCCATTTTAGTAGAATCCTTATCGGAATATACGAATTAACTCATTTTCATGGCTTATGTCCCAAATTTGAAGCCATAATTGCTACTTTTGGCATAAGGATTGATGCAGTACTATAGTACATTTTATGAATCCGTCTGTTCATTCATATAATAAAACTGCGAATCTCCTGCGATTTACAGCTTGAATACCGCTACGCGTCACCGGTTCGGGCTTTAATCTAGATAGTTACAGTGGATTCTTCCGCCATCCTTCGAGTGCCAGAATATTATAATATCATTTCTCTATGTCACGTCCACGACGACTTCTGAATAAAATAGGTTAATCGATATCTAACGCCAATACCAGATCGCAAATTTTACTTAAAGGTTAGAG
The DNA here is from genome assembly GCA_029286865.1 of Teinopalpus imperialis. Classification (NCBI taxonomy): domain Eukaryota; kingdom Metazoa; phylum Arthropoda; class Insecta; order Lepidoptera; family Papilionidae; genus Teinopalpus; species Teinopalpus imperialis. The sequence continues at coordinate 7,579,076 of JAGSMU010000005.1, forward strand.
CATAAAATATGTGATCATTTACCGTATTTTTCAAACTATAGGATGCACCTTTTTACATAGAAATATAGACTCAAATTTTGGGTGCGTCTTATTATATGTATTATTATTGGTCCGAAGGAAACATTCAATTTTTTTTGAATAAATCGTCTCTAATTTTGAGGTACGTCTTATAGTCTGAAAAATATGTCACACTACAAGCGGGAATCGCGATTTACGAATAGTGATTTACCTACACTCTCTGTCTGTGATCGTCGATCGATCGATCCATAGTTAGTATTCGGCTTAGCCTGTGATGAGACACGAATGAATGATGGACGTCCAAGTGAATTTTTTAAAAAGCCTGTGATGTTAGTGTGGAATCAATTCAGAGCGCATTCAACAGAATCAACCAAGAAGCTACTAAAAGGAATGAATACAGAAACCAGTTTGTGCATGGCTGAAAATTCATAGGTAGCTATGAAAGAAGCTGGGTGCGTCGTATGTTCCAAAGTTAACATTTTTTTTTTTCAATTAATCGTCTCTAACCTTGAGGAGCGTCTTATAGGCCAAAAAATACGGTAGTTTAGTTCATGTTTTTCGAATTTTCATATACTTAGTGACATACAATATTTTCAATTGGAACTTAAGAAAATTAAAACTTTATTAATTGTGACATTAAAGCGAACCTTTGGAAACAATAAGAGGCCTCATAGTTTACAGGAAAATAAAAAAAATCTTTAGTCTTATGACTCTCGCGAATGATATGAAATGGATCCTACGCGCGTTCAACACTCGTCAAATGTGGTGTTACTTTACGTTATTATAATATTTTTATTTTAATGAAAAACACTTAATATTGCTTAATTTATAACAAATTTCTGGATTGTGTAGTGCGGGCACTACACTAGCACTTGTTAAATTTTCACGTGACACGTAATTTAATGGTTATTATTGATTTAGAGTAATTTTCTAGTGTGTTCCAGGTAGAGCTACGCTGCTGCTACTGGAAACTATAAAGAAGTTACAGCTTGAATCTGTCGGCTTGGCTGGGGTTGGATAGCGCTCTCACGGAATACCAGTATGAAATAGTTCCATAACGCTTCTTTTATTCGTACGTTGACTGTAGGTAGGTTGATTTGTAAATACTTTAATTCTGAGATAAATATAAGAGGGCTATATTGTTAAGGAAGTATGAAATATTCAAACATTTTGACTAAAATTTTAACTTGTAATGTATTAATGCATTTTACTAAAGAAGTTATATATGCAACGTTCAATTCAAAATTATCGTTATAATTTTCGTAATAACAACGCTTTAAACACGCTTGTGAGTTTGATGAACATAGTTAATCTACGAACGCTGCTTTTCTATTCTTGAACAGTAGAAGTTTGCGCGTTAAATTACTCTAGGGAAACTTTTGCAATGAAAACTCTACTGAACTAATTATACAGTGCACTTTTAGTTGGTTAATTAATTAAAGTATCATCCTATATATTATATAGATCCCAGACAGGCATAGGCCTCCTCTCTAGAAAGGTTATTGGAATATTATTCACCACGCAGCACTACTACGGATTTGCGGACTTCATATGTCAAATAAAAATATATTTTTTTAGACATGTATTGCAACATGATTTCTTTCACACTAAGCTGTGTAATTCAGCAAGTATTAAATCAGCTCTTACAATTACAATTAACAATTGCATTGGTTGCCGGCACCGGGATCGAGATCGGATATCGTACCGTGAAATTAAAACTAGGAATACTATTATCTCTTTTAAATATTGAGAATCGAAAACATAAACAATTCTAAAATAAATGCTAGTCTGAAATAGTTTCGAGAATGACTCTTAGTTTTTCACTATCATGTAATGTCATCTGTCGTGACTGATGACTGAATGGTTCATTGTTATAATGTGTTATTACTGTGATGTCCTTTGACCTATTATTAAGTCAGCCTAGTGTTCTCCTCATGCATTCCGATGATTGCTTTTTTTATCGAACAATTTCATATACTTGCCTCTTTCAGACTAGATATTGGCAGAATCACTAAGATAGTTGCCATATATTAAAAATATGTTTTATTGTTTATACACCGAAGAACATAATTTTTAGGTATAAGTTAACAATACATACGTACTTGCTATAAAATAATATAGCAAGTACGTATGTATTTTTGGATACATTGTCACATATTACAACAATTAAATACTTGTTAACAATGGATGTCTTTTCGTTTCGTATCCATTACTCTTTTAGAAACAATTATCATGATAATCGTAAAGATTGTTTTCTTTTTTTAAAAAAAAACAGTCTATGCCAAATTTAATTAAATACATGTGACATAGAGACAATTTGTATTACAAATGCAAAAAATCACCGAAAAATGAAACTCTTAAACAAATATATAAAAGATACCTAATTAATTTAAGACGTTGCAAGAGCATATTAAAAAGAGGAGGTCAAACAAGCTGAGGTAAATACTAAAATATGGGAAATAATAAAAAACATGAGTAACTTATCCAAATCCCAATCATTGGATAATTCAGCACTTTTCAGCTGTGTTGATAATGCCATAGATTCAATAAATAAAGTTAATAAGTTTATTGCACATGTTGGGAGAAGTTAGAGGAAGGAGATTCGATGATTTCGAACAGGCACACAACGTCAAATCACAAACCTTTATTGCTAGAGACCCATGAGCCAGAAATCGAGCGACTTATTGGTCCTCTTAAATTATATATTGGATAACATTTCTTTTAAATTATTAACATATCATAAAGATGCAATATTACCTGCGTTAATTTATGTTTGTAATCTCAGTTTCTCTTTGGATATATTTCCAGACCAATTTAAAACAGCTCTCTTTTATCCTATACTCAAGACAGGCGGCCGAAGCCAATTAAATAGTTATCGGCTTATTTTTATTCTCCCGCCATGTCAAAAGTCTTATAAACTTTAATAAATAAAAGGCTTGTAGCATGTCTGGAATCGAAAGGTGTTCTCTACGATAACCAAAATAATTTTTGAAGGAAAATGTCAACAACGGATGTCGTGTCGTCGTAGGCCATGTCGTCGATTCCCCCTCTTCTTCACATACTTGAAGTATTTGGTATCCAATACATACCTTTGTTCTTAACTATTTAACGGGTAGAAAACGGTGTCAGAATCAAACTCTTATATAAGCTCTGACCAATTAATAACTAACAGAGTTCCCCAGGGTAGTATCGTTGGTCCAACCCTTTTTTTGGTATACATAAAAGATCTGTGTGAGAATTTTTTTATTAATAGCATAATGTACTCGTATGTCTACGATACTACACTTATCTTTACCGGTGAAACAAGGCTCGACGTCTATAAATAGGTAATAAGGTTTGCTAATGAATGCCTTCAAAACCACTTGCTTATTTTGAACGCAAACAAGAATTACTTTACAATAACATTTCTATTATTATTATTATAATTATTTGCCAAAAGCAGGTGTTACAATGTAGGACATGGTTATGACTCTTGAAAATTGTGACACCATAACATATCTTGGAATTTTAATTGAATAGAATCTTGACTAAAATCTTACATCGAATTAATTAGGTAGAATGCGAGAACTAATTCACATTTTTAAATATTTAAGACATGTAGCAGATCCTAGTATTATATGAATGATTTATTACAATGTGCCAATCAGGTCTCACATACTGTATCACTGCATGGGGTGGAGGTGCTGAATCTCATCATATCTACTACAACTATTCATATCGAGCGAACTAAAGAGGTCTTCTTAAACTGTCTTGCTTCATAGAACATTTCAGATGCCTTCAGTCAGACATGTATTTACACTTCATACAGTCCTACACATGTCACTACGCCATACTCACAAAATATGTTAAAACGTAAGCAACGTATTACAAACCCGTTTATTTTTAAAACTACTTTTAGTCATTGGTGTATCCGCTTATTGGGCCCATTTTGATTTTTTTTTATATAGAATAGGTGGAAAGTGATTACCGCCGTGCATGAACATCCGTAACACTCGAGGATTGGCAAATGCGTTGCCGGCCTCTAAGAAAGTTGTAAGCTCTTTTCTTGAAGGTCCCTAAGTCATATTGGTTAGGACACACCGCTAACGACAGCTGATTCCACAGAGTAGTTACGAGTGGCAGGAAATTTCGTGTAAAGCGCACAGTGCTGGATTGCCAACAAACGAGATGATGAAGACGAAATTTTAAAATCTGTACTGATGTACGATGACCTTAGCGGCTGGAATTAATCCGAATAACTCCTCAGAACACTCTCCATGGTAAATTCGGTAAAAAATTAAAAGAGATGCACCATCTTTTCGCAACGCCAGTGAGTCAAGACGATCGGAAAGTATCTACATGTTCATCAACGATTCGAGCCGCTCTCCGTTGAATGCGGTCAAACGGAAGAAGCTGGTATTGGGATGCCCCGGCCCGGAGATGAGAACCGTATGTAAGGCCGTATTGTCTCGCTCTATTGAGCACGCCCAGTTTTTGAATAAAATTTGGCCTAACCCTCCGAGTGATCGCGTAACTGAACGTCTCTCGACATGTCAACGACAAGGATACCGATACTAGCTGAGGTAGCAAGGAAATATATTTAAAGTAAAGAGATGTGTGAAAAGGATTCTTTTTAGCAGTAAATACGCAAACATGTGACTTCATGGGGTTAAATTGAACTAGGTTTTGTTGTATAAGAAAATTAATAACATACTTTTCATTCACGTTTTAACTTATTATAAAAATCTAAATAAATAATGATTGAGTGGTTGCTAAAACCTAATTAAACGAAACGAAAGCTCTAATCTAACCTATTTTTTAAATTTCTTATTATTAAGAGAGAAATAAATAATAATTATTTTCAATTAACCGCTTCATAAACCATCTCTATACTTAACACCAAAGATATTCCAATTCAATTTTAGTAATTATTTCAATTTACTTACACAGGAAATGAAATCTCGTCATTTTCATGATTTCGTTCCCCATCGATTAATTAAAAAAGAACATATAAACTGCCACTAAGACAACTGATGAAGAATGACAGAGGAAGCGAGCGGCGACTCTTAAGCCACGCCCATTGCAGCGATTCTTGAATGTAATCTTTTTTAAGACTTACTATACGGCCGTTATTATCTGAGTCAAGCCGTCATAAATCATTTCATCAAGCTGTTTCACTCGCACCCATTGGATTTAGGGAACGCTATAGCGCTGTGCGTAATAGTAACGAATATTGATTCATTGTAACGATGTGATTTTTAACCAGGTTTAGATGAACAAGAGTTCTAACTATCCCTACAGAAAGACATATATAGAATATAATTGATTTTATATTGTCAATGTCTTTCTGTAGATTTTATACACATAATATAAGCTTGATTTGATATGGAACGAAGTGAAATATATAAATATAAATAAATATTTTATAATTTATATTAGATATAACTACTTAACTAGCATTCATAATAATTCGGTTCACCCTAGCCCTAGCTCTGCTCTCTTTGTGGGTTCAAATAAACGCTGCATTTTCTTGTGGCCTGTGTGTGAGATGTTTGGGATTGCTTTTCAGTTAATTTAAAAACAAACACACCTTCTAATAATTGTCAGAGTTTGTGCTTTAATATCACCGTTTTATTTCTTGAATTCCACCTTGGCGAATACATTTTAGAATAAGCGAGACTATCAATGACTCCTATCACTACACCATGAGGGTGTAATGTTTTTTCAGAACGTTATACAACACTTGTAAATGCTATCTAACATTTTAACCACATTGTGGCAGAGCCTTTAGTTCTAATCTTCAAATCCTTATCAAATAACAGTTTGACAATACTCGTATCTTTAGAAAGGCCGCATCGCAAAGCTAATAAGAGATTTGTAACAGATTGACGACCTCCTTGTTGATGACTATTTAATACGAAGAAATTTACAGGCAGATATTTGATGCATTTTAAATATGTAAATAATACATTATAAACTTTAGCGAGTAAATTATCAACAATGATTAAATCGTTGTTAATCTACTCGCTAAAGCTTATAATTATAATACATAAGCATATATTTCACCACTTAGTGGGCGTTTAGTAGTGAAATATATGTATTTATTTTCCGTTTATTTGTTAATGAAATATTAAAGAGCGACATGAGAGCCCTGTAACAAAACGAGGTCTGGCTTCCCTGATTAATAACAAATCATGATCCATATTTTTCGTCATCTTTTACGAGTAAAATTCAAGTCACTTTCCCAATGGGTAAGGATTTGCCGTAATCTCTGCGGCTGTCATCGCCAGATAATTTTATTAGTAAACACTGCTGCCCCTCTGCTCCTTTTAAAAGGTTTTTCTAACTACCAGAGTACTAGAAAATTAGTAAAGGTTATTATCGCAAAATTTCCGTATAAATATTTGTGTCATGTTATTTATGCAGTAAATTTCTGCTTCCTAAATAACATGATAAATACTTTCATCAATGTCTAAGTGTGTTTTAGTTGTTTTTACGGTAACTAGAATATGATTGATATCTATACTCATACGAGAATACTTGTCAAACCGTAGCTTTCGCTACTATATCGAGGGCACCATCTCGTCCTCTAGGGCCATTGTAGCTGGAGTCCCCCAGGGCTCAGTTCTTTCTCCTACTCTCTTCGCACTTTACGTAAGTGATATCCCCCGTACGAGAGCGGTCGAATTAGCACAATATGCCGACGACACCGCTCTTTATACAGCCCATAGAAACGATAGGAATCTCTGCTCACGTCTCCAGTCCTCAGTCAACGCACTAGGCGTTTGGTTCAGGAAATGGAGAATTGAAGTGAACCCAGAGAAGAGTAAGGCGATGATCTTCACTTGTCAATGGATTCGTGTACATAGGAAATTGATGGAGAGCAAATTTTCTAAGATCACGTTGTTTAAAACAGCTATCCCGTGGCCTAACCACATAAAATATTTAGGAGTTACGCTAGACCGTAACTTATCTCTTACACAACATCTTAAAAATGTAAGAGCAAGAGCGGCCTTTATTGCATCTTACAAAAACGCAACAAAATGCCCTTAAGGCACAAGTTGCAAATACGATGCTTGCATACGACCTGTAATGTCGTATGCAAGCATCGTATTCGCACATATCCCGGAGGCTAGACTTAAGCGCCTTCAAACGTTACAAAATAAGATTCTTCGTAGGATGACAGGCGCTCCTTGGTTTGTAAGGAACTCGGAACTACACCGAGATCTTAAGATTCCCTCCATTATGAAGTATTTTAAAGAAATATCACTACGATATTTTGCTTCGATAGAAAAGCACCCGAACCCGTTGGTGGTGGCAGCAGGTGACTACATCCCAGAGAGGGATACCCCTCCAAATAGAAGACGTCCTAAATTCGCCATAATAACGCCTGAAGATAACCTGACGGCAAATATTAACTTTAACGTTATCACAGCCCCTTCCGCAACGAGCGGCAGGCGCTTGACCGTGGACCGACTAACGTCACAGACGCGCACACAAACTTCTCATGTACACACACTTGTAAATTCAGAGACGCCACTCCCCGCTCGCCGGCGAGCGCGACGTCGTCTTCCTCGTACAGCGGCTTACACGCGATTTAATCGTGTTTTAGGCCGCTTCTAAAGTTATCCTGTCCTCCCTTTAGATAGCGATCCGAGTCGAGGTTTCGTACCTCACTATGAGGGGCCCTCGGATTGTATTATCGCCCCCCTCTGTTGTCGTCGACGTTCTTCGTCCACAGGGGTCGGAGCGTAACGGTGGTGCGGCAGCGGTCTTCGTGCTTCGCTTCGCAGCATCGTCGTTATCTCCTTACTCGGCGGGCCTCCCGCTCGCGGGTCTATTTACATAAAGCTGTAGAGGTCACTGGACCAACAGCAATACTCATACACAAAAAAAAATGATATCTACATGTTTAAGTATTGAAAATTTTTATAGGAACCTTTTTATTAAAAACCATCTATACCTTATATTCGTATAAGTATATTAACGCTATACTAATAAAAACGGCCTTGGAAAAATCAGAACCCTTAAAGGAATAAATACTTTTTGCAATATTAAATAAATATATATACCTATATGTTTGTTATATTTCTATGTTTAATTAAATTCAGTTTTTCTGTTGGTGCAATTTCTCTAAATTCATAAACAAACAATTTTTCTATGCTGGAACACCTAGTTGAAACCTTCAAACAATAATAATAGAGATATTAATGTAGATAGTTCTTAGTCAGAAGCTACTGACCGAGCCGAGGTTCGGCCTTCTCGGGCACCCTCGAGTCAGACGCTCTCGCGGAACAGGGTAACGGTCTAAGCTGAGGCACCCTCTTGGGAGCCCTTGTGCTGGTTACCCACTAATAGAGGTCTCGACTGAGCGCCATAAGCGCTCGGTCACCTCTCAACCCGGCGAAACTGTAAAAGCCCTAGGACTAACATCGGCCATCAGCCCGAAAAAAAAAGATGAATATATCCAAGTGCAATAGGAGGCAGATTTGGCTGGGTCAACTCGTACGTTTAGATCCAATACATAAGAATAAGAATTTATTACAATAACCCACACTTAATCCATATCTTTTCTTTAACTTCAGGTAAAACATTCACTGCAAAGATGGGTCGGAACTCTGGTGGCGTGGAGTCCAATGGAGAACTTAGAATACTGTTAGTGGTTACTGTAATAGTCGGGCTACTACTGATGCTCTCCCTACTTATGTGCTACGCGTGTGTACTAAAACGACTCTGCTGCGGTACGCCAAGAGAGAGATCGAAAAACTTAGCCTGTGCTAGAAGAACAGAAAGCTACCCAATGGGAGATGTCACATTACTCTCGCAGCCAACGGAAAGTGAACGTGTTTAATTGAAATAAACACGAATGGAAATAAATTGAGGAGTGTTTTAACCAAAGGAATAAAATATTTTGTGCTTTTTGTCAACTATATATAGTAGTGCCAACATAACGAAATAAATTTGAAATGTATAATGATTTTGTACACCATTATGTATAACGATATATATGAGTAGTTTCTTGCGGACGCTTATGATATAACAAATGTGTAATTGAAACGTTGTTTGTTCATTTAAATTAAACTAGATAAAATTATGCTGTATTCTATCTCAGACATATTATATACAAATTGTATTATTCTATTACACGCGTAATAGAATAATACAATTTACGGGGCTATTCCAGTGGTTAAATACTGCCACGTATGTAATGTTATTTATTTTGATTTGTTGTTGATTAAGGTTTATCAATATGTTACAAATATATTGTGTAGAACTTTAGCCGTTTATATATCTTTCCAAATACAGTGTAGACTACATTAAGGCTTGTTTTTAAGAAAATTTTTCTCGTTTTCATCTTTATTATTATTAATTGTTCTCATTGCTATTATTGTTAGCTGGCTATAAAAATAAATATTTAATTTGTGTATACAGCACAAATTTATTTACAAAACAAATTTTTAACTTAATGTTACTAAACAAAGCCATGTTGTTATTAAATGAACAGAAGCCAATTTCTAGTTTACGATTAAGTTTACTTATTTAACAGAGTTATTAGTAGTAGAAGTCAATTGAAGCCACGTAAATTCATGTTAGTTTTCATAGTAATTATAAATTAGCTTCATCCATGTTTAGTGATTGGAGGTTGCGTAGCATAATAGTCCTGATTTCGATTCTCGGCAGAGGAGCAATATTCATTCGCTAGAAATTATTCGTTTCGGTTAACTAGCTGTACGGTGTCCGTATTACTCGATTTAACTGTACATGCACTAGAATGTAATATCTTTGATTCCGCAAATGTTTAAAGCACTATGATATATCCTGTGTAGTAGATGCCATTTTGTCATAATCAGAGGTTATAGCCATAAACGAAATCGACTACACAAAAAAAGTTGGAGATTTTTTCATTCCATCTTTTCTACTTTTATCACGCTACGTAATGTACCACGAGTTGGCTGCCTTACGTCACAGTTCTTAATTGTTTGATTCCCAGAAAGTTAAGCAATGCAAAAGTTTTTAGTCCTTTGGTCTGGATATTTGGCAATTGTTCAGTGTCTTCATCATTCGTATACGAACATTCTTCCAGTTCCAGGAAGTAGAAGACAAACATTGCGTGCGAATTTACACGAAAATCAGATGTCGCCGTAGTCGAAATTTTCCGAAATCATGTACATTGTACTAAATTTAAAATTTATGCTATCTACTTTATACAATAAAACGCTATATATACGAATTACATTCTCTATCTTAAAAAATGTTTCTAACAATTCCAATGTATCTATCTCGTATGGTGTATGCCTCATATGGTAAATAAATATTTCAATTTTATGCAATTAGGATGAATAAATATGCGTTCTATAAGTATCACATAATTGCGTGAATTAATACGCAAATTTTATATAAAAATTATTTTAAGACCACCTTAATTAAAGTAGGAAAATAAAGTAAAACTCCAATAAAATATTAAATGTTTAATTAACCTGTTTAATCATCTAAAAGAACATTGATTGACAAACAATATACTTTAAGCGTAAAGAAATATTAACAGTCCATGCATAAAAGGCTATAGTTAGCTAAACTGATTTTTAATCAAAAAATCCTCCTTTACATTTTATGACTTTTTTCACAAAATATAAATATGCATACGGGCAATCAATTTGTTAATGGTGTCTTGTGATATATTGTTCCAAATTTCGCATAAAGCATTCCACATTTCTTCTCGCGAGGATGAGCCACGATTATGAACGTTCTGAGGAGGCCAAATCATGTTTTTAACACCCCTTGTGCCTCTTTCTCTTCTAAATATCCTCGGCATAATTTTGAGCTATGCTTTGGATTATCTAATCTATATATCTAATATCTAATTAATCGCAACCCGGAAGAAACGGCATTTTGTTCTAAAATGTTTTTGTACTATTCTTTTTTCAAAATTCCTTCAATTTTAATCAAATCGCCAGTTCCTTGGCTAGAACTAACGCTAAGCAACCCCAGACCATAATTGAGCCACCACCATGCTTGATTGTTGGGACTACACAATCTGACATCATCTTTTCTAGGGCACTGCGTCGATCGTAATAAAATTTATGTTCGTTTTGAACCGAATAGTTCAAACTTGGATTCATCGGTCCAAAGCACTTTTTTAAAATCTTCTTCAGTACAACCTCAATGACCAAGACCCCACTGCCTATCCGTTTTTTCTTGTTTTGCGCCTTTAGCAGAGGTTTTCTAACGGCAACGCGACCATACAACTTCGCATCTCTCAGTCGCCGTTTTACTGTAGTCAATGATAAAGGTTTAACTCGGGGTTTGTTTACTTCAACGCAGATTTCTGGTGCTGTTAAGCGTGTATTTCGCTTTCTGGTAACAACAATGAAATTATCTTCACTAGAGGTGATAGCTCTCGGCCTTCCCGAGCATGAACGATCTTGAAAACTGCCTGTCTCCATGTATCGAGTTATTGTGCCATGAACACAAGTGTTCGATAACTTCAGTTGTGAAGCAATCTCACGTTCGAATTTGCCTTCATTGTGTAAAACAACGATGGCAGAGTGCACTTCACTGCTAATTTTTCGAGCTTTTCCCATTTTATGACGTCTTCACTGTAGAAACCACAAGTATAGACTAAGTGAGATTGTTTGTGTACAAACCGAAGTAAACTCGGATAATAATTAGTCAGAAACACATGTTTTCAGGAGCTAAATAATCCATATTATTGACCAATACGTAACAAAAGCAAAGTAATTAGTAATGAGGACATTATAAAAATATTATTACTACTCTACCACGTGGCTCCAGCGCAGCGTTTGTCGGTGTTTGAAATCAATAGATATTTATTGTCCAATAACTTGAAAGTAAACAAAAGAATGACTTCTTTGAATATTCGATACTAACAATAGAATATGCAGATTTGCATTTCTTTTATTTATCCTATGGGATTTTATTACAATTGATGGATGATTATGTTGTTTATGTGCGGTCTTAAACTTTTGGCCGGCAGGGTATGTGCATTTACTTCCCTGGAAATCAGCTGATGCTTTATTTTATAGCTAAACCTTGAACCATTTATTATTAACACATAAAAGATTATGCTAAGCACATACTTGTTGAATAACCTCAGAAACATAATCAAGTCGAAGATCCGCACAGACCATCACTAATATTATTTTGGGATCATACATATTTTTTCTACCTGTCATATTTATCTCTGTATAATTTATGCATTTACTCTCGTTTCTCATATTACTCAAGAAATATTAAATAGGATATAATGATCGGAAATAGTAGCATTATCCAAACTGTTTGTTAGCTCGAAGGCTGTGGATACATCACATGGTATAAAGGTGGCCGAGTACATTGGTATTCCCGAGAAAAAACCTAGGTTTGGACCGTGCCTGAAACGACCAAATCACAGCTCTATTAGTTACTTATAAAGGATTATTATTTATAGCATTAAAGGCTATGTTTTACTACCACTTCGGAATGTGCTGACGCTTAATAGATGTGGCGCAAACTCTAGCAACGAGCCTGTTAATAACGTAGAAGCCGGTTAAGTGAAGGAGAAGGATGGGGAATGCTTTCCACGTGGGTCGTAGAGGGCCACTAAAATACAATGGTGGGGCTGGTTTGGGGTAGCCAAGATAATTAACTTTGTGTTCCAACAAACTACAGAGGATATGGTACGCGATACGGAAGGACAAAAGCGGTCGCCAGTAGGGCTACGTTGGTTCTTCTGGGACAATCTATGATGCCGTAGTCACCTAGGCTATTGGGGGGGAATTCGGGCTGAATGGAGTTGACATTTAAGAGCCCAGGTAAACGATTCTAAAGAGGGGGCTACAATAAAATCCCCAATGGGTGGCAGTCAGTTATAAGACTCAGTTTTTAGGACATCTGACTTCAGATGCTATAACACATTTGCATTAAAACTAGCGATGCCTCCTCATTCTGAATATGAATAAAATATACATTTACTATTGACATAGAAAAAAATTACAATATATAAAAATAAAATATTATCTGTATTTACTTAACCATATACATTTACTTTTAGATATAATTATTAATTCAAATTCAGAAATCGGCGGATAATTGCTGCCTATACAAGATTGGAAGGAAAGACAGGAAGAATCGTAAAGGCATAAGAATCACCCTAAAATTTCAAGAATATTCCTATAAATTTGGAATATTCATATTTATTTCAGCAAACAATTTGGCACTGTAAAAAATATGTCTCACAGCAGATAGTTTGATTAGAGAATAAGATTTTAATTGTATATTTAATTCTTATAGAATATTATATAGGCTACAACACATTTGAATTCCATGTTCAATTTCATCTATACATAGATTGTAGACTACCTAACACTTGATGACAAGCTGTGATTTTCAGCCAAATAAATACTAGTCTCTAGTATATAGTATATTCTATACTAGTCTCTTAAATAATATCAGAGGGAATAAATAAAACAAAAAATATACTGCTGTGAAAATTTAAGTTATAAGACCTATTTATTAAATTAATTAAACCCTGTATTTGCTTACTACCATGATTTAATATTGTATACATGGTAAGAATAAAAACATCCAACTAAAAATATGTCTGATATTTATTCTAGGGATTCTTCCCATTCCCTAAATACTAAATAACCAGACTTTTTTTCCATGAAATTCCAATATGATCATTGGATACATAACGGCACACTAATTGCAGTATATTTATTATATAAATATAAACAATTGTACATTCTTTTTAAACATTAATTAATACAATTGGACATAGAATATTTTTTTCACAGTTGGTATGCTTAATTTTATTATACATAACGTAAATAGTAATTTATTTTCTATAACAATATTTAACAGTGTATATTAAATTCAATATTATACATTTATACAATTTAACCCATTCATAGGTTTGTATATTACTATATAATATTACTAAGAATTGTATGTTAGCTATCTCTTAATATCTAAGGTTATGTTACAATAATTAATTTGAAATATACAAATGTACACTGATATAATTAAACACTTAGATAAAAACATATATATAAACTCTTTCTTGTTTATGAAAATAAAGGAAATTAACTATGGTGTGTAATTTTGTTCTCTTAAAACTCCGTGAACAAGTGTCCTTAGGGACTGTGGCTTGCAATATTCTTCTAGCCAGTTGAATACACCAGCTGAGAATTCTGCAAAATTGTTTGTTGGTACTGATTCAAATGACTCGAACAATTTATCCATTATACCCTGAAACTAAATTATTAAAAGATTAGACATACACTCAACAAACCATATTTTATATTGGGATAGAGTGATAGAAAAAAACTATCCACAATTTAACTTGAGATATTTAAGTGCTAAACAAATTATTGGATTATAGCTATACAATCCCTATCAATATTCACTCTGCATTCAGATTCGAATCTGAACCTATGACCACAAAATCATAAGTTTGACATCCTAGCAACTATGTTGATACCAATCATCCTCATAAATTATCTTTGTCTAAGTAATTTGTTCCAAGAAAAGTTATACTGCTAAATAATTTAAAGAATTTTCACAAATTATTGTAGCTAAGTTATACATACATATGGATATAATGTATTTTATTTTGAGTATCTGAAAGGTGATAGAAAGTAATGATCCTAAACTCTGGTGGTTGATGTCTAGTAGACCATGCAATTACCATTTTAAATATACTAGACCTTTCCATATGGCTAAGCATTCTGATCCCAGTACTAATATTACAACTAGGGATGGCAAGATTTTATCCAGAATTAATATTGTAGAAAATAGTTTGCTGAGATCCAAGTAAGCAGTACTACTACAATAGTACCGCTCACACTTGGGTCCGAGGAAGGGGATTGTATGAATAGAATGAACAGTGCAGCATATATAAATGGCAATAATGGTTAATTCTTTGGAGATTTCTATATTCTTTCTGCAACTTTAATCCAGTTTTCAAATGTTTTAGGGGCTAAAGATTTTATTTTGTTTTGCCCCTAAATTTTTTTAAAAATTTACTTTTTTATCAACTGGTCTAAAATAGACAAAGTAATGAATGTAGTTTAGATAATGCACCTAAAAAAGAAAGCCAATGTAACATATCACTAGGCCTCAGTCTTCCATTTGACTCCAAATTCAAATGTGTTTGTTATAAATATTTTTTTATAAATAATTATGGAGCAAGTGATAAGTCAGCAAATTAAAATAGACTATTTCATAGCCCCATATTTACTTTGAATGGCTCATATAAAATAAAAATTACGGCAAGCACCCACTGCAAATAGCCACATAGCTTTAAAAATGTATACTAACTACTTGAAATTTGTCCTGATCAGTTAGCCTCTGTTCATTGTGTCCAGGCACAGAGTGCTGGGCTTTAACAATTTGTTCATAGTTAGCTTGCATAATACGGAGTGCCACGACATCTTTGCGTAGTGCATTTCTTTCCTCTTCCTGTCGCCTTCTTTGTTGTAGAAGATATTGAATATAATCAATTGACTTTTGTAGGACCTGAAATAAGATGGGAAAAATAACATTTATGATCATTATTTTATACCTTATTCTCGCTACCATGAAAAGCAATATTAAAATATAAAATTGTTGATTATTATTTTGTTACTCCTATTTAAAATATATAAGTCTCGTTGTTATATTTTTAAATATAAAGAATGCCTTAATACAAGCTGTCATAAAATCTATTCAATATTTACAATTATGCTCCAGCAACATGTATCACTACTGTTCATCCAGTTTGTATCATAAAATCATTAAAGAAATGTAAGCTCAAATTTTGTAAGGTTTACAATGTATTTCCTCTAATTTAATATTAATATGATCCAATTTTTATTAAAATTTTAAATGGCGTATCATCCATAACTATAAATATAATATCTGAAATGCCATCAAAAAGTATGAGTATACTAAGATGCTTACTCAATATTTAACTGTTTATGGATTGTGTATGGGTATTATAATTTGTTTATTTAACTAAAACTCACTCTACATTTTTAATCAGTTTATAAGTGATTATGATTAACTATCTGAAATGTGATATTACATATTTTTTTTATTTGGTTGATTAAACTTTGACTTTAATTTAGTCTACAAATAAAAGATATATCCATATCATTAATTAGACAGGTTCGTAATAAAAATATAGATTTATTCTAATTATGTTGATATATTCAATATTTTTATTTCAACATTTATGTTGATATTGAATATATCAACATAAATGTTTATCTCCATACTATTTCTGTATTCAAGTATTTTTTGGTGAATATACTTACAGCTGCTTTACTTGGCTTATATCCTGAGGCATCAGTTTGTTGGCAAGTCGGCACTAACTCTTGTAAGGAATCATATCCTTTTTTTATAGCATCTCTTCTTTTTTGTTCTGCCTGTAATGCATTTGTATCCTTAAGTATATGAATTTTCAATCATTATGCAGTATGATTGAAAATTCATATGCCATATAGAAATGAGTTCCATTTCTATATGGGCAAATTATATTAGTACCACAGATAAAAAATATCAGCTACACAATATATGTATAAAATACTATTAGATATTAAATAAATTCTTATTCTTAACCTATTTCTTTACCTATAATATTACAATTTATTTAAAACTGTCAATATTAATTTCATTTGAAAAGTAAGAACTCACTTTGTAAAACTTTATATATTATATAATTAATATAATAGGCTTTTGATAATAACTTACTTTTCATTTCATATTATTTATTTATCGTACCTGAGTATGGGCTTCCCTTCGCCTCTCCTTAAAGCTCAACGCCGAAGCCTTGTTATCTCCGCTATCATCTTCGTCCTCTATAAAACAAATTAAAACCTTTCTAACGTATTTTAAATTAACTTATAAATTGAAATTCTAACGAGCATTCCATAATATGTATAACGAAACAAATCAACAAATTTCTTAAGTTAAATCTAATCAGAATTTTCTAACCTGAATTATGATTTGATGACGACGGGGTCTGATGGATGTTTTGTATTGAACCACTACTACCACATCGGGAATACATAATAAAAAAAATATTATTAAAGAACTAAAAAGAAAAAAATATAACAAAACTGATCTAATGCACTCCAATCCAAAACCATAGACTAAAATTATTTATTTATTTATCTTTAGTGAACACAGGTAATAGTCTACTAGTCTATAGATCCACAACTAAATCAGTAAATCTATGATTCAACTACGCGAAGCAAATGATCTTTCATTGGTATTGGTATTGATGATAATTCAATTATAATTACTTTTTAAAAAAACACAATTTTAATAAATACATAGCTGAGATCAAAATGCAGTAGTACAAAAATATTTTATATACATTTTAAACATTTAAAATAATTTTAAGTTATTTCGCCTCAATCGTAGACAAGATGATCATACTGATTATATTTAAAGTTGATTTTTAGAAAAATAAAATTTGCTTTCTGTAAATATATTTCCTTTCGTAAGTATCACTTTGTCACAAATAATTTGAAATGATTGTTATCAAGTATGGAGGCATGGTTTATTTCGTTGATTTTGGAAAACGAACGAAATATAATATAACGAAAATAATTCTTATTAGAAAAAGAAAACTGATACAAAATGTATGTATAGTATATATCTCAGAGAAACATTGTAAAAGATTATACTTTATTCCTAAATAATATCACCGACATAGTTTTCAACATCTCTGAGATACATGTTAGTCAATACACAGACACATGAACGATTAGTATTGGAATTGATAAAGTGAATGTGGCACCGCCAGAGCCGATATGTTTATTTTTCTGGTCGGGCTTTAAGCCTAAGATATTTAATAAAAAAACATACCAATAAGAATATGATTAACACTTTTGAAAGTTAATTCAATTGTGACACAAAACTGAATTTTGTTTCTTTATCCTAGTTAGTATTAGTCGGGTTTGGGGCTTGAAGTGCCCAACAACTATTCATTATGCATTTCATGTTACTCTTATGAGACTTCGGAAGTAGAGACCACTGACAACGCGTTTGCATTCTTCACAGAGGACAAATAAAAGTGTTTATGTCTCTAAGCTACAGTTATCATTAGGTGGTGCGGCTAGATTCTGTTGATGTTGATGCTGTTAGCCTATGCGGCTCTTACAGCTTCATCGGACACAAGGCTCACGGCACTGAGGGGTCCGTGAGCTGGTTAAGTAGGTGGTGCTATTTATACTAATCTGGGATCACGAGATACCTATATTTTTACATGTCAGTCCGTCATTAATTCACAATTGTCAATAACTTAATAATACATTTGATTAAACTCTTAATTCTGGGGTTAAGTCCACACGAACTAAGCACACAACATATGTAGCAAAAATTAGTGAATACTTTTAAAAACTACGTCAAGTTCTATAATTTCTTTGCCCAAATCATTTTAGAATTTGCAGAAGATATCAGAAAGATACTCTATGGCAATATAAGAGGGAAGCCTTTGTTCAGCTGTGGGCTAGTGATGAGTAATGAACTAAAATGATGATGATGAAAATCAGATAATTGTTACATATTTAACCCTGAAACTCACCCAATATTATGTTACGTAATATGTTGTATCTTATTTACTTTTAGGAACACATGCATGAATTTTACATATCTATGGTTATTTCTACTAGTTAACTATACTATTTCATTCTCACTTATTCATGTTGGTAGCGCTGTAGCGCTGAACCTGAACGTTTTATCTCTTATTCCAACTAACAAACAAAAAAATATTTTTTGTGAAAGCAAAGCACACTGGAAGCAATTGCGTCTTAACATTTAAATATTTTTAAGATAAAACACATTATTAATAAATAAAACATGTGCATGAACTCTTGAGTAAGTGGTTTGAGTTAATTAAAATGGTTTATCGGATTACGACGCCTAATATCGTAGGTACCTACTTAAATGCATAAAGTGACCTAGCCTCCCATGGCCACCATTTTAGAAATGTTCGATTGTGATCAAAAGTGTAGTTGTTAATGTATTCTGTGTTATTATTTAAATTACTATTCATGATTTAAATAATCGATTGCTATACTGAGTTCTTTTATCTATTAGTGCAAGCCCTTGTTTATGGCGGATAAAATAAATTGTTAGAAAGATGTATGATTGACTATAGGAGAAAGTTTTTTTCCAGAAGTGATAGAAAAATAACTGATCAGTATGGTTTCGACGAGGCAGATGAGTAGTATAGGAAGCAGCAACGGGAGTGGCGATGGCGCAGGCCCATCTCACGCGGAACCGGCGACGGTTTCCCGTGTGACACGGCACTCAAGCGCCTTGCTCCCGGGGGGCTCTTCTCCGCATGCCGGTTCTTCTAAAAATACATTAGTACCGGCTCCTAAAACATTTACTACAAATTTTCTGGATATGCCAACGGAAGTCGTAGAAAAGATTTTCCGCTACTTGGGATTCAAAGCTGTATCGCAACTCAGAATGGTTAATTTTTTATTACTTTTGATATGTTGCGGTATTTGGCAAATAACATATTTGTTTAATTAGTGACAAGAGTTTTTAAGATGTATATATTCCATTTGGAAATAATGAGAGTTATCTTTTTAAGACTGCTATCATTATTGACATGTATATTTTAAAGGTGATTTAATATTATTGCTTATATAGTATTCTAAAAGACTGCCAAGATATTTGCTGTTAAATAATGAGTTAGGATATAGTAATTGTGGCATTTGCTAAATACTTTACTTTATAAGCATGTTTACATTTTAGGTTATTACCATGTTAGGTTATAGAATATATTTCTTACAGGTTAACCGGCAATTCAACACAGTTTGCAGCAGTTTATTGAATTCAACATTCCAACGTTTACAAAACCAGATGTTGCATCGATTTCAGTCAATAAAGGCTAAAATGCCTCGAAGAGAGTCTGCTCGTCGAAGCCATCCATTGGCTTGTGAATCAGATATTATTGAAACATTACATATGAGATTAAGTCTGCTGCAAATGACATTTGGAAAACATATTGAAAGGAAACACTGCTGTTTTTTCCCTGGAGAGGTAACAATATAATTACTATGTTTATCTTAAATATAACTTCTAATTGAGATAGTATGCTACAACACTAGGAACTGGACCGATACCATTAACAAAAGTCATTAATAGAAAGCACAGCATACTTATGTTATTTCATGCTGATAATTCTGTGAGAGAATGGTCATTCTTATGTTGTGCTAGCCTATTGGAGCTATAGTGGGGTTTTACCTCTATTACTACATTTTTATAGATTGATATGGTAGTTGCATTTTCTCTGTAACTACATATAATACTTAAAAATAGTAGAGCCACACTGCAGTTAGTATCTAGCTGCAACATGAATGGGTTGGCTTGACTTGGAAGGACCACATACTTCCGATACTAGCATTATGCTGCTGAGTTTTGTATGGTGAGTGTAGTAATCCAGGGGCCTGATACCAATTAATCAGGCATTCAGTGGGCAACCTTAGGAATCACAAAAAATTGAATTAAATGCAAAAAAAATATAATTAAAAAAAATTAAAAATTTGAAGTAAATGTCATGGGCCACGGTTATCACTTACCATCATGTAATCTTTGCCCCTGTATGTCACTCAATATTATTAAACAAAATCAAATATCAAGTGATCATCAATGTGGGGCTAGTTCAATGGCTATCATAATGGCTTTGCACATACCATAAACAGTGTGCATCAATTAACCCTGTGCTGGATCTATAATTATGTCACAAATACATATTATTTTATTTAAATTGTTATCACTTGTTTGTAGTAAAAGTAGCAATCATTCTTCACCTAGTGGTAATTTAGTAATTATATTTAAATATATTCTTTTTATAACTTTAGATATTGGATGAAGTGTATAGTATTCTATCTTATTTGAAAACTGCGACTAAGTTGGCAAGGCCCTACAAAGTAACAGACGAGCTGTTTGATTTGACTACAATGGCTATGGAATACTTTAAAGAGCACATTGAACCTAATTTGCCTGAAATAACATACTTTGGCACAGACTTCTTTGATATCACTACTGCTTTTTCACGTAAGTATTTTAAATTATTAATAAATATATTTTGAATGGTAAACTATAAAAGCTTAAACCAAAATAAAAAAAGCTGAATTTAAACTTTATATTTTATGCAAGCAATATTTTTATAAATTAATATTTTTTAATTTGCACTATGAAAATGAAGGCTAATTTTGTCACAACACCGATGAAGGGTTGCAGTGGCTTTAGATTTTTTAAAACTCAGGGATATATTGTCTCAACAGTAAATGCCACACAGTGACACTCATATTTGTGCAATATATAAATGAATCTGAAGCTGCTCTGGTATCAATAGCTAGCTACCCTTGGATTATTGCATGAATAGAGTTTGTACTTTGTCGTAATGGGCTTAAACATACTTGAACTCTTTGATTTGTTCTGTCTTAAAAACATTGGTACTTTTATTATGGTACTTTAACTACATAATGTGCAAATCTAGCCCCCACTCTTTCACTAAGTGCTCAAGATAAACATAATAATAATAAATTAATTACATTCTTTACAAATTATAAAGTTTTAGGTAAACAATGGTATTTATTAGTAAAAGAAAAGTTTGACATGGTAAAATGTAGGATATCTAAAATCTAATTTGGAGTTTAAGAGATCCCTGCAGAGGATTGGTTTATTTATTTATTATGTGCATAAATTGGTTTATTGTTCACGCAGCCTGATTATACAATGAATTAATATAGTTATAACTTGAATGTGTGTTCGAGCTATTGAAATCCATGAATAACTGAGTGGAAACTTAAGAAGCCATGCGGAACAATGGAAGCATTCAATGATTTGGAAAAGTATACAATCAATACTTTTCAGTAAAATCTTTATTTTGATAAAGTTTGCTTTTATTTACGAACTATTTTAAGAGTAGATGATGCGTTTTTATTTATTGGTTTGTTAGCAGTTGTTACATTACGAAAAATTATATTATGTGATAAATAATAGTATGTTTTAGCCTTACTGTACAATTACACAGCCGATCTCATTGCGCATAAGAAAAATTGAAATCACACAGATAATTAAAAAGTCAACTACGCTTATTTATCTCACTTAAAATATAAGAATTTATAAGGGAAAAAATAAACAGAAACAAAGCAGTTAAACAGACGATAACACATGTATGTCAAATTAAACAATAAACATTATCTTTGTAAGTTTAGCGATTGGTTGGATTTTATTAACTTTTTTTCGACTTTGGCGATATCTTCTGGTTATTATATTACCAGATGACATCAACTGCACTTAATATATTATAGTTTCGTAATCGTAAGAACTTCTCGTTTCGCGTAATAGTTTTGTCTCTGTCTACCCCTTGGGTAATAAGTTAGAAGCGGTCAGAAGCAGGGTCACGGAATCGGAACATCGCATACTTTAAACAACTACGAAAAACAACTATTTGAAAGTTGAAAAAAAATTCGCCGTCGGCTGGGAATCGAACCATGTACCCTCAACGCTACTCTTAACCATGTCACATGATTGGCAACAATAGAATACAATTAAGATACTGCTGAATTTGTACTTTAAATTTATGGTTTCCTAACCATACTTGTCCATTAAAATAATTCAAAATGTGAAGTATCTTTGTTTTGAATGACTAAAATTAATTTTCTTTCGATAGTGAAGAATAAAAATATTGGCTTGACTTCACCTATCGTCAATGTAGGCAGATAATATTCTATGAAGCTCGGCGAGTGTTACATGTAAAATTGTATATTCCAAATTCAATACAACGTGTACAACTTTTTGTCGTATTTTGGGAATATGGTAGAAATGTAGCTGCAGGGGGTCCGCCGGAATCAGCTAAAATTTAGAAAGTGGTCTATGATAAAAAAAAGTCTGGGAACCTTCGATTTAAACCTATTTGATGCTATTACTAAATTACTTTACTGCAATTCAACTTACGTTAAAAAAAATTGTACATAATATTAGACAAGTGTACACATTAATAATATTTTTTCTTCTATTAAGATGTTAAATTAATGTTCTAATGAATAAATAAATTAAATGCCAATTTAATTACACTTCTATAATATTTTGTTTGAATATCTTTAAGCCATTCAATGTCATTGTAGATATTATTTTTAGATGTGTACTTAAAAAAAAGTCTTATTAACATTGGTGCGAAGTGATAAGTGCATCCTGTCATTTTCTCTTTCTTATCATCCCGTTTAGATTATGAATTGAGTGTACAGTGTGTACCTCGACAGAGAGCAATGTCTGTTTGGCGTCCTCCTCCGCGTCTGCGTTATGTCCCCAAAGACTTCTGCTCTTCTGGAAGCAGCTGTGTTGGCTGAAGTGATCGGTAAATTACCACGCATGCGCCAATCATTCCTAAAAGGATAGTACACGAGAGAGATTGCCTTTCCGTAAAACTAACCTATAATGTAATAATTAATATGATCGCTGAAATTTTTCAGTTTTGTATACTTTAATGCTACGATTCCGTGTACAGAAAATAATTTAAATATAACATTTATATTTTTTTTAAATAGCTGTTTCCAGTAGTCTAAAAATGCAGAAACAATAACAGTTAAGTATCCTAGACAAGATAAGATTCTTGGATTTGGTACGTTAAGTTCATACAATAATGTTAGTTCCATCTGCTGTAGAGAAACCTTTAAGAGAAGAGACACATATCGCAGAAAGTTTAATACTCGCTGTTCACGGTACAGTTACAATATCTTTTATCTTCTTGCATATTTTAAATTGTATCGATATACACTGCAGGCCAAAAGTTTAAGACCATCTTAATTAAAGTAGGAAAATAAAGTAAAACTCCAATAAAATATTAAATGTTTAATTAACCTGTTTAATAATCTAATAGAACATTGATTGACAAACAATATACATAATATAGTTAGCTCCTCCTTTACATTTTATGACTTTTTTCACTAATCTCGGCATACGGGCAATCAATTTCTTAATGGTGTCTTGTGATATATTGTTCCAAATTTCGCATAAAGCATTCCACATTTCTTCTCACGAGGATGGGTCACGATTACGGACGTTCCTATCAAGCTCTTCCCACAAAAGTTGAATGGGATTGAGATCCGAGTTCCGAGGAGGCCAAACTATGTTTTTTAACACCCCCTGTGCTTCTTTCTCTTCTAAATATCTACCTCTACATCATTTTGAGCTATGCTTTGGATCATTATCTGGTTGGAAAATGAATCCATCTCCAATTAATTGCAACCCGGAAGAAACGGCGTTTTGTTCTAAAATGTTTTTGTACTGTTCCTTTTTCAAATTCCTTCAATTTTAATCAAATCGCCAGTTCCTTGGCTCGAGAAGCAACCCCAGACCATAATTGAGCTACTACCATGCTTGATTGTTGGGACTACACAATCTGACATCATCTTTTCTTGGGCACTGTGTCGAACGTAAATTCTACGTTTCGAACGTTTTGAACCGAATAGTTCAAACTTTCATCGGTCCAAAGCACTTTTAAAATCTTCAGTCGAATCTCGATAAGAAAGAGCCCACTGCATCCGTTTTTTCTTGTTTTGCGGCCTTGGCAGAGGTTTTCGAACGGCAACGCCACCATACAACTTGGCATCTCTCAGTCGCCGTTTTACTGTAGCCAATGATAAAGGTTTAAATCAGGTTTTGTTTACTTCAACGCGGATTTCTGGTGCTGTTAATCGCTTGATGGTAACAGCAATGAAATTATCTTCACTAGACGTGGTAGCTCCCGGCCTTCCCGAGCGTGAACGATCTTGAAAAGTGCCTGTCCCCCTGTATCGAGTTATTGTACCATGAACACAAGTCTTCGATAACTTCAGTTGTGAAGCAATCTCACATTGGGATTGGCCTTCATTATGTAAAACAACGATGGCAGAACGCACATCACTGCTAATTTCTCGTTTCCCATTTTATGACGTCTGAACTGTGTATATGACTGTAGAAACTACAAGTTTAGACTAATTGAGATTGTTTGTGAACAAACCCAAGTAAACTCGGGTAATAATAAGTCAGAAACACGTGTTATATAATCCTTATTATTGACCAATACGTAACAAAAGCAAAGTAATTAGTAATGAGGACATTATAAAAATATTATTACAACTCCACCACCTGGCTCTAGCGCAGCGTTTGTCGGTGTTGGAAAACAATAGATGTTTATTGTCCAATAACTTGAAAGTAAACAAACGAATGACTTCTTTAAATATTCGATACTAACAATAGAATATGCAGATGTGCATTTCTTTCATTTATCCTATGGGATTTTATTACAATTGATGGATAATTATGTTGTTTATGTGCGGTCTTAAATTTTTGGCCGGTAGGGTTCATGTATTCTGACCGCCACGGAGATTCTGCAATACGTATAAAAGGTTGCTAAAACAATTGTCTCAGTGCTTAAGGCATATTATCGATATGATAATATGTAAAACACTAAGAAAAGAATGAAGATTGAGAAGATATAAATTACACATGGTTCCTTTCCAGTATATGAAATGATAGAATAACAACACATCCAGAACAAAACCAACAACTTGTAATGCACAAAATGATATTCCTCGACTGGCCGCGACCGTCAACCTACATTAATTTGCCTATTACAACACAGTTTCTAATCTTCTGTACTTCTTGGTCCGTAGTTTAACGCACTCTATAACCCCAACGTATCCATGATTCAACCAACAATGTCTATTATCACTTCTTTCTTCAGTTTGGCTCGTGTTTCGCGATAAGACATTATTTTTTTCTCATTCATACGTGTTACATAAGGTTTAGAATTATAAAGGTTATTATTTATTTATTAATAGCCAATTCTGCTATTTTCGAATATGATGACCCGTAAGTTATTTACGGGTTTCTGAGAAAAGCGTCTACCCGCGTCGCCACGTACCTACAAGTAGCCTGGTTTTGCAGTTTTTAATGGGTGGCGGTGACCACTTAACTAATGTAACCTGCTTATTCGATGTCCTATTCAAAAATAAAACCAGGGCGGTATTTTAGCTATTTAAATCGCGCACTACGTTATGCTTGTCGTTTCGATGACACCGCTATTTCGGATTATGACATAGTTGGGCAAGTATAACATTACATTTATGTACCACATTTTCTAATTATCGTTTTAAAAATCAAATCATACTCTACATAACTATGAAACGTAACTCGATACATATATTTTTCTTGATTTGATCTTACTCTGGTGTTTTTAGATTTTTGAGACGACCAATTTTGCAAAAACCTTTTTTGTTCATAGCATCGCTTGTTTTTATCATAAAGATATCGTAAATAATCAAACACACATAGTTTTATTAAATCAGTAAAAAAATGATGTTCTAGATGTCTCAACTATGTCAGAAACAGACGAGGGATCAAATAACAAGTCGTCTTCTGCAGGTGACTATATTTATTTATCGTAAGATTTTGTTCACCAGTTCACGACGATAAATTGGAGGATCCAGAGAAAAAGAAAGATGAAGAGTGTCACAAATTAGTTAATTGTGTGGGGGACCCTCTGTTGAAGCTAGACAAACATAAGCGCCATGTTTGCAAGTGAAAGATAGCACCAGTAGTATAACAGTATACCGATAATATGTCCCCTACGCGAGAGAAGAGATTTTATTTATTAATTTTAATAGACTATTGGTTTTATAAAAGTAATTCATTAAAAAGTGACGTGAATCTGATATTGAGTATTTTAAGCATGTTTTGGAATCCCTAAATGGTTACATACAAAATACAATACATCCACATACTAATGTATTTTGAGTAACCGTTTAGGTAAGAAGGTTATTTAGATATTTGTTTCGATGAGCCCTGCGTCACTACATATGGTCACAAAGGTTTAACAATGGCGTCAGACCACACTTACAAAGGCTTCTTTTTCCCGCCACTGTATCTTCTGTACGCCAGGATCGATAGCAGCACACAGATTGAAAACAATGGACGCTGGGATACACAATATAGTAGGATAGGTAACACTCAATCTGTTGGAAGCTGCACATAAATTTACGCGTAAACGGAAGACTAGGTAAAGTGCTTTTCCGACTTCCCTCCATTGCAAAGCAGGGGGCGGACGAATAAATTGAAATTATGACTTAAGGTCAACGTTTTGGGAATTTAACCAGTCACGGAATGCCTGGCTGGGGCTGCCAAGGATCCACGGAAGTATTTACGACAATGTCAATTTAGAGCTGTTTTCTTTTGTCCCAATAATAAGAATTGCAAAACTAACCCGTGCTCGTCAGAAGATATGAGTGGAAACCGTAAATCAGTTTACTTTAAAAAAATCATAAATTATATATTGAGGGAATTGTAAACGAATTAAATCAAGCACAACGACGCTTCTTATTTACTAGATTAACAGGGCCAATTGGTTTATGTTTAGGCAGAAAACACCAAAAATAAATTAATCTTAAACATAACTTGAAAATACTTTAACCGTGGATAATTGATCTAAAAACGACACAAATAGTTCATTATCGGTCTTACCTATATGTATTCTATTGAATTTGCACTTTAATTTGTATTTTATCGCAAAGGTGTCTCATCAGACTTGATGATGGCTGGCTCCCTGTTAAGATTTTGATCTTCTGGTTATTGCCAGATGACAACTGCACAGGATATACGAGTATTATAGTTTCGTAAACAATTGCCCAAATACATTTGTCTTCCCCTATTTCCCTTTCCTAGCCTAGTACGATGTAGTGCATGTGCCATAAGATCGGAGTTTCCGATGCAGTCTCAAGGTCACGGACATACAACGTACTCGGCCCAGGATATCAACAATTTGTGATACATAAATATCATCATATATGTGCCATAGGTTTATTGATTGCCGTGGAGGAATGTTTTTATGTGTAATTACAATATTATTTTTTGCCTATAATTTATTGATGAATTTAAGCAAATTTGATATTCTTGGAACTGAATAGAAAATGACTTCATGTTAATTTAACTATTATGGTTTTAAATTCTAATTCTTCTATTGTGTGGGAGAGACTTGATAGCGTTCTCTCCTACACAAAATCACTGACACACATTTTTTCGGGCGTTATATTTGATACAATATAAGATGATATAATGCCGGAAGATTTTTTTCTTTTCCAGTTGGAATAAAATATGTATTAGAGTTACATCTACAAGTTAGTACATTTCCATTTATGAAACTACTATTTCATTTACATACTTCTGACTAAAGTAGTAGTACTGATATAGAGTTACTTTTAAACAATTGTTAGGTTAAAATATTTTTCTCTTTACTTATTTCATTATTTATAAAAACAACCGTACGCCGTGATCCTAACGACAAATTTAGGTCCCTAACCAGAATACAAACCAAGTAAACGGTGAAAATCTTACAAACTATAATCCAATATGCGGCCGACAGCACCTCGTAATGTGGACGGCTCAATGACTGATGTTGTTTATATAAACTTTAACAGATCTTTTTACTAGTATTCCCAAGAGACCAATTGCTTATTTAAATGTGTAGAAGCCCTAATATGAATATTAAATGACGTTTGAACATGTGAACGTATTGAACGAATTTGAACGTGTGTTCTATATAATTCACATATATATAAATAAATAAATAAGTGATATGTCTTGTTTTTGTTCAAATTTAATAAAGCTGTGTATTTATTGTAGAGCTCTAACATTTTGATAGAGAAAAGTATAATTTTTTAAATTAATTTGTTTTTCTTTTAATTTACAGCCGGTGAGAGCAGTAAATCGTATATTTGCCTCGATTCCCCACCGCCTAGCGGGTTTGAGTCCGGCTCGCAACAGGCCGGAGGCAGTTCAACGGGGGACAGGCACGTGTCTTCGATGAACCTTTTCATGGAGGAGAGCTTGCCGCCATCGCCACCGCCGCCGCAGAGTAACATGGTGTTAAGGAAACGGATACATCGCATCAAACAGGGCATGAAGAAGTAATTATTTATTTAAAATTATTTTGATTAGTGCATGGGGGAATATAAAATTATTTCTCTAAATGTGGACATCATCTCCATGCTGTGCACCTCTCCCTTATTATTCAGTTAAAATTCCAAATGTAAATGATACTTTTGATTAAGAGGTTATTGCAAGCGTATCACTCTTCCGGATTTATGCTCATTACCACACAGCGTGTGCGGGGCGCCAATGATTCAAGTGTAAGTTTTCGTTGCATTTCGTGACATATATCTTTTAACCCTCTTTCTCCTGCAGAGGTATTTAGAAACAATAATTTCACACTACTTCAATTCCACCTGGAGCTTACGGCCCCGAGGCATAGTGGTTAGAGTATGTGAATGCTGCTTCGAAAATTTGCTTCTTCATCTCCGGCCTGAAACAATATTTGTCCATCATATCTAATTGTTTTTTTTAATTTGTGTTGTTTGTATGCCCCCGTTGTTGGACAGTCCATTTGTGATTAAAGAAAGTATTTCTCAAAAGAATTACCATATGTCACTTATCGGATAAAGGTAAAAAATAAATTTTTTATTTTAATTTTTTCTTCAAGAACTTTTGTATATAAAAGTACAAAAATACATAATAAATATCGAAATCGCAATGTAGGAAAAAAGGGATATGACTCGGGGCTGGGTATTTTAAAGATAAAATCTGTTAAATTATTGTATAAATAATTAGGCCCCCTAGCACTAATCACGGCTCAAAGTTGGTTCATAATTGTTCTTATTATTTTTATGATGGCGTCATGTCAAATACGATCCCATTAACAACGACACCTACATTTCATTTATGGACTTTGGGGCTGGATTCCTGGCTCGGATCCTTCACGTTAGCTCCTTCCCATATGTGATCGATGGTATTGTATGTCTGGGTTGAATGCGGGCCAGTCAATTGTCTGTATTAACTACCTCCAGCAATTGTCGTAGCAAAAAGTTATCACTGATAAACCCGGCGTAGGGGACCACGTGTCTTGTTGTCGGTAATGTCCGTCCCCCTCCTCGGCCTCCACTAGACACAAAAACGGCCGGGGTTCTTGCCTCTACGATACCAGCCCACATCATGCAAGAGCCACTGGCGTAAGAAACTTTCAACGAAATAGCACTGCTCAAATCGCTCGACTGGATTCCGGTAGACCCTGCCTTTTCTGTCACTGCCATGTAGACTCAGTATGCCACGGAGTCAGTATTCTACGCTCATCAGTGAATAATACTGACTCACATTGTGCGATGCTCCAATTAAGATGGTTTCGGGCAAATTGGTGCGCTTGTCGGTGGTCTGTAGGGTATTTCGGGCCCGTGGCAGGCCGTTATAGAGTGAGATTGGCTGCTTTTAACCTTCAAAGTTGTGACAGGTCAACGGACGTCTCTCACTGAAGTGCACCGTTAGCGGCTGGTTCCCGGTCCTCGCTAAAAGGCCTAGTCAAGGTTCTAGTCTCCTTTCTGAGTGTCTCTAGACTGACTCAAAAGAAAATGGGCAACGACTGCTCTCTGCCCAAGTCTTCGTTGCAACAGGGCAACAACTTGAGTATCTTTTGTAGGCGTAGTATCCATAAATTCGTCCAAACAATTAATACATTTTGCGGAGATGTGTACAGGTCACCTTCTGTTCAGTGGTTGATAAAATAAACCCGGTTGTGCACGTTTTTATAGGGGTGGTGCGTAACGCCAGTCGTGGGTACGTAGGTAGAGTCAATATTCGTCTGTACGCAATTAAATTGCCTAATTAAAAGGGTACTGAATACTTTTAAATGATAATGGTGTTAATGTCATGTTAATTAATCAAGTTTTTAATAGCAAGCTTTACATAAGATTTTTATAAATAAGATATATGTTTAACAAAAAATCGTAAATGTATGTATGCGTGCGACTTTAGGTTGAGTAGATTTGGTTGCTCTTGAGAGTATTAGATTTAGAAACATTTAAACTGTGCGAACAGATAAAAGTTATAACAAATAAGTCTAACGCTGACCACTATGTAAAAAGAGATGAAATAAATCGCTGTCACGAGAGTTATAGATATAAAAATAAGACTCGATTAAATTTGTGTTAATTTCTTAGTTCTGTTTGATTTACTAGTATGGTGTTAGCATGTTTCCTTCAAGTGACATTCGCATAATTGCTGCAGGAGTCAATATTAATTTACTATCCAGGTACAACGACCAATTGTCCGCGTTGCGAAGCGATTTGCGTAGTTGCAAACGCAAAACCGCTCTGCAACAGAAACAAATAGCGGAACAACAGAAGCAGATTGCGGAGCAGCAAAAGCAAACGTTGGAATACGCAAATCGTCTCGACGATTATGATAAGAAGAATGAGGAAACAAGTCGAAAATTTCAGACTTTATTGCAGGTAAAACTATTGTAAATAATATATAGATGTAAATTTTTATAATATTTTTTTTAGTAATTAACCAGTGAAGTTAATGTTACTCTGTTCTCTTATTTACATACAAATAAGGGTGAAATTTTCATTCCATGTTAGTTATTTGAAAACTTAAAGTATATAACAATTAAATATAAAACAAATAGTGAAAAAGGAACATTTGTATAGATTTTAGAACAGAATTTGTGAAGAAAGGAACATTTATGTGTTGAAAAGTGTGTTGTTAACCGAATGGGACGTAAGCTTCTCGAGTTGGACATTGCAGCGTAGAATGACACTAGACTGACTACCACCACTAGATGGAGTCACAATCTATGCAAGCCTGCGGGAAGTTGATGGATGCAGGTGGCTTAGGATTGTACGCTGGCAGCCTGGGGGAGGCATTAAACCTATTTAAAAAGTTTATTATTAATTAAATAATTGTACAATGAAAAATAGCATCATAACTGGACTCACTTCTAAATTAGAATAATTAGTTATACTCAACACAGTTGTGTTAGTAAGAGTAAGTAAGTAGTAAATCTTTCATGTCTTTTATCCTAATTGGGGCAATCCTAAATAGGCTTGGGCTATCCATATTTCACACTGAGGCTGTTGGAACAATATAAACAATAGTTAAAGTTTTTAAATTAAGTGATTTTAGTAAATAACTAAAACCTGACTGGTGTTCAAATTAACAACCATAAAATAGTTAGTTACTAAGCTATTAGAAAGGAATTAGTTAAAGGAAATAGTTTTATTGACTGTAACAATGCTGCATATCCATTTTATTAAGAATTTAACTGAATCTATAAATATATGAAGATGTAGTGAAAAATTCTGTCTGGTCTAAATATTGGTGAGAATAATTGTTACAAAAAAGGTTTAAATTTTTTTTTACGTAAATGTATAAAAAAATATCTACACATCTTTAGTATTATTTATTTTTATATTATGAACAATATTTATTGTCCCATACTGGTAATCTTGTAATTCCATCCTTTCCTTACCTCCTTACCTTACCCAATCGGTAGCATTTTGTCCATGATTGTATATATATGCTAATGGTTATGCATATATTTTTCAGGAATTAAATAAATGCAAGACGGAGCTTCAGTACTGGCGCTCGCGGTCGCCGGCCGTGCCTCCACTGTGCGCCGAGTGCGGTGCCTCACTTCGCCTCTCTCCTGTCGCCGCCCTTGATCAGGTCTGCCCACTTATATTGCAACCAGTATGGAAACAAACAATCATGCAAGTGGGGACAGGACGGGGTTGAAACAATTGATCCCGTGGATTCTCGTGGTACGAGTTCACAGCCTGTCCACAGTCTACTGCTCAACCTAAGCATAGATAATTAACGGATGACACTCATCTGTATTAATTTTGATAGATACACTAGTAATTATTTATTATCTTTTATATGCTTTAATATGTAATATACGGATGACAGCACAACTATGCACTAATTAAAATACATAATATAATAAGAAAAACTAGTTGATATTTGATGTACACTGCAGGCCAAAAGTTTAAGACCACCTTAATTATAGTAGGAAAATAAAGTAAAACTCCAATATAATATTAATTGTTTAATTAACCTGTTTAATCATCTAATAGAACATTGATTGACAAACAATATACTTTAAAAGCGTAAAGAAATATTTACAGTCCATGCATAAAAAGGCTATAGTTAGCTCCTTTACATTTTATGAATTTTTTCACAAGTCTTGGCATACAGGCAAACAATTTGTTAATGGTGTCTTGTGATATATTGTTCCAAATTTCTTCTCGCGAGGATGGGCCACGATTATGGACGTTCCTATCAAGCTCTTCCCACAAAAGTACAATGGGATTGAGATCCGGGTTCTGAGGAGGCCAAACCATGTATTTTAACACCCCTTGTGCCTCTTTCTTTTCTAAATATCCTGTACATAATTTTGAGCTATGCTTTGGATCATTATCTTGTTGGAAAATGAATCGATCTCCAATTAATCGCAACCCGGAAGAAACGGCATTTTGTTCTAAAATGTTTTTGTACTGTTCCTTATTAAAAATTCCTTTAATTTTATTTTTATCAAATCGCCAGTTCCTTGGCTAGAGAAGCAACACCAGACCATAAATAAGCCACCACCATGCTTGATTGTTGGGACTACACAATCTGACATCATCTATATACTGCAGCACTGCGTCGAACGTAAATTCTACGTTTTGGACTGAATAGTTCAAACTTGGATTCATCGGCCCAAAGCACTTTTTAAAATCTTCTTCAGTCCAATCTCGATTGGAATGAGCCCACTGCATCCGTTTTTTAGATGTTTGTTACCGCATTTGCGGGATCGGACTTACTAAATGTGACTATAGACAATGTCTATAAAAATGTCAGCTAGGAACACCTCTGCCAGTTTCTGGTTTTTTCTTTTACGGAATAAGCAAACCATTACAGCAATATGCTGCTTGTATTGTGTGACTGTCGAGCTCCAGCGTATTTCTGCCACGTAAATAATCTTAAGAGCGTTGTTTCATTTAGCAATAATTTGTGCATTCAATTATAACATTTTCCTTCTCTTAGCAATATTGTTGATGTTCAGATATATTAAAAAAATTAAAAGAAAATTAGACATGCTTAGATATTAATAAATAAATGAAATAATCTTTTATTTAACACATGGTAATGTAACTAATTCAATTAGCTACAGAAATTCCTTAAAATGACGACACTAATTCAAGTATTACATTTGTAAATTTAAATTTCTTCCTTTTCCAGTGGGCTGTCGGTGGTAATGTAGAAACAAATGAAACAGAAACAGCTAGTAGTAGCAGTAAAGAGGCAGCCACTTTCCCTATACCAAACGCGACGTTAGCTGAGCCAGAGCAAGCCACAGAGATTCCCACAAGGAATGAGAACAAATCGGAAACCAGCAGCGGGGAAGAAAGTACTCACACTCCACCTAGCCGTAGGCGGGCTTCTGCAGACGCATCTGTAACCCCCGATCGCAAGAAACGTCGTCTGACACGTCCTAGGAAACTTTGAGAACAATAATAGGTAAATTTGCCAATGTTATATTGCTAATCTTGCAAACTAATAGCAAAACGGACTCCTGTATTGTTCCATGATATACTTAACCTCTTAAGAAATATCTTATTTGAGAGACCTCCAAAATAAAATTCCGACATTAGCAATCGTTTTTAGCTACAACTGAGACAATATGGGTTTTAGTTAAGCTATTTTCTTATTGATGAACTGAAAACGTTCAAAGGTAGTTTAATTAGACCCTTTAATGTTTTAAATAAATTTAAACAAGTGTAATCTGAACCTTTTGTAAGAGTTATTAAATGTTTAACATTTAATAATCCTTACATAAGTTTTAGCATGCATAAAATAGGTAAACTGATTTTATTGCAATAGAAATATGGGATTTGTTCTTTAAATTACAAAATTCACTAATGTCAGATCTATCTGACATTACTGATTCAGTAAATTAATAAAATGTAAACGTAAAATGAATAAATCATTAGTCAGCCCCAATGACGGTAAAATGAAGATGATTTAATACCTGCCCCAATGTAATGTTCATTATTAATCTTTTCTATTTTTAGAATCACGCTAGTAGTACGCAATGTATAAATAAAAAATGTCCTCAAATGTTGTTGCATTTACCAATAAACTTTATTTAATGTAATTTGGTAGTCGAAAATTACCAAATTTTTCTGTATGTTGCTGAATTACGCCTGCCACAATTATTAAAGTCAGAATTTTGTTGGTCCTCTAAACTTGCACTGGAGTTTGGCTTGGCGGACTGTTACAAAAATTCTCTGAAGAGGAGCGACCTCCATAATATATACAAATATTTTTATTTACATCCAAACTTGTGTCATTTTACTAAAATAAATTAACACAACTAACAATAAGTACAGAAAACATTTAAATTACAAGAAACATGCAAATAAATTATCCTTTGTTCATATGTTCACAATATGTTATATTCGAAATTGTTTTTCGAGTAAGTATTTTATCAAAATATCTATATTAACCATTGCATTTGCTGTTCAGTACTAGATTTGCAGATTGGTGCTTACAATTTTGTATTGCCTTTCTATATATATGGTAATAATAGTGATATACTAGAAAGCTCTTGATCTATGTTTAAAACTACTAACTTTTGTTCTGCGAATTCATCATGAATAAACAAGCTATCATAAGATTAATCGTTTTATATATAGTATTTCAATAATTAAAAGTATAGTTTATCAATAAAACTTTATTTTCATTACTACACACTGTGGTAATGAATGCCAATATGATAGTGGGTCACTAACAGATCTCGTTTAATTTTATAGAATAATAAAATGTTAGGAGATTTAAAAATATTATAAAGAAATTGTATGAAATAAATCCTTACACCTTTCCATGTAAATTTTTCTTGTTAGAACAAAAAATGCTTGTAAAATTCGGAGAGCATTCTAGTAATCTATATTAACCCATCTATATGTTTTACATCAGTCATAATTTTATTGCTGTGCATAAAATTTTCTACACTTTACGAAATCTTTGTTATCTCAGATTTCGATATTTGCAACGACGAAAGTTTTAAAACTCATTGACTCCTTATTCTGTACATACTCCATGTAATTTGGTTATTCAAAATCACTTAACATGTGTATGTATGTGTTTTGTGTCTTTTTTATACGTCGTGCAGTATATTGGCTATTATATAAAAATTTAGAGGGCATTTCATATTTATCCCAGGTGAATATGTAAATGTATATATATATACTATTATTTTTCCCGATCTTAGTTAATGTTGCTTAGCAACTAGAATGATTATTTTTCTTTATAACAAATTAATTTGATCTATTTTGTTATACCTGCAATTATTGTAAAAATATTTGAGGTAGTTCCAATAAAATAATTGTTCTGGAAGAAAATGTATAAATAGTATAATTTACGGTTTTAATTTAGTTAATTGATAATGTTATCATACAATATAAAATTTATAATTTACTAACAAAATATCTTAAAATTTGATACTATTGTGCAACCATATTTTTAAGGTTGTATTTTAATAACATGACTAAAATAAACTATTAGTTTTATAGATGTAGGAGACAATATTTAATTTTTTTAGATCTGTTAGTCTCCAGATAGATTTTTATTTATTGAATTATTTTTTTCTAAACACTTCGAATATAAAGCTCTGTAAATTATTTTATTAAAGATCATAATATATAAATATGCATATAGACAAAACTAAACACTAAACCAAATATTCAGTTTTCCAGCATTTAACTAATATGATATGATGCAGTACATGCAAAACAGGTTTAATTGTGAAGAATTAATAAAAATGTTTTATCATGAAGCATCCATGAAACATTAAGATAAATAAATAATAAGACAATTCCTGTTTAAACATGTTGTATTTTACACACCCCTCAGGCTAACTGGTATGTTGTAATATAACAAACTAACATTCCCATAGAAATATGAATGAAAATGAAATACGAATTTATAATAACTATTATCTAACACATTTATGCAGTGAATTATCATATCTGGATGGGGTGGTCGATTTACGCACTATTTGTATCTCGACCCTGTTAAAATAAATAAAAAAAAAGATAATACCAAAATGACATTACTTGAGTGTATTTGCTAAGATTTTTTTCCATAATTACAAACAGCGGTACAGATAAATTTACATTTAAAGTAACTAAAGTAACCTTTACAGATCACCTTACAAGTCAGTTTAAAATATTTATATTTAGTTGTATTTGATCATTTTATGTGAACTGGATTGATTATATTTCATTTGGAGGAATGTAGTTTGCAATGCTAACAAATATTAGTGTTGCCAAATACTTTTTTCAATATTATAATTAATCAACTGTTGTACTTTACTTTTTAGTTTTATGTTGGTCTTTGAGTTAGATGCTATGCAGACATTGTCCAGGGCAGTATTTATATACCAAATGGCTTAAATAGAGTTCTATAAAGTTTGTTAGTTAGTGATTTCATTGCTGAAGATGTCACCATGTTAGTAAGAAATGAAGAATATAATATTCATAATTCAAAAATAAAAGTTGCACAGTGCAATGTTAATATAGCGAAAAGTTCACTTTGTATTACTACAAATGAAATAACCCTATTTTGTTGCAATTGTTATTTTGCATTAATACTTAATTACGCTTAATTTTTGAATGTTTAGAAACGGCCTAATGCAACATTATTTTCTAATTTATTTGTAAGTACTCAAAGTACATTACGCGTCACATTCATTTATTTTTCACACTTACAACTTTTTATAAAAATTAACAATTTATTACATATCAAATCAATATGATCCATACTCAACAACACTTCTATTCAGATTATTATCATTCTGAACATTATTCAGAATGATAATAATCCTGGACACAATTCATGGCCGAAAATAAGTTATTTGTGGGAATTTTCTAAATATTAAGTTATTAGTTTTACAGCCCTACTTCATTTCTTTGTAATTAGATTTAGAAAAATTTGTGAATATTGGTGAAGGGGTTGGCATGTTGTTTTATTTGTAAATATACTAAAAGAAAATCTCTTGTGTAATGTACAAATGGATATATTTATGATTATACATACTATAAATATACAAACAGTGTAAAGTAAATATTTTTGTGACATGATGTATGGTTAAATGACATTAGTCAATGCATAAGCTATTTTCCATACAATATATATTATACAAGATATGCTCTCGGGGCTTCAC
The DNA here is from genome assembly GCA_029286865.1 of Teinopalpus imperialis. Lineage (NCBI taxonomy): Eukaryota > Metazoa > Arthropoda > Insecta > Lepidoptera > Papilionidae > Teinopalpus > Teinopalpus imperialis. The sequence goes on from JAGSMU010000005.1 coordinate 7,617,159, forward strand.
ACAATTCTTGCATCATGTCACTGAACAATCTAATAACATATCAACCGAACTCATTGAGTCATCAATCTCACAGGTTACCCAAATAAGCCACATTTTTACTATGTATTAGATACGCACAATCTATTGTATGATGAACATTGACATAAATCTGTCTCCTAATAGTTTGTGAATTATTTTTTCTAAACACTTCGAATATAAAGCTCTGTAAATTATTTTATTAAAGATCATAATATATAAATATGCATATAGACAAAACTAAACACTAAACCAAATATTCAGTTTTCCAGCATTTAACTAATATGATATGATGCAGTACATGCAAAACAGGTTTAATTGTGAAGAATTAATAAAAATGTTTTATCATGAAGCATCCATGAAACATTAAGATAAATAAATAATAAGACAATTCCTGTTTAAACATGTTGTATTTTACACACCCCTCAGGCTAACTGGTATGTTGTAATATAACAAACTAACATTCCCATAGAAATATGAATGAAAATGAAATACGAATTTATAATAACTATTATCTAACACATTTATGCAGTGAATTATCATATCTGGATGGGGTGGTCGATTTACGCACTATTTGTACCTCGACCCTGTTAAAATAAATAAAAAAAAAGATAATACCAAAATGACATTACTTGAGTGTATTTGCTAAGATTTTTTTCCATAATTACAAACAGCGGTACAGATAAATTTACATTTAAAGTAACTAAAGTAACCTTTACAGATCACCTTACAAGTCAGTTTAAAATATTTATATTTAGTTGTATTTGATCATTTTATGTGAACTGGATTGATTATATTTCATTTGGAGGAATGTAGTTTGCAATGCTAACAAATATTAGTGTTGCCAAATACTTTTTTCAATATTATAATTAATCAACTGTTGTACTTTACTTTTTAGTTTTATGTTGGTCTTTGAGTTAGATGCTATGCAGACATTGTCCAGGGCAGTATTTATATACCAAATGGCTTAAATAGAGTTCTATAAAGTTTGTTAGTTAGTGATTTCATTGCTGAAGATGTCACCATGTTAGTAAGAAATGAAGAATATGATATTCATAATTCAAAAATAAAAGTTGCACAGTGCAATGTTAATATAGCGAAAAGTTCACTTTGTATTACTACAAATGAAATAACCCTATTTTGTTGCAATTGTTATTTTGCATTAATACTTAATTACGCTTAATTTTGAATGTTTAGAAACGGCCTAATGCAACATTATTTTTCTAAACACTTCGAATATAAAGCTCTGTAAATTATTTTATTAAAGATCATAATATATAAATATGCATATAGACAAAACTAAACACTAAACCAAATATTCAGTTTTCCAGCATTTAACTAATATGATATGATGCAGTACATGCAAAACAGGTTTAATTGTGAAGAATTAATAAAAATGTTTTATCATGAAGCATCCATGAAACATTAAGATAAATAAATAATAAGACAATTCCTGTTTAAACATGTTGTATTTTACACACCCCTCAGGCTAACTGGTATGTTGTAATATAACAAACTAACATTCCCATAGAAATATGAATGAAAATGAAATACGAATTTATAATAACTATTATCTAACACATTTATGCAGTGAATTATCATATCTGGATGGGGTGGTCGATTTACGCACTATTTGTACCTCGACCCTGTTAAAATAAATAAAAAAAAAGATAATACCAAAATGACATTACTTGAGTGTATTTGCTAAGATTTTTTTCCATAATTACAAACAGCGGTACAGATAAATTTACATTTAAAGTAACTAAAGTAACCTTTACAGATCACCTTACAAGTCAGTTTAAAATATTTATATTTAGTTGTATTTGATCATTTTATGTGAACTGGATTGATTATATTTCATTTGGAGGAATGTAGTTTGCAATGCTAACAAATATTAGTGTTGCCAAATACTTTTTTCAATATTATAATTAATCAACTGTTGTACTTTACTTTTTAGTTTTATGTTGGTCTTTGAGTTAGATGCTATGCAGACATTGTCCAGGGCAGTATTTATATACCAAATGGCTTAAATAGAGTTCTATAAAGTTTGTTAGTTAGTGATTTCATTGCTGAAGATGTCACCATGTTAGTAAGAAATGAAGAATATGATATTCATAATTCAAAAATAAAAGTTGCACAGTGCAATGTTAATATAGCGAAAAGTTCACTTTGTATTACTACAAATGAAATAACCTTATTTTGTTGCAATTGTTATTTTGCATTAATACTTAATTACGCTTAATTTTTGAATGTTTAGAAACGGCCTAATGCAACATTATTTTCTAATTTATTTGTAAGTACTCAAAGTACATTACGCGTCACATTCATTTATTTTTCACACTTACAACTTTTTATAAAAATTAACAATTTATTACATATCAAATCAATATGATCCATACTCATTATTTACTCGAGAGATACAACATTTCTATTCAGATTATTATCATTCTGAACATTATTCAGAATGATAATAATCCTGGACACAATTCATGGCCGAAAATAAGTTATTTGTGGGAATTTTCTAAATATTAAGTTATTAGTTTTACAGCCCTACTTCATTTCTTTGTAATTAGATTTAGAAAAATTTGTGAATATTGGTGAAGGGGTTGGCATGTTGTTTTATTTGTAAATATACTAAAAGAAAATCTCTTGTGTAATGTACAAATGGATATATTTATGATTATACATACTATAAATATACAAACAGTGTAAAGTAAATATTTTTGTGACATGATGTATGGTTAAATGACATTAGTCAATGCATAAGCTATTTTCCATACAATATATATTATACAAGATATGCTCTCGGGGCTTCACACAATTCTTGCATCATGTCACTGAACGATCTAATAACATATCAACCGAACTCATTGAGTCATCAATCTCACAGGTTACCCAAATAAGCCACATTTTTACTATGTATTAGATACGCACAATCTATTGTATGATGAACATTGACATAAATCTGTCTCCCTAATAGTTTGTGAATTATTCACCTTTAATTTCAGTTTTTGTTATTTATTGAATTATAAATCTTAACCAGTGTTGTACTTTATATTTATGAAATTATAACACTACCTTGTATTTTGATATTAAATTTATATTATCATACTGAACAGTTTTGTTGAGATCATTGCTTTCATGAATTCATATAATTTCTTAACATGATTCGGATTTATTTTTATCTACCTCGACTTTGAAGTAAGAGATGAATTTTGGGTATAGGCGCATGGTGATGTATTAAATAAGTGTATTTTAATTCTATTTCTGCAGTGCGACTGATTTTGATTTATAATCGCCTATGTGCCCTAACCTAATTGGCATTTTGTAACCTATCACTGTCCTTTTCTATACTAAGAATCAAGGCTTGAAAGCCTAATGTGTAAGGTGCGATAATGTTTACGCTTTACCAATTTGGACAATAAGAAATGTTAGTTACCAATTGTCTGCCAGATCCGCCATGTTTGTCAGCATAAGGGTTCCCATCGAATGGAGTGAACTTATATGCATACAAGTGTGGCGGAAGTAAAGCGCACGATAAATATCTTTGCCATGTTATATTTCTGTATATAGTTACAAATTGTACATACTATGTATGTGTAGGACTGTAGATTGTTTCACATTGTTAGTCTTAAGACATTGTAAATGTAACATGGAATAAACGGATGTTTCGTATTTTCTATATGTGAATTAATGCTGCAAATTATTATTTTTCCAATTGCATAAATAGCAGCAGCTAGACATGTTACTATTATCATACTTGACTTTGGATATACTACTATTACTGACTTAATTTTGTGCAATTGTCTCTATCTAATATTTGTTACTGCGGCTATGATTCACTATAAGTTTCAAAAATATAACTAACTGTCAAAAATCGATACATCAAAAATATAACTTAACTGTCAAAAATCGATACATCAAAAATATAACTTAACTGTCAAAAATCGATACATCAAAAATATAACTTAACTGTCAAAAATCGATAGATCAAAATGTAAGCATTAGCATTATCATTTATTATTAAAGGTGAATATTACAACTTATTTGGATTCCATATCATTCAGCCAACTATTTAATTTACTTTATGTATATACGATATATATATTAAGTAGTTTCTTTAAATCATAACGAGCGTTTTACTACAAACTCGATTTATTTCATGAATAATAAATATAATTAATTTTGTATTTGTGAGTCGCGTTGTGTAAAAATATATTTTACGATAGTTTAATTATTTCTCCTTGCGGGTAGTCTTTTTGGCCTTTTCCTATTTGTAAGACGGCAATTCCTGTTGGTAACCTACCTATAGTTTTAACAAGAGTTTTGTTTGTATAACTTATTAAAGCGACAATGTACTGTAGACTTGTTAGAATTGGGTGTTATTTAAAGTTAGAAAACTCAAGGTATGAAGCGAAATTTGTGCCTAAATATATCTAGTACTTAATTATTCCACATATTAAACAAACCATTTTATTGTAATTAAATTTTAAATCCAAAACTCTTACGAGAATACGAAATTACTTTCCGCTTTTTCAGAATAGTAATGTTGAGCCTATTATAATTTTCTGTTTCAATAGTGCAATAAGTGAATTTTATCCATTGAATGGTGTTTGTTTTAGCAAGTTTGTAGTTTTTAATTTATGATTTGCGATAGGGCTGTAAATTAAGATAAAATAGTTCTGTTAGAGAAATAAAAAAAATGTCCATAATGTGCACAATGCGCTATGGATATATTATGTTGTGCTCTGGTGAGTGTGTACAACCAGCAAGACTGTCAATTGCTGTAGATATCTCCTTTTATGATAGTTAAACGATATAGTATTTTTATTAGACAAAAATACAATAAATGTGTGAAGTCCAATTTATGTATTTCATTTTATTTTTATTGTTACGCTGGGGCTTGCCTTAGTCCGTCAAACGCTCACAAATGACCACCTCGAAATAGCAGGATAACGCTAGTGTGTAAATAATATACTTTAATCAATCTTATTTCCCTCCTATATCAAAGGTTGCTGGAGCGGGGATAATATAGTAATTATACGTAGGCGGGTTGCTAAGATTAGACGTGGAGAGCGAGATATATAACTAGTCTGGCCATAAATACTGTTACATACAAACCTGCTTTTTCAACTTTTTGATTATTTTGAATTTGGAACACATATATTATTTTAAAAACTTCTTCGATTTTGCGCCATTTCACATATTTTTTCGTGTTCATTATCAAATTACAATATGGAATGCGGTGTTAAAACAAATAGGATTGCAGTGATCGCCTTGCACAAAGTGGGTATGGAGCCGTCGGTCACTTCAAAAGCTTGATGAAAGAGAATGAGAATTCCCGCTAGGACTCTGTCGCGTATTATAAAACAAGACCTGAAGCTCGGTGTTTATCGTCGATATACAGGACATGCCCTAAATCAATCTTTACAATTAAAGAAAGTGGATCGATTAAAACGCCTTCTGTCGCGATACGCAGGTGAAAGGCACAGAAATATCCTCATTACTGATGACAAAATGTTCACGATTGAAGAACACTACAATAAGCAAAATGATAAAGTGTACGCTCACAGTTCTAAAGAAGCCGCTCAAGTGGTCGGAAAGGTACAACGTGGTCATCCCGCGTCAGTGATGGTTTGGTGGGGTGTCTTATCAAGGAGTCGCAAAACATTTTTGTGAAAAAGGAGTGAAAAATTCAGCCAAAGTGTATCAAGATACAGTCTTGGATCAAATTTGGTTGTTTATTTTTTTGCTGATACTAATAAATATGTAGGTATAAATTTTAATAATATTACATTATTTCATTAAAAAAAAAATGCATTTTCATTTGTAACAGAACATATGGCCGGACTAGGTATACTCTTTATATGTACCATGTGTACCAATAACTACCGTCATGCTAGGTCCATATACCTAACCTTGGACAGCAAATAGATGTCACCATCCATTCTCCATTCTGGAGAATTCTCAGATGGAACTTCGGTGGCAAAGAGCGAAAGCTGAGAAAAAGAGAACTACAAATAACTAGTTCACGGACTTCTGATCCACGAGCCCTGAGATAGATGAATGAGGGTCTGGCACGATAGCCTTATCAGCAAGCTTCCAGCGTATGGCATTTATCCTGGCTTGATCACCTGGACAACTGACTTCCTGAAGGAGCGGTCTCTGGGAGTAGTCATAGATGGCTGCTCGTCTGAGACAATGGCGATAAACGCTGGAGTTCCTTAGGGGTTTGTTCTCTCTGCCACTCTGTTTCTGCTGCATATTAATGATCTGCTGAAACACGGTATCTTTGGGTATGCAGACGATAATTGACAGAATCGGCGCGGCTACCTTTCTTGGGCACGGTTGCACATTCGCAAACTTCCAGGACTTAGGCATAATTGCGGTTTTTAAGGAGAGACGGTACAGGCGTGATGAGACTACTCGGGAGCACAAGACTTCAGAACTTCGCTTGTTTAGTACTACCCAGGGGGCACGTGTAGGGTAACAAAATTCAAGTATTTCCTACGGACGCAAGCAACTTCACCCCCCATCGATGTAAAGATGAAGCTCGCTCTGGTCAACCTGTTGCAGATAAAGTCGATGCCGTTTTTGACAAAGTGGAGCAAGATCGGCATATGAATAGTTACGTCATAGTAGAAGTGCTAGGGGTTGTCCAAGAAACAATTTTGACCCATACGAAAAAGTCTGAGAATTTACATAAAAATTTGATATTTGGGTGCCAAACGAGTTCACTGAAAGAAAGAAACCTTATAAATCGTGTACTCATTTGCGATTGTCTATTGAAACGTAATGAAACCGAATCATTTTTAAAAAGATTAATTACTGGTGACGAAAAGTGGATAACCAACGTCAAGAAAGTGCGAAAGAGATAATTGGTCAAAGGACAGTCAAGCTCCACAGACTATAGCGAAACAGGAAGGGTAGTTATAATGCATCGACCATATAGCCTCAAACCTTGCACCCTTTGATTTTGACTGTTTATTGGTCTCTTCAGAATTCTATAAGTAGTATTAGGTTAACATCAAGAGAGGACTGTCAAAACTACTAGTTGGAGTTTTTTTTATCAGTAGTCCCTAAATTTCTACAACAATGGGATTATGTCACTTTCTATAAAATGGCATCAAGTTATCAAACAAAATGGTACATATATATTTATTATAATTAAATGTAGATAAACTATGCTAAAAAATCCGAAAAAAGTATATAATACTTTTTCCTTGATATATAGATATATACAATTGCATTACAACTCGTTGGTTTTACGGGTCTGGGTTTGTTTTTCAGTGCATCTTAACTTACTTCTTTTATGTGTGTTTTAAAGTAAGAAACGAGGTATCGGGGCCATAACATAGCCTACTTTTTTCATTTAATATCTCTACATTTCTTATAAAACTAAATTTAATGGAGGATGACCACACACGTAACTCGCATATACTGTAAAGTACATTCCACATTCATCGATTTGCAAAATTTTAGGTAAGTTTATTATTTGAAGAAATGTATAAACCAAGAATAGTAAGGAAAATCAGTAATGTGGCTCTACAAGTCAAAGAATAGGTACGGTACAAAATACATTTTATAGAGTGTGGATGAGTAATATAATTTAATTTCCATGTCCTCATCCCAATTCGGGAGATCAAGAGGACTTTCCATTTGTCCCATATTCTTCTCATGGCGACGGTAATATTGCGTACAGTACGACTTGAATAACTTGCCTAGTTATGCAGATTATTCAAGTCTTAGTTTAGCAGTCTTTTGTCCAAATACATATTACATATATATATATATATATGTATATATATATATATATACATATATATATATATATATATATATATATATATATATATATATATATATATATATATATATATAAATGTACAAGAGTGCCAGTGTTAACAAATTAGTCTTAATTCTAGGAAACTTGGGGCAATTGTGTCATTATTTTTGACTGTCATTCAGATATGTTATTTGGGGTTATGGTTCCGAAAAATGGTTACCGTTTAACCAAATTTGTAGGTTTTCTTAAAATGCCCATAATTTTCAAACTGCATGATAGATTTTTTTCTGATTTTTCTCATGATGATTACGATCAATCTTGTTACCCCGTTTCGTCTTGACGTCGAGTTCTGGGACCCCTGTATATATATAACGGACCACGGCGATTCGTCCGGTTATTACCAGATAACAACTACGCTATGCATTTATATATCATCTTTCGTTCCATATGTAGTAAAACAATTTAGTGATCACTGATCACGCACTGTTTTTTCTATTCTATGTTCTTCTAGTAGCGTATATAGTTTTTAGATATTCTACCTGAAAATATAATGTTTTGTTTCATGGATAAAGTAAAAATAAAGAATTTAACTTATGATTGCGCAACTCAATTATTTATTGTTAGCCGTATCAAAGTAAAAGTGAGTTAAATTTATTGAAAGGCACGTAGCTATACGCACGACAACATAATCATATTAAATAAATTCTGATTTCGTATTCTAAGAAATTATGTCGTCCTTTTCTCGGCTTTGCTCGTTTTAGATAAGAATGATAGCTCACGACTTCCGCCGGTACTAAATAATTGCACAATACATAAAGTTTGTGCTCACCCAAACTCACTTAAGGTAATGTGTTAGATCATAGAGTCCGTCAAGTTTCAAATCTTTGGGAGGCCATGAAATGTACTGTAATGGCCATGAATGTCTTGGGTCCCGTCGTAATCGGGTAATTAACTTAGTCTTTCAGCTCCTAATTTATTCTGGTAAACCGAAGTAGAGTTTACTTTGTTTACAGTTTATTTTAATTTTGTTTTCTAATCTCAATCTCGCAGGCGGGTTTTCGATTTTATTCATTATTTATTTTATTACTTGTTCATTCGACAACCTAGTGTTCAGAGTACCTAAATGACTCGCGGGAGTTGGGCATGATTCTCCTCCCCTTCCGAGTGCGATTGACCAGGTTCGCACTTCCCTCTGAGGGTTCCCCTTGGATCGCGCCCTCGGTTGTCGTCGACTTTCTTCGTCCACAAGGGTCCGACCCCGCGCTGCGGTAATGGAGCAGCAGTCTTCGTGCCAGCGTTGTCTGCCTTACTCAGCGGGCTCCCGCTCGTTAGTCTTATTCGACACACAACCACACAAAAAAAAGGTTATGGTTCTCTGACAAGATCAAGTACTTCTTTACCAACAACCGAATCTAAAATATTATCATGATGATAATATCCTCCTAGTTATGACGTCATCTGGGCAGGATATATTATAATGCCGTAAGTCTTTGCGCAAACGTAGAGAAACTCACTTATCGACAGCTTCTCTTGTTAAATACGAGTACTACACTCTTAGACTCGAAAACCAGCAATTTGTTATACACAAATGTTGTTTCTCAGCTCGGAATCGAACACAAACCCCGTGACACAGCAGTCAGGTACTCTATACACTACGTCACTTTATTAATTATTTATTTTTACACCGATATTGAAGTCAGCATTCGAGTTCGTGCAAATGTTCACCTCACGAATGTTCTGGCGACATGTGTAGCCACAATGACGCCAATAATGTTGCCAGAATATCATACTAATGTTAAATAAGTGCCTATAATGTTACCTATAATGAGTGATAGGAAGCAATGGTAAGTAATATTAAGGATATATGTTAATAGTGTGTACATACGTGAGACTTTAACTTAAAGAATGAACTTACTCTTATTATTAGATGTTTATAAAAGTATATAGGATAGTTTGCTTACTGGGGCGTGGCAGACTGCCTTACGACTTTTTTGAAATATGACCCACGGTTCAGAATTAAAACCACAACGTCAACGTTATTCGGTCTTACTCATGACTTACTAGCTACTCTTAGCTGCTAGGTCAGGCATGCTTAAGGAGAAGACAGCCAAAAATAATAAATATTTCTTTAAGTGAATAAGCCACAACATATGTTAACCAGCAATAGAAACCAAGGCCTGCGAGAGTAATAGCTGATTGTTGATATTTATGAATTGATCAAGCCATATATTATTAAAACCAAACCAATTACTGGAAATAAGGCGTTCTATCTTATCCTGCAGGGTTGATAATGCACAAAAATTACATAGATCCATTTGAAATAAATTTCACAGGTTAAAAAAGCCCTAGGACTAGACGATCTATAAAAAAATATCTAACACATTACTTATAACTTAGTTCGAGTGATGTAACACATCGTATAAACTATAATGAATAGGCTCTTTATAGGCTTTGATATGTTATTCTGTCCGGAAAACTTTACACCGAAAGCAGCTGTTGTCCCTTCGTGACAGGGGAGTTATAAGCGCGGGAAATTGGCTTTGGCAGACAGTTGTGCTTCAAACTGCGTTCGCGTCACGTCGCACGCTATTTTTCTTACATATCTTGTATTCTGCTCTTGTATTATATTTGTGATCGTGCGTTATTTTAAATGAAAAAAAAAGACAAAACATTTATGTTAGTTATGCTTAAATGTTATTAACTGTTTCATTTATTTTTTAAATATTTTTGTTTGGATCCAATGATGCATTTTATTCTATCGACAATCGTGTTGGCAATTTTTCAAGGTATGTATTTAATCATTTTGATAGTATACATTAAAATAGTACCCCCATCAACCCTCATGTATCAACAACATGTTAAATCATGTTTATTTTCATAGATTTAATATTTTTATATTAAGTTATTCTTGCGTTTAAATAATACTTGAATTTTTTTTCTCTGGAGACAATTTTTAACAATTATATTTTAATAATAATATACCTAAAACAAAAAGACGATTAACTAGTTATTCCCATATTGCAATTATTTGTTTAATTTTCCCATATAACAAAATGATAATATATTTTACCACTATTTATCTTATATTAATATTAATATATTATAACGTAATAGTCAAGTGAAGTTAAAATAATTGTCGGTATCTAGGAATAGGATCGGAGAAAGTGGAAATAAGGAAATTAGCATTGGGTTGGTTTAGATTGCGCAGTTCAACGAAATCGCTGTGCTTATTGTTCTGCTTCAGAGAAAATGGACCAAAAAGTTTTTAACGGTATTATCGGTTTAATAATGTTTTCTAGACGTATCCCTTCATTGCATTCCGTGAACCTTCTTTCGATTTTATTTTACATGCATTTTATTGGACTTGGGAAAGAGACGAGTGAGTGACGATGTATTCGACTGAATTCTTACAGCGCTATATGTATTCTACCCGGTTGATATTATCTTCTAATATAGAAAAATATCGCCATGGACGATATCGACCAGGATATAATTTGGAGATATTTTTCTCGAAGAAACTATTTAATAACAGTAATAAGCATCAATAGTCTAATAGTTTAAACTTTTGATCGTAGTTTCGAATCCGTCATTGGACTATCGTAGTAAACCATCTCCTAGCACAGGCATGTTAGCTAAGTTAGAGTGGTTCACTGGAATGTCAGCCAGTCTACAAAGTATTGCGTGAATTAATTTAAAAAATGTATACATTTAAGTTTGAGTGTGAATACGTTGACAGCTTGACAAATAAAAAAAAAACAACGTACATCACGACAGAATTTAAAATTTCATCCACATCATCTCGATGGTTGGCAATCCACCGCTGTGCGCTTCACGCGAAATTTCCTGCAACGCACAACTACTCTGTGGAATCGGCTGTCGCCTGCGGTGTTTCCGAACCGATACGACTTAGGGACCTTCAAGAAAAGAACCTACACCTTCCATAAAGGCCGGCAACGCATTTGCGACTCCTTTGGTGTTGCGGATGTTCATGAGCGACCATTAGATGCTCGTATGCCGCCTATACTACAAAAAAAAAACTTTTTATTACTCCAACGTCAATAGAGAAAAATATTTTATTTCATAATTATATATATATATATAAAAAATATTAATAACGTCCTTCGTAAATTATATCAAATTTTACCTTACCGTCGTAATTTTTTTTTTAAATTAATAAAATAACTAAAATCGATGTCTTCTATTCTTTATCTTTTTTCCATTGCTCACACTTTTTGACATCTGTTGTTGATGGTTAGAGACAACTGCGGCCCGCAAAACACTTATTCTCAACAAGAATATGCGTTGTCACCCCTCAGGATTGAAGATAGAAGATGGAATGCCATGTTTCTAATAATTTGGTTCCCTACACCCACCATACAAAATATAGTTTTTATTTTACGCTGGTGTCCTATGAAGGCATCGACCCATTTATGCAGCATCTAAATCATATAGTTTCTAGCTGAAAGGATGCGTACCATGTCAGTTCTCGGGGACAGTGGTAGAGCTACGCTGCAGTTTGTTTCTAACTGCAGAATAATTGGTCTACTCGACCGGGGTAGGACACGTCCTCACAGAATACCAGCGTAAAATAGCAGCAGTAAGCTGCTGTGTTTCACCTGGAGAGTGAAGGGATCCGGAGACCTCAATTACTGGTGACAAGGCATTCCATCTCAGTCCTCAAGGGTGACAACGCATCTGTCTTATGATGATTCCCTTGTCAAGGATGAATGTAGATGTCATGGGCCGCAGGAATGTGCAGGTATGTGTGAACTGTGCGCTCATTTGTTCCTCACAATGAAAAAAAAATGGGATTGCAATGCATGCGCATCCTGAATCTTTGTCGAGGATAGGTGTAGGCATTTAAAGACCGCAGTCTTCCCAGCATCACGTGAACTATGTACATGTATATTGTAAAAAAAATAGAAGAGTCCTATTTCAAATAATAAACAAAATCAATTTGTGAATAACGTCCTATTGTTTTACCCATTTCGATTGTTGAATTACCATTATTTTCTAGCGTACGTACAATGTCTAATATCATGAAATGAAACATGATACTTTGTCTGACGTTACGTGGATATAACAATTTACAGTAGAGATTTTATCTGTGAGATTCTCTGTTTTAAGAACAGCAGTGAGAAATACAAAATGTGGGAAAAATCTAAAGACAATTAGAATTCGCGAATATATCTAATGCAATTCAATGTTTTTATCGGTTTTTTTTTATATTCAAATATCATCGCTGGCATTTCAAATAATTTAAAGCTATTTAAATAATCCGGTAATATAAAATAAAGGTAAAGTTATTCGCATATAACCAAACGTAAAAATATATATTTTTTTTAAACGAAATCTATTAAATTAACACATTAACAAGAATTCCGTTAACCACTCGGGCTTCTGTCGATGAGGGTTCTAGACATTATTGTCAATATCCATATTTTAATTATTGAAAGATAGCAATTGGAATATAATAAGATAGTCTATAGTTAATTTTATTCCTATTTATATCTTATTCTATTCTAAAACTGATACAGATAGAAAATTTTAAGATGTGCCATTGGTTTTTATGAAATAATTTTAATGCGTGCGTCATTTCATTTTCAAATTAACCGTGCGTTCAAATTGCTTATTTCTCTTCTTCTTTGAACTCGAGGTCCCTTAATCTCTGCTTATTAGGGATATTTTTTATTTATTTCTTAGACATGAAGATATCCTCCTGATGTTTTTCTTAACCACGGAGCAACAAATCTGCACTTAAAATTGTAATCAACAGTTTTAATGGTGTTGCAACAGGGGATGGAACTCGGTTTCCTCGCGAACAGTGTAAGTACTCCATTCTATATCTGAGTAAGAAAATAGAACCTTCTAAACATTTGATTTAAACGGTTAGATGAGTTAATTCATATAATATTCAATTACAAAAAGTAATATAAAATATTTACTAAAAGAGATTTTTATTTCCGTTTACTGATGAGTAATTTAAGGGTGATCTGAAGAATAGATTGTTCTTTCTTAATTCACTTTTTAGTACAAAATAGATAAATGCCATAAGATCAAAATTTTATTCGATTGCCGCAATAGTTATGACCCAAGTAAAGTTTTCTCTTCAGTGGCCATGAAAATATAAATTACGTCCGTGAAAACAAAACTTGCGCGGCATTTGGTCCGTTTCACAACCAATAATAGATTAAGAATGAAACTTTTAAATTGATCCGGACATGTGACGGTAAATATGTTGGCCGTTACTATCACGTAACAAATTTATGTCCGCGGCTTTATATGCTAGTAATATTTACATATTGCAGTCTCCACATTCCCATTTCTCAGTTTTTAAATAATATGTAAGATAAATAATCGTATCAAAACCCGTCAAGAAGTCGTCATTCCATGTATACAGATATGGGTCAATTACTATTTAATAATGAATTAATACATTATTATTGAGGAAACAGTTTCAAGTGTTTATTTCCCGCTAGAGCGGAAATATGTACTAGGAAATTGATCCATTTCTTTGCCACATCATTTGTAGTTATCAAAGCTATTATGAATCACATTACTTCAGTTTCAATGGACTATTGATGGTTGCACATTATCCGGTTGTTAAGTACCGCTACATGCATAGCATACAAATATCTTGATATGTAAAATAATATTGGAATTAGTACTTTGTGAGTTTTTTTTATACGATCTAGTTATGATTATGTTCACCAGTTCACCTAATGGAAATTGCTTCCTACGGCTCACGACACCTACACCCATTCTAAATACGGAATCAAGATGAAAATGCATTGTCACCGCTTGAGTTCTTTTGCGTACAATATAAAACCAAAGGATAAATTGTTTTCTACGCTTGTATTCTGTGACAACGTGTTCCTCGATCGATCAAATCAATTTATATAACAGTTAGTTACCAACTGCAGCGTGGATTGATATGTCAATACGTTTTTATAATGTAACCACTGTACGTTAAGTTTTTACAATCGCCTTGACAAAACGGTAAAAACAAAAAAAATCTATTGCCTTTTGTAGCTATAGAAGTGTGAAGTACAAAACTATAGAACGGGTATAGACAATTTTACCTCGCCTTTGTACATGATACTTAAACGTTCGATGTAGGCCAAAGTTATTAAGTATAATGCATCTTTGTGAAGTTTAAATTTTGGATAAAACTGATAAAGATGTCGATGGCATCACGAACGTAAACATTATCTGACTTATAATTATTTTCCCACAAATAGCCACACGGTACAAACATGGACATATTGTTTCCTAACCACCCCCGACAATCGCAACATTAATTTATTCTTATTACCAAATCATGGCAACTTTGCAGAATATTATACTGTCGTAAGTAAACATTGATTGTCCTTGCCTTTCCTTATCTGATTAGCCTACGTGATTAAGCTGGAGGAAGAGGATAATTACAGTTATGTCAATAATCGTTTGTGGCACATAAATATTGACTTCGATCGAGAATTGTGCCCGGAACAAGATATAGACCTCCTATTGGAGGTCTAGGAGGATTAACCGTAACTACAAACGTTAAATAACATCATAGAGTTGTGTTTTGTATAGAGTATGTAGAGATCCGGAGATCCAGAGATCCAATTACAGGTGAAGAGGCATGCTAAATCACCCCTCAGGGTTGATAACTCTTGAATATTAGCGTGTGTAGGTGCACAGTTAGTTCATGTTCATCAATGCAGTTGATTCATTACGTGTCGATTAATGTCGGTTACAATATAAAATTTACATAACAAGTTTATGTCAATACTCAAATAAGTACAACATGCATCCTTTCACCTTCCCTAAAACATACAATCGATAGTGGGTGTAATGACCCAAGGCATATTTTTCTATTTTGTTTATCACAAGTTACGCAATTAATATTATGGTCATTTAAACTTTTAAATCAAGTCAATCTAGACATGGATTAAACGATTTTTACAATAAATAAGATTAAGGAGAGAGATAGAGAGATAAAAAAATACTTGAAACAAACATACATATTAAGTTTAGACATTTTATTTTGGACTTTGTTCGCGTAGGCTACGGGATGCATGGTATGCCTCATGTAAAGCAAACCTTTTTTTAGAATTTTTAAAGGGAACAATTCCGTCATACATTATTTTTGTGTAACTTTAACCGTTTACACAGCACACTCAACGTATAATTCTTAACCTTTTTTTTTTGATTTGACATTTTTCATTCATGCTCCGCTCTTATTGGTCGTAGCGTGATACTCTAAAGCCTATAGCCTTCCTTGATGAATGGACTATCTAACACAAAATGATTTTTCTAATTCTATCCAGCAGTTCCTGAGATTAGCACGTTCAACCAAACAAACTCTTCAGCTTTATAATATTAGTATAGTATAGATTACTTTTTTATAAATACGTTCTGTGGTAAAGGTCACAAATCAATCAGTATTGGGGTTGAAGTAGATAGGCTATGATCATAGGATAGGAATGATAAAATTTGATTATCCTGACATTAAAGTATCTTTTTATTTCATATAACTTCAAGTAATTGAATACACATTTCTACAAAGGTTATGGTAATTCTTAACGGTTCATACGTAGAATATTTACGGAAAAGTTCTTCGGCAAATGTTTCTTCCTAGAATCTGAATTGCTTACTTAGGCTTTACCTTACCTAATCTTTTAACTTTATATAACAGAATAAACAAAACACGTGGTGTTTTTAGATTTTTTGATGATGAAGCCCTGACATGTGCCTGAACGACCGTAGACTAAATACCCGCATGCAGCCATCACAAGCATATGTCGATTAATACTTCTTTTGGAAAAAACGTTAAAGATGTAGACATGTATATTTTCATGGTACTACACTGTTAAAGTGTATATTATACACGGTAATATCGTAGTGACAAAACTTGTAAATAATATATTCATATAATTTTACTACAAGGTCCCATCATCAATTTTAATTTGAATATCTTGTTCAAAAACGACATTTTCTATTAATATGTCGTCTTTTTATAAATTGTTATTACTGGTAATTTCCAAGATTAAGATTTTTTGACTACAGGCATATTTAGGAGTATTAAATTCTATGTATTGCCATTTAATAACTTTTACGCAATCAACAAATATATTAAAAACTGCGTAACCTGATCTTTTGTTTAGCAAACCGATAAAAAAATATCTCTTTAGGTATAAGGAGATATAAATAATTCATATCCTTAAGAAATTAATAGACTCGAAAGTTGAATATAAACATGTAAATTAGGAGAGATTTATCGAACATGGCAATTTATTTGCTGGTGAAGAATAAATATTTTATTATTTTTATGCAATTAAAAGTTTAGTTATAATACTTTTTGTCCATAAACTATTTCAAATATACCTTTATAGATAAGTACTTAGAATTAGTACTATAATATATGTATCTATATAGCATCAAGTAAACAATAAAACGTAAAGTTAATTGAGTGTAGCAATAATTTCTTATGAGAAATACCTGGTACTGCTTGATGATCACTAATAGTCGAACAAAAGGGAGAATCCATTAAATATTCGTATAAATATAAATTTGACTTATTCAGTAATAAATATTACGATTTTTATGTCGTAGAATATGGTATAACGTAGTATTCAATTATAACATCAAATGTTTTAAAGGAATTTCTCTGCTGCGCGTGTATGTATATTTGAAAAAAGTATTTATGGCACTTGGACCGCAACCAATTAAAACTAGCAATAAATTATGTTTGTATTGCACTGAATACAAAGATAATGTCTAATGTTACGAGATAGTATAATTGACATACAATACAATATAAATAAGATATATGTACATCTACAGTGGTAGAGCTATGCTGCAGTTTTTTCATAGCTGCAGAATGAATAAGTCCGCTGCAGGTCAGCGAACCACGGTAGGACAGAGCCCTCACAGAATACCAGCGTAAACAAGCAGCAAAATGATGCTGTGTTTCGTCCGCTGAATCCAGGGATCCGGAGATCTTTATTACTAGTGACGAGACACTCCATCTCAGTCCTCAAGGGTGACAATTCATCTGCATTATGATTCCTTGTCAAGGATGAACGTAGATTGCATGGGCCACGGGAATCACTTACCATCAGGTGAATTGTGTTCGTTACCCTCAATGTAATAAAAAATAATACATATAGATAATATAATTACTTTTAGAATAGTTTTAGATGTAAATTCTATCTTAATCCTAAGGACGTATCTGCATCCTACATCCTTAACGAAAGTGATTGTGGGATGTGGGAATCACTTATATAATTCAAACATTGCTGACAAATGTTGCAATCCGAAATGCTGTAAGTATGAATCAAAATTGAAAGTAAAATCTCAACATATGATATAATCTATTATACTATGTGGCAACAGTGTGGAAGCCAATAAAGTGTTTATTGCACAAAAGAAATCTTGTTGAGCTATTTGTAATGTTCCACGTTATACATCATGCAGACTATTATTTAAAGCATATCATCTTGCCACTGCCCAATAAATATATTCTAGAATTAGCATATAGAAAACAAGAAGAGAATAGATGTCGCTCACACGAGTACTAGATTCCCAGACATATTAATAATAGATGATATGCCGCGATAAAGCGAAAGGGTTTCAAAAAACTGGATGGGAAAACTACTGTTTAATACCGTAAATTATAAAAGTATTGCCACTACACAAATTTAAAAAGACACTACCAGTGGCTCTTAAAATACAAATTCTATAATTTATAGAAAATAAAGAAAATGACTAGATAAAATAATTCATTTTATAGGTTAATGAGTAAATAAAATGAAAAAAATATATATATATTTTTTTTAATGTAATAATAATAATTTCACAAAATAAAAATATATTTTTTTTAATTAATTGTTTGTGAATAGATATTGTGTTGTGTAATAAAATTTGCATGCTATTATTAATGACCGAGCCTGGGATCCGGACATATGTGATCGTCTTTGACATGACCAGATCAAAAGTAAAGAAACTATTAGAATTATACGATGATTCAGTTAAGCCCTGTTAAAAAAAAAACGAAAAAATAAATATGGAGATGTAGCTGATTTAATGTATGACTTTTTGTGACAGTTGTGATAGTATTAATAAAGGTATTTTTAAATATTCATTATGAATATCGTCGACAAGACCACCTGAGCACCATTTGTGACTATTTGTCAGTATATATCTATAAATAGATAACAGAGTTCTATTACTTGCACGCAATAAGTCAGAGAGAGGAATAGATAACAAGAGCATTTTACATCGAAGTATGGATGACAATATTTAATATTATATATATAATGTATGATAGGAATTGTATCAGAAATTTTAGTGAAAAACGATCCAAATGTGCAATATCAGTATGATACTATTTTAATTGAGCAATTTTTGAGCGTTGTCCTTCTTCATAAACCACGCCCTCAGAAGATATCAGAATAAAATAGAAGCATAACGTGGCTGTGTTTCTTGTGGTGTATAATTGTGGAATAGGGGTCTGGCACACGGTCGTCGCTTGAACGAAGATATTTAAAATAATGTGTTTAAATTCTTCCATATTGTATTTGTATTTACAGTGGTCGTAAAATTAAGGTGTTTGAACATGAATTGTTTTTTGAGACTCATATTTGTGCGTGGAATATATACCATACTCCAACATCTTGTTGTGATGTTTTAATAGAGAAAAAAAGTCTATGTTTTTTTTTTCAAACACACCAAACTACTTTTCAATCGATTCATTTAATTTTTGGATTAATATTATTTTCAATTCAGTCATTTAATAAGTGATCTATGACTTCTGAATAAAACCTGGTTGCTGTTAAGGTGGCATTCTGTACCAGTCCCCAGGGGTGACTATACACATTTTGAATCTTTGCTCCGGATGGATGATACTGATGCATATATGTTATATATAATATATGTTTAGTCAGTGCATCAGCTTAATGCATAAGAAATAATAATAAAAATTCCTACGAACAAAGCCAAGGGTACAACTGGTATAAAATAAAATACAACCGGTACTAATTATCAACCTATTAGTTTGGCATAGAGTTTATGCTTGTTTATTTCATCGTTATATTTTTAATATTTTTATATGTTAGCCACAAGAGCGGACAAAGAAAATACAAAAAAGCCACATAACTCATTTGAACAAATATAATTAAAGAAGCATTGCCAAGTATCTACTTGAGCAAAAAAACAAGTCTCTAGTCACGAGTCCGCTGTTAACTGAAAACAATCTTCACGATCTTAATTTAACAACAATGTTAAGTTGTTCCGCTTTCCCTTTTACAACCGTCAAATTAAAAAAAAAATAACAAAAAAACCGACTTTGTTTTAGTCGAGTAAGTACGAACCTACCTACGAACACGACATTTATAAATTGAATAAAAAACAAGTGTTAATTTAAATGAAGCCCATATCTTTTTGTTTTATTTAAACAACTACTAGTCAACTATTCATCATTTTAGTAATTATCAACAAATAGGTTGAAAAGGTGAAAAACAAATATTCAACCAAAGTTAATAATTCTTGATGGGACCAACTTGAGAGATTCTCCTACCGAATACCGAGAACGGCGTAAATCGCCTCAACAATTTCGGAAAAATCGAAAAAAAAAAACCAATTGAATTGATAGCCTTTTCTGAAATCTGTAAATTTAATGATAATTTACAAGTTTCTTTTGGAATCTTAAAATCTTCATGTTTATTTTTTTATTATTTATTGAATTTCTTAGGCCTCATCAAGTTTGAAGATTACTTGTAATCAATCTGCAACGCTCGGTAGGTTAGTTGATTGGGTATTTTGGGTGTAAAATATTTAAGATTGTCGTTCCGTCCTAATTTAAATTCTTTAGTTATTGAACACACTTTGAGCTTATTACGTGACAAACTCTTCTCCTTTTAAAATGAAACGATTTGCTTAATAAAAACATCATGCTTACTTTCTCCGATAACGAAAAAATATACTATGAACTATATATTTTTTTTAATATTATTATATATACACATATTTTTAGATTTATTTACTATAATTATATATTATACTTTAACTTATACCCAGGATTTACTATACCGTTTTAAACGTAAATATAAAATATGTCATGATATATTTTTTACTATTAACTTAAATTTGTTAACATGTTGTTTGATAACGGCTTGAAATAAATAGTTTGATAGGTGTATATGAAATTCTATCTTCATTCTATTCGTCATCGTAGCTTATCATGATTCCTCTATGATAGTATTCCCATATACCTTATTATATATTCATAAAAATAAAATTGTCCTAAATACCAAAAGAATATTGGTATCTTAAATATTGGGTTATGTGATTCAGATTATGCAGTAACATAAAAAGTAAGTTTGTAGTAAATTTTAATTATAATTATCTGTTTTACGGAGTGTTTCTAGAGTAAAAATAGCATATTAGATATTGTAATAATATATTTATTTATTTATTTATTTATTTTCACCACAACTAAAATACATAGAATAATTTTTACATAAAAGAAACATGTTCTCCTTAATAAAAACATTAGTACATAGTCGTGGCTCACTGATGCCTGCAGTAGGTATTAAAAAACCTGTAAATCACAGGACATCAGGTCACCATTCCGCAGAACTTACGTATACAAAGAGTTCAGTAAAGTTTGCCAAATATACCATGAAAATTAAATTAAAAGTAAAATAAACAATCAATTAACATTAGGAAGCAATAACTAGTTATAAGACTTATGATAAATAGGCTTATTACCTTATTAAAATATGTGAAAAATTTTTAATAAATCTAAAATATACATAATAAAATATATTAAATAATTAACAATCTAATTAACTTAATTTAAAAAGAGCGCCCAAACACTTGTTGTGTATTGAAATACTCGCTCACGTATTGAAGCGTACATATGTGTTTGCGAGTGTAATAGTGTCTCATGTTTGTGATATAATATATACTTTAACATAAAATTATTAAAAACTATTAAGAGATCACTTCTAGGAATTTCTCAACATCAATGTAAGTTTGTTCAAGCAGCCATTCGCGAAGAACACGTTTTAAGTTGAACTTGTTTAAAGCATACAATGACAATTTCTTATTAAGTTTGCTGTATAAGTAAGGACCTCTTATTCCTATTGCCTCCAATTTTCCCAGTAATATCGGAATAGAAACTGTGTCGAAGGCCTTGGTTAAATCCAGGAACATACCAATGCACTTTTGACCTTGGTCTAGGTTTTGTACAATATGGTCGACTAAGTTGTGTACAGCGTCTGTTGTTGACAAACTCGTCCGGAAGCCAAACTGGTTACGGGATAATAAATTATATGTCTCCAAATAGGAAACCAACCTCTTGTTAATAATTTTTCGAAGATTTTAGACAGGGCTGGTAGTATAGAAATTGGTCTGTAATTTTCTGTACAGCTTCTGTCTCCAGATTTAAAAATAGGACATACAAGTGCTTTTTTGAAAACGTTTGGAAACTTGCATACTAAAATATTTATAAACTGTCTAATATGTCTATCTTGCACCCTAGACTAGGAAGGAAATAAAAACGTAGAATGTGTCACCTGCTCGACGGTAAAGGACGTTGTGAGGAAATCGGAGCTTCGAAATATATAAAAATATATTTTGTCTACCCGTACAGACTGCTAATATTTCACGTGATAGAGATAGGATGCAGTTTTTTTCTAGCTGCAGAATGAATGGGTCAGCTCGACCGGTGTAGGACCACGCCCTTACAGCATACCAGCGTAAAATAGCAGTATAACGCTGCTGTGTTTCGTCTGTTGAGTGTGGCATCCGGAGATTTTTATTACTGGTGACCAGGCATTAACAGAATACTAGCGTAAAATGGCAGCAAAATGATGCTGTGTTTCGTCTCGTGAGTGTAGGGATCCGGAGAACTTTAATACTGATGACGAAACATTCCATCTCTGTCTTCAAGAGTGACAACACATCTGCATTATGATTCATTGTCAAGGATGAACGTATATGTCATGGGCCACGGAAATCACTTACAATCAGGTGAACTGTGTGCTCGTTTGTTATTCTCAAAGTAATAAAAAAATAAATAAAAAAGAAATGGCGCAGAAATGTTCTATTGCTCTTACCTGTAGCTACATACTATACATAAGTAAGTGACATCCTTCTAACTAGTACTACGGGCCATCACGATTTATTTTATAGAATAAGTGGTAAACGAGCATGCAGCTTACCTGATGGTAACCGATTACAGCCACCCATGAACATGAGCAACACGAGAGGAGTTGCAAATGCGCTACCGGCATTACTTTCGGGATCTAATGATGTTCTCCTGATCGCTCTCATCAGCTATCGGTACAGCGATATCTTCTGATTTCTACTAGATGACATCAACTTGAGTATTTTTTTCGTGGCATAAGTATTTGCCGCAAACGTAGAGGTACTACTAGGTATGTGACTGTACTACTCCGATACATGTTCATCATATATGAGGTTTCGATGCTAAGGGTGTCAAGGACACAAGAAACATAATAAAAAACAAAAAACAAAAAATAAACATAAAGCACATAAAGCACCATATCCGAAAACTAACGATTCGTGATACACAAATATTCTCCCTCGGCTCGGAATCGAATCAGGATCCGAGCAGCAGCCAGGAACTTGAGCCGCTAAGTCCAGCGGCCGCATCTAATAAGTTCAAGGTAAAATGTGACTGCACTTGCTATATCTGTCTAGAGTCTAGAGTCTAGACCGATTGGAATGGACGACGTGAGAAATTCTGTACATATAAGTACTATGCTTTGTCTACATTGAATATGTTTATGTAAAAATAATTTATTATTCGTCCAATCATCAAAAGGCACCTAATGTACCGTATTAAGTGTTCGGACGGCACATTGCCGTAAATAGAATCCTCTATTATGTTTAAAGGTCACGTGTAATAAAATAACCATATTATTCTTTTTTGTTTATTAGCGTTCCCGTAATTAGTCGATTTTTATTACTATTAAAGGAAGAAAAAACGGTATACGGTTAATCCTTTTAATTTTGTGGAGTATAGTAACATGAACTCCAGCGCCCACGCGTTCTGAAGTGGTGGTACAGGTAGTTAATAATAATAGTGATATTAATTAAGATAATCCTCTGTCAGAAGCAACTGACCGAGGTTCGGCCCACTCGGGCACCCTTGAGTCAGACGCTCTCGCGAAACAGGGTAACGGTCCGAGCCGAGGCTCCCTCTCGGGAGCCCTTGCGCTGGTTACCCATATATAGAGGTCTCGACTGAGAGCCATAAGCGCTCGGTCACCTCTCAACCCGGTGAAACTGTAAAAGCCCTGGGGCTAACAGCGGCCATCAGCCCGAAAAAAAAAAAGTAACGTGATTTTCTCGTCCCAGCTGACTGCGGCATTATTAATAATCAGTTTACATTAGGTATTAATTACCTTAAAATAAATATAAGGTAGTAAAATATTATAATAACTTGTCTTATTTTAATTAGATTCAATATTTACGTATAGCTTAAGGTATTTTTTTTTTTACATTGAATGGTAATTAGTAAAAGCAAAACATTAATTTGATGTAATGATTTGGTTCTAAGAACGGAGTTGTCTTCAGGGATTAAACGGTCTTGCGATATAAGTTAGGTTTGTTGGGGATATGAATGCATATGTATTTTCATTTCTGTCAAATAACAATATCGTTTAGAAGTTTTAAAATACAGAGTAATTAATTACATAGCTAGGGTAATTTTCTCCGCAAAAAAAATCTCTGCTTTCTTTTTCTTAAAGCGTAAATTAAGTCACTATTTTATTAAAGCTACATTAACGCAAGAAGTAATAAGCCTATATACATTTTCATAAGACCTTTATTTTATTTGACGAGTCTAAAGTGAATTAAATACTTTTTTACTTTGAGTTTAAAAATTGATAATAAAACATTTAAAATGTTCCAAAAAGGTAAAATGAGGTGCGAATGCTTAAAAGTTTTCTCTTTCATTAAGGCATCATGCTTATACAACAAATATACACAGTATTTATACACATAGGTCTACTGACGTGACTTCTTCAGCACGTAAGCCACAGTGCAGCTATTTTCTAGCCGCGACATAAATCGGTCAGGTCGATCGGCGAAGGTCCACATCGTTACAGAATACCAGCTCGAAATAGCAGCGTAAGGCTCCTGTGTTTCATATGGTGAGTGCACGGACCGGTGAACCAATGACAGGCAACAAGGTATTCCATCATATTACTGAGGGGTGGTAAAGCGTGCTATAACTTGAATCTTTATGTTGATGATGAATGTAGATAGATGTCGTGGGCCGCATCTAGTACTTACCATCTGTAAATTACGCTCGTTTGCTACAATATAAAGGATATTATTGTTGTTGTAATACAAGGGATATAAAAAAAAGAAGATTTTCAGCGGATGAGTTAAAGATTGCCTTGCGCGGATAATTACCCGTGTAATCTCTTGGAAGGCTCCACATTGTCTCGGACAACAACGTCGGACAGTCTGGAGGACATGCATACAATGCACAATACCTGTCCACATCCAAACGGAATTACTTCTATTCTCTTATTACTCATTCATCCGTATGCACGTGATGGTTTCGCTAGTCGTAGTAAGCAAGTATAGATCTGTTTGAAATTTAGTTGAGGTCATTAAAAATATTTATTTTTTATTTTCTTATAAATATTTTAAGTCTTATTTTAGTTTCTTATTTTACAAAAGATCTATAGATTCGTGTCTATGTCTAACCGGACCGAAACGGTTATTTAAACGGGATGAAAGACCTTTTTTTATTATAACCAGGTAATACAAATAATAATAAAAAAATATTTATGGGTAATCAGCAGAAGGGTTCGAGAGGGAGGCTCGGTTTGGACCGTAACCCTGTGCGCGAAAGTAACCGATTCGAGGGCACACGAGATGGCCGAGCCACAGTTCGATCAATTACTTCCGATTATAAGGCCGCTCTATTTAAGCACAACGCTAGTACAAAGTCAAATAGCATTCTAATCAATACTAATATAGCGAACTAATTTTAAAGTTCTTTCTATTTTATGATATAATAAATTGATTAATAATTTCAAGGCATTATAATTTGATTCATTGATTGTATAACTACCAGAAGTATTACCAGCAAAATTGATAAATAGACAAAAATCGATTATTTCTTAAAAACTTAGTATTTTGTGAACAATCTTCTTGTCATCAATCAGTGAATCAAAAGGGGCCATTGAGAAAATTGGGCGAATATGCATATGCAGTATTTCAATATATCCAGCGTTATTTATATTTTCAAGTGAAAACTACATTTCATAATCACTGTTAACAATCTGATTCATAAGAACTTCGTCACAATCCATTTAAGTTAAGTGTCAACCGAGTAGCCAAGGTTCTGGGTTATGGAATCGATTCATGGCTAAGGCAAATATCTCGGCAGCACAAATTGTTTTTGTACCTGAATGGGCTTATAAAATTTACCGTATTGTTGACACATCCGAACCCTGAACACTTCTTTCATCTTTTCGTATATGCCCATATCGGATTAGACGTCTAAGTAAGTGCTTCTGTTTGCGGAAATAACGGCTCTCTGATACATCGTGACCAGTTTAAATTATTAAGTTACAAATAAAAGAAGTTATAGCCACAATATAATAAAAACGGGTATTTTTAGGGGGCAAAAACTTTATCAACATGGCCCTTGAAAGGAGTGGAATACTTGCCAAATTCTTCGCATGGCATATAACTTATTTAAACTTTACGATGATTGAAACATTATAAAAAGCAATTACTATTAAGTTTCAACTCAATTTTCACTTATACGCACGTATTACTTTTTATATTTATTATAAACCGTGATAATTTAATAAAAATCTGTTGCGTTCATCTAATTAGCCTAGATATAAATAATCAGCTGAAGGCTATCACGCGACGTCCCCACCCAGTGGCACAAACTTTATAATTCAGGGTGTTTTCCGACATTGTCTAGTTTTCCGTAATGTCGAAATAATTTCCGGGAAGCCCGTCACATCATCGGTCTTAGACGAAATTACGCGTTATCACTGCAAGTGTTCCTAGAAATTTGTCGTTTTGAATGCGAACTTGTATAATGTCATGTGAAACTTCGATGTCTGTATAACAATATTTCAGATTTATTTATTAATTTGACGTTATCGAGGATATTTGATCATTTTATGTTATAATTAAATAAGTAATATAATGGTAACTTTATTCATTTTTTTTAATTTGGAAATTTAGATCTTTTGTTATGTAGCTAGACGCGGGGAACTATTGCCCAACACTGTATCCGTGGCATGGCGTCTAAAATCAAGTATATCCATTATTCATGTTTGTTTGCTTATTCAGAAGGAAATACGTTATAGTTTTTTAAAGTACATTGCTTATTTTTTTATTTCAACCGGATAAACTACTGGCCTGCTGATAAGAGATGACACGCTAGACGCATGTTTATGTATGTGATCATCTTCGCGGATAAAGCTCAAGACTCCTGAAGCGAACGCAATTCCTGTTTGCCATCCTTTTTTCTGGATATCTAATCCAATTTAAATATAAAATTTAAAAAAAATGTCTGTTCATTTTTGTTAGTACTTAATTAAACATTAAGGAGAGCACTTTTGGATTATCTAAACTTTGTCTTTATACTTGTGCTATATTTACTTATTGGATTCGTAGGCACAATAATCTACTTGCATGTTATTTAACCACCAACTGCGCCTATTATGTACAGAAAAGGGTCAAGTATAGTACTAAGTAATTCTTATACAAGTCGCAATCAAGTTTATCAATGAACTTGATATGGTCCAGTAAACAGTTATGCCGCAATTTATCTGCATCAATTCATTTGTTAACGTTTATTGGACCTTTACGGTGTATAGTTGGCAGGCATTAGCTTCATCCACCACCGTTTTAAGGCCATAAGTCAAAAAAGGTTTATATATAATTATCGTTGATTTAATACGTAGGCTTCCTCAGTAACGTACTCATCTCGTAATTATTAATAGAATATTTGAAAGTGTTTATAAAATTACTCGTAACAAAAAGTATTTTTTCGCTATAGAAAGATTAAAGGTTATTTAGGTTAGTGCCGAATTATCGTTTAGAGAAAATTTCATTTTATAAAATTTAAGACGAGTGACTACTCTGTAGTTACGGCATTACGATCGAATATCAATAGGTCGGCAAAAACCAGAAAATATGTATAAATAATAATAAGACAAAGAAGATTCGATGAACGGCAAAATCATGTAATTGTATATACTTTTAATATGTAATAGTACTACTTTCAAAGTTGTGGTAGTATCAAAGTCGTGTTTAAAGCAGGTCAAGTGCACGTTATGTAATTTTGACAGCTTCGTCTAAAAACAATAGTCTTTTTTTATGATTTATTATTATTCCAATTGTAGGCGATTTATTATAATGCATATATGAAATAGTTAACACTAATCTAACTGTCAATAATACATTCATGTTGATCATTTAAGTTTTGTTGTTCGATAAACAGTCTTATTCGGCCTGAACAAACACCTAAATAAACCTGTAAATATCTTCTGTTCCCAATAGACGATGACGCTTAGACCTGATAACGGCCTTTTATCAGTCTTAATTAATTAATCTTGAACCTTCAACGGTACTATAGATTGCTACGACTTTAATCTAATATATTTAAACAACGGTCAAAGCGTTGCATGATTTTTCTTCGATTCAAGCGGGAATTTGAAACCTTTTAATTTCATAAAGCGGAATGCAATCGATGAGAGCGGAGATATTATTATCATTATGTAACAATTATGAAAACTAGAGAAAATATCTTATTTAAGTATCTGTTGGCAAGAATTTATAATAGGTAGATATAATCAATATTTTGTATAACTAAAACATTATAAGGGCAAGTTTACAATACATTCATTAAATAACAATTAGGAAACGCGAAACGAAAAATCAAGATAACGCCTAACATCGGGACTGGTCCTGTCTCACGCGCGACATTTACACATTAAATAACGGGACGTGCCACCAAAAGCAGGATGTCTGGTGACGTTGCACCACACGTCCTGAATCCGAAAACGCTTGAGTTATTATGCTTGAACTATTTATAAAGCAAAATACTTTCACGGCGGTAACATTGGAGTTATCAATATCGGGATAAAATATTACTTAGTAAATTCTAATTATATTGTCTTTATGTTACTGAAATATTTTTAACTATTTAGTAGAACATAAAGACAGTAACATAAATGCAGAACTATATTTAAAGAAGCTTTAACTTTTGATTCAAAAAACAAAAATGTGAAAGTAAAACATAACACGGTTACGGATGACAATTTTATGGATTTCTAACATGTTATAGGCTGCTGAGAGATCTTAGCTAAGAAATACCATAAAACACATGTAGTAGTAATGGTTTCGCATTATGCGAATGCTTCTCGCTATGCGTGCGGAACAAGACAATGCAGTTGTAAGTGTAAAGATCAAAGTGTTGTATCAATTGTAATACAGGAGATTATATAAGTACTTAATAACTCTAGGAGCATGGAATCCTATCGAATGTCCATATGGTTCCCGTATGGATATTCTATATTATTGAAATCTCGATCTAAGCAGTTGTTACTTCCAATGTCGTCATTATGAATGATTGAATGACGAGAACCAATTGATAATTTATCAGTAATGATTTTCTGGATCTCGTCATTACCTAGTCTGCGGGAACCATAATTTTGCTATTTGAGCCTAGTAATTTGTGATATAAAGAGTGTTAAGAACAGATCCGTTTTCTACTAAAATTGTCATTATAATGGCATCTTTTTTATTACTGTTAGTGCCCATCTAGATTCAAAGCGAGTATAAATAAAACATCAACAAAAAAACGTTAATAAAAAAGACCCTCTAGAAAAAAACCTTTGGCTTAATTAAGCTTAACTCCGTGCATATTCATTACCCATGTCTTAATGGGTTTAATTCATATAATATAGTATATTACAAGACAATTCAGAATTGAGTGACATAACAAAACAACAAACCATGCCACATAAAAAATAAGATTAATGCCCACCTTGCGAATAGCCATAAGGTAAAATATAACATTATGCACATCAAGGCAACCATTTTTGTGATAGTAAGGCTACATTTTAAGGTTTTATTTTAGGAAATTATTTCAGCTCAAAGGAAGCAGCTCAAAGCGAAATTGGTACAACTGATGCGGAAACGGGTCAATATCAATTTTATAAACCTTTAGTTTTCCTTTACACTAAATCTTCAAACTTTACTTAAAGAAATTTAATTGTGCAAATTGTAATTTCGGATTTTTCTATGTTTAGATTAATTTTAGATTGTCTATTTATCTGCTTGATTCAATTTTATAATGACTTATATAATAACTTGATTGGCTAATATCTAACATTTTAAATATCAGGCAATGCAATGTAAAAACAGCATTTTTTAGAAAATCAAAATATCGTTTTTTTTCTATTTAATGATTATAAGGTTATCAAGCATCATCAGCTTGTTAAGAGAAGTGAGAACAGGTATTGTAAGCTAAGTTGAAAGAACTTCACTATCTATTTTATATATTTATTTGATTTACAATTACAATTTCAACCAGTTATTTTTTCTCTTTAGCAACCGTGCTAGGTCCTAGACCTGTGTTACAGCTGCTAAGCCTCTCCTCCGGATGAAGTACAATTTATAATAAAACTTAGAATTACTGTTACATTAAAACTATAAATTAATTAAAGAAAAAATAATAATATCCCAATAAGGGAGGTAGTAGTAAATTATCTTAGTTTAAAATCGTACACACAAATTATAACTAGTCTAGTGAATTAACGATCTATCTAGACGGATCTCAAGTAATTATTGGTCTGGTTGATCATCTGTCAAAACTATTTAATAAGAGGCTTTTATGTAATATAAAAAAAATATTTGTGTAGCTATATACGTGTATATTTCAAACTTTTCTCTGATCCAAAGAAAAATTTGGCTACACTCTACAGAAATTAAGGGTTATTTTTTACATAGCCAATAAAATAACTTAAAATTAAAAGTTAATATAAAGTAAAAAGTAAGAGGGATCGCTTATGAAGTTATTTAAATTTTTAATGTAGACGTTACAGAAACCTAGTTACGTATAAGTAACTTATGTTATATAACAAAATACTCACCAACACCGTTTTAACTTTACTTTACTTTAAACACGATATTCAACCGACTATCGTGTGATGATGATAATTTTCCGCTATTAAATTTGAACACAAAGGAATGGTTCACAAGTGCGCATGGACACGGTAGTCCATAGACACGGCAATTTTAATAAATTTGTTTGTCTATAAATAATTTTAACGATGTGAAGCGCATTTAGCTGTATGGTTTCGGGTATATAAAATATAAAACCAAGTTCATTTGGTTAAGATCTGTTATTGACTTGACTAATATCTTCTCTGTTGATGTCAATTGTGTAGGTGCATTGTAGTGCCTATTTAAAATTTTACAAAGCACATTGATATCTTTTATATATTTTCTGATATCGAAAGAAAAAGTTGTCCATTATTATTATTAACAAAAATACGCGCGTCTGTGAGCAACAACATCGATTGGTGCGTTCATGTTCTCGTAATTTCAAACGATCGATCGAATCGATGCGTCAAAAGGGTTTTGCCTTGCGTCAAATTCCTATGGTTCGTCCTCAAATTAATATCCGCGAATTTGCGTGAATATTTGCGATTTTGCTTTAATTGAGGTAAAATTTTACGACTATAACTATTCCCGTAAACAACTATTTACGCGTCACCTTCCCACATACAATGTGCAGCATTTACGATAACTATTAAGGAAGTTTCAGATTCAGTGTCAGCGAGATTGCACAAGCCAACAAGTGATCCATTTTATTTTATATTTTGACCTGATAGTGTTTTTGTTTTCGTTTGACTTCGGACATTAGTAAAATATAAAATATTGAGGACGAAGTTCTTTCCCGATCGAGATGATCAATTCATGCAAGCTGCAACGTAGCTCTACCACTGTTTACTCCAATACCCTAGTAATCATTTTATTATGTTCTCGTTTCAGCGTTCCACTACACATATGGTGAAGATTTTGGCTACGACGGGGTAATAGGTATGTAGACAATACTAAAATACTAATAACTGTAAATATTCTACGCATTGGGTAATAACAACGAGCGAGAGATAACAATACATGTATGTCCAGCTTAGTACAGTTTAAAGTTCTTAAGTATAGTCGAAAACTTCTCGCGAGCTATTCGGTCAAAAGTTCTCATGAGGGAAGACGAATTATTAGAGCGTACGTGATTGACATTAAGAATTTTATAAAGAACAGTAGATTAGCGAATTATACAAATTAGATTAAATTAGTCTTAATTTAGGAGTTAACATAATTGCATCTTTTATTGTCTTCAAAATTTGCTGCTAAAAATAAAAATATACAGATCATTTTAAATTATGCACTAATAAACCAATTAAACCATGAAAATATCCAGGTCAAATAATAGACAACACCTTAACTTGCAAAAACCCTATATGTGCAATTAAGTCAAAAATTGCACTATTAGTTTTGGTACTTTTTATATTAAAGGGATGCTGAACTGAAACAAGTTTATCTACAAAAATCAAAGCTTTTTATTATTGAGCGTCTGAAAAAACTTACGACTCGACAGATCCCGGGCTTTATTAAGGCGGCATGAGGGGAAATAATATCGTGAAAACCATTTTTCGGACGAAAAAATTATTAGCGTTGCAGAAAGTTACAACAAACAAAATGATATAGTGTTTGCCCATAACAGTGAAGCAAGCAGGCGTATCCCGAGGATCCAGCGTGGGCATCATCCTTCATCATTCATTGTTTGACTAGGAGTTTCATAACTAATGTGTTGTTGTGAAAACCAATTCTGTTATGTATCAAAATACCGTCCTTACGTTGCGGAACATGTTTTTGTTCCAACAATGTTCTAAATTTGACCTCACCTACAGCCCAGATATAAATCCGCTGGATTACAAAATGAAGATGAACATTTGAGGAAGAAACTCACAATTTGAAGTTACTCAGAGCATCCTTGTTTAAACGCTATGGATAACTTTGGTAGAATTTTAATTTTAATTTTTTGAACCTTTGATAACATAAATATTTTAAATAAAATGTTTGGGACAGAACTTATGATCCCACTATATTTTAAAGAAAACTGTTAAAACATATGTATAATAATTTTTAAAATTTAACAGCTATTGTAACTCTATAATCTGTTTTATTATCAGATTACAATAGACTTTCTTTCTTTTTAAGAAATAAATATCCCTCAACCGACTTATTAGAATAATTAAATTATGTTTACCACAATACTTCCTTCTCCACGCACCAGGAGAGAGAATGAAATGAAAAGGTATCAAATCTGATCTATGTAATTATAAAAACATGACTGCAATTAATATTGAAAAAATAAATATTCTAACTATGGTTCAACGCTGTTCTGAATTTTACACAGATATATAATAAGGCGTAATTAGTTCAAGTTAGACGTAATTTTCCACGGCTTAAATATTAAAACGTAATAATAAAAGGTTTTTCCTTTTCTGTTCACATAATAATGCCGCATTCATTACATGTTCTTTAATATATGTCATTATAGTTATTTATAGATTATGCGATTTGAATGGTGCTTCCTGTTTATGCGTTGCCAAATCTAAAATGTGGCTTGGTATCAAGATATTGTACTATGAAGTAATAAAAATATTTGCTAGGGACACGAGTTTCATTCTGGCGCTTAAATTAATACCTTACCTTTGTAGAAGCCTATGCAAAACAGCGGAAAATTTACTTTTAAATTTGAGGTAGTATAATCCGCTATTTAACGGAATTTACAAGATTTTAATATAATTAGTAAATATTGATATCAATGGCGTGAGGTAGGCTTATAGGTTCTACCTATCCTTTTCTGAAAGGTAATACTTGTCTGTATAATGTTCAATATAAATGGCAAAATAATTATGCTTCTCTAATAGAAATCTAGTCTCAAAAACCCGATATAAGTACACCTAGTAGTACTTTTTTTTTTTTTGTTTTCGGGCTGATGGCCTCTGTTAGCCCGAGGGCTTTTACAGATTCGCAGGGTTGAGAGGTGACCGAGCGCTTATGCCGCTCAGTCGAGACCTCTATATATATGTAACAAGCACAAGGGCTCCCGAGAGGGAGCCTCGGCTTGGACCGTTACCCTGTTCCGCGAGAGCGTCTGACTCGAGGGTGCCCGAGAGGGCCGAACCTCAGCTCGGTCAGTTGCTTCTGAAGAATTATCTACATTAATATCTCTATTATTATTATTGGCTATATGTACTACCACTTCGGAATGCGTGGGCGCTGGAGAAGAAGTGGCGCAAGAAACTCCAGCGACGCTTCTAACTGTATTGACTGGAGAGAACCGGCCTGTGACATGGCGGTATCGCGAATAACCTTGTTTGTGACGCCCTCGCCGTCGGCGGGTATGAGGGTGCAATGTACGTGTGTAGTGTTTTATGAAGAGCTTGGGCCCTGGTGGTCGTATCGTCGGGGTCGTCGAGGGCGTGCCTCGGTCTCCTTCGGACGCGGGTGAATCTATGATACGCGATGGGATTGTAAGTGGCGGCACTTACAATCAACGGGTTTGGGTGTGTGACGGCAGAGTAGAAATATAGGCGAGATACCTGCTTCAGGTACTGAGCTATGGTCGGCAGCTAGATCGATGTGTAGATTTTCATTATGCAAGAACCACGGCGCACCGGTGGCCTTGCGCATGAAACGATTTTGTATAACCTGAAGCCGGTGAATATGACGCGGGGAGGCATGCGCAAAAACGGGGCTTGCATATGTCATTATGGGTCGAATGCACGCTTTGTATAGTGTGATTTTCGGCGAAAAGGGCTAGCTCTACACCGCGAGTGCACGGTATGTCGTTGGTGTAGAGTGTGTATAAAATAGGACCTAGGACGGAGCCTTGTGGTACTCCGGCACAAATGGGGTGAACCTCAGAACGCGTTCCCTCGACGCGGTAACGAAAGGTTCGATTTCGGAGAAAATCTCGTATGATAAGTACGAGTCGATCTGGCACACCGAGCTCATATAGTTTGTATATGAGCCCGTTGTGCCAGACTTTGTCGAAAGCTTTCGCCACGTCGAGAAAAAGTGCCCCAGTTTGGTAGCCCTGAAAAAATTTATTGAGAATGTGCTCCATGATGCGGTGCACTTGATGTGTGCATGAGTGTTGGGTTCGAAACCCGAACTGCTCATTGATTGGTAGCCCTCGAGACAACATGAAATCCTTAAGGCGAGCAAGGATGAGCCTTTCATATACCTTACCCAAGACTTTGAGTAGGCTTATGGGTCGATAGGCTGATGGATCGGTTGGATGTTTTGAGGGCTTGAGAATCCCTATGACGTCGGCTTCCTTCCAGGCGTTCGGGAAGGTGCCTTTGGATAAAGCTGTGTTGTAGATTATCACCAGCAGGTGTAAAATGGACATGGATAGAAGTTTTATCACCTTGTTGATGATGCCGTCGGGGCCTGGAGCCTTGCGTGGTCGCAGGTTTTTAATTATAGACTCAACTTCGGTGCATGTAACTTGTGAAACGGAATCGCGAGGTGGTTCCTTAGTCCTCCGGTCGACCTCGCTGTCAACCATTGCAAGGTGAGCGGCGTCGATCGGTAGAGTGCTCGGTGAGCATTGGAGCTCGAGGTTGTCAGCCAGACATTCAGCTTTCTCTTCGTCTAAGAAGGCGGGTGGTTTATTGGGACGTGCTAAGAGAGGCATTGTATGGACGGTGCCTCCTTTTAGGGACTTGGGAAGTCGCCAGAAGGCGAGATGAGATAGTTCGATGTTGGATAGATGATTATCCCACCGATCGTTCCTGTACTGGGCTATGCGTGATCGAACTTCACGCTGAAGGGTACGTAGCACCAGCCGATTACTTTCAGTGGGATATAAGTCATGGGCACGAGTCGCCGCATTCTTGCGTCTCATTAGATCCTTTATGTCGTTTGGCAGGGTCCATCGGTAATCATCCTCCGAGGGAACCCGCCTCGAACAATCCTCGACGACGGTCTGGATGTGCCAAGTGAGGGCATGAACTGCGAGGTTTGTGTCGTTGACTGAAGATATATTCCTAGGAATAGCATCTAGGTGCGGTGATGTGGCTTCCCTCAGGTCGTTCCTGAGTGAAGCCACACGGTGCCAGTCTACTATGATTTTGGTAGAAGGTGAGGTTGGAGCTGAAGGCCATAACCACAGAAGAACGGGGCGATGAACGGAAACGAGCTCGTGGATTACCTCTATCCCTTGTAAGGCGAGGTTGATGTTCTTGCAGATGGCGATATCAAGCACATCCGGTGCGTGACCCAGTGTGTATGGAAAGTGGGTAGGCGTAGAGGGCGCTACGACATCGAAGTCGAGTGCGTCACTAAGCGAGTCTAAAGCCGATCCCCGGGGGTTGATTTTAGATGCATTCCGCCGAGTGTGCTTGCTATTGAAATCTCCGGGACAGGAGCGCCACGAAGTCGCTTCGTAAAATTTGAGCGTCCTGTGTCTGCAAGGGAGATAGACGGACGCGATTGTGATAGGGGCGTGGCCGGTCATGGCTAGCTAACAAACCGAAGCTTCTAGGAAGGTTAGTGTTGGCGTGTCGACGGGCACGCAGTGCAAGGACTTTTTATAGTAGATAAGAGTTCCGCCGTTAGCGCCGGAAGTCCTATCATTCCTAATGATGTTATAGTTCGCAATGTTGGGATTGCGAGTGTGCGGTTTGAGGAATGTCTCTTGCACTAGGAGCACGTCGACTTGGTGATCGCGAACGAAATTGAAGATTTCGTCGCGTTGATTTTTAAACCGTTCGCGTTAAAAAATGCAACGTTGAGGATCGCGGTTTTGCTCTGCCGTTGTAGAGGCCTGCTAAGCGTTAAAATTGACGATCGCGGACACTACGTGCTGGTAGCGCATTGTGGCGGCAATCCTGACTTCTGGTTTGCCATTCGAGTCCCTTAGTGCCTTTGCAAGGGCTGAGACGTCGGCGCCGTTGAAGACGGCGGCGAAGCGACACACAAGGTCGAGGTCGCTTTCGTTAACTGGCCGACAGGCTGGTGTCGGGGGCTGCTCCACAGGTTGAGCAACGGTTGGTACGCTGACCGGTGTTTGCCATGCGGGGTGCAAAGGTCGGATGGGACCAAGAATGGGTGCGGGGGCGGTGGTCGGGATAGCGACCTTGGGCGTGATTTTTGTTACTAGCCGTTTTGGCTTGGGGGCCTTTGGGCAGCCAAGGTAGTTGGCTGTGTGTCCCTCCGTGTTGCATAGAACACACGCGGGGGGCCCGAAAGCAGCCAGAAGGGCCTTGTCCTTCGGTCGCGAACAGTCCACGGTTCCATGGTCACCCAGGCATTTGACACACCTGGGTTTACCGAAGCAGTTTCGGGCTGAGTGGCCATAAAGCTGGCACTTGTGGCATTGGCCTGGGGGCCGTTTTTATGTGGGCGTTCTATTGTAAGCCCGGAGAGGTGGCAACAGGTTTTCAGGTTAAATACCTGTTTGCCTGCCGTGGTACGTTCTTGTGCCACAATGACCATATTAAATGGCTTTTTGTTGTGGCCACTGTACATCCTATTCACAGATAGGACTGGGAGATTTTGGGACAGAAGGTCCTCTTTAATAAGTTCCGCGGGAATTTCCTGCGGGAGGTTTTTAATCACCACTCTGAGTTGGCGTTCCTCTGCTAGGGTGTAGGTGTGGAAGAACACACCTTTATCTTGAAGAAAGTGGGTTACCGCTCTATGGTATGTAATGGTTTCCAGCTGTAGTTTAATGCCTACAGCGGTGGGGATGGCGTGGTACTTGTACCGATTTGACAGGGCCGATGCGACAATCGGCCACTTATCCTGCGCATGTATGAAGACAGACGGCGGGCGTTTTGATGGCCGAATCAGCCGAAGATTGTTGGGTGCCAATAAGTACACGCCGTGGAGTGACGGGGACTTGTTGTGGGGCAGCTGGGGGGGAGCCCTGGAGCAGGGCCGAGGTAGATGGCTGGGGAGAGGGGACCTCTGTTCCTAGTTTTTTCGCCTTGGGAGGTGGCGTCGGGATGGGTGAAGCCCGCTTTTCACGCTTCTTTTCTACCAGCGTGAAGTCGCTGGTGTCTTGGGCTTGGGCGTCTTTAGGGGATGAGGGGCTATCCAGCTCCATTTCGGAGACTATGGATGATGAAGATGCTGAAGATGCCCTTGAGGAGGGTCTTTCCGGGGGCGGCTTTTCTAATAATAATAATAATCTTTATTTATTTACTATGACATAATTACAAGTTTGTGGTAACTCTGTAGCTTGTGCTAGTGTAAACTGTGTTACAAGCTTTTCGTTCATTATGTCCTGGAAGACATCGGGATACTTAGTTTTTAAGATGCATATGAGGTGCTGCATGAACTCAGCGGAAGAGTCCTCCATGTTGGACTCGGTTCTGTTTTTTTTTTTATTTTTTTTTTTTATCCTACTACGATCACAGGAAGTGTAGCCACCGGTGGGATGCCGGGGTGAATAACCTACTTCCCTCCCTGCCGGGTATAGGCTGGATATAGGATGAGTACCTAGGTGTGTAGCCCTAGTGCGTCCAAGTGCCAATCTTATTTGTGCACTTGGGTGTGTGCTTAGAGCTAACTAAAACTACGCGTGGGACTGTTATAAGTCCAGCGGGTTGGTCAACCTTGGCTAGGGCACTACCCAAGGCCAAGTTTGCGTCGACTCCTTCCGGTGTCTTGCGTTTCCCAGAAGGGGAACCGCGGGCGTACGGGTCAAGCCCTACACTAGCTTAGTTAACACCGCAAGGTATCCACTAGTGTAACCACCCAGGTGGCTTTACAATACACTTTCTAGGAAACTAAACTACCGATGACAATAGCACCAGTTATAAAAATTGCTCGGTGAATTGTTCTCGTAACAATAGGTGCGCAGGTGGATCGCCCGGGGGCAGGTAGCTCGGGTCAGTCGTGGCGGGGCGCCGGGCGACCGTTTTCGGCAACTGCTGAGCGTTGAATGAACACAGTAGTACCTTTTTTTTTTTTTTTTTCGGGCTGATGGCCGCTGTTAGCGCCAGGGCTTTTACAGTTTCACCGGGTTGAGAGGTGACCGAGCGCTTATGGCTCTCAGTCGAGACCTCTATATATGGGTAACCAGCGCAAGGGCTCCCGAGAGGGAGCCTCGGCTTGGACCGTTACCCTGTTTCGCGAGAGCGTCTGACTCGAGGGTGCCCGAGAGGGCCGAACCTCGGCTCGGTCAGTTCCTTCTGACAGAGGATTATCTTAATTAATATCACTATTATTATTAACTACCTGTACCACCACTTCAGAATGCGTGGGCGCTGGAGAAGAAGTGGCGCAAGAAACTCCAGCAACGCTTCTATCTGTATGGACTGGAGCAGTAGTACATTAAGACAAAAAATACATACCTTTTTTTTTTGTCCTTTTAACTTGATGCTGATTTTATTGATGGTCTCCTAAATTGTTATATTAATACGTTTATTCATGAATACGCAAAAATAACCTAATCATATTATTACTTAATGTTCTTATAATGCAACCTTTGAGTCAATTCTCAATCACATTGACAAGATTAGCTAGAACGTGGTAGTAATCAGTACTTCAAGCTATCATTTGCTTCCTACATTTACGTCAATTTGTAAGTGAATAAACAAGCTAGATTGCCTCGTTACCAGATGTTAGGTCCTTATATCTAGACACTATAGCGACCTAAATGAAGTCGACAGACTTTCTCTTTGTTGCGAATTCACGGATTTATATTGTGGATAACATTTTGAAAACGACGGCGGTGTTTGATTTTTATTTATTTAACTTTTATTTTGTACACACAGTGTTTTGCACAAGAAAACTAAGATAAGAAAATTATCTACAAAGGCGCAGCTTGATTGAACAATAAAAAAATCCCTTCCAGCAGGCCTGGTGTTGGCGATATCATCGAAAGAATTAAACATAGTATACTCACTAAAATAGGAAAAAATAAAATAAATACAGGACTACATTTATTCAATGTAAATACATAAACAATAATATAGGATGGGTACATCCATAATAAATATACTATAATATCATACAATAACGCAAACGTAATATTACAACAAACGCCTTAGTTGTACTATGGCCTTGTCGAAAACCAGACTGTAAGGGACTGAGAACATTATTAGAAATTAGAAATTTAAAAAACTATGCACAATATGTTGGAAGGTTATCAACCTAAAGGAAGGGTAAAATTGAAATAGGCTGATACTGAGACAGAGAAGAAGGAAATATTACTTTGCAAGAGTATACTATGAGCATATAATAGGGTATATATAAAGGTACGACATGGCTAGATTCCAAGCAAAGAGAAAATAATCCAAGAATGAGAGAGACATAGTTACAAGTCATTACTATCAAAGAACTTTTAACTATTCATAAAATATATATTCTTACTTAATATATTTACATAATATGTAATGAAATGGTTCGGCCTGACAAGCCTAACTATTTCACGCCCTTACAGAATAACACCATGAATGGCACCATTGCGCTATCAGTGTGTTGCGCCATTGATACAAGTACAGGTCATGCACACACAACACGGCATCCCATTTCATTCCTCAGCACCGACAACGCATGTGTGTATCTTTAATCTTTGTTGAGGACAGAAGTAAAGTCACGCGTTTGTTGTCCTTAATATTATAATACAACAAAATCGATACGAAAAAATTAGCGTCGTAGCGCCCAATAGTGCAATGTTTTTAAAACGAAACTTTTCACATGTTCCATGTTTTTAATATTATATATGTGACAGGTCCAGTCCATTGGGGTGAACGGTACCAAGAATGCAGTGGCAAACACCAAAGCCCCATTGACATCAACGTTCTCCGTGTGAAACAGGTAGCTTTACCTGATATCAAATTTATCGGCTTCGATGACTCCATCGACGATGTACACGTCACGAACAATGGACACACAGGTAAGGATCAGTGACCGATAACTGTAATTATAAAGAAATTCGATAAATATAAGCTTCACTTATTTTAAATTGCAACTTGCAACATCTAAAGAGAAAGAAAGAAAGAATTTGTTTATTCGTAGGAAAACTAACATCATTGCATACAATTACACACATGAATAATAGAAAGAAAAGTAAATAAAATTAAGTACTAGTCATCGCGAATCGGTCCTAATATGCTGTCTACAAACAACCAGCGCTGGTCTTCCGGTAAGTGTTACCTCATACATACTCAAACATATCATCCAGGTGAGAACGTTTCTGCACATTCATTATGTCCCAGTCCATACAGATAGAAGCGTTGCTGGAGTTTCTTGCGCCACTTCTTCTCCAGCGCCCACGCATTCTGAAGTGGTGGTGGTAGTTAATAATAATAGTGATATTAATTAAGATAATCCTCTGTCAGAAGCAACTGACCGAGCCGAGGTTCGGCCCACTCGGGCACCCTTGAGTCAGACGCTCTCGCGAAACAGGGTAACGGTCCGAGCCGAGGCTCCCTCTCGGGAGCCCTTGCGTTGGTTACCCATATATAGAGGTCTCGACTGAGAGCCATAAGCGCTCGGTCACCTTCAACCCGGTGAAACTGTAAAAGCCCTGGGGCTAACAGCGGCCATCAGCCCGAAAAAAAAGAAAAGAAAAGAAAAAAATTCATTATGATTTTTTTTTTTGACAACAAAATTTTAAAGACGAATTTTGATGTCTGTTACTCGTACCGTTCCATCACTTTCGTATGAATTTTGCA
The DNA here is from genome assembly GCA_029286865.1 of Teinopalpus imperialis. Lineage (NCBI taxonomy): Eukaryota > Metazoa > Arthropoda > Insecta > Lepidoptera > Papilionidae > Teinopalpus > Teinopalpus imperialis. The sequence continues at coordinate 7,658,748 of JAGSMU010000005.1, forward strand.
TGACTTTCTGACTTTTGTAGATTCATTTATCAATCTTTATATAAAATATAATATTTTAACGTAGACATAAATATTTTTGTTTATAAATATTAAATATTACATATTTTTAAGACCGGCCGTAAACTCTATATAATTTCGAATCTACAACACTAATCAATGAAATGAACCACCGATATGTTTCGTAACCACGTATTATATACTTCTACTAGAGTACCAATAACTTTGAAACCAATAGATAAAAGGTTTCAGAATATGATTTATTAAATTATTTTTCTGATTCGTTTATTAGCAATGATAGATGAGTGATAGAAAATTATTAATGGTTTGGTGTCAATGGAAAACATAGTGAGGAACCTACATGTCTAAGAAATAAATAATAATAGGTAACTGAACTTGAATATATTTCTCTCTAGAGGAGGCGTAGTAGTGGAGGTTAGATATACCTAGCCTGTTACTATTATGATAGATCTTTCATTCCGATTTACTTATAAAATTTTACAGTTACTTTGTTTATAGCATAGTGACAAGGATATTTAAAAGTATACATATGGTAAGTGTATTTGGTAAAGGTAATTGGGAAATTATTGTTCACAGTTTTGATCGAAGTGGAGAATGAACCACATCCACGTGTCAGCGGGGGCCCCTCGACGGAGACTACATCTTCAGCCAGATGCATTTCCATTGGGGCGACAACGACACTTTTGGCTCTGAAGACAAGATCAATCACAGGAGGTAGGAGAAATTCAAATATTCAATAAAATTCTCAGAGATTCTGTTGTGTGTTCGCTATAACGCAATAATTTAAATTAAAAAGCTTCGAAAGTAAAATTTGGACGTTTTGTAGATAATATAATATATAATATTTGATCTATATTTTAATAGTTATATTGCAAAAGTTAGTGATACATTTAAATGGCACATTTTGTTGTTGCGGAAGTGCAAAGTTATATAATTGTAGTGTTTTATGCATCTATAACGAGCGATTCGAGTGCATACACTCGTTTATACACGTCAACTTATATTTTTTGAGTAAGGAACAGCGGACTTTACACGATTGGATCGTGACTCATAGTATGGCACTTTCTCCCATTCGGTCTCTATTTTGTGCCAAAGACGGGAATTGTACATCGATCATATAGTTTACGATTTCATACAATATTTTTAATTTACTAGCCTAGCTTGACTCCTGTATTGAATTACGGTTTAGGAGCATAGAAGAAAATACGTGGTTTGTTTATCCTTTATTTACTATTTACTTATGCATTCGTAAAAGAACATTTAAGACGCAAGATACATTGCGTTCCGTTGCTTTCCCTTATTGAATGTGTGTGAAATTTACTGTTCTATGGGTCTATCACAAGTAACTTATGAATACGTATTTTATTTTTATGTTTATAATTGAATACAATTCTTAACTTTCTAAAATAAATTCTTACTTTTTAAAATGTAATTTTAACTATCGACAGGTCTGTATCGCGCAGAGGTCAGGGGTCAAGTGAATGTAAATGGGAATAAGTCACAATTATAGTTATGATCCTTTAAATTATTTTATCGTGCATTTTATCTCTAATTGTTGATTTATATTCCTAAGCATATACCGCTATAGTCCCATAGCGTCTAAGATCAATGACAGGAAACAAGTGCGCTTTATAATTGTTTAATCTGTTAAAAATAATTATGTCAGTGTGTTTATGTACTAGTGTCTCGCATCGTTCATTCAATTACGATGAAACTTCGTACAGTTGTTGTGGGCACATACAGAGGGGTTCTGGCATATACCTTCAATAACAAAAAATCCATTCAATGGAATAAAGGACATAATCTCACATAAAGCCTAAGAATATATAATAACAATACGTTATTATGTATTACAATATAAATATAACAATGAAAATACCTGTAAATGAATAAAATACGTATGAATATAAATATAACAATAATTTACGTATGTCATCAAAGCAATAGTAGCTAGTGATTTTTTCCAGTACGAATCCGAAAAACAGATCCTTTATAAACTATGTTTTTCGGATTGTTACGTAAAAAAATCACATCATGGCCGCACAATTGCCGTATTTGATGGGCTGTAATGATAATGGCGGCTATAGTATAGATGCCACCGGTGTCATTTTGTCACTTTGCGATTTAAGGTCTAGGACAAAAGGACTTAATATTGTTATCTCTGTCAAATATCTTAAACTATATAAAAAAAAATGTAAAAATCTAAGCGTTAAAAGTACAACTCAAATAAGCATGGGGTTTCTTTTGAATTTCTTAAAATAGACGTTACATAGACGAACTGTGAACACAACATCGGTATTTGCTACTATTTCCAGCATATTCAATTATAGTTTTCTTTTTTTGGTAATGTAAAAAACACTTATCGTCCCATTGAACTAAATTAAGTGGCAAAAGAAAAAAGAGGCGATACAAAAAATGTGTATTTACGCTCATTTCCGTTATTGTAGTCTTTTCTTGTCTTTTCTATTTGTGTAAGAGGCATTAGCCACTTTGTTCGTATACGAGAAGGTAGGCGATGGCGTACGCTTTCAACGATTATTTTTTTCTTTTAATATTGTGATATTTTTTTCGCTTATTTCTATTTATTATAAAGAAAATATATTAAAATCGTGTCTACTGAATGCTTTAGACGACTCATTTTAGTTTTTATGCACATGTTAATTTATTTTCTTTTTGTATATTTTAAGTCAAATTAGAACTTAAGGAAAATTAAGAGAAATATCGAAATACAATTGTAATTAGTTTAAATGAGTGCTACTTCGCCATCAAATGTTTCAATAGTTTGGCGAATTTATTATATAGAAAACAATTGTGTTTACTTTTTGGTATTAAATAATAAAAAAAATCTCGTTTCTGAAACGTAATTTTTTTTTTCAATAATAATATTACAGCTTTTTCCTCTGAATGGAAAGTAATGGCAAGGAGGACATCCTGGTTTCGTTATCTTTAATTTTCATAACAAATTGTGTTTACAACATGAAAGATCAAAATTGAACGTCTCGTAGGAAGCCGAAGCATGTAACATAATATATAAATTTTTCAACAATAAGACAAGATTTATAAGTTCACCAAAGTGTATATGCTAACCGTAGGTCGCACTGTCCGGGCGTTCACCTGATCTTTAAAGTAGGTATACCTTTGTGGTTGGAGTATATGGCTATTGTGTGCTACGGGTTTGCTTCCCAATAGAGGAACAGTATTTGAGCTTCACAAATGATTGGTTTTCGGGATTAAGTATGTCGCGTGTTCCACTGAATATATACCTTCCTTCGATTTTACCACACATGGATTAGATTCTAATTCGAAAAGTATTTGCGCAAAAACTTACGGCGATATAATTTACCCGCGCAGTTGACTTCGTCCGATAATGATCAGAAAATATAATCATGGATGAAATCCACCAAAAGGACACCATCACCAACGAAATGTTTTAAAAATAGAATGCTAAGAAGTTTAAAGGGCTGATTTAAGATTGCTTTGGTAAAAGGAATGCCTTACTGCTTATTTCTTTCTCCAGTCTAACAGACCCATTCATGCTGCAGCTAGAAACAAGCTCCAGCGTGGCACGAAATCTGTTCAAGTTGATTTTTACAACTGACACTATGGTATGACACTAGAATATTACCTTATCGGAATCTTAAAATAAACGCATAACATTTCTTTTTTTCAGCTTTCCGATGGAGTTACATATGGTTTTCTTTAAAGAAGAATACAAGACCGCAAAGGAAGCAGTCAGACATTCAGACGGCCTAACAGTCCTCGCGTTCTTTTATGAGGTAATTATTTATTTTTCAGTACAATACAGCTACAATTTGAACAAAAAAATATTACGCTTAATTTGGAAGAACGTTAAGATATGTTAATGTATGCAACAATATTTTACATTTAAATTTGTGTCAAAGCATTAGTTATGTACATTATTTGAACATTATTAGTATTATATTTTGAGTTTGTAGTTTTTTTTTAATTTGTTTTCTAACAAACAACTGCGCTTTGCTGGCCAGTAGTAATATTTGAATGATCGAAGAAAAAACGAGATTATAAAAGATGATTCCCTGTGGTTTCTATATATTATTTTTTTATTATATTATTGGTGACAAACATATTTGAAGTATTGTATTTGCTGTATAAGATATCAGATGTTCTGTATACTAAAGGTTCCTAATTACATCGCCGTCGGTTAATATAGGAGGATTGAACGACTAGTTGATCAATTATCATGGGGTTCGTTCTATGTTTGTGAAGAAATAAATTTAGAATATAGCGCTGTCGTACATTGAGCAGTTTGGGTTTAGAATAGAGTAAGTTAATGTCAAAACTTATCGAAAAACATTACATATAGAATGGATCTCTAATTCCTTTCAAGTTAATGACGTGAGTTCCTGCAACTTCGCATAATACTATGATGTTATAATGTTTTGGCAAAGTTAAATGCATTGTTTAATTAGATTGTAACACAAACCTACTTAAAACTATGTATATAACTCTACGCCACACCTCAATATTTTTAAAGATCCAGTTAATATGAGTATTTTAAGGACCATATTAAACGGTGTGTAACTAAAACGTCCACATGCGATCTAAGATAGAATCTCTTCAAGTAACAACTAGATATAGCATATCATGTGTATACTTTGGATAATATAAACATGGGTTTGCAGTATAAGGTAGTTTCTGCGTATAAGCATAGACCTTCGCTTTGGTCTTTCCAACGTTTATAGTTGGGAGAACATAATTAATTATATGTCTCATATTACCCCGAAAAACAATTGCTTATTCAGTAATATTTTTATAATCCTAATATTATTTTCTTTATTGATATATATTAAAAAGAGCCTAGCACGCTGCCTTGAATATATAGTTATACGTCACAGAAGCGTCCTCACTTGGATACCTAGCCACTTTTCTCTCTATTACAATTTTTCAGATGCATTGGTAGGGAAGTCAAATCATAGGCTAGGGCCAAATTTATAAATACAGTGTAAACTCTTTATAGCTCTCTATAACGTAGAAAAGTGGTTGGTTTACCTTAAACTTACTATATATATCTTCACTGCATATAACGGTAACTCTCTATGACAATAATGCTCTGCCCTTGAGTTTCCTTATAAAGAGTTTAGTCTGTATTGCCAAATACTACTTTTTTCTATTGATATTTTCGACCATAATGTCAATAAAACTAGCTACTGCTTGGTGCATAGGTCGATTATGAATCCTTCTCGAGGATGAATGGAATTACTTACAATCAAGTGAACTGTGTGATCCTTTGTCAATTTTATTCAATGTTAATCCGAATGCACATATAGTTTAGTACATATATTTACACACTTGATACTTGCTTATTCACTTTATTATATAATAAATTACTTTTTATGTAATTTTAAATAATAGAATTTAGTTAAACGTTTTAATTGCACGAATCGAAATAAAAAAAAAAATAGAAGAGAGCATATTCTATTATTTGATTTTTTTTAATACCATTCCAGTTTATACTTAGGTGACTTTATAACACGAAGGACTAGTAAAACGATATAAAAGAAGAAGATTTAAATCAAAACGTATACCTAACTTTATTACTCCTAGAAACATTGAATGCACCTATCATGAAATTATTTTGAGATACAAGATAAATTATTATAACGCATGACAAGGGGCACTCTAAGTCAAGTTAGTCTTAGCGGGAAGCACGTGGAACAATGGTCGTTCACGACGCAACAACACATATGCTACCTTTTCATGAAGATTGTAAACATATTTTACACAAAATTTTAATTAACATCGTATTCTAAGTACCTAAACTGTTTTCAAGATAAAATAGAGATTTCTAAAAAAATTACACGATTAATAAATCGTGAAAGATAATTTATTTGATCACTAAAATTACAGAATTATAAATACAAATAGTTTTAATACAACACAAGTTATATACTTCTTTGTACTACTGCCTTTATTATGTGCATAAGTGGTTCGTTTGAACCTAGAAATTCTTATTCCGCCTTTTTGGCTACTGTAGCTTGTCTCTACTACGTAATAAAAAAAAAGTTTATAAAATTTTTAGTTGTGTATCTTGTATTGTCGGTGATGATTTCGTTATATTATATATAACATAATTGTAGGAAGCTGCATTCTCTTGCCTGTTCACCTGGAATCGCTTTCAGGATAATAGTACTGGTTTGCTTTAGTAGAACCGTAACTAATTTCTTGAACGTTTACAGGAACACAGGATTGTTAATTATATTTAGTACATTCACCAACACAATATTACTCATAACCACGTAATTCACGATAAAGTGTTCATAGTTCTTCCGAGACGTATTTGGGTAGGGGATTTTCGTATCCCACCGCTGCCACCAAAATTTTATACGGGAAACTTCACTAAGGTTTTTAAAAATATAAGATTTTATTAGTTAAAAGAAAACGTTATATATATAATTATTAGAGGTCCAACCCGAACCGAGGTCTACGATTGACTGCCCATCTATTCTGTCTCTGCTAGACTCAAAGTCTCAAGACTGCTGACATGATAGCTTAAGAGTATGATCAGCCCTTCTGCTAACATGCACGGGGTATAACAAAATGAATAAAATGCGTCACGTAAATCGATGGCAAATTATATACTCACCTTTCTATTTTTGATATAACTTAATATTTATAAAAGAAGTACAAGTCATTAAATATTAAATGGTAATAAGTTTTGACCACCATTAAGTCGTCAGAAAATTTCGCTTTCTTTAATTTCTTGGTAGCGTGCGAGTAGCGAAGACCTACGTAGATTACAGCGTGTCGTCATCCGACGTTGAAGCCAATGAGGATTATTACACACTTTCTCATAAAGTTGCAAAACATATGGCATTCAGTGTTGCTCTTTATTGTGGTAACCTCAAATTACCTGTATAATATATGTCACCGATAAACACAACATAACGTGTTCCAGATACGAACGTTGACCACAGCGATATCTTTTGGTTATTACCATATGACATGTCACACGGGATTCACTTATTAATTTATTAATACTAACCCATATATCCTTTACACAAAATAAAAGATATAACAAAGAGCAGACTTAATTATTAACAGTATCCGTTGTCTCCTACTCTAGTTCCATGTAATAAATCATAGATATACGTTAACAGTTCATGGTAATAAAATAGAATGTAGGCTCAGATACATGTAGGCACACGGGATACACATACAATAGTCTAGACTCGTAAGCCGACAACTTGTAAACAACGAATGTCGGTCATGAGCTAGGAATCTGTCCCAGAATCTGCCAAGTAATCAGACCTCCACGCCAAGTAGCCGACATTCTATGACTCTATATGGTCTCTAATACTCTTACAGACAATAGTGGTGTGAAAAAGCTATTCCGTAGGAAAATATAGATATGAATATAGTAGCAACTTCCTAATAAACAACACGACTGCAGAAAATATTAACATAATATGGGCCTGTGAAAATTGAAGATGCGCAAATATTGCTTCTCGGTTGGAAATCGAAAATAGAACTCGTGATGCACATCCCATGTATCCTGATCACTCTTTCAAACATCAAAACTACGGAACAATTCTCACTGTTCATACGTTTTTTGTTGTTTCGTATTTATAATAATTTAATCGCAAATAAAAATAGAAATCAAGAAAGAAAAAATATAATCTACATTTTATGCCTTTGCATTATTATTTATTTCAATGTTGCCAATAGAAAATTCAAAACATAAAATGGTAGGCGTTCCGAGTATGGGACTCTCGTCACGAACGTTTGATGTACTCGAATTTATACTCAAACGCGACAAATCAAAACAGGCAAAGGGGATCAAAAAATTATTTAATTTTAAGACATCATCAATTATCATTTAAAAAGTATATAAATAAAAAATTATATCCATTAAGAACAGTTTAAAAGATGTGTGAAAGAGAAGAAAATATAAAGACCCGACGGAGTTCACAGAGTGGCTGATGCTCTAACGACTCGTTCAGTATTTTATTCTTATTATTTTTCAAATAATTACTGAATAATTATAACAATAAATATAAAAAAAATAGTCTACTTCCATGGTTTGGTCGGATATCATATTAGTATCTAACATGAAAATATTACTTATTAAACAGAACCTTTATATTTGTTTCTGTCTTTATTCCAGTTAGATCGACATCAACACCCAGCCTACGACGACATAACATCAGCATTATCAAATGTGACGGAACCTCACTCCAGGGTCGCAATGAGCCATCCTTTCTCATTCCTCAACATCTTACCGTACGATTTAAACAGATACTTCACCTACAGAGGCTCACTGACCACCCCGCCTTGTTCAGAAGTCGTGATATGGTTGGACTTTGAACAGCCAGTTAGATTGGCTCACGATCAGGTAACGATAACGTATATTAAACATAATTATAAATTAACACAGACTATATATCCCACTGCTGGGCACTGGCCCTCTTCTCTAGGCATCACTGCGGATTGGCGGACTTCATATGGCGCCGAGAACGTGGTAAATCAATAATTGCGATAAACAATTTCATTGGGTAGTGCCGGGATTCAAACTCGGTTTACTCGCGTAAGGTGAATTAAAAGCGAGCGCTTGGTAACTGAGATACCTCGGATACTTAATAATTGTTATATTTCCATAATTATAATTTATAATAGCCAAAATTTTACCGACATTTGTTAGTTCACAGCGTATTTTATTATGTTTGACAGTGGTTGAGCTACGCTGCAGCATGAGTGGGTCAACTTAACCGGGGTAGGACCGCGCCCTCACAGCATGCCAGCGTAAAATTGCAGCATAATGCTGGTGTGTTACTTCTGGTGAGTGTAGGGATCCGGAGACCTTTATTACCGGTGAGAGACATTCCATCTCAGTCCTCAAGGGGACAACGCGTCTACATTATGATTCCTTAACAAGGATGAATGTAGATGTCATGGGCCGCATGAATCACTTACCATCAGGTGAACTGTGTGCTCGTTTGTTATTTTCAATGAAATAAATAAATAAAAATAAAATATTAATATAATCCATTAAGGAAGGCAAAACCAGTAAATACGTACGTATGTGTTTGTAAATTGTTCCGATATACCTTATTATACATAATACTTTACAGTTACAGTATTTTATCTTTGCTTTACTTTATAACATGTATGTAAAAACTAAAGTATTTATTTTTTATTAATATACATTATGACGAAGTGTTACAAACGAGCACACAACTCAAGTAATGGAAATTGTCGTGAAAAAATTTTAAATGCAAATTTTTTTTATTCACGACAATTTTTTTTCTTAATCTCTTGTAGACAGTTATAGAAAATGCCAAATCTTAGATATACATACATACAAACAAGGACTTTTTTTAATGTTGACACCAAAATTCTTTTATATGTATCATGTTAACCTCTTATATACAAGTAATACTCTTAGTTAGTAATTGCAAATTTCAAATTTAACATGAACACATTATACCTAGGATATTTTTTGATACCAATATTATTTCATATAAATCTTAAAAAGTAGCTCTTAACAGCCCACTGGTCAAATTCGAACAAAAAGTGTGTCTCTTAGAATAGTATATAATAGAATAATCCCTTAGTATTGCCAGTCTACTGACATCTTAAAGATGGCTCAAGATAGAAATAAGTAAATAAATAAATGGTTATGATGTCCACGTGATCAATTACAACCACACCTGCGTTGGCTATATTATAGTGCCGTTAAGTACGCGTATGCGTAAATACAGACACTGACCGAATTTGATATAATATATATGCAAGAAGATCGTCAGATCATAGGAATGTTCGGATGCTTATGTTTTAAAAATGTTTTTTTTTAATCAGGTTCGTTTTTTTCAGTCGTATCATCAAAGGTGTTATATTATAAGGGTCATGAGCACTATCGTCTGTCTTAGATTTTGGAAGCGGTCTCCTATTACCCAGTATAACGCTTACCCCGTAACTCTAACTTTTACAGATTGCCTATTATTGTGTGCAAATAAAGTATAATTAGTATTTAAATTTCAGATAGAAGTATTCAGGGAGCTGCGATCTGCAACTGGCAAAATTCGGCACAACTTCAGACCAATACAACCTATAGGTGATAGAGTTGTATTTTATAACATAGATAATAAATATTTTAGTTACAATGAAGTGGATGATCCGCTCGAAGACAATCCACCAAAACAAAAAAGACACAATGGTGGTCGCATCATAATAGCCAGTATGTATTCCGTTATTAGCTTGATTTTCATCTCCTTAAAATTGGTATGAGATTATAAAGTATTTAGTGACAAAATTAAATACACAAACACAAGGGACCGATAACCAAAATTCTAAAGCAATAACTTAAAACCTATTATTATTTACAAAAAATATCTCACAAGTATTAATAATAGATATGTGATTTAACTGTGAATAACCTGTGATATTATGTACATCTAATAAATAGATGCTAATAAAATTAAGGCATTGATATGAATATGAGGAATGTAGTGGATGGGAAAAATATGATCAAATACATAAATATATTGTTAGCAAATTTAAAGTAAAAAATACCTATTTTAAGTTCCAATAAAGTTATCAGTTATAAAATATTGGGACATTAAGTTATCAATAGTAAATGTAAATTTTGACATGGCTAGGTCAGTCAAAATAAATTTTCGTGAAATAAATAAACGACTGACTGGTTGTTCGAGTATCAGTGTATTTATAAATATTCATTAATATATATTATATTTTATCTCTCACAACAAAATATTCTCCGTACGTATTCCAACTTACTTCCGTGGGACCTAAGCTAATCTCTATTTAATAATTTTAAGATTTCACCATAAATTAACCTTAGTTATTCCATGAAACACTCATAACAAAGTGTATCGTAAATTTGAATTGAAATGAACATTTTAATTAGATAACTATAATATACTTCCCAAGTAATTTCATTTAAAATGGTCATGTGATAATTTAGAAAATGAAAGGTAGTGCCAGTGCCACCAAACTCATAATTTATTATAAATATATTACAAAAGGAATTAAAACATCCAAAATAGTATTTTATTTTACTAGTCGTTCTGTAAAGCAGCTGTTACTTTGCAGCACATTATGAGTATAGAAATAATAAATAAAAAAATCCCTCCAAATGCAAATTTGAATATGGAAACTCTTTTGAGTTAAGGTTTTTGCTTGGAAATTCATCATGAATATTGTCAGTCATGAGGTCCTTAACTATATATGTCTCCTCAAAGTAACGAAAATGATCAGCCATTTGCCAGGTATGACGAATTGGCTGGCATCTGGGTACATATGTATGGCAAGGCAAACAAGAGATTACCTAGTTATAAATAGAAAAATTAATTTAATAAAATATTTTAAATAACAGTTGTTTTATTTTTATGCTTCTAGTATTTTAACAGGTGTTTCTATCACAGTTTTAATTGAACTATAGACCCCCATGGTAAAGTGAAGAGGAACACATATGCCACTCCTTTGCTGTGGACATTAGGACAAGTAATGGTTGAGGACAGGCCGATGGCTACATGGTGGATTACAGATCTGACGTGGTTGGCCATAGGGCCCAGGGTACATGTTAAAACACAAGCTACAGTTAAACAGTGCAAATTTTGTAATAATCTAATTAGAAGATTCTTAATTTAAAATCAAGTCATAAATAGAATCTGATAGTTTAAATTGCTTAAAATAAATATGATAATGTGAAATAGTTACTCAGATATAGGTCGCGGCACGTAATTCTAGAGTTGAACGAAACATGGAGGGGTAGCTGCACATGGGTACTGTCGCGAACACAATTGTTCATTTCTACAAATTGATTATGAATAAAGTGTTTTTGTTAGTACTTTTTTATATCTAAGCTAGTTATATAACTAATCATCATCATCATCTCACTAATACCACAAATGCGTATATATAGATTTTTTTTATTATTAACAAATGTACAGAATGTACATTACAGTGTGTGTGTGAATAAACTACTTTCCACAAAAATAAAAGTGGAGAGCCAATAAGTGCTTACGCATTGATTTCCTGGGGATACCTTATTTTCGACTCCTGCATATTAACGGTCAGCGCCTAGGCTTATTTGCCGTAACTTATATATGCAGTTACTATTATATTATAAATCTAAAATAAAAATAACTAGTAACTAAATACTCCAGCTTATAAGTTTGACATATTTTTTTACAACTTATATATAAACAAACAAACTGCAATTTAACATACCAAGCATTTTTAACAATCATTATAAATAGTTTATGGTTGTTTTGGGTCTCTATCATTCATGAACTATGAACTGGAAAAAACCAGAATGTAAAAGTATACCTTAGTATTGATCTACCTATTAATCAAAATAAGGAGCATTAGTCGTCATCTGGTAGCTTACTAGTCATTGTCAACATTGCTCCTAGATTATCCTCCGAACCATGTTTCAATCTTTCCCAGATAAGTTCTGCTATAGCTTTCTGAGTTCTTCTTTCAAGTTTCTCTAATTTTTTCGCCACATCTCTCTTAAGATCCCAGTCAGGTTTCCTTGGTGCTAAGCTTGTTATATCTAAGTCTTGTAACACCACCTGTAAATGTGTGAAAATGTTTTCACTAATATTAATATCTAAAATGTTAATATTGCTGATGATAAAATTGATTTGCTATATTATGTTAACATAAAATTTGTACCTTTTCTTTGCCTGCCTCAAGCAAATCTTTAACTTCATTGTCTACCACAGCAGGTTGTGCATCTGCTAACTTAGATTCTTGTAATGTCTCATCCTGAGGTCTATAGCTTCTAAACTTTGGTCTGTAAATATTTGTTTAAATTATATTTAATTTTTGAACATAAAATGTTATACTTATGATGATAATATTTCATTGTATATATTTTTCCATTACAAAAATTAATCTAGTATAGTCAAAATATATACAATTAATTACACAACAAATTATATCACAGTGGTATTTTTTGCAATGTTGAGTTTTGTTACAATCTTCTTTATTTTCATTATATAAAAGCTACTTTACACATGCTTGATTCTCTACAGGTTGTAGTTATTTTTTAATAAATATAGATACATAATAAACATAGATATTAAATGAAAAATATTTTATTTTATTATTCAGTTATGTTAAAAATTCTTTATTTTTTGAAGTACTACATGTATGAGAATCTACATCTAATTCCTTATGTTTTTAATGTATGGTATTTTTTGAAGCAAACTTCAACATGAAGGAATGGTTTTCTCTAGCATGCTTCCCAAAGTAAAATGTTAGTGTACTTCCTCCAGGCAACTTACAATTAGAACATACTAAACAGTTGTTATGTCTTTCTGTATCCTCAGGTTGCAAGATATGTAGTTTCTCATCCAATCTCTCCTCATTGTCTGATGTTGAAGACCTTCCATATCATGCAGTGTCCCCTTTTTTTTTTAGTTGGTTTTCGTGATTCAATAAAAAGTTATGTGACTAGTTAGTCACACAACTATTTATTGAATATATTTCCTATGCAACATTGGCATTACTTATTATAGTTATTTTTGCAAGCAGCTTTATACAAAATGACAGAATTTAAGGAGGAATTTGAATTTGCCAGAAGTAAAGCTTCCACCAAAAACATGATCTGCCTTGTCACTTTACACATGCCATATGACGCCTGCAGAAAACTACTGCTTGCACATCACAAGTGATTTACAACCAATAAGGGTTAAAATGTTTCACTAAAATTTATTAATGGAAATGGTTCTCCCTCTTTAAATTTTTTGTTAGTTAAAAATATCCTGCAGCTCTCAGAAAATACCACATAACTCAAAAAGGAACACCGAGAAAAATCATGAAATACTGATAGCGCAAGAAGAACTATATGATTATTAGTTAAACACTCATATGGTATCTTTTTGTGTTATACCATTTTACAAATATTATTAATTTAATTTTTAACACAATATGATAAAGCTATATATTGATATCCTTTATCGTGATTTAGCATAGATATAGCTCCAAAAAGTAGTAATTGTTTTAAAATGTTTTCTGTAGTTACAATGGTCCAGTTATTATGCATTATTGTCTCTGCCCGGTATATCGATGGTGTTAATTCATTTACAGATTCCAAAGGAAGAATATTAAGTATATAACATCAAATATTTTCGGTCCGGGTCCGGGGTACAGTAGTCTCCATATCTTCTACATTTAAATGAAAAAAAGGAAATATAAATACTTGTTGAACAACTTACTTTGGTAGTTGAATAGTTTCGCTTTTAGTTTCCTTTGATGAAGTAGCTTCGTCCGGGTGCTTACGCTTTAAATTCTTAAGCCTTTCTTTTCTCTGTAACGCCTGCTCTTCTAAACTTCCGACATTCTCCATTGTATCAAGAATAACCATAATATTTTGGTACTATATTAACACTAGTTTCCTATCTAATCTGGTATTTTTAAAATATTATTATTCTAACCTGTTAAGCCTTATGTCACAACAGGTAATTGTAAGCTATGTGATCAAAGACATAAAAACATTAAGAAAAAGACATTGACAGTTCACATTTTTTTGCGTTTGATTAAGGTGCCTTGCTGCTAGAATAAAAATACCATGTCGTTATCCAAAAATAACTAGTTTCAAAACTTCAAATTATTTTGTAGTTTTGTAACAAGAATACGATGTTTCAATCAATTTTTTATTTACCTATTACTATAAATGAAATAGACAAGTATTATGATTTCTTGTATTACGATTTTTTCTTCATTTTGATAATTGCTTATGACAATTCAGACCCAACATGTCTGCTTTTGGTTTAAAATATTTACAGTTTCTTTTATTGCCATAAAATATTATTAATTAGAAGGGCTTTTTGTTTTATTTTAGCTCTTCTTTGTCTATGGCAGTACTTTATTTCACTTCATTCGCAATCATTAAATCGTTGACTCTGCCAAATATTTGCTCACGTTCCTCGTTCGAGTGTGGTAATGAAAGGATAACAAACACAAATATAGGGAGTATTTGATTTTTTTTTCCTTCCCTTTTGATCTATTACCAGCGCTATTTGCAAAAAATCCTCTTACCCTTATTCCAAAAATCTGGTTTCTCAGTAGCATCTAGTGAACACTGGATTTGGAATAAATCATCCCAAATGCATTTGTTGATTGAATACTCTTTGCAACTATGTTGCGAAAACCTACACAGGATTACAAAGTAAAATGGCTGTATTAACGCTGCTGTGTTTCGTATGATGAATGGAGTGACCCATTTGCAGGTAATGAGGCATTCAATCCCAGTCCTCAGACATGACATCACATGCATATCGAATCTTTATTGAGTATGAATTTTTCGCTATTATCATACCTTGACTTAAACTGTGTGCTTGTTTGTCACCCTTTATATTACAAGAAATATTATATTGCAAGAACTTTCGTTTATATTGAAATGCGAGTATATTAAATGTAGGGAGAGATAATGTATAGATATATAAAAAAAGGCTATTAACTGTAACCCTCTACTCAGCTAGATAGATGACAGGCCGATCACAGCAGTGCCAAATGTAGTGGCGATCAATCCTATAGACGATCATCATCAGGATAGCTTTGGAATTAGGACTGCATTCTCGTCAAAGATTAAAATGGAAGCGCAAGAAAGTAAGTACTATGCACAACGTGCGTGTAACACTTACCAGTATCAGCTTCCTCAAGCCGAAATGGACGCGGTCATGCAAGGTTCGCTCAACTGAGGAAACTACTACAGTACTTTGAAAACTTCCAATCTTATTTTATATGAATTAGATTTTTATTTCCAAAAACTCAGTAGTCAACATTTGTTTATGTTGGATGTCGTAATATCACACTAAGAGTTCTTAATAATAATGGATAACATTTGCTACATCTGTTTCTTATATAAAATTAAGCAGTCAGTTCGATTTGGAACAGCACAAGTCAAACACTTTTGTCTTTTACATGGTAAATAGTGAGAATTAATGGTCTATTTGTCAGAGTTAATAAAGGATATGGATGAGAAGTATATGACCTTTTTTTTTTTCGGGCTTATGGCCGCTGTTAGCCCGAGGGCTTTTACAGTTTACAGTTTTGCCGGGTTGAGAGGTGACCGAGCGCTTAAGCCGCTCAGTCGAGACCTCTATTAGTGGGTAACCAGCACAAAGGCTCCCGAGAGGGAGCCTGGGCTTGGACCATTACCCTGTAGTATATGACCCTTATACCTGTATGCATGCGGATTTAATATCCATCCAAATACGTATTTGTTTATTATAATGATCCCAAAGTCAGAATGTTTCAGTTGTATGGTAAGTCAGAATAATTTGTAGACCGTTTAAACATTTCAACAGGTACGTAAAATAAAAAAAACTCTTGCTTTTTATATTTATTTACAGATTTATAGTAGCGAAAAACTGACAAAAAAATTGAGGCTTTCATTTCACTATTATTAATTATAAAAACATTCGAGTTTGCTTATAAGAATATATGAAGAATCATTCTATGAATATAATATATGGGCATGGTAATTATTTTTAAATTGGTAATATCTAAATAAATAGATTTACGTCTTGGCTTTAGATCCAAAACTTTTTATTACTTTAAAAGTTTTTGTTATTTAATGCTTAATTGTTTCATTAAAGTAAAAAGTTGTGAGGCCATAGAATCATTAAAATTAAATTATAAATATATAAGCCTCATTTCATATCATTTGTTTGGTTCATACAAATATAATTCGCAAATAAATACCTACTTTTTAAGTACATTGTAAAGTATTAATAAATAACTTTTGGAACATGTTTTCCAAAATATGTATTTGGAAAGTACATATATCATAACATTTTTTTTAATTGTACCTCTGGATCATTTATTAGTTTTATTTACCTACCTGTATGTAGAAAGGCAATTTATTTGTGTTATATCATTATTTTTAATTCTGTAAATTGCAGTCGTACTTAGATCCACAAAACTATAAACCTAAGTAATATAAGAATATTAAAATAGCATGTTGTCTTATTAATTAACTAAATTTAAAAGTATATTATGTACCTTTAAAATTCTATTAACCTTATACTATTATATGTAAAATAAAACATAGTCTACCTAAAATTAACTACTTATGGCAGTGTACAAACAATATAAAAAAATAAATAATTTTTTTTTCTCTAAAAGTAACTCTTGCGCTTACAACCTTGCTATAACAATAATTTGATCCGAAATGGAAGATACAAGCAGCCGGTTAACATATAAAAAGATAGCATTTCAGATTAACTTCTTTGGTTGTGTAATGATGTAATGATTGTGAAAATAATTGCTTATAATAACGACATGAATATAAATATTGTATAGGGTAATATGTTCTATAAAATATGAGGTTACGTATTATTTTTGAATTTATAACTGAATTATTAATAATCTCCTATAATGCAATTCTTACATGTCTTCGGCTATCAAATGGCAGTCTATTAGAAATGTTGTTATTTAGAGGGACCCCATGGTTCAAAGACAAAACTTTTGTTACAATATTCAAATCTTCATGAGCTTTCCCGTTAAGGCCTGTTTGCACCAACAATTGTTTTAATTGGGCGTCTGCATTAAACTGATTCTGTCTGTTAAGTGGAAAAAAATGGTTTGTGTAAACCGGATTAAATGTATTGAATCTATTATATTCAGGATTTAATCCAAAATTTCCAACTCCACTTTCTTGACGGAACACCCGATTACCCTGTTTCTGTCTGGTTTGATCGTCAGATATTCTTAACTGATTGAAGTTTGGTCCTTGATGAAATGGAGCTTGACTTGGATTTGGCTGCAGGAAGTTGCTGATACCTTGTGGGAGATGATTATCTTGCAAAGGAAATTGTTCTGGTCGTTGACTTCGAAGATGAATAAGAAAATCTACGGCCTCTCTGTTAGGGAGCTGCTGTTGGTTAGCTAGCACATTGACTTGTTCTAAATGTACACTTGGTTGAATTGATACTTGCGAATTTTGACTTTGTGCACCAGTGTTTGGATTCAGAAACCGATTTGATTGCGCAACTTTTTGCCCGTGAAAGTTATTAAAAACTTGGTTCGATTGAATTTTTTGTTGTTCGACGAGAAGTTGATGTCTTTTCAACTGCTCTTGTTCTAGTAAAATTTGTTGCTGTCTTTGTGCTTCCTTTTGTTGAAGTAAGAACTGTTGCTTTCTTAGCAAGTCTTCTTGCTGTCTTTGTTGAATTTGTAATAATTGAAGTTGTTCCTCAAGAATTCTTTGCTTTTCTTCAAGTTGCTTTTGCAATAACAACTGTTGGGATATAAAATTAGTTTGAGGTATTTTGTATAAATTTCTATTGTCTGTTGGGAAGTTTTGAGATAAAATTTGTGGTGGTAGTACACCTGTGGGCACATTTGTGCTTGGTTGTGATTTCAACGCATCTTTTATATTTGTTTGTTGATAAATCGGTACAACACTCTTTGGATGCCCATGAATATCTTGGTGGACTGTAAAAGCTGCGACTAGAGGAGCTTGAAAGACTTGCACGTCTTTTTTGTCCACGTCTTCGATGTTTTTACCGTCTAGGTCGTGAGTTGGTTTAGGAGTTGTAGTTGTCGTAGTGGTTGTTGTGGTAATCGTTGATACAGGTTTGAAAGACGCCTTTTTACCAACGATATCAATCTTAGGACTTTGTTTTGTTCGCAGATGTGACAAGTTGCTGCTTTCCCTAGTTTGAAATATTTCTAAGTAGGGGTTTTGCGTTGGAAGGGTAGCTGTTGCTTGATTTTCGACATTTCCTATTGTTGTACCTAATATAGATACATTACTATCTACTAACATAGGTGTTGCATCTGTGCTGTTTGTAAAAACAGATTGTCCGTTAACTATGTATGAATGGATTCGTATGCCTTCTTTAGATGTTTGTACTGTTGTTACATCTTCGCCTGTATTTAAATATTCAGTTTCAGCAGTAGGGTTAACGGCAGTGGTTTCTGTCTCTGATTGATTATCGTTGTCTTCGAGATCAGTAAGAGCTTTTAATAAA
The DNA here is from genome assembly GCA_029286865.1 of Teinopalpus imperialis. Lineage (NCBI taxonomy): Eukaryota > Metazoa > Arthropoda > Insecta > Lepidoptera > Papilionidae > Teinopalpus > Teinopalpus imperialis. The sequence continues at coordinate 7,677,755 of JAGSMU010000005.1, forward strand.
GCTTTCCTTATATATGGATCTAATCTTACAGAAGGTTTCTGTTCTAAATTATTCAGATTATCATTTTTGCTGTCATTATTAGTCTGATCTTGCGCTGTACTCAAAGACAATATAGCAACGAGAATGACTGCCAGTACCTGAAACAGAAAAATGCTTATATAATAATAATAATAATAAGAGTAACGACGACACTGGTTTTATACATAAATCATTGGAAATATGTTTAAAGAAGTTAAAACATGTGCTGTTTTGACACAACCTCAGACGTGCAGAAAAGGAGATCAAAAGAAACCTTCGTAATTCTTATATACAAGAAAAAAATAACATCTAAATTGGAGCCTGGTTAAACAAAACAAAATTATATTTTATTCTGAAACAATTTTATAGAAAGTTTCTTTTTTTATATATAAAGGGTTAAATTAATACGGACTGAATAATAGTGTTTACTGTTCCAAATACTAAACAATATGATTACCTATGAACTCTACTTCCACGTTTCCACGATTGCTGTTTTTATTCGATTCTAGTTACGTTCTTCGTGTTATTTAGAACAATGATTGTTTTTAGTCCTGTTTACACAACGAAACATTCTCACTATGATATAATATTATATAATTCAATTAGTAAGATACGTAAAGTTTGTCATGTTTATATTTTTAAAATTAACCGAATAAAAAAAATGCTACGTACGGTTTTTTATATTATAATAACCATATAATAACCATAAGTTTATTACAGAGATCTAAGAGTTATTTTATTAATGTGTTTTATGCTTGCTTATCAAACACACTTGATAAGTTTTCTTAGTTATCATAGAATTATTTTAAGTTTCTGGGTTAAGAAATAGCTGGTATAGATTGTACCGTATGGATTATAAGTAAGATTCATGCGGCTGCGTTTCCGATGAAGTGTAAGTAGGAACTGTTACTTAATTGTTAGCTTATATGGGATAGAATACATAAGCTAAGGGAAATGTCTCCAAAATTTATTATAATTAATTTATTCGTCTTTCGGGTTATGATATATTCAATAATATGTACAATATTGAAAAGGAAAAATTATTATGGTGTTTTATTTTCACTCCGTGTCCCTCATTTCGCGAAATTAAAAACGCTCTCTCGTAGATCTAACTTCTCCATTTCTATTGGATTCCTTTATGTTTTACGGGTAAATTGTGCATTTAAGATGGACATTATCTCACATTCGAACCTATAAAGTATTTTTTTGTATATTCGGGTGACAAACGAGCACATAGTTCACCTGATGGTTAGTGATGAGACTGCAGTGTATGATATCTACATCCATCCTCACCAATGATTCAATATGCACAATCGTTAACACCCCTGAGTTCTGAAACTGAATACCTCGTTACCAGTAATGGGGTTGCCAGAGCCTGACACTCGACATAAAAACAAAGTAGACATCACGTTGGTATTCGGTCGTCGTGGTCCTCCCCTGGTCTACCCATTTACGTTGTTGCTAGAAACAAGCTGTACCATGACTCCGTCTCTGTTGAATTCGATATGTATCTCATGAATATTTTATTGTCATAATGTGTAAATAATACAATCCACCTCAAGCATTGTATGATAATAAATCATTGGGGAAAACCAGTTTTATAAGCATTAGTTTTGACTATTAAAAATAACTATATCCTAAAACATTAATTCCGATCTACGCTTTCCTATTATATCCACGTTCCTTTATAGATAAGGTAGTGAATTTTCGCATAAAATTTTGTTCGGATAATTTTGGTTTAGCTTTAAAATTCAGTTTAAATACTTAGAAATCACACCGCTGAATAGATAGACCGACAAAAATCTATGAATTTCTATATACTTACCTAAATGTCTAGCAACGTGGCTAAAGCTGTCATTATCTGGTTTTGGTATGGGCCTAGTGTGATATGGTGTGTACGCGCATTAGTTTGGATTTGAAAAGGGGACGACGAGTGAGTGTTTTGTGATTGTATGTATTTAATGCACTGAATATTAACTAACTGAATTTTATCTGATAATAACTCAACAACATCGCCGTTGATGAAATTAACCAAGAGGACTTCATCATCATAAAGGGATCCTACCATGTGACCTAATACCGTCTCTACTTTTGAGAAAAAACCTTAATTAATTTACACTAAGCGTTCTAGGTTAGACCGTTCATGACAACTTCCATGTCTCTTTTACACTATACCGTTACCCCAGTTAGATAGAGTAAGAGTGTAAAACATCTAATCCTACTACCCTCGATGCGTTAGTCGAATTTGGCAAGTACTGGATATTCATTTAAATGAGTTCAATGTCTAGGTCATACTCTAGTTATGTCAAAATTGTAGGCAACGACTGAAGATTTATGCGAAGATGTAATGCTAGACAAGTTATTGTACTATTGTTTCACCGTACACGAAGAGGTAATGAAGCGAAGAGTCGACGAAGACTTCGAAATGGACAAAAAAAGAAATTGATGTTACTTCAGTCTTTCCGGATTAGTTTGAAAGAAGAGGGTGCTTATGCATTTCAAGCTTAAAAGTAAAAAATATTAATTACCCATTAATATTTTATTATATATTTTTATATTCATTGAAGAATATATATATATGGTTTGATATTGCTACTTTCACCGATTGTGTAGTTCACGGGGAACGCAACCTCAGCGAATGTCAAGCAGCATACGCACGTACGCATCGTTAATGAAACAAATTTTTAATTCACGCAAGCTTGTTCATTTAAACCTGCCAGTGAAATTTATCAAATTGAAGAAAAGAAAGATGTTTTGTTGATAAACCTTTTACGACGAGTTTTAATAATACTAAGTAATATCTAGTAAATTTATTATAAATTTACTAGATATTACTTAATGTTATTAAAAAATATAATCCAGATAAGAACTCCATGATATTGCCCGGTAAACAGCGTGGGTGATTACCTATCCTGCTTATGATTTTAAAAACTCTTAGTTAAAAGTGAATTATAAATGTTTGTTCACACTTTTATGCGAGTCAGCGAATTAACTTGATTTCTATTATGAATTTACGCAAAGTAGCGCTAGATTCTATTAGCTAGAATTGCCAAATTTTCATTCATATCTATTGAAAACAAAAATATCGAATTAACTTCTAATACGAAATCTTTATGTAGGAAAGAGTATTTAATTCTATAGTCTCTTTCAACACTTACTTTTCCCATTAAAAGAAACAAAACATTTCTATATTATCTAAACATGTCAAAACTAATAGCAACTCATTTTTTCCAGCGTCTTTATCCTTTAGATTTGCTTATCACTCATCTTCAGTGAAAGTTGAAGATGCTTTTAGTTATGTATACATCGAATTCTCGTTGACAATAAATCACACGCTTTAGCGGGCAATGTTATAAAATCATTATTTTAGTGTTAATAACTATCGATTTCTTAACGGTCGGTAGTATTAAATTTTAAGTATCAAATTAAACTTTTCAACTCGCTTCCTGATTTCGGAGAGTATTCGAATAAATAATAATGGATAATTCCTCCCCACATTTGCAATACAAACTTTTACATTACTTTTTTATGAAAACTTACGATTAGCTTTCACACACACCTGATGTTTTATTGTATCAATAATATCATTGTTGTGCTTCGCCAACTATATCGATCTTCTATAACACTAACAGTTTCCTGATCTTAACGATCGTCACATCAAAATATCTATATATATAATAATATGTCACAATTTTGATTTTATAATATTCCAGCGTGTTTGTCACTTGTGGGGCTGCTCCTAATACGCCTATTCTACCTGTAGTTCTACCATTTACTAACAATCTATGTAATATATAGTATAGATAATTAACAGTTGAGCTACGCGGCAGTTTGTTTATAGACTGCAGAATAAATGAGTCAGCTCGACCGGCGAAGACCACGCCCTCACAGGATAACAGCGTGAAATTGCAGCATAATGCTGCTGCGTTTTGTCTGGTGAGTTTAGGTATCCGGAGACCCTTATCACTGGTGACTAGGCAATTCATCTCAGTGAATGAATGTAGAAGTCATGGGCTGCAGGAGTCACTAACCATGAGGTGAACTATGTGTTCGTTTGTACTATCAATGTAAAAAAAGAAAGGTATTAGAACAAATGAATTATAACTCGTTAAGGTTAGAGTAGATGTTTTAGAGACATTAATAAATAAATATCGCTATGGTAATGTGTGGGGAAATTAAATTATATTATAGTAGTATATGTAGTTAAAAAACAAATTAAAATAGAACAAAATAAATTGATATATGTAATAAACTTCTATTTGTAATATTTAGTCTGTGAAGTAAAAAGATTAGTGAAAGCGCGTAAAGATAAAGGAAATAATGACATTTAAGTCAATCCGTATATAAAATTGCTGATGAGCATTTAAAAATTATATTTATCATATTGTGTCCATGGAAATACATTTTATTTCTAATCTGTGTAGTTATTTAAACCAACAGTTATAGCCGTGACGTGTTGAAATTGGTGGGAAAGAAAACAATAGTACATGACCTTTCACATCGCTCTAAGCGCTTCTTAACATTTTAAATAATTATGTCGGTGATATGACTCTCTAATGGATTAACTCATATCAAGTAACCCTGATTGCCATCAGCTCTCTGTATTATTTCTTATAATGTCATGGATAGAGTTTTTCATTTTTAAAGTTGTTTTCATTAACTTTACTTTTCTGACTATAGATTATATGTACATATCTTTAGTATAAGATTAGGCGGTGGTGTTTTACTTAACCACGGGTGGGATTAACCAATCCTAAGTACCATCTCATATTTAAAAAAGTTAAAATTACCCATTATAATTCAAAATAAAATAATTTCCAGCATAACATGCAATGCTGGAATGCATGCAATGCTATATATCTGTAGGATAACTTATTAATCTTATCCTATTTTCACTTAGATTCGGCCACGAGACCTCTAGAACCTTATCTGTATAGGATGTAACTAAATGAAATCTACCGACAAGAACTTATGATATTTTTGAAGTTGGGTGCGTGCCGTTTGAAACTTTGGCTTTGTCAAGTTTTTTGGGAACTGTTTACGAATCTTTTAAATCTAATGTTGTAAACCATAGCTACAATAGACTCGTCGTCGCTGTTTATGGGTAATAAAATCTTGGTTAACATAGAATATATGGTAGTGGCGGGTATGAATGCCGACAGCTATAGAAGTGTTTACTTAAGGAATCCGCCAAAACAAATTATTGGAATTCATACATATATATATGTATATATATATATATATACTCTGAAGTATCATTTTATTAAGCGGAAATGCAGTCCTGGATGTTAAGGCACACTAGCTCAGTAAACGCCTATTCACTCTACTCTTTAAAACACACGTAGACCCCAAAACCAAGTTGTGAAACAAGAATTTAATTTTATGCTGGGAATCAAAATTAGGACGTGTAATGCAGTAGTATCTTAATCTTAACTACACCTTCCGGCGGTAGCAAATACGAATATACTGACATCGAACAAGATTTCACCCAGTTGAATCAGTAGATATGAACGAGCCGGACAACGGAATCTCGCGAACAAGCATATTACATACAGCAGGTTTTAATAAAATAAAATAAAATGTGACTATAACATTCTACCAGATCATTCGTTTTCTAGTTCCCATATCTCCCGCCAAGTATTAAGTGAAACATATCCATTCCTTCAAGTTACGCAACTATTAAAGAGAACTATAAATATGAATAAGTTAAAACAAGTTGGAGATAATATGTTTGCCCGTTGATGCTTGTACCAGATTTTGGGAGTTGTCTCGTGAGAAACGTTCAAATATTTGTACATACTATTAAGTAACTTTGTTTAGTTAGAGATATTTCTTTTTAAGGTTTACTTAAAAACTTTATAGTGGCTTATTTGCAAACTTGCAATTAATTTATTATTTTTTTAATATGAACTTTTAATCAATACAACACACATAATTCTTTAATCAGCAGAAATTGCTAAAAGATTTAAAATGTCTATCAAAAATAATATATATATTTTTTATGCGAGGTATGAACCGTTATTGGCACAAAGATATATAATGTTTTAAGGTATGTATGTACTAGTCATTTGGTGGGTAATGCTAGGGTAAAAGAGCAGTAATACTTTAGTATGTTTGCTACGATGACTAAAGAGAAACCGAAAACCCCGTGGTAGAGGCTTAGAGCTACGCTGCTAATTACACTAAGGCACGATGAGCGAGAAAGGTACAAGGCCTGAGGATTGAGGAAAAGGAATGATTGATAACCCCCAAGAATGAATACCTAACGGTCGTCCTGCAGGGGTTCATAAAGGTCCTTCGGGTGGGTTTTTTTATTCAGTATTAATCTTAACATCAGGGGTTGAGTTCGATACTCCGCGCGCAAAGTTGTTTTATTCCCTTCATAAAAAAAAATCCAAGGAAGATTTTTTTTCACAGAACAGTAGTTTAAAATAGTACCTTAGTATACATAAGAAGAATTTCGTCTACCGTTGAGTCTTACAACAGGTGCCGAGGCATTTTATATGAGATTACAACCATAATATGAATTTGGTTGCCATGGGTTCCAGAAGTCACTTACCATCACGCCACCTGTGTGTTCAACTGTCAGTTCCGAGGAGGTACCCCATGTTTATATAGTCCTCAGAGTGAGAAGAGGACGCTATATGTTCGACACCTTGAATCAGTTTTTATGTGATTTCAGTTTATATGTATACGGGCTTCAATATAGTGATTTGATTTGTGTACCTTGTCAGTGTAGCTCACGAAACCCGGATCTTATGTTGGATTACTACCAGAGGTACAATTTCTGTCGTTCATTGTGTTCATTATCTGTCCCTGATACCCGAGGCTTTCTACGACCTTATTAAGCATACCTTACATTAGACTAGGAAAGGAAATGACAGAGGCAATCAACTCTGTGTTTGCATATATACCTTGCTGACCTAACTTGACCATTAAAATACATAATACGTGTTTTAATGGTCAGAATATATGCTGGGATCCCAGGAAGTGCGATTCCCAACCGTAGGAACAAAATTTATATTTTGTCAATGTGTTGATTTTCCGTTTTTTCGATCTTATTGCACATTAATTGCATTGTCATTGAGAAGGGAATGACTAGTGAGATTTTATTGAACATACATAACATCGGTCTCAGAAAGGGAATGACTATAGTCGACGCATTTTAAACTGAGTCGTCGGGCAATAAATGTCACTGACAGTAGTAATGTGCACGCAATGCAACCCGTTATCGATACTTAGCTACCTGCGCACGTGGGGTCTTTGCGTCATCCCTAGAAAAGATAAAACGGCCCTTTTCGGGGCTACATTACGATCTATACAGTTTCTCTATGATTACGTCGAAACAATAGATGATATAGATGTGTGTAGAGATGACCAGAAGATATCTGATACCGAAGTTGAAATTTGATTTGAATTGTAATTGATCGTGGATATATCATATCCTACTATTGCTTATCTACTCATCACCGTGATCACAATCGAAGAGCATTATCATATAATTCTGCCGTAGTCACTAACCAGGAGATGAATTGATTGTGTTTGTATTTGGTATGATATTAAAAAAACACAAAGTATTTAAAAACTACGGTGTTATTCATAACTTCCTAGTTAGCGGTTTGCTTGATAGAGTGATATAGTGATCTCAAATTGCGTTTGCGGATAAGTAGCATTATTGTGTACAACCAATAACTTGATTACAGAGGTTACTTTACCTCTGTAATCTAGTTATTGGTTACCCTCAGAGTTGCATCTCAGATATCTAACGTTTGAACCTTTAGAATACAATTCATTGTGAAAGTACGCTATCTTATAATAATTTAGTTATATATATCTTATAATAGCTTATTTTCATTTAAACATTTGTGTGATTGATTTATTTCTGACATTGAATATGGACAAACATTACATCAAATGACAAGAGAATCGCAATATTATTTTAAACTCCTTACACATTTTCAACTACTTGTCACTACATCGAGTGTAGTATGTTATCCAGATCTTGTGGCGACAAGGACAAATTATCGTGCATTCAGTAAGTTTTGTAATTTCTATTACTGGAACCAACGATCGAAGGCGAACAAAGATTGGAGAAGGCTTAAAGATTAGCAAACGAAGTGTCGAATTTGAAACAAGAAAATCTAAAACAAAATTATATATTCTATTTTTGTTAATGTAAAAAAAAGAGAATTATGGCAGTGCTATAATTACTAACATATCCGTTAACCTTAAATGTTTATTATCATCAATTAATTATTATCAATTGCTTAAATGCTTGTGCTAGGATATGGTTCACGACAATAGTCTAACGGCGGATTCGAACCTACGACCCTAAGTTTGACGGACAGTACCCCAAACTTTTAGGCTATTAACTTTGGTACAAAAAATATGCTTTAAATGTACGTATATATAGGTTTTGGCTTTAGTTAATTTCTTCTAACACGACGTTTTTGCTTCCAACTTATTGTAATAATACAATGTATATCTAATAAATACGTTACAAAGATAATTTCTATAAATTATCTCCAGCCGAAAATATTTGTATTTGTGCCATAGATAATATGTATTTGTACATACCGTTGAGGTATACAATAAAACATAAATTAATGTTAAGGTAAATTATTTAAGAAAAGCACCGCAGTTGAACTACTGATGGTAAATATTTATTGAAGCCCATAAACACCTTTATCCATCCTTAACAAAGATTCAAGATGCGTTGTCAATGCTTCTGGCATCCAGACATCCTCTAGTTGGATAAATTCCAGGTTACAAAAATACATTGGCGTGATAGGTACTTGTTTATCTGATAATAACACACACAATGTTTAGAATTTTAACTATTGTTAAAAATATGAATATTTGTAATATGTTTAGTTCTGGCAACTCTGAAAACTGTTTTTATCGGTCTGATGGTCGCTGTTAGCCTGAGGGCTTTTACAGTTTCGCCGGGTTGAGAGGTGACCGAGCGCTTATGGCGCTCAGTCGAGACCTTTTATTTGATACATACCAAAGTTTCATTCATTTTGAACATGGACGGCGAAGCAGTGGAAGGGCTTTTTCATCACACATGTATGTGATAACAATTTATGTTTAACATTACTTCTACCAAAAAAGATTCATTATCAAAAGATCAATTAGATAATATCTTTTTGATTAATATATGTTTTTCATTGAAATTAATTGTAATAAAATAAACTTTAGTTTAATCTCCAAAATCAATTAAATTGCGTAACAAAAATATATGATGAAAAATATAGATGTTACATACGAGTACAATACAACCAAACCTGAAAATCATGAATTTATACTAATAATTACAAGAAATACACAAATATTGTTCCTCGTCTGTGTATCGAACCCAGAACCGGGATGCAGCAGCCAAGTATTCTAACACTCTCACGTGGACCCAGTTGCAAATATACATATATAGACTACAGACTGGCTACAATGATGATGAAATATAAGATGGAGATCTTCTCGTCATTAGCCCACTGCTGGTTACCTTTGGCCACAGAATGTCACAAAGCACTATCTTGAGGCAACTGCAACCATCGATTGCCCGCATCTATCTCTGTCAACCACAATTGTATTAAATAATTTAGAATTATTAGTATCTTAATATGTAATAAAATGTGCACTATTATTACATATTAAGATACTAATCATTTACATTATTGTATGAAACCCAAATAAAAATGTTCATCGTTCAAACTAACCAAGAAATAGTATCTTCCTATTAAGTTCATTGAACATTTCCTTTATCTAATATTCTATTATTTGACGTATTCAGTCTCACCCACGTATATTATGCTATTGTTTGTTATAAAAAATAAATCTAAGTTAAAATCTTTCGATTGAAATCATCAAATATACTCTCAAAGGTTGCACCTTGTAACATTTTACATTTTATAACAATGCGCCATATCTGTTCATCTACGTTTGTTTGGCAAGTCACGACTCTTGTTTAAGTTGTATCTGTATGTGAGAACGACGTTTTAATTATATTTACACTTACGAGTATTGAGAGAAATTCTAAGAAGGGAAGGAAGAGAATCCGAGAAAGTAAATGACCTGTAAGTATGAGACTGGTTTCAATGATAACATAACGATGGTGATAAAGTTTCATTCAGTAGTACTAGTAATACTATCAGATTACGACGATGATAGTTGACGGCATTTCCAAACTTAGATACGAATTTGTAATTCGACTATTGTTTTTTATTCTAATATCAGCAATGATAAATAAGCACACAGTTCACCTGATTGTTCCCAATCCCTTAAAAAAGAATCAAAATGACCATGCCCTGTTAGCCCTGACGGCTTTGATAGCCTCGTTACCTGTTATTGGGTCTCCTGGTCCCTACATGCAGCTATCTTACGCTGGAATTATGTGAGGGCGTTATTTAACTCGGGTCGGGTCGACCCATTCACGTAGCAGCACGATTTATTAAAATCATTAGATAACTACACGTATGTAAAGTAAAGTATTTTGGTATGTTCCTAATTTATTTACTTTATAATTTATTAAAAATCTTTAGTAAAAGCGTTCTGCTCAAATCAAGGCACATTCATTTCTCCGTCTATTCTTTACAAAATATCTAAAACATCTCGTTCTTTTACTGATTTTATGCTATTGATAATATGAGCAGATGCGATATTTTCTTTACTTATAAAAACATAAAAACATAATACAATGAAAATAAATAAATCCTAGAGAAGCATAGGGAATATTACTCTAATTATAATTTTATGTTGCGGTAAAATCATTGTACCCGTATAACTCTTATAGTTATGAACGCTACTTAGAGTTGCAAATTTCATGCTCGGTGCCACAAGATAAACCTGGGCCTATTCGCTAAATGACTGACATCAACAAAGCTATTTCATATGAGCACACCGGCATGTAATTACATAAGGCATTTCTGTCAACAGAGAGAATTTCACTTTCTTTATAGAGATTACTTGCCTTGCACTGCAATAGTCCGCATTCGTTATTTGTATTAATAAATTAACAAATTTAAGGATCGTTATGGTCAGTTGGTTGTGGTCATATATATGGGTATCGAGTTGTAAGTTTTTTTTAATTGCCTTTTCACTTTTTTAATCTTAGCTGACAAACCTCTCATAAATTAATATATCTATCGAATATAATAATTTATGGGAGGTAATTAACATATTAATTTTAAAATTTAATTAATTGGCAGCAGAGACGACCGCAATAGTCTAGCTTCATCCACGGCAGGTTCGTAACTCTCCTTTCTTAATTGATTTTAACGATATTCAAGGGATGAAGTTACTAAATAAACTATTGTATCCTGCCACTACACAACTACATAAGAGCACATATTACTTTAGGACTCTTGCCGTATGAATTATATACATTATCCAGAAGATGTTATCGTAGTCAAAAAATGATTGACAGTACATTATCGTAATTATATTATTGAATAGATATATGAAAAAAGAAGTAACGTTGCCGACGTCGTAATTGCCTAGAGATACGCTCTAGGCATCATTATAATCAGTATAGAGAGAGCCCCATTCACACCTAATTGTCCGGATTACCTTTGAATACGTAATACAGCCTTTAACATTAACATGTGAATATCTGGACCACTTAATGATCCGTGAATCGATATTAATCATTACGTAGAGCGCTTTGTGAACAACCGCCCGTGATGCATCGCATTAAGCGCTTGTGTATTCAGTTCTCATCTCATTGTATGTCTTGTTCCAATTAAATTATTTATACTTACGCGATTGACAAATCTTATGTATTAATGTATTTTTTTTGTTATAACTTACAACGGTTATGTGGTACTCGGCTATGATTTTAGGCGCGTTTTGTAAGAAAGTAATGCGATCAATGCTCGGTCTGGTAATTTCAAGAGCAGTGACCGTCTCGCGACTTCTAGTACAGTAATTTTCCATAGAACTTGACTTTACATAAGTCTTCGACGACAACTCTAATGCTTGTTGGTAATTTATTTATATTGAACTGACATAATAGCCTAACAAATATATGAATACGAATCATTATTTTTTTTTAAGTTCATATATTTTCGTATCTGTTATCCAATCTTAAAATATGAGCCTAAGTCTGTCGTTTTGGAAAGTAAATCTTAAATTTGAGTTACCCCTAATATGATAATATCAAATGATTTAAAAATATATATACATATTTATCAATGTACAAGCAACTAATTTCTGTACATAAATGTATTATTAAATGGTTATAGGAAGCTAAGTTCTGATGTATCGACACTACGTCGCAGGTCCCGGGTTTTATTCCCCGCCAAGGAATAATAGGTGTGTATCGCAAAATTATCCGTTTCCAGGCCAATTTGTTTGTATACCCGTGATCTTGCACTAGCGACGCATTGACCCGGACTAGCGAAAGGGGTGACAAGCGTGTACCTCTGTGTTTACGCTAATTCTTAGGGAACTATAAAATATCCTGGGTAATTTAATGTTATCAAGTAATAACAAGAAGAAGGCGTAGACAGTCAAGGACATTAGTGCCGCAATGGGAGCTTTATTATATACGGATATCGAAATCTCAATATTAAGGATACTGTGATGCGTTAATGATACAATACATTATTTATATACAAAGTAAAATATTTTTCTCGTACATTAATTATTGACAATAATGGTGGCACAAGAAAACCTCCAGAGCTTTCCGGTCGAGTCTACATACTCTTATTACATCATGCTCACTATTGCGTGATTCTATCACGCAATCTAATATAAATAAATATTATGAATACGTATTAAAGATAAAAGCTCAAGAAAGTCACTACCTAGAATGTATTGCAAACAATGCACAGTGTTGTACAATGTTGTAAAATGTGTGTTAGGATAAGAAAGAAAACGTTTTCCATAACCAACTTGTTAGCTTTACGGGCGATAAAACAATATTTCCGCTATAACATGTGGTCGAGATAAACGCTTGCCATGAAGGTGCAACTAAATACAATAGCCAGTTGCCTGCGGTCAGAAAAACGGTGTCGCAAATATCCTACATGCTACGTAGAAATGGTGCTCTACGTGATTTGAATACACAGACGTTAGCACATTAGATAATCTTAGTGTTTTAAATAGAATTATATAGTATATTACCTCGTGACCTAGTGGTTAGACTATCTCATTATCGAGTTGTGGTGTTTGGTTTCAATTTCCCGTATTCAATATTTTTGTAACACTCGTTATATTTTATTTTTATAGTGTAGTGAGATACGAAATTATTTTTCCGGATAACTGTTATGTTTATTGATAATTCATCATATCATTATAGCTGTAGTGATCGTGATCTGTGAACTCATTTATCATTCTTACTTCTATAAAAAAGTAATGTCCGTTAATTAAACTAAACGATTTATCAATTACTCTTTCGATATCATTACTTCAAACAGTTACAAAGTTCGTTAAATTATGAATGTGACAGGGAGATTTTAATAAATCACGAATAAGGCACGAACTTTATGATTAATTGTTATAAAGCTCTGTTTGCTACGCGTATCGCGTAATGTGCTGATAATTGTATTCAAATTACAACTAACTTCCCCTCCAAATAATTGTATAGTAAATAAGATTATAATCCAAATAATTAAAATTTTGGAACCATCTAAATTTCCATTGCATCTATGTAGGTCTCTTCCAAAAAAAAAATATTTTAGCCACATTTTACAGGTGAATTATCTATCGTAGTACACAAGTAACATCTCACACCATTGACGGAACTGCTCTGCATCGGCTTTCTTTACTTTCTGTCTGCCATAATTGACATGCTCATTCCGTTCTCGATCAAACTTACTGCTTTTATATGCACTTCCCTAAATAAGTTGGTACAACACAACCACATGCTTATTATATTTACCTATCTGCTGCATCGCAGCTCCTGGCTTGTATTCCCAGCCGAGGAACAACACTTGAGCATCACTTTTTATTAGTTTTCTGGTTTGGGTGTATGTATGAAACCTTCCTCCAATCTTTACTTACTATTTACTGCACCAAGTTATCTTTTAGTATAATAAGTACAGGCCAGCTTCTCACATCCCGTTACAATGTGCCATGTTGTTTCATCTTTAGTGGCACTTCCCATACATAGAATTTTTAAGGACATCACTTTAATGTTGTCTTTTAATCATCGTTTGATCTAGTAGCGGAAATATGGATTCCCCTAATGAAGGTGTTGGTTGTTATTTAACCAGAGAAAAGAAATCTTTTGATCAATATTTCCTTTCTCGAAACTCTCTTATGGTGTTTGTGTAGTGTAAATAGCTTTTAATTTATTTATTCTGTTTTATTACGTCTAATTTATTAATTTCTCTACCTGTGTATTGGTCGTTAACTTGATGTCCTAATTCTTCACTGTGTACAATCTCGCTTAAGTTCGAGGTAACTTTTATATTTTATTATTCGGGCTTTGCATAGCATTTCACATTTTATGAGACAGTTCTCTTCCACCGTTATCTCCTAGTAGATACTTAAAATCTTTCTAGTCCTAACATCTATCATTTATTTTTATATCCCAAATGTCTACTTATGTTATAACTCATACGCCCATTATTCTATGCACACAGAAAGCTAACGCATGTTTACCGAATCATGTTCAAACACGTGTTCTCTAACTACAATATAATTTTTGTACGACATGCATACGATAATGTCTTATGTCAATAAATTGAACAATGGAGAAGTCTCGCCAAGTACGCAGAAGTAAAAAAATTCTTTCGCGCATGCTGAGCGCCAAGCCCCCATTGTCAATATGCATAAGTCATAATTAACACCATAGACAGCTTGGGCTACGCTCGCTTTAAGAATTTCCCTGCATACAAGATTACATAACACCATGTTTCACTTAAAAAATGGATCTACCGGTTTGAATCAAGTTAGGTAAAAAAGATATAGTAAGAATTCAATGTCATTATAAATATATATGTACATTACGTGACTGCAGGGTCATACTAGGTACAAAGTAGTGCACATAACCGTATATATTACATAACCCAGAGTCCTAAATCAGTTTTTTGATATTTGTTCCAAATGTTATTTAATTAAAGAAGTAAAAAAAAACCTAATTCTACCTATATATAAAATCACGATATATTTTAACAGTCAGAGGAACGTTGTACCTTATTTCTAGTAATATTGTGGATAAATAGGCTTGACTGGGGAAGGCTCGAACCCTTCAATAATACCAGCTATTTCATATGGCGAGTAGACACAATTACAGGTGATGTAGCATTCTATCTCAGTCCTTGGGACTTACAACGCTTGTGAATCTTGAATCTTTTTTTAAGGATGGACATACATATGGATCATAATAATTACTTACCATCAGGTGAACTTTGTGCTCGATTTCACCCATTCATATTATTATAGAAAATCATAATTGTTTTTTTAAAAAAGTCCGAGAACAATTAAAAATCTTTTTGCATGATTAATTGAACCGTATTTTATATAAATTATTAAGGTTGTATCTAATAGTATTTTTTTGTTCATTCTAATATAGATAATAATTAAACTTTTATAATTAACTGCCTATTTATCACCTATAAGTATTTATCTAAATTTTTGTATTTATTCATGTATACATAGTTATATCATACATTGATATAACTATAACATTGATATTAAATCTTATTTATTATTTTTTCTTTTTATTTTTTTACTCCACGCCTCATATATGTCTCTGTTTTGACTTTAAGCATTAAGCCCACCATATGTATTATTTTATGCATAAATAATGAACATAACAATTCCTAGATTTTTTTTCTCAATTGTTTCTTAAGAAAACAAGATTTTTCAATTTATTATTCTTCGAGGTATATCAAAATCGCGTTCTATTTGCTTACAAATTTTAAAATGTTGCTCATTAAATTAAACAATGAAATACGCGTTTTGATACTGCAGACGGTGCCGCTTTGTTTAAGGCAGATAGGTACGCGTAGCCACTTCAAATATTTGTTAGAAAGTTTGGAAAAGTTTGTGACGCTAAGCGACGCCTCACTTTAATTGATTTCATGAATATAAATCTTTTCTTATATTTTTCATGAAGTAAGCTTTTTATGGAATTAAATGACAAAGATCAAAAAATTCAGATGGCTAATGCATCCTAGTTCGTCTATTTACGGTTTTAATTTATGATGAATTTGTATTGTCTTAGGATGGAACCCTGTCTAGCAAATTAATTGGATTTCTGGTTCTTTTATTCGCTACATGTTATAAAGCTCAGCAGTATATAAAGGAACTGGTTACTGCAAACAATTTTTACATAAACAAGGATAATATATTTAGTCTCTTCCTTAGCTACGCGTACAAACGTAAAATTTAAATAATAGATAAAGGAGTTCTTAACTATCACAACTCCCCTAATATATATATATATATATATATATATATATATATATTATATATATATTATATATATGTTATATGTTATAGTGGCTGAAAACTATCGCTACATGGGACTGTAATCTCATGTCAGCAAAAGCTGAGCTACTAGTAATGATTACTGTTTATGTAATATTGTTTTAATTAATTTCATAAAATGTTTTCTTAATAATAATTAAATAAATATTATTATTAATAAATATATTAAGACCTAGGCATAAGGTATGTGTACCCTGTACGTACATACGTTCACACACACGTTATACACACGCTTACAAGTGAAATACAGATATATACGCGCAGGTTTTAATTTTTTTTCTTTCTGAAAAGTTTTTATCACTAAAGTTACTGTTCAATATTAGTTGTAAAACTGGACTTGAAAAAAAATTGGAAATGGCATTGATTACCGTGAAATGGGTTTTATTCTTAGTTCAGAAGTCAGATACTTCGTGTATTTATTATATGATTATCAATAAAATATTATTATTATTATATGATACTGTGGATTGCCCTTTCTGCCTATACCAGTTGACCTATTCTAGCTATAGTTATAATACTAACAACTAAGCTCATTAAAGTCATTTCTTACTTTTATTCTAACACCTACTCCAACGCATATGTGAATTATGAGGTTGAGTTTAATTAACATTACCTTGGTTAACAATTATTATTAAACACAGCTCTCAGTTACGCTGACGAAATTATGAATTATATTGAGATAACAATCTGAGATGAAATTAAATTATAAGAAGTTACTAGAGGTAAATATATTGAAAATTAACTTTCTTCAGTGACTTCTTAACTTACTAATTAAATCAAATATTATATTGAAAAATAAAGACTTTATTTAGATTTCTACTACCTTTTAGTTAAAGATATGATTATTTACGTGGTAACAATCCTCAGGGGTGACGACGGATCCGTATCTTAACTCATTGTCTAGGCTGGATACAGGTAGTGGTATAGGTGCAGAAGTTGTTAAAACGCCTAGTGAAATACTGTAACTACGATTTAATACGCTCCAACATGTATCAAATACGCGCGCGAGTTGCGCTTTAACATTGATATCTCTTTATTTTATTTTATTAAATAATTCCAACAATATATATTAACGTATGTTTATATCTATATATCACTAAAACGCACTACCCACTTGGCTCAGTCATTGTGGAGCTTAAGAGACAAACACACAATTAGTCTGTTAACGAAGTTTATTATATGTATAGAACGTCATAAAAAATGAACCTTTATTATTTGTGACGAGACACTCCATCTCAGTCGTCAACGGTGACAACGCATCTGCATTATGATTCCATGTCACGGATGAATGTAGTCAGTAGTAGCCAGTTACTATCAGGTGAAATGTGTGCTCGTTTGTTACTGCCAATGATATAAAAAAAAAAATTTATTCCGTTCAAAATGCACAACCTTTTTCAAATATTTTTTAGTTTACAAGTGAAATACAGCATACATAGTACATACACGCGCAGGTCTAGTTATTTCTACTAGTACTATCCGAAGTTTAATTATTAAAGTGCTCTTGGAAATTAAAATGCATAAGCATATGTGAAATATGACAGACACAAAAAATGTAAGGAAATATATGTACATAAAGCGAAATCGTTAACAGTTTTGTTGACTGCAGGCGTAGAGAAAGTCAATTGAGTTAGTCTCAGCATGCGGAATCTTAACAACGCTAAAATATTTTCTAACTTACACAGCTTTTCTTGAAAGTACTTATTAAAGAATCATATAGAAAATAGCCCTTTAAATATATAAACTATTAAGTTAAATATACATATATATATATATATATATATAACCATTATGTACCACCTATAAGTAAACATAAAAAGTTGAAATTGAAGCATTGAATTTATTTCTAATGGTACTCACCGAAGACGGTTTCCGGGATCGGTCAAGATCTCGACAACCATTTGCGGGTAACGAGGCATACCATCTCAGTCGTCAAGGGTGACGACGCATATGCATATTTATTCTTTTCCAGGAGTGATGTAGATGTCAAGGGCCGCTGTTATCAGTTACCATAAGATGAACTGTGTGCTCATTTGTAATTATTAAATTATAAAAAAAATACCGTAATGAAGGTGATAAATAAGTAAATTATATGTTTGATATATTAATATAAAATTAAATACTAGTAAAATATTACGAAGAAAAAACGTATCAGTTTTATTTGCATTATTATAATAATATATATATATAAAATAATAATTGTTATAATAAATCAAATTACACATATGATTTTATAATATAAGAAATTTGTTCTAAGAATTATATACACTACTGCATAAAGGTAAAAAATAAGATATTTATCTCACGTTTCGTTTCGGGTAATACAATTAATATTGTTGGACTATCATGCTCATATTGATATATATATGCTAAAAGAGAGTTACGCTCTGCGAATTATAATGCAATGGAGGTTTACGCACTGAATAAAAAACTGATGGGTGTTTTATATTCACCATGGAGATAGTAAATACTAATACTAATAGAAAAGGCATAATTATGTAAGAAAAGAAAAAATTAAAAGGTTAATTTTAGACTTTCTAATTTTTTTAATAGAATAGATGGCTAACGAGCATGATAAGATGCACCTCAGATGGTAAGTTATTACCACCGCCCATCAACATCCGCAATAGTCAAGTGTTGGCTGTTTTCTTGGAGGTTCCTAAATTGTATCGGTTCGCAAATACCGCTGGCGACAGCTGCTTGGCAGGAAATTTAGCGTAAAGCGCACAGTGGTGGATTGCCAACCGTCAAGATACAAAAGAACATAATTTTGAATTCTGTCGTGATGTGCGATATTTAAATTACCTGAAATGAAACCGCACAACTCTTTAGAACACTCCCCACGTTAAATTCCGTAAAAAATGGAGAAATGCTTCGCAATGCCAGTGAATAAAGCCAAGCCTTATCCTCCAAGTGACCGTGAAACTATACGTCACTCGATCATGTCAATGCGAAGGATTGCAATAGTAGCTTCTAACCTTTATGAAAATTAACAATACACTTTAAATAGTTGAAAACTATTTGCGAAAAGAATAATAAGCGCACTCCTCCTCTTTCGTTATGATTTCTTAACTTGTACAATTTATCAGTCCTGAAAGGTGATGACCTGAAACCACTCGCTACGTTTCATTCATTGATGTAATAAATTACAGTATGTAATGTTCCAATAATGTTGGGTTAAAAATAATTTTAAATTAGCTTATATGTTAAAATTGAAATTAATATGTTCAAAAATAATTTCACGCATGTTTGATTCATGTATGTTATCAAGAATTCCAACAAGCAATATCATATGTCCAAGATGATAACCACATTAGCTAAAAGAAGCTGAATGAGGAATAACGAATCCATTCAATAAATTAAACTCGCGCTAGGTATGTGGTACAGAAACTATAGTAGTAGTTTCATTCATGAAAAATTGCATTCTGAAAGTGTTCTGACCATTCTTATATTTCTCGATTTCGAGAAAATGTTAATTTTCTCTCCCATTTAGCTTAATCATTAAGCTTTCTGTTTTTACATTTCTTAACGTTCTCTTTGTTGTTACTGCTTTTGTCTTGTTAAATTGAGATTCTCGTATATCATTTCTAATAACTTGGTTGTTTTAAGCTGTGGGAAATCAAATTAAGCAAGATCGTCAACCCCGATATTTCGAAGAGTTTGTATAAGTTTGAACACGTCCCAAGGATTGCGAAACTTCATTAAGCAAGGCCTTATTATGAATGAACATTGTTTAGTGTCATAATGTATCGTTTTAATTATGTTTACTGCGTCAGAATGTAACGGTGCAACATTTTGTTAGTGCACTCGTATATACAAACGGGCATTGTCTCTTCGTTACGTTCTAATTAGTTCTGATTTTAAGATTGTATTCAAAGCAACGCAAACTACAATGTAGGCATTATTCTCATAAACTTTATGAATGGATTCCGCTCTTTCTTAATGATTTGATGAAATTTAAATATTCGTCTATAAGTTTGAGAGCTGATGCAGATTATCTTTGACAAAAAACCTTACTTATATCTAGTATTCCCACTAATACACAGGCACTTATTATAAATTACTTACTTATAAAACACATGCAAGCATAAAAATCAAATCTATAATACATACTTTCGTTTTAGACTTTTTTGGTAACCCAGGACCTGTGACGCAGCAAGAAAGTACTTTCGTAATTGTGCCAAGTGGTCACCGCTTATAATATTTATGTTTTAAGACATTATTTATATTTCTTATAGGCTTCTCGATTTATGTAACTATCTTCACGTTTCAAGTGACGTCACACCGTAAACTTAGCTTAAAACAAAACATTCATGGATGAGGTAAATGTTTTTATCGCTGTTTAATTGTTCCTGAGATTTCGCTCTAAGCTCGGGCATTGACTTATGATTTAAGATTCAAAAATAAGACCAGTTATATAAGAACCGTTTATTTATTATCCCCGTCTAAATATTTTATAGAACATTTTCATCGATGTATAAATTGATATTTAGAACTTTTCCATTCGTGTATAAGTTTATATAGATATGAAAGGAATCTCCTAATTGTATGCATTCTGTATTTTAAACTCGGCTGAAATTAAAAAGGATTTGGGCAAAGTTTATCCGGTTAAAGATCTCTTTTTTTTATTACACTGAGAGAAAAAAACGAGCACATAGTTCACCTGATGGTAAGTGATTCCTGTGGCCCATGACATCTACATTCATCCTTGACAAGGAATCATATTCCAGATGGGTTGTCACATTTGAGGACTGAGATTGAATGCCTCGTCACCACTTATGAATGTCTCCGGATCCCTACACTCACCAGATGAAACACAGCAACATTATGATGCTAATTTACGTTGGTATTCTGTGAGGGCGTGGTACACAGTATGCCATTATAGGGTAAATAGTTATGATAGTATATTTCAAACAAATTATTCGTACATATATTAATGTTTTAAATAAAGTAAATGTGCCTTGTATTATTATGCATATCAGACTAACGCTGATCAGACCATAATAATGTGAACCTTCTCAACATTACAGTTTAAGCGAGACTCCTGACAGTGGTAGAGCTACACTGCTTTTGTTTGTTTCTAGCTGAAGAATGAATGGGTCAGCTCGACCGGGGTAGGATCACACCCTCACAGAATACCAGCCTGAAACAGTAGCATTATGCTGCTGTGAAACAGTCTGGTGAGTGTAGGGATCCGGAGATCTTTATTACTACTGATGACGAGGCATTTCATCTCAGTCCTCAAGGGTGACAACGCATCTGCATTATGATTCCTTGTCAAGGATGAATGTAGATGTCATGGGCCGCAAGAATCACTTACCATTAAGTTACCACTGTGTGCAGAAAGGCAGTGTGCAAGTCACCGTTTTCCCTGTCCTCTGCAGCCAAGGCCAAGGAGGAGAGTAGCTGAAATATTATCGGTGACAGATACAGATCAGATTCACTACAGGGGTCAGGTAAACTGGTGTTTACGAGTACTCGCTTTCACAGCTTCTTAGTCTCCATGTGGACTTAAGTTGCATTGACTACCAAATAAGCAATAAAAATATAACATTTTTTATAACAGTATATTAACATCTATATTTATATATATTATTGTTATTTGTAGAAACTGTTCAGATATAAGGTATTACTTTTGTCTATGCTATTATTCAATGACAAGAAATTTCTTAAAGAAAAAATTTCGTGTACTCAAGTAAGTTTAGTGAATCTTAAAAAGAAATTAAAGCGTACGTATGAAATAATGGAACTTCTAAGTACATAAGATGCACTCATTATCAATTTAACTTGTTTTATTCTAGTTATCTGAAGCGGTATGTGATGCAATACTTATTTTTCTACTTAATCTTGCTAAGCCTGTTGAAGCAAATGTAACACGAATTACTTTCTATAACGTAAGCCTGTCGCTTCCATTTAAAATTAAAACATCTGTTTTAATATTCAATTTAATTAAATTTGGCAGTTTAGGACAAATTGGTTGGCAGAATTCGTTAAGCGGCATAATTTTATTTCTCCATTATGTAACATTTATAGCGGATTTACATCCGGAGTCGAATATAAACATTTTGACGTCTAGCTATTGGTTTCGTAACATACTAGTTAAATTAAATATGCCTACTAAAATTTCCGTGAATTAGGTAAAATTTAAAATGTTGGTTATAAAACGTCCTAATTATTTTAAGATTTTTAATTAGACTTTCAAGCGAATAATTGTCAAATTATATATTATGTGATTAACGTGTGAACTAGTTAAGTATACTCGATTCTTTACTCGATGACCCACAACATTAATACAACAAAGAATAACGCTTCGTCGAAATGTGAGAAATTAAAAATCCAAAACCTATAACCTATAATTTGTGTAGATATCCCATGGAGCTTTGGTTTGGGATTAAATATCAATATTTTAAAGTTTGAATTACTTGGACACGTATACACATTTTAAACTGGTCTAAAATACTTCGAGAATAACAATAACTTCTTACGTGATGACAGAAATGCCAAATTTACAGGCAGCTAAGATCTCTTTTGCCTTCAAACAACTTTCCCTTTGTTTTTTTGAAACAAAATTTTTAGGTTCAAACTGTCACATTTGGAGTTAACTGTCCTTTGACCCTTCAGCACTGCAGTGGTAATGTGTCCCATATTGTAGAAAAAAAATTGAATGATGACAACAATAATTTTGAGTCGGGTCATCGTAGTTATATAACCCTACTTTGTCACCCGTAAGTATATTTTAAAAGTGTTTTTCGCATCGGCGTATAAATGATTATTTGCAATATTGATCCAACACCTTTTTCTAGCTAAATTTATTTACCGGCAGCTTGAACATGTTTTTGATTAACCGTTGGCTACCCATCGGTCTTCATATCATCTAAAAAACTGTTGCTTGAACAAATAGACTCACCTAAAATTGGTGCTAATCTAAAGTGGCTATCAAAACATTATTACGCTTTTTTTACAGTTATAATAAATCATAACGCGAAAATCACGTCAAGTGAGCTTCCCTGTTGCAAGCCAAATCTCGCCCAAATCTTTCAAAAAAAATCCAATCCAATAAGTATTTCATTTTAAAATTTCTTTGATATAAGGTATAACTTGTCAGTTTCAAACATGTAAATAAGAAATATCTAATTTCTTTTACCAGAACCCTCGTATGCGCTAGTGAACAGGCTTCACTGAAATATTAAGATGTGTGTTGATAGTAAAACTTGGATAGCAGAATAGCAATTGAGTAATAGACGTCTACTTAGAAAGTTGCCGATCAAGAGTCAGTGATAACACTACCACTATTTGTCTAGAATTACAGATTTTCTCGAACTTCTTTTTACCACACTTCATGAACGTGATAATGCAATAGATTCTCTTACGGTATCACAAGTTTCAATTTACTATACTATAACAAATATTATACATTTATAACACATACGATAATATATAAGTAATAATTGCAGTGTATACTTCAATATAAACGCATTGCATAGCGAATTTTATGACATATTATTATTGACATAAATTTTACGATATATTTTAATTTAGGGAAGTTTTATAGTCGAGCACCTCGAGCACGAGGCAGGATGATGCGAATTCACAAATCAAAATCTGTTTTGTTTATCATATTAAAAGTTAGAAACATGCACACAGTTTACCTGATTGTAAGTTACTCTTGTGCCCAATGACAATTTAGGTATATTATGGTTCATAATAAGCTAAACTCTGTGCAAAACTGTATGCATGACCTGTGAACTTCCTAGTGGGCGACTATAAAGCCCTAAATATTGTCACATATCACATGGTATATAAAACAAAGTAAGAACTTTGCTCCAGTATATATTGGAGTAATAGAAAGGAGATTAGAGATACAGTCTGAACGACCAAAAAAATTGTCTTAATATATTTGCTGTTTACTTTATTACAGAGAAGCTAGAACTCATATCCAGGATACATTATTCAAGAATTACATATATCAAATATTGAAAATGTAAAATTCCTTTTAAGGACCCTTTATAAATAAACCATTGTTTCACGTGATGTTTCCGCAAAAGTTTCCGTAAGTAAGTTTCTCCTAAATCAAAAGCGTAAGCCGCAGTCGGACGCACCGGGCGAATCCTTAACAGGTCTCTCTTCCGACAACTCATGTAAACGAGCAGATCGCATCATCACGCACGTGTCTTACGTCACATCGAAGAAAGTGGATTTTATATCTAATATTTACAGTGCATTTAATATGCTGATTTTTGAATAAATTAAAACAAAAACAAATTTGATATATGATCCTGATCTATGCGATAATAAGATATGTGTCAACATCTTGGGAATAACACAATAAAATTGTATTTGCTTGTAAATTATTTACTTGTGCGATAAATTTGGGAAAAATCGTAATATTATTCCATGAGTTTTCTTACATATTGACATATTACTCAATTTTAAGTTATATCTTTGATAAAAAAACAACTGGTGAAAGTAGGTGAATCTCTCAGATGACAGTAATTTGTAGTCATACCATGTGTGGGAACTCCGCCAATTCAAATTAGTACGTTTTGGAATTAAATAATAGACTTCATGGTAATTACGTTTCAATAATTGCATCGTGAGAAAGTATATTTAGTAATTTGAATTGCAGAATAAAATTGAAATCTTTACAGGCACATATCACATATTTAATCTTAATTTTAAACGTGATTATTAAAAACGTGAAATTTCGTTGACATATATTGTAATATTCACAACACTAATCACGAAAATGAAAAATAAAAAAATCACGGTACTCACTGGGCGCATCGTGTATGTTGTATGGGATACAGACTACTACGCTCGTGGTAGAGTGTACGGTTGGGTCGACTGCGCACCGGCGTTCGCTACGCTACACCAAGCAACACTAAAGTACTCTATGAAGTCCGTTGTAGTCGAACCCTGCCAATGCCGACACGCCCGGTTGTGTAAACCTGACACCGAAGAACAAGGATGTTTTGATACAGCAGTGATCATTTGTTTACAAAGTCGCCCGTTCATTAAAGCCGATAATTTTTCACGTTTTGGTCAATGTTTATGTCCCTTAATTCGCTGAAGAGTATGCAAGTATCAAATTTCAATTACTCCAGCACCTTATTTGTTTCACGATTTATGATGTTTTAGTAGCGGTTACTAAAGGGATTTTTGATGATATCATTTTAAGTAAAGACAACTGATTGAAGTTTCTGTTACGAATATCGTTGGAAGGCTTACAATATTTTTACTACTGATTTTTATACGTTATATATTTAGAAATTTAAGTTTTCGAAATTTTATTGACTGAGAGGCATGCCAATTTAGACAGCTTTATTTCGGCTTGCCGTCGTCGACTCACCTATAAATGTTCATAGGTTAAACTGTTTTTATAGATATATATATATATATACAAATCCATAGGCATAGGCCTCCTCTCTAGGAAGGTAGAGCCATATTCAATCACGCGGCTGCACTAAAGATTGGCGTACGTTACATATCTGTCCAATTCTTATTTTAGACGTGGAGGTTTTCTTATCATGTTTGTTTCACCGTAGATCACGTGGAAAATAAGTACTTGAAATTGCTACTAACTGTCACTGCTTGTAATTATTAAAGAAACATTTAATACGACCAATGTTTAGTTGCTCAGGTCATATACAAGGATGCAATATGAACCAGAAGTCAGCAGAAGTCCCACAAACGTACAGTTATTGTAGTGTTAGTGTGCATTTACATTACAACGTCCTGTATTTTTCACTTAATGAAACGCATTGAAATGAGAACCGTGTTTGGAAATACATTATGACTTCACATTAAAATTGATTTCACTTTTTAACAATAGTACGTAACAGTTTACATATTTAAATTTTCTAAACAGAAAAATAATATTTAATCTTGTCTTCGTTACTGCCTCGACGGAGGCAAGAGATCTGGGTTATTTAGCATTACATTTTTTAAAAACAAATATCAATACCAACACCAATTATTTCTTGCAGGGTAGACATTACGGGTTGAGAAGGCATTTGATAACACTGTTTATGAAATTTAGAAGGTCATAATACATATTTTTTCTAGCGTAAATTAGGAACAAAAGCTATTCGTAACAGATCCAATGTTATTATTTTTCTATTAATCCAACAGGAAAATAATTTTATTTGTAACAAAAAATATTGCTGCTTCTTTTAGATTCTTGAATTTTTGTTGAGCTTGTTTATGTGGTGCGATTACACTTATCGCCAGGTGTAATCTGAGCTTGTTTGTAACCCTAAGAATCATAAAAAAATATTTCTCCGAATTTACTCTAAAGGCAAACTGTTGACACATACATAAGTTTCGTGAATCTATTGGATATCTGAGGGCAAGGCATGTACAAGTAGGTAATAAAATCTGCGAACTACTAGTATGTAACGAGAAATAAGATAGAAAAGAAATAAGGTATTTTCGATTTGGATTGAAACTACTAGTTTTTAGAACTATTATCACTAGAAATATATAATTAAGACTATATAAGTTGTTTTATTGATTTATATATATTTTTTAAAGTTTTTAATATAGATTCACTTTTAACAAAATTTTTGGACACCTAAATTATTTCAGCAAAATCGAGGTTTAAATATATAAATAAAAGATAAAAAAATTAACTAAGAATTCTCTGATACCAGTAATCATCGCTCCGGTTAGTCCTGTGTAAGCAGTGTATTTTTCAATCCCTTGAATTAATAAGACAAAAAACAATTCGATTAGAGAATCGAGGATAATTTAACTCCATCTGGCGATTCAAATTTATTTTATAATATATATATTTATAATAATAAAACATTAAACATTAAGCAGCCGGCGCATTGCAACCTTTCATCTGACATGTAGAAATTACGGAATCAATCGCCATCAGCGTTTTTGAAAACAAGCGCTTGTTATGCAATGGCTTGTATTCGTATGCAACGTAATTCTCCAATAAAATTGGTCACATCTACATAACATCTTCGAGCTATGTATCTTTCTACTTCTTCAGACGCGTTACAACCGAATTATTTAACCAGGCTAGATAAATGTCTCGTAAGTAAACAATATTAACTTTTACAATATATTGCTAGCGTTTGATATCAATAAGTTGTGTCCCAAATTTAAGGTCATCCAAGGTCACACATATCAGAAGTTTTTGATGCAAAATTAACTGATCGTTTTATATAACTAAATTTATGATAACTCGTAAGGGAATATATATTTAATAATACCTTTTTAATGCAATATTTATCTAGCGAACCCTGTTACTGAAGAGATAAGGTTCTTCAGAAAAAATATTCCTATATTCCATGATTTATTTGCAACATCAATGGTTAATAAACCGCCTACCTGGCTTGGGTAAAATGGATAAATCTTCCAAAAAGTTTGTTATCATTTCATTGGATTGCCGCATGTGAGTGTCCATTAAATGGAATTAAAAAGGTTGATTATAAATTTTTTATGTCCACATTACTACTTAAAAAATGGTAAGATCATAGATAAATGTGGCGTTGACCCATACGGACACATAGCCATAAAGATATAATTATGGTGTCGGTGGCACTTAACCATTTCAATATTCCTGAATTCTAAAAACAGTCATATGTAACTAATAATTATTTCAGTGGACTAGAATACGAAATAACATTCTTAGATACTCTAATCTGTGTACTTTTAAGACTAGGCCAAGTTTTGTTGAATGTCATTGTGATAAAAATTGTATAGCAAAAAAATATTTTATTATAAATAAGTCACCAAATAATTGAGAAAATGTGGTAGAATATTGGTAACTACTAATAGCCTTGTTTTTTACGACTTTCTCTGTTACTTTGATTGCAATCAACGTCAAGAGTGTATTGAACTTTTATTACAATTACATATTTTACGTTCGTACAAAAGATTTCAACGCGCTCGTTCATGCTCAAATCAAATCACTGAACTACGTCCACAGCGGTAATTCGTTTTAATGAAACTTAATCACGCAACATAATCAAAATATATAAAATATACCAAAGATATAATTCAAATACACATGTCCAAGATGGTAATGTCCCTTAGTTGAATTTGACCACGGGTAATATCCTCTAATTATTACATATTAAGTTATCGTAAGCATTCGTACAAATACAAAGGTCCCCATTGTCTACTTCCAACCTCAGGTAATACGTGTAAAATAATATCGAGGAATCAGTTGCAATTTCATTGATACTCCTGGTCGATTATGATACCGTAATATCTTCTGTTTGTAACCAGATGACATTAACTGCGTATTACCGTGCCGTGAGCATTCAGCGCAAACACTTTCGTACTACAGAAACGATTAAGAAGATTTTTTTATTTACTTTAATATACTTCTATTATAAATACGTTACTATTCCGCATAAAATGAATTAGTGAAATATTATGTCTGTGTCTCTCTCTTTCCAATCTGTAAGTCATCACACTATGACGTTCTGAACGATAGAATCGTATCGTAACACTACCGACTCAGGGAAATGGAATATAAAACTCAAAGGTTTAGACATAGTGGTAGAAACAACGAATATTGGTTGCACAATTTCAAAACCTAAACGAAGACTATGTTATACGATGGCATACGTTCAGTACTGGAATTGCTAAGTCACCTGCCACGTGTTGTGATAAGGCAATTTGAGTTATTAACACCCTAAACACGTGTCAATAGAGCATATTTGATTGTTTACAGGAGGGATCTTACAGGAGAATCTAGCAACCGATGGCAGAAAATCTGTTCGTTATTGATACAGGTCCCAATCGCTCTGACTGCTGATGAGGAGCAACACCACTACCTCGATGAAGCTAATTTAAAACCACATGGAATGGACCACACACTTACAGGATACCAGCGTAAAATAGCAGCAAGGTGCTGCTGTGTTTCGTATCATAAGGTGAGTGTAGGGATCTGGGTATCTAACTACAGGCATTCCATATAAGTACTCAGGAATGACAACATCTTGAATCTTATTTGAAAATGGATATATATCATTTACCATTAATACTATAAATAAAAAACTAGAAATATGTTCTCAAAAAAGTGTCTGGCTATTAATTAGCGTTAACTTTAATTAAAGCCTTATGTACTGAAATTAAAAACATTAAAAAAAATTATATAACTATAATTTTATTCTAACGATTGTTTAAATTTCATATTTAACACTTAATAAAATTGTTATTTTTCCTTGGGGTATACAAGTAAATAAACATATTTTGTAACTTCATAAAGATGCCATATGGTAAAATATTTGTCTTATTAACGGTAATTTTATGTTATAAATAAAAGTATAATAGTACAGGTAATACTGATAAAAGTTCAATATAATAATTTTAATAGGTATACTGGTTGCATTTGATTTTTACTGACTTTATTATATTTTATTGACGTGTCTATGGATATATATTGGAAACTTCCTTCTATCTGATTAAAAATTGAATTTTTCTAAAAGTGAAGTTATCATATTTGTATCTTTTGTAGAAACATAACATGTGCATTATTGAATACAATATTATTAGTATTAATCATTGAAATGAAAAAATATATGATGAGAAAGTTTGTATAGGATCGAAAGAAAAGAAAAATGTCTTATAAAAATAAGTTTTCCCTCTGTATCACATTATCGCTTTATAAAAAAAAAAGCTTTATAATTATGTGTTACGATAAAGTGTTTCCCTCTTAGTTCCGTTACGTTTTAACCACAACCTCTCCGCGAACAGTCGATAAAACATAATGAATGAACAACATGCTTCGCTGTTTGTAAGGTTCAAAGCGCCGACCGGTCTGTTCGCTCTCAACGATCCACGGACTTTCTTTTCCGTGAACTTAAGCTATGTTCCTGAACTTGTAGAATGCACAGAATATACGTTAGCGATTGATAAATATTTCACTCAGCCTATTGTTACCCACGTGTGGTGTCAAATAATAAAACAGGTTGTCAATGCTTGTCCAACCAGTGCATGATTACAAACTGTATGCAGTATTTTATTCAGTTTAAGTTTTATTATGGTATAAAACAATGAGATAAAATAACATCCATAATTAATATATGTATATATTAGTTAAGGATGTTGTTTTGTCATAGAATAGACTTTCATCCTGTGTTTTTATGTTCTAATTATAATACAGTATAGTCTATTCATTATGCTTAGACATGGACTACACCCGACAGATCGAGCTACTTCTCGCAAACTTTTCCAGGACTTAATCAGGTATCAATAAGATTTTTCGTATTGGAACGCTCTCTTTATTTGCCTTGCCAGCCAGCATTTGTTATAACATCAGTATCTTGGATCTTAAACTCTGGTGTCTGTCACCGATGACTGTACAAGAATAATATTTCGTATTCAAACATCATAAAATACATATCAATAATTATTGTGTGCTTTTTTGGAAGCAGTGAGACGCACTGGGCTCAAACATACTCTACCTGTCACTCGTTAAACTTATAAGAATCAAACAAAGTTGTCTTCAGTTTATGTAAAGGTTGTAAATAATGATGAGTCCTATAGGTTATAAACCAAAGGTTTTACATTTTTTTGTATTATACGTTCAAATAAAATTACTTGCTAACGAATGTGCTCGATATATGGTGACAGGATAAGTATAGGATGTTAAATAAAATGCGGGTTATCTTTAATTATCTCTATTGACATAAATGACATGACAGCTTTTACCTTGTGATACTGCTTATCTTAAAACAATATAAATAAATTGATAATTATAAAAATAAATTATTATTAATGTATATAGTATAATGACAAATTGTTTTTGTATAAAAAAAATTAAAATTCAAAATTTCGACGGTATTTTTATTATTTTTATCTTTATTACACTGACAGTTACAAACGAGCACACAGTAAGTGATTCCTGCGGCCCATGACATCTACGTTCATTCTTAACAAAGAATCATAATGCAAATACGTTGTCACCCTCGAGGACTAAGATGGAATGCCTCGTCACCAGTAATAAAGGACTCCAGTTCCCTGCACTCACCAGACGAAACACAGCAACATTATGCTGTTATTTTACGCTGATATTCTGTGAGGGCTTGGTCCTACCCAAGTCGAGCTGACCCATTCATTCTGCAGTTAGAAAAAAACTGCAGTGTAGATCTACCGCTATCATCAAACAAAATCATCATTTTATTTTATTATGAGTAAGTCTGACTTGAAGCCAAATTGTAATCTAATGAACATGAAACATTAAATGGCTAGAAACATGATTCAAGCTCTACATCTAATATTTTTTTTGATAAATAATAGTAATTATTAATAACCCTGCTAAATATTATACTTGATTTAATATTTATAGCCCTACATACCTTAATAAAATACCTTCCATTGATTTCCAAGTAATTGAATATTAAACTTTCGTTAAGAGAGAAACAAGTGAGCCGAGTGACGTCTGATTCTTGATTTGACATTGTGAATATAATTTTTCATAATTCATAGATATGTACTTGCAGGTTTCTAATCAAAAGCCGTTAAATGAGGTGCCGTACCTTTTGTATCGAACTTGTGACCGTAACGTAGAGTGTCACTTCTAATGACAGATAGGTTAATTGGGGTCATATTTAAATTAGTAACTCAATAGCTAATACTAAACATCCATTGAACAACAACTTTTTAAAAAAAGGGAACCTTGTTAGCATCAATAATCCATGTTATGGATGTAGAAACTAATTTCATAACATAAAATGAAAGTTAAGAATCATTGTTAATTTAAAATAAAAAATATTTGATTATAAATGTAATCAAACAAAATTGATTTATTGCATTCCCTTTATATATATATAATATAGAATCATATATATATATATATATATATATATATATAT
The DNA here is from genome assembly GCA_029286865.1 of Teinopalpus imperialis. NCBI lineage: Eukaryota > Metazoa > Arthropoda > Insecta > Lepidoptera > Papilionidae > Teinopalpus > Teinopalpus imperialis. The sequence goes on from JAGSMU010000005.1 coordinate 7,710,049, forward strand.
ATATATATATATAGCTATATATAATATAAGATAACCATAGATTCTTCATGGAGCCACCATTATAATATTTGGGGACATCAACAATACAAAGATTTCATAACTGGGAAATTGATGAGCTTGAACTTATCAGGAATGTTATTGATCGACACAGCGTTCAACGGTCGGCATTGTCAGCGCGATGAAGCAACGAATTATCATATACGAGTACGTCATATATAAATAAATAAAATAAAATTATTTGTGTACTATTCTGAACAAATTGAACATTCTACATTATTTGAACACCTATTGGCGCAAAGATAGTGGCGCACATTTCACTATACCCGAAGCGAAGTGATCAAAAAAGGATTCTAATACTGTCAACGACTCCACAACCAGACTCACCAAGAATATATGTTTAGAATTAACACATTTACTCAACCCATATATTTGATCATATTAGCCAGCCATAAAGTTGCACGTTAAATAATTATGTCACCAAATTCACTTCCAATCCAAATCCATAGTTTGACATATACAAGTTTAATACTTTTAATGCCCTTGTGAGGGCAAGTACGAGTTACGTTGGATTTGCCAAACTTTCAAGAAGAGTACCTAACCGCTTCAATTACTTTTCGTATTATTAAACTAAGTACCTTATATTATTACTAGGTATTTTATTACATTGAAAGTAACAAACGAACACACAGTTCACTTGGTTCAATGTGGCCCATGACATCTACATCTTTGACAAGGAATAATAATGATGATTGTTGTCACCCTTGAGGACAGAGATGGAATGTCTTATCACCCTTAATAAAGGTCTTCAGATCCCTACACTCACTAGACGAATTTTGAAATTTCTGTGAGGGCGTGGCCCTTTCCCAGTCAAGCTGACCCATTCATTCTGCAGTTAGAAACAAACTGCAGTGTAGCTCTGTATAGCACTGTCATCAAAGAAAGTCATCATTTTGGTTGATTATGAGCGTATGTTGTCTTGAAGCCAAATTTTCCTTTATATTAATATATTTTTTAATAGTAAACAAAAATCCCAGCTGGACAAGGTCGCGGTTTTAGCTTGATTGTAAATAATGGTGTCGCGTCGTCTAACACAGGTGTGAATTTTAACGCTTTGTTGGCATAGTATTGATGAGCTTTCTCCGCATACGTCATTAACATTACGCACATCTCTGTTTGCGTTAACAATTTCACCATCCTCGTGTAGCCCACGTTCAGCTGATGGTAAACAATTACACGCCTCTTAGATGTTGTTTGTCCGTCTTTTATATTTATTACCATACGTAATGTCATGTTGTAGTGTTACGTATTGTATGCACGATGCGCTATTGATGTTTAATATGCTCTATATAGCATATATTCGTGTGGGGTAACAACTCGAGCGCGTAGACCGCTTTCGTTCTTGCCCAAGCAGTGCTTAAACTATCAAATCAGCAAAATACTGGGCAATTCTTTACGACTTTTCTTTGCGATTGGGCACTCATCGTAAGTGATCACTACGGCCAATAAATACCTTGAAATGGCAGAATTGAGTTTGTGTTTTGAGTATATTTGAAAAGGGACAGATCTCAGATTAAACTTAACGAGGATAACAAATTGTCACTCAATATTAGTTAATTTTTAAACATAAGCCTAGATAATAACATACATTACCTGCGTCGATCGACTTACCGCAACATAGTTTGTCGCTCTATCTAAAGGAGACTTCTACACTGCATTTAGCAAAAGTACAGAGTTACCATTCATGCACCTTTCTTCCCCAACGTTTATCAAAAAATAACAAATTAGGTTGTTTTTCAATAAGCCGTTTATATTGAGCCACTTTTCAGCTGGTAGATATCATCATTATCACATTATCAGAAAAATTCGTTGGGGTACGTCAATCAAAGATTGATGCTTGTGTCTTTTATATTAAGAAGCGTTGGTTGATCATAGATCATTGTATTGATTGTATTGCATAATGCGTTACCGGTCACAGAAATTTTAAGAGTAAATTTATTTCTTCCGACTTGTCCCATCTCCTTTGTTTAACACAAATTTTTGAATATCTGTTCTAATTCTGAGATTGAACATAAACAAGCATCCCATCACATTCTATGGATGTTTTGTTGTAACATACGTACGTAATATTATGTTAAATTTATTGCAAGCAACATAGGATTTCCGTGCGTTCATGACTTTTTCATGTAATTCGTATCACTGGAACCAATGATAACAGATCACATAGGGTCCCGAGCTTATTAGCAGCTAGGCATGCCATAGTAAATTTCCAACGCCATGGTCTGTCGTTTTGAAAAAGAGGGAGGTCGGAAAACTCTTTCTTTTATTCTTTTTATGATTAATTTGTGCAGTCCCAAGACATTTATAGTTCTCTAGCCCATTACATTGGACTTCACCGTGCAATGGTTTACACTGATGTCAGTACAGGATGTTAAAAAGGCAGATTTCTTACCCGGTAACTACAGAAAGTCTCAAAAGATATATATTATTACTTACGATATAAGATATTTTTAAAGCATCTCTATTCCAAAACACATACTAATAACCATATAATAAGGTACTTATTACTAACGCCAGGGATGAACGTTTGACTTACAACGCAGTTCTAATTAATAACTTGATAAGAAATAGATAAACGGACAGTAGTAAGGAGTGAACGATGTGTATGGTATCGTTAATCTACCGATACTGGAGATTAGATCGCCGACTACTTGGAATGACGATTATAACGAAGCCATTAATGACATGTAGTGGCACAAAAAAAATAATGAACAAGAATAACTATGAAGAGGCGAAAAAGTATAGAGTCGCTTTATTAATATTTATTTATTTATTTATTTACTCTTTATTGCATTAACCTTAACAGTTCAAAGTTCACAAAGGCGGAATTAATGCCAAAGGCATTCTCTACCAGTCAACCCAAGGTGTGGCGAGATATGTGTATGATAGGTGTAGCAATAAACTAATTAATAAAAGAAGAAAAAAAATGCTAAAAATAACTAATACATGCATATAATAATACATACACATATGGATATTAAATACATAATACATGTATGAATACACATATATATATATACAAATATATATACATCCATACACATACATACACACATACATATATATACATATACAACAGTATACAATACAATAGCGGTAGCTGCCAATAAATTTCATAAGTGGATGATAAATTTATCTGACTTCTTATAAAGCGATTATTATACAAGGACATAATTAAAAAAACATGATTTTTCTGTCCAAAACCAAATAACTATCATTTAACTAAGATGTTGTCATAAAATTTATATAGATTATAAATGTATTACATCAATAAATTTATCGAAGAATATAATCCGAAGTATATTTAATAATATTTCTGTTTATATTCTTCCATATATTTCGGTATTACTGTTTAACGAATAGTTCAATGTTGAGCATAGCTCGCTCTCAAGTGTGCAACATATGGAAGGTTGAAATATTATTAATTGACTTTCACGTCACGTCACGTCTAACCTATTAATTGACTTTTGCCGTCACAGATTTGGGTATTTTTATTCATTTATTACGAGTAACAGAATAAGGCAACCGCTTTTAATAATAATTTCGAAATAAAGGATTTTAAAAATTTAATAAATAATGGAGATAAATATAATTAATAAAGATAATTTATTTAAACTGTATATTGTACTTTCTTTCAAAATTCAAAAACAGACGTATAAAGTTCATACTTATTTCAATGTCTTATTATTTTATAGTTATAGTTTTTCGGGTAAAATAATGTTTGTAACTATAAATCTGACCGAGCCGAGGTTCGGTCCCGTCGGGCACCCTCGAGTCAGATGCTCTCGCGGAACAGGGTAACGGTAAATCGAGGCTGCCTCTCGGGAGTCCTTGTGCGGGTTACCCACTAATAGAGGTCTCGACTCAGCGCCATAAGCGCTCAGTCACCTCTCAACCCGGTGAAACTGTAATAGCCCTCGGCCTAACAGCGATCATCAGCCCGGGAAAGCTCTTTTATATAAATATATTCATGCTTCAAGGTGTTTTCTTTCACGTAACATGTAAATAACACTAAGAAAAAACATTTTTTTTAAAAAAAACCACCCTTTATTACTTAATACTTTGAATAGTAATATAAATTCTTGTTAGTAGTTACCTAGTTGGCCATCAATGCATTACACAAGTATGGCAGCTGGTGTGCTGTTCAAGGACAAATGATGTCAGCACCGAGTTGTACTTGCTAATGAAAATATTTTTAATCGTGTCACGAGCTCTTGAAAACTGCCGTTTTAATATCTCATAACACTGTTTTTACGTAAGGTAAACGATGGCCATTGTTTCCTTTTTTTTTTCATTGTTCACCTCATGTCTATTGAATACGTCAGACAAAAAGGACAAGAACAAGTAATTTTTAACAATATATATAAGTTATCAAAATATTAATAAACAAAATGACATTTGGGATCAAGGACCACACAGTTCTTCTGGTGGTAAATAATTCCTGCAGCTTATGGCACCCGCGGTTATTCTGCTAAAAGAATCATAATGCAGACGCGTTGTCACCCTTGCGGACAATGGAATGCCTCGTTAAAAGTAATAAAATCTCCATCTTCTTTCCTTTAAAAGGCTTACAGTGGTGCACTTTCGGCTGATATTTTCTACGTAACCCTATGGTCAAATAGCCCTATTCGTTCCACAGTTAATAGCCCCGGAGTGATTATAAACATACAGGCTAATTTAAAAATTGGGTTTTGGTAATCAAAAGTAAAATGTCTTATGCCTACTTTAAATAACATGTAAACGTGAAAATAGCTCGAGATAATTAACGATGAGTTAATATAAATCGTTTCCAAAGTGTATTTATACTTAATATTACACAAAAAATAAACAGTATAATAGTTGACTCCACCGAGCGAGCTAAAATTAGGATGTTTCTTTACTATATTGTGTGGAAGAAATAATTTTCTTTTTTTTTATTTTAAAGCTCTTACTTCTATTTATTGTTAAACGTATACCTAAATAAACATAGCAAAAAGAGTCACACCGCAGCTTTAAAATGGAAAGCTCAAACACGAGTAACTTGTCAGAACGATGTAGGGGCATCCTTTGGAATACCAGCGTAAAATAGTAGAAGTAAATAAATTGAATTGTAATTTACTATTATTAGAGTTCTAATGAACACCGGGACAGCATAGACGCTTTCTGAATTATCTTCTGTTATTATATTGTATTGTATATATTCTGTTCTATTATTTTTCTGTTAAGTTTTACTTTATTTTATTGATCAAATATACTAGGATGAAATAGATAAATAAAAAATATAATAATAGAAATAAATTATTTTTATTTCCATAATTTCTATTACGTACTTATTAAATTGTTAATGCTACCGATACAACTGTATTATACTACAATAAATGAACTGCTGGTACATAAAATAGTAATCCATATGTTCTCCGAACAATACATGTAAGGATGGGATGCACTTGCATTGCATATTCACCTGTGGGCAGGCTTACACATCACATGCACATATTTATAGCTGATTTGTAAATAATTCTGTTATATATGCGTTCTTTATATTTAACAAAAATGCTCTATGATTTATGTTAGAAAATATCATCGATAATACAATAAAAAACAAGTAATGTTAACGCGAATTAAAGCGAAATTCTTTGAAAATTTGAAACTAAATAACTACTATTTACAATTAAGAATTAAAGCATATATTGCGAAGAGTCTATATTGAGAAGTGTACTACAGATAAAGTGGGAAATATTATAGATATAATATACAATACAAGATACTAGATACGATCGTATTTATACAATAGATAGATTAAAAGATAAAACTACCTAAACTTTAATTCTTGAGATAGCGAAACAGTTCATTAAGAAGCAAATCTATTTTAAAATTTAATAAAAATTAATATTAATTGAACTGAATTTTTTTAATTTATTTATTTATAATAAGAGTACATAACACTTTAATAACAAAAAGTAACATTCAGAAAACCACAGAGGTTTGTCGAGAATGTTACTTGACAATAATACTTACATTAAAAATGTTGAGCAATACATGCAAGTACCTACATTAATAACTAAAAATAAAAAATACTAAAGTTCTTAATTTACACAAACAGAAGTAAAGGTGGGTAGAAAGAGCTTCTATGAATCTATATATGTAACAGAAATATAAACATATTACATAATTTTTTTAACTACTTAAGTAACAACTACAATTTATTTTAAAAAGTGTAGTTTCTTTTTAAATTTTGTTAATTTATAATTAATTCTATACGTATAGAGTTTTATAACAATGTTTAAGTTTTTTACATTCTTTCTTAATATTCTTACAAACGTAAAGATGAGAGAACACAAAGACACAAGAAAGAAGGGATGCTAAGTGACTATAGCGCCACTGGTATTTGACCCCACTGGCGGGCTTTCTGTCCAAAGAGCTTAACGAACAACAACACGTGTCACAGACGAAACGTTGTCAGCCTTGATAACCTTAACTGAAATTGACTAGTAATCGAGTCCCCAGATATTATACATACACATTAATAATGTATTATAATTAATCATTATTAGTCTCAAACGAGTTGAAAACCCTATTATATTTTGCACTACCATAACATTATTTGCTTAACCTAATTTATACTCCAAGTTGGTTAATGGCGGCACATACAATAGCTGCGCGAGATTGTTCCTGGCATAGCGGCCGCGCTGTTGTGGCGCCCCGTGCCCTGGCCGACCCCATAAGGAAGACCAAGTCGTATGGTGACGTCTTACGCTCTCAGCTGACGCTCGTCTACTCTCCTGATAACATAATAGAATGAACCTGACAAATGGAGTGCATTAAGTCCCCTTGCTGGTTACGCCACTGTGGCTTCCTTACATGGCACATTATCCTTCTGCTAGATTTCTACAAAACCTCTCTCTAGTAAAATGGCCTAATTCCAAACTAGGATGTAATACAGTCTGTTACTTAGCTTGTTCGCTTTAAGATATCTTTAATATTTCTTATATTACAATTTAATATATGTTATAATCATGCATCATAAATTAATCCTTAACAAAAGGTGGTTCGAAAACTATATTAGATATCATAACAGCAACGATGAGTACATGTCATTTTAGAGTACACACTACTGATTGTTTTTAGCTGGAGCATAAATTGATCGGCTTGACCGAGAAAGGACCACCACACAGAAAACCACCGTAAAAACTTTCAGTGAGTGTAGGAATCTGGAGACCCTTATTGCTGGTAACGTCGCATTCCATCCTAGCCCAAAGGTTCCTCAAACAACGCATCTGTATTATGATGCCTTATCGATGCCGAAAGTTAGTATCATGGGCTGCAGAAATTACTAGAATATATATGTATATATATATATCTGTATGTATATATATATATATATATATATATATATATATATATATATATATATATATGTGTATATAGTATTACATTGAGAGTAACAAACGACCAAATAGTTCACCATTTCAAGTCATTCCTGCGGCCCCTGGCATCTACATTCATCCTTGACAAGGAATCATAATGCAGATGCGATAACCTTGAGAACTGAGATGGAATGCCTCGTCACTAGTAACAAAGGTCTCCGGATACCTGCTCTCACCAGACGTAATTTCAGACGCTATTCGCTGGTATTCCGTGTTGACATGGTCCTACCCCAGTCGAGGTGACCCATTCATTCTGCAGCTTGAAGCAAACCGCACTGTGGCTCTAACACTGTAAAATATAATCCTTACCTCTTCTTGTTCACATTTTACCCGCATTTGATGTTTTAATTGTGTCAAATGATCCACATCGGCCATTTCGCGCCATCTAAGAAAACCAAGTACTCTTATTAAAAATAATACGAAATAAATATTAAACTGACACGATTAGCTCGGAAGTGAAAAGTAATCATATAGTACTCCCGCAAATTAGCATCATAACGGTGTTCGGTTTTTACTGCGTTTGAGATAATCCAAAGACTTCTCAGAGATTCAAGAGAGAAGGGGCCCACTATATCTTGCTTGAATGTAACTCGTTGTGATGAATTACCATCGTTTCCAACTTAAATAAAAAAGAAAGCGTATAATTGTGTCACATATGACTGTGAAATGTCATCGCGCGCGTGGGCGTTTCCTGACATTCAAAGTATTATTAAACAAATACCATAAGGTGAAAATTAGTCGATATTGTAGCATCATTATCAAATCTTACTTTTTACTTCTTATTATATCTTTAAGAATAATTTAAAATAAAGAATGCTCTTGAAATAATTGTAGTCGAGTAGTTGTTACACGGTGTGGGTAATAACTAATTAAAAGAAATTACGGTCTGCTCATACGATACGTTTACGATTACTGAATTCAAATTCCAAACGAACTCAATATTTTTGCAATACAAATTGCAAATATGAATGTTTTTTTTTATGATTAATATCATGACAGGGAAGACAAATGAGCTCAGTGTTCGGTCAAATGTTGGTTGGTGATACCTGCGGCCCATGTTATTTACATATTTTCATCACTTGTCACCAGTATAAAGTCTGTGATTTCTTTCTTTCACTGTACGAAACAGTAGCACTAGGCTACTATTTAACACTGGTTTTCTACCATACTTTTGACAAGATTTGTCTTTGTTGTCTACAACAAACAATCCGAAAAGGATTAGCCGTTCCCGATCGTTGGTATTATTGGCGTAAAAGTTTTAAAAGAGAGTTAACCCGTTGACTATCAAATGAATGGGTTATTTCCGCATAGATATTGTCGTCTTAATCGTTAAAGAAATTTATTTCCATATCAGAAATCACCGAAGGGCTAATAAACATACATTTTCACGTAACACGGGCCACCCATAGAAAGCTGTGAATGACGCAATGCCGGTTCGTTCTGATCGATGACAGTCATTGGACATTCTTGGATTCGAGGATTATACTTTTTACGCACACAGAAAACTTAACCACATGCGCATGTGTGTATGCATATATGTATGAAAGTATATAAATATAAGTATTCTACGAATGATATCTAAATAACGAATCATTGTTGACGTCCGACAGCGCTTACAAAATAATGATTTATTTTAGTCTAAACAACTGACTGGTACTCCTTACTCATCATACAAACGTCGTAGATATTACGAGACGCATTATGATACAAGACCAAAGATTCATTGGGTCTATTATAATCTTCATTTATTATAAAAAGTGTCGCTAAATTACATATACATACAAATGGTACTAACAACGGTGACCAATACATATGTATGTAAATATATATATATACATATTCATATACATATATATACACTGCATCTGTACGATCTTACGGCACATGCATAAACATCGGAATAGGGAAAGGGAAGACAAGTGACTGTGTTGCGCAAATGCTAACGGCACTATATAAAGATACTTCGCAGTTCATGATATCTGGAAATAACCAGCATGGAATATAATAAAAGATATCGCCGTAGTCCACACACATACAGAATGATTGTAAACATTTTAGAAGTTATGAACTATTGGGAGTACATTAAAATGTACCTAGGTTCCTAAATTGTAAGGAGAGTCTCGAGGTATCGCCCAGTTGCATATCAGTCGTCGAAAACTCGTTGTTCTTATTCACGTATGTACTCCATCAAGGCTTGCCTACTTTTCCACCTGATGTTGTGGCAATGAAGTTTTGGCTGGTAAAAGGCACTGGCTTAGCTTTTATATAAACAGTCCTTTATATTTTTAATCAATAGATTAAACATGCCAGACATTTTTTTACAAGTAATTCAATTACGTTAAAATATAAGAAACTACTAGTTCTGTTTGTCACGTTAGGTATTTTTTTTAAATTGACATAACTGTGACTAACATATGTCATGTTAGAGAGATCGCTGGGGTACACCAGGTATAACAATGAGTGACATTTTATGCGGTTGTGTATGACTCCACCCACTATTCTGGGGATCCAACGGGGGACAACGTTAATCTAAAAAGTATTTAAAGTAGATAAGTACTTTAACAGTGGTAAATATACGTAGTGTATGTCACATTACAATGAAAATATTTCACAGCTAATTTAAAAGCACACTAAGAAAGGTTAAATATCAAGACCTCGTGATTAAAAACGATTATTCTTTATAAGTGTTACGCACATTCTCGATAAAGCGCAATCTTCCAAAAGAAAAGAATGTCTTGTGTAATTCTATCGAGATGTCAAGATACACGGTTTATGCAAAGGATAATCGTCTTTTGTGACTTTGTTAGCCTTTAGAAAGATTACAAATAGATTCAATACGCACTGACAAGCTTGCTCTGGAGGTCGTGTGACATCGCTAGAAGGCAGAGTACGCGCACCAACACGTCTGCGTCGAGCTAAAAGAGGCACAAGCTCTATGCCCCCTGTCAATCTTAGTATTGTACCTTCCGGGGTTAGCTTTTGCTCCAATGTATTAGATACAATAGATACACCAGCATTGTTAATTTGATTGTCAATTATTGTTTTCGCTACTCTCTCTTCATTACTCAATCCTTTAATAATTTCACTCTTTCTTGGGCTGTTTTTTAATTTACCATTATTACTATTCAGATTTGTAGATTCTCCTAATATTTGTTTACCAACGGCTTTAGTATCTTTGCCTTTTTTATTAACATTTGAGCTCGTTTGTTTTGCAATATCTGGCAATTTTTCAATACTCGAAGATTTAATGTTTTCTTTATCTGATAACTCTTGGTCTTTCAAATCATCATCTCTCTTTACTTCAGGTAAAGTAAGCGAAGATCTTTTGTAGCATTTATGTTCGCCTTTCAGTTTATCAAAGATTTCATTGTTGGTCCATCCCTGAAATCAATTTCACCCTATCTGTTCAAAAAGAATGCCTCAATAGAGAAAAAATCGACAGCTAAAGTAGGTTAGGATATGTAGTAGTTAGGCTTACCATAGACTTAGAGAAATTCAATCCAACATTTCGAGGATTTCGCCAAATTGTACCTCCTGGTCCGGGTTTTCCCCAAGGGCCGTTCATAGTGTGCTAAAACAAACGTCGGATTAAAATTGAATACACTATTTTCGTATAGTAATCAAAGTGGCTCACCATTTTACGCTCATACTCCAAGTTGTGCCTAATCTCATCTCTAATAGCTTTATTTTTCTTATCGACCATGTCATCTAAAACAAATTAAAGTTTCATTAAATTGACATTAAATACTGGTTGCGAATTGCTTAGTGGTATTTCAACAATGCAGGTAGTTTGTTATCTTAGTTATATGGTTGAAAAACCTTAAACTTCACGTCAAAATAAAATATTTTGGGAGAAGGAAAATATGCATTATTCCGGTCAAAATATAAGAGATTTTGTTTTTTAAAAATTAACCTAAAATTTCTTTATATGTTCTCTGCTGATCTGTAGTCTGTTTATATCGTATGTCATTTTCGATGGCACGTCGCAATTGGTCTGCGAAGTACAACTGTGAATCTTCACGCAGACGTAACGGTGTGCGTCGATGCCGCCTTTTCGGGGATGACCAGCGCCGCCATTCTTCGTATGCTGATATACCCTGAAAATATGACCTTTATTAACATCGTTGATTATTATAAAGTGAGTACGGAGTGAATCAATGCTTTGTATCACCATTAAAGAGAAGCCCTTCCAGTAATACTACTCCTTGACCAACCGTAACGTTTATATTTATTTTATATATTTTTTTTAACAATTTATATATATTTTATAACATTCGTTTTAAAATATATATTAATAATTTCTTCTCCACATGAGTTAATCATTAAATTAATCCTAATATTTTCATAATATACATAAATTATTTTTTTTATTATGAAAATATTTTATTTATTAATTACTAGGACTTAAATACAATTTTTGTCGCTTGAACTTTATTTTCAGGATAAAATCACTGCTACTTTAAATACCAAAGATCTTCTTTTTTTAAGTTAAAATTAAAAAGGACTCTGGAATGGATAAAGGAATATAATTTACCATTTTTTTTAGTACAGGAGTGTTTTGAGTTCTTGTTAATTTTCAATACTAATAATATGTTCATTATAAATTTATAAAACTGTGAATTTTAATATTAAGCCGATCGATGGTATCAGATTAAACTTTATTTTATTTATATTTTTAAGTAACAACAAAATTTAAAATTTAGAGTAATTTATATGACGATTTACATGAGCTAAAATCGTGAAACCTTATATAAGACGATTCGATTGAATTTATTTAATTTCAAAACTACACTTTTTCTGTGGCATTTAAACTCTTATCAGTGAGTAATATCACTTTAATTGGCGGTGATCAAGTAATAAAACTCTTTGACATACGACATACCGCTAGCGTTTCATCACAGTAAGCCAGGACTGGAATATTGGCACACTTTTAAATCTTACTTAGTACTTACGTCAACGGTTGCTATCCTACCTTTAAGATCCATAGCAAGTGACCCTTTACCTTATACAAATTTATTGCAATATCTCACCTCGTGATCTGTTGACCGTTCATGTAAAAAGAGAAAAAGACACGTGGGTGGTCCAGGTTAGCAGTATTTGCTTTCAAATATTTATAATAGAAATAACAGAAGATATAGAAATAAAATATAATTAAATACAAGAAAAAGTTCGATTGCATAAAAAGCCGACTGATAAATATCATAATAGAATTAAATATCATAAAAGAGTTCCCTTCTTAAATCTAAATATATATTGAAATTATATATATATATTGATTGGAAGGACCACGGTTATATAGAATATATACGTTTACATTCATACGGTGGAGCAGTGAACAGAATACCAGCATGTTATAAAGCTTAACGTTGCAGTGTTCCGTATACTGCGAGTAGGGATCCGGGAAAAAAAATAAAGGTATCAAGGATTTCCATCTCAGTCCTTGGGGTGACAGCGCATGTGCATCTGAAATGTTTGTTAAGGATTAGTGTAGATAGTATCACTTACGATCAGGTGAACTGTTTGCTTGTTTGACACCCTTGATATTTTATAAAAAAATAAATATCAACGTCAAATGCAGATGCCACTCCCTGATATTATATTAAAAAAAATATATCAGCGTCAAATACAGCTGCCACTCCCTGATATTATATTAAAAAATAAATACCAGCGTCAAATACACCGTTACTACCTTACATCTGGTGAGTGAAAAAATCAGAGACCTTAATACTGATGCTGACGCATTTCCACAGAGTAAACATCGCTTCTGCATTGCTACCTTGTTAAGGATGAATCTGGGTGTCACTTACCATCAGTAGAGGTATGTGCTTGTTCGTTACCACTTAACTTCTAAAACTACTAAACCTTTAGCTCGTCTTCATGATATATGCCACGTGCGCGAAGGTCGGTGAAACGGAACCCATGTGAGTTGGGCGCACCGCCACCCGCCCGCCCCCACGGCTCGTACGTCGCCAGTTCTTCGCGAGCCTACATCGTACAATAAAACAGCATGTATAACCTAGTTAAGGCCAGTACATACTTTACATATATATTGCATAAGGTAAAGTTTGGCAATTTAAACCTAGCTATAACACTGATAGCTCATATCGAAATAACAAATAATAATTTTGTTAAGTACAGATGCGAACCTAAAGCCAAAAAGCAAATTCCAACTATTAAAACATGCAGTAGTACTAGGATAATTTAAGGTCTTTAAGTGGGTATGGCCCACAAATCTTTTTTAAAGCCTTTAAGATACCTTTTCTATACCTATTTGAGTAACCTTAATACTGCTAAATTTAAATTATTAGGTAACCGCTTTACTTGTAAGCGCCACGCGTCAGCATGCGGAAGGATCGTTATGAGTTCAGGAAGCAGCAGGCTATGCATTTAAAGATTTTCATTATGTCATATGATATTATCGGGTATTCTTACTTACAAAAAAAGGTTGATTTAATCGAAGGTTACGAGTGTACTGATAGTCTAGTCTATTGTGTATCCACCTAGAAAATGATAACTTTAAATCGTACTTAACTAAGCCCTGGGTTCGAATCCAGTCGAGGAGTGTTGTTATTGTATCTTATTATAATGTATATATTATTGTAGTATTTCAGGCCGGAGTTTGTTGTATTTATGTGTCGTGTCCTTGACACTACATCTGAACCTTCCTAAGATTTTATTGTAAAGTTATAACGCCGGTCAAGGGACGACGAGTCGCTAGAGAGACGCTATAATATTTCTTACGTAGTGCCAAAAGTTAAGTAAGTATAGCCAAAAGTTATAGCCCAGCTCGAAATATACTAGGAGGATATCGAATACGAAGGGTTTGCATGACTTATTCAAGCAGGTACATTAAGTGGTCCGCCCTTGATGACAAGGGTCTATAAAACTAATTGACAAAAACTGTCAATAACCAAAGCAATGTTTACAAGGTTCACAAATTTAAGAAATAATATATATATATATATATATATGTATATATATAACATTTATCAAGAGCGGTAGAGCCACGTTGCAATTTGTTTCTAGCTGCAGTGTGAATGAGTAGGTTTGACCGGGGAAATAGCACGCTCTCTCTTAATACAACCTAAACCAAATTCAACCCAACCCGCCTTGCCGAATTCAAAACATCGTATGAAATGACCAAGTAGCACCAATTCATACTGTGTATTCTTAATACCGCTTCCGATATTGAAGACAGACGATAGTACTAATGACACCTTTGATTATGGGACGGAAAAAAAATCAAAAACAGCTGATGCTCGGATCAACGAACGCCCGGGCGCGGCGCGGCCGTGCTTTCGTTGATGTTTCATTGCTGGTTTTTGTAAAGTAATATATTTTTTATGAAACTATCGTTTCATTTAGCTGTCCTAACACGATGGAGCGTAAATAATGCTAATAAAACGTTTTAAAAATATATATATATTTTTTAGTCAGGATCGATTTTTTTTCATTAGTACTATCGTCTGTCTTCGTTCTCGGAAGCGGTCTCCTAATACACAGTATAAGACCACTTGACATAAACGAATTATTATTGTAATTGATTATTGGCCCATCTATAAGGCACGGCGAAATGTTGAGATCGCAGTCTGGAATAAAGAAAACATTATAAGAATAGAATTAAAGCCTCGCGTTGCTGTACCGTATTTAATAATAACCAGGAAAAAAAGCAGATAGTACATTATCTTCCAGTATCAGGAAAAAGTAATATACCTTTCTCTGTTGCTCGATCTTTTCAACACGGCGTTGTTCGCAGCGTTCCCGCGCAAGCCGTTCCCCCTCTAACCGTGTGCGTTCTGCTCGACGTCGCTCCCGTGCCCGCCTCCGAGCCGACCCCGACGTCGGCACACTAAGCCGTCTATAGTTCTCATGTGTTATTATTTTTAGTCAATAAAAAGAAGTTATACTTCTTCAGGTGCAATAGAAGGAAAAATGTTACGAGCTCACGGACGCGCGCAGTATGCAACGAAAAGTCGACATCGAGTAAATTACTATAAAAATACGACCAATAAATATACAAGACAAAGTGTAACATTAAGCTACAAAACCGACAAAGTGTTTTGTGTAAATATAAACAAACATTGCCGATTATATGTCATTTTGATATTCTTTATTTGTTCAATTAACACTACTCAACTGTATTTACGCTGGAATACGCACACCCTTTTTGAATTACTTATAAGTAATAGCATACAAACTTTCCCCACTCTTGAGACATCAAAGGCTTTCCAAATCTTTGATACATTTTACCTTCACGCCGCCTAAATCAGTTTAAATTGCAATTAACAATTACAGTGCTTCTAGAACCGGGATAGGTTACTAGTATACTGCATTAACTTATTTTTAATTTTAATGTAGCGTAATACTTTAACTTTAAATGATGTACGCAATTGAAATAATCTATAATTTTTACACCTCTGATTTACTTCACTTTCTAAATTTTTTTTAAACTTTTACATGATTTTATAAGAGTATGCATTTTTTTACGATTATGTTTTTGTTTTAGTTATTATTATTTACAATCACTAATAAGGCCGACAACTCTTTGCTCGGTCATTAAATAAAATAAATAGATTTGGTAAAAAGCAAGTTTTATGATTAATTATACGTTTTTTTTTAAGTTATCCATTTTACAATTTGAAAGATACCATTCTATAAAACAGCCTACGGTACATCCTTATTTGATTTATTAAAAGAACGCTGGCAATGGTATTTGCATTAAAAGCATTACAACTGAGCCTAAAATACTTCTGGTGACATGGTTCACGACGATATCCAAATGCGCATTTGAACCTACGTCGTTAAATTTTTCAGACACCCATATTACATAATAAGCTCGACTGATGCGTGTACCAAGCAAACCATTACAAATATACTATGCCACACCTCATACAGGCAGACCTGAGTCATTTCACTTCCCCGCTTGTGATCTAATCTGATGCGAGAAAGCGCAGAATAACGTAATGTTAAGAAAATTAGGCATATATTTAAAATAAATTACTAATAAACTTTTAAATATTTTCTCTATCGGTAATACGAGAAGTTGCTTGCGAAATTTGAAAATATCGATTAGATTATATGTTATAATTAGAAAATTGAGATACAAAATCAATTAAATTTATACATACATTGAATGCATTCCTTTGGGAGTAAGGTAGACCATCAAACTAATAAAGCTCTCTAAAAAAAGTTGTTAGCTATTAAACATGCCACAGTGGTGTTAATATAAGAAGTTCACCGAGAGTATTACATTTTCAACAATCAATATTAACAACTAGACCCTTGTATTACCCTATTGTCTCTGTGTATTGTATGAGATAAAAAGTATTGATTTGCGTAAACTAAAAACACAGTTAAAGATTAAAAATGTTGTCCACTTTTAGCTAGCTTTTGAATAACTATTAACTTACCGTAAATATATATGTATATATTAAAATATTGCTAAAAATTTGCGTTTATAATGGATAAATCTACTGAAACTACAATATTATTCAAATTTATCAAAATTTAAAAGAAATCGACGTATTATTACTAACCTTCTGAGCCTCTGCGTATTCAATGAGTACATTAAGACATGAATTTCACTTGACCTATCAAACTGTATTGATGTATATAGTTCCACAAATAGTTTCGAGATCAATTCAATTATAAAATAATACGCGATACTTATGATTTTTTTTTTAAAACACAATTCTAACTCTGTCTCAAAACAGTTTTGATAATGACAGCAAGCTTTCGCCATAACAGCGAAGCTCTGAATCTGAAACGACCTCGTGTAAATCGTGAATACCTGCACGCCACAGAGTACGTTTCCATTACAAGAATAATGAGACGACACGATATTATTCTGATACAATATACAAAGTAAATTTTTCAGGGAAGATTAAAAAAAGAATTGAACATATTACATAGTGACGCTTTAAATAGGAATTGTTGCGTATTAAAGTTACAATGTTTTGTTGTGATGCATGATATTGTCTTCCCATTTTATGATAATGGCCTCTCCTTTTATATCTGTAAACACCTTAAATGTTGATTTCTATATCTTAATATCTAAAGAAAATATAATTTATAATTCATTATTAAATTAGACTTTAACTTAGTGCACAAATTAGTAACCCAAAAAAGTATTGTGCTGTCTATTTTTTTCATTCGTAATATGAATATAAAAAAACTATAATATGCATAGAATAATTTACATCAGCGCCATCTATTGCAAATAAATCTGTACAAACTGGTTTCTATATAAATACTAAGCACGTGCAACTGAGAATGCTCACATTATGCGACATGTAAACTTTTAGTATTACTAACATTACTGCTTACGAAAACCTTATCAGCTAAAAATAACCTATTCGAATATTGACTATACACAGTTATTCTCGTGGTAATGTGAATGAATGTCATGCATGAATGCGGTATATATAATATTAATATTTCAAAGTTACACAGCTTTAAAAAAATACAATTCATTAAAAACTGAATCTGCCAGGTTTTTATACATCAAGTACATATTTTCTTACGTTTTTAGGAGCTATGGAAGCTATGAAGATCGTTAGAATATTACTTTATTATATAAACTTTTAACACAGGTTGAATAGATGTTTTTATAAAGAAGGCTTGAATTTCACTGAATCAACAACCCAAGAAACTACCTTATAATTCACGCCGCAATTTCATTCATTCAACATTCAACTCTCTACATGTAGTGGGCTACAATATAAATCGCTGCTATGTAGGTCACAGATACACCGACCGATATTGCAAATAAAGGGAACGTTTTCAATAGACATTTATTAAAAACTACAGAAACTTCAGAAACAAGTACTGTTTACAATGTGTATGTCCTTTTATTTAAATGTTTTGAGTTATATTTAAATTTCGGCATTGCTGGTACTCGAATATTACTTTTATAATTATTATTATAACAATATTAATACGATAGGTCTGACGGGCCATCTCACGCTATATGCGGATGACACATGCCTATTCTACTTTGGTAATTCTTTTGATACTCTTCTTATTGATGCTCACAACGATTTAGACAGATTATAGTATTAATGAATGGTTCCTGAATAATTTTTTAACAATCAATATAAAAACGTCTTTTATAATATTAACAGCAAAAAATAAACTCATACCAGATTTTGCTCCCCTTAAAATAAATAACGACATTCTTCAATCATATGAAGAAAACTATTTAGGGTTATAATAGATCACAAACTGACATGGAAGTTGCATATAGAAACGGTTAAGTCAAAATTAAAGGCCGTCCTGGGAGCTCTTCACAAAACAGCTCACTGTATACCTAAGAAGATTAAGGCGGTTATATATAATTCCCTAGTAAAATAACATATTGAGTAATTAATAGTGTGAGGATCAGCAGCATCAACTAATTTATTGTCATTACAAAGAACACAGAATAAAATTATAAAGGTATTATATCATTTCGACTACCGAACTCCAACTAAAGAACTATACGCCAAAACAAAATTATTTAATCTCGCTTAAACATTTAAACTTAAACTTGTACTCTTACAATGAATATAAAAAATAACAATATTAAATCTAATATTCAATTCGAAAAAAAGGATAACAAACATAACTTACTTAACAAACACAAATTAAAAACAATTACTCCGCGAACTAACTATGGAAATAAAACTATTTTGTGACGAGATCAAGAATTGTAACAGTATGAATATTTTAAAAAACAAACTCAAATCACATATTATTGCCAAACTATAATAACCACTTCTCAATTATATTAACTTCAATTATGTTTAATAATTCCTGTCCATTTAGATTCTTATAGTTATGCTAGGTTAAGGCTCTCGGGTCGATCGTAACGGGAGACCGATCGTAACGGGGCAATGAGTCATACTTTTTTGCGAACGCCTCCTAGATTTACTTATAAGACGTTGTCACGTCAAAAATATTAAAACTTACATATTTCTCTATTATACAGTTGAACTTTTTGTTTGTTATCCTGAATACAATAAAAAAGAAGTACAGAATGCTAGCATGAAATAGTAGCATAACACTGCTTTGTTTGTGTAAAAAACCGGGTCGAATCGAAGTTGCTGGTAACGAGGCATTCGTTATCCTTCCTCAGGGATAACAACACATGTACATTGTTGAACATATTTGAAGATGTATGTATATGTTCAGGCACGCAGTCATTTATAATCGGGTCAATTGAAATGCTAGTTTGTCTCCCCTAATATTATAAAAAAATATAACGGTACAAGAAGTTTCCTATCACTCTAAGTTTAATAAAAACGTGTCGTTTTTATTTTATTAAGCTATCGCTGTTGCCAGAAATATGAAAGTTTAGTAACGAGGGACAACAGAAGCAAGAGGAGCTCTTGGGAAACACAGTAAACGCAATAAAATAATTATCGTTATCAAATACTACGCTTATATATTTTTAAAAAAATTACTAGAACAACTACATAAAGATTAAAAAATAAACAAAATAGATTAAACAATAAAAATAATATACACTTTCTACAATTCTATAAAAGTTATTAGTAGTTATTTATTTAGTAATTTTCTCATGGGCTACTTGGATTCGGAAGGTAGTATGGGGATTTCTGCCAATAATAATTCACCACAGTCCGCAAGAAGTGAAAAGAAGAAAATTTGAAGAAAAACTAAATATAATTCCTTAAATCTTATACCTAGTTATTTGTTTTATTTAGCCATTGAGATAACAGATTATAACCGTATCCATGTTCCAATATCAACTTTGTATTAAATTAAAGAAAATACAATTATTTTGTCTCATTTTGTACGTTATACTCGCACTAAACGTCATTTATTGATTAAACTATTTAAATGATTGATTATACGCTTCTAAATTTCTTATATGAACAGATAATAAAGTAAAAGTATTTTTTTTGTAATTAACCGATTTCGAACCAGTTATGTACAAGCTATTTACATAAGGCGATATCGCTTTCCGCTCCAGCTTAGAAATGCGCAATTTATGCCTTGGGTAACTTTAAGATACGCAATATTTTTTTGCATGCTCCCTAATAAGTAATGCAAAGATATTACCGACCCTTTTATTGCTATTGGTCTGAGTCACGGCATGATGACGGGAAAGCCAATGTAATAAATAGCTTACATATCAAGAAGTACCCGAATAAATTGTAATGTCAGTAGAACATACGTCCATTCTCAATATATCAACATATCAACCTAGTTTATACCAGTCTCAATTACTTATTATAAAACTGGACCATTTCCATTTGCAAATATGCTTTCCGCGTTCCATTATAGATCAATTTACTTTGTTTGTTCTCTTTGGGTAGCCTAGTTATAAATGTGTCAAAACATTTCCGTCAGTTTTGACTCAGCATATTGGACCTGCCGGTGCCGGGCGCGGCCCGATCGATTGCCGCAAACACGTGTAAGTACTTTTATATTAAATTGTCGCTCGTACTTAGGTAAATATGTTATGTATAGTTAATCTCACCATTGCTCAATGTGGCATTCCCAATAGGTTATTACAAGGGACGTCCCTTAGCCATTCAATGATTCCCACCCCTTAGTAAATTGTGTTGTTCGTAGATAAGTTTTTTTTTGGAAAACAACATTTCGCAAAACGTATACAATTTGCCATTAGTTAGTCCGTTGCCATCAGTGTCTATGCGCTCTCTTTTAATATCACGGTATGCGAGTTCAATCCTCGATGCGAGCACTAATAAAATTGCCGTTTGTAATTTTAAGTGTTTATTTAGGAACCACACGGTATATCTGGTAGCAAATAATTATAATAATCTATATAATAAAAAAGTCAAAGCGAAGCTGAAGTGTCAATAGCCTTATGGTTTAGGGTGAAACCGCCATTCGATTATAGTCGTGAACTATACCTGGCACAAAAATTTTCAGCTCAGTTTGAGTGGTTAACCGGAATATTAGTAATGTATATAATATGTGTAGTTTATGCATTGATAACCTCTAAAAAAAAAAGTAGACTGTCGCGCAGAGCGTGTGCACGGTGATCGCCACAAAATTTAAATGTGGTTTTCAGTTCCCAATTAGCTGGAAGTATTTTTTATCGTTTCATTTAAGTCGGTAAAGGCATTTTGTCTTTTTGCGTTGCAGCAAGCTAATCTCATCATAATGGCCAAACCGATTTGGTCGTGGTTTTCAATAAATTCAATGCAGTTAGTTATCTGTGCCCAGGCCGTAGTATTCGTATTATTTAAGACGTTTGACAAATAAAAAATTTGATGTGATTTGATATTGAGTGTGGAGGGATACATGTTTTCGTGTATGAAATTATAGACAGTTATTTATATACATCATTAAAGAATTTATTTTTAGAGCGTCGTACAGCTAAACTTTGATTTGATTGAGCTGAACTTTGATGCCAAACGTCTAGTTTCTTCTCTATTCTGAGATAACGTTACGTACGATTACGTGTTCTGTAATGTACTTACAAAATTATGAATAAAATACGTATTCAATGATAACACTGGGTCCATACATCCAGCATGTATGTGCAATATTTTGGAGGCCGTGTGCTGCAGTTCTCTGCTATCTATTTTGATGAACCAAAACGTACGTCGAGAACTGTCTCATGTCTGCGTGGGCCCATGTGGGAATTCAGAATTATTCGATAATCGTTTCTTACAATATCATCCGTATGATAGGGGGACAGATATTCACGAAGCCTCCACGTACCAGAGCTATGCTGCAGTTTGTTTCTAGCTACAGAGTGAATGGTTGACCTACAGCTAGACCGGGGTAGGACCACGCCCTCATAGAATACCAGAGTAAAATAGCAGCATAACGCTGCTGTGTTTCGCCTGGTGAGTGTAGGGATCTGGAGACCTATATTACTGGTGACGAGGCATTCCATCTTAGTCCTACGTGACAACGCATCTGCATTATGAGTGATAGCTTCCGTCGACTTAATGTAAGCCAGCATATGTCACCGCCCCATTTATGAAATATTTTCTCAAAAAAAAGAAAAGCATCTGGACTATATATCTCGCCAAACATCAAAACTCTCATATGTAATCTCCCAGATGTTGGAATATAATTCGTCTGTCCATCGTCTGTAATGTATGTCTGAACGTGGACCAAGTAGGCAATTAGGAGTCTAAATAGCCGACGCTTGGGCCCATCATTATTTTTACTCAAAAATGAAATACTACTCACCATAAATAAGTATGTTTTAATTTTTCATTTTTTTCTAGAAACGTTTCATAAGTAAATTTTTGGAAAAATCAAAAGAAATAAAACACTCTTCTGTAACTAATATTTATAAAATTATTCATGATTTAGCATTTTACAAAATATTAATATTTACAAACAGTATAACCTACATACATGACTAAATATGTATATAAATAAAATTCATTGACTCCCGTTGTTCAACATTTAATGTACATGAAACATTCAATACTAACTCAATTTAGTTGCAAAATCCGACACAATGGCCAGAGCCTTTTACGGGAAAATTCTAAAAAAAACAAAACAAAGAGAAAAAACAAACAAACACACAACACAAAATAAACCGACACCGTAAATACAAACTTGTATATAACACAATAATACGATGGGTTAAAACAATCAACCTATAACTAGAGCCTCTATTTTTTTAAACATATTCTCGTAAAATGTTCGTCACCAAAATTGTATTGTTATGGGATTTCTATCAATCAAAAATTAGCAATTCCTTAAAAAAAAAACTTAAGTCACCGCTTCTCTCATATCTGTTATATGGTCCATTATGTCGGCTTGTGCATGTTATTTAGGTAATGACTAATATTTTTTCTTAAATAGTTACTTCAAAAATGTTAAAGTACTGCGCTCTGTGGGTGCAATTAGGGTGCAATTTCAAAAATAGAATGTGAAAACAAATCCAGCCACACTGAACGTAATATAAATTGCATTATTTACAATTTTAATAACTAAACGCTAAATAAATTGCTATTTCATTAGTTCCTAAGGGCTTTGACAAATTTGTCTAGAATATTCATTGTGCACGTTCATATAAAAAATAAAACTAAGAATTTAATACTATTAAAAGAACAATACACATTTATTATGTATGCGTACACTAAAGAAACTGAGGTAATTGGTTTTGAAGATAAAACGGGTAACTTATCCAATGACTTCCAGTATTTACATAGCGTACGATATAACCGAAAGAGGACAGGAAACTGTTGGAAACTTTTGTGATCTGTTAACGGGTCGTTGAATTTTTCGATACAGGTACTTCCCTAAAACTATACCTACGCAGAAAGATTGCACAATATAAGGCGATAAAGAACAAACGTAAATTGAAACAATTCTCTATATACATTCGAAATAAAGAAAGAAGGTAACTTATCTCGCCTGATGAAATAACAGTTGAGCATTAATTGTACAGCGGTATTTGGTAACGAGGAGTCACATACACGCTTAATCTACACATCAGCTACGTAATCGTCGTAGATAGGTTACGGTGTTAAAATACTTTCAAACGATAACTTAACATAAATCAGGTCACACAAGTGAAAGATACGAAAAGCGAATAAAGAAAAAAGAAACAATTCCATATACTATAATATTCATATATAAATATTTTCTTTTAAATATATCAATCATATATTACCTATATGTGTGTATATAGATCATAATTCTTTATCATCAGGACACCTTTAACTTGTCGTAATATATCTACGATAACATATCGTCATGTAAATGTCTCACACACATAAGATCGCACAAATCACGAAAGTCTTCGATCACTAGTGACTCAGCTCGAACAACACACACGTAAAAGTAATTAAAAAAAATGTATCTCTATACATCAACAAAAAAAAAGGTATCCAAAATTCTCATTTGTATGCGCCTTTATTTCTTTATAAAGGCCATGCGTTTATCATTTCGAAATACTCTTAGGAGTGGATAGAAGAGAGATGTGGCTCTTATATCAACCAAAGAGTATTTCGAAGGTTCGAGAGTTGACACATTGTGACCCGTCAAGTCTTGACTTGCGGTATTTTTGACTCACGATATGCGTCGCCTGAACAATTTCAACCGGGCGATGTCGCTAGAGCTTTGGATGCCTTTCTATACGTTCGTTAAGTTACCTAAGCTATTTGATCCTGTTTAGGACAAGGTCGGTGGTGATTACGAGGCCTTTTTGGTATGGCGAATCCGTAAGCTCGGCAGCCAGGCGTGCGGCTTCTACACCGTGTTTACGCGCCAAGAAACGCGTTTGCTCCAAGCCACGGGATTTGTGGACTAGTTCGAAGGCTTTCTCCACATCACCACCTTCCTGGAATCGCCTCATAATCATCGGATTCAATTCTGGATACTGCAAAAGTAAATAAGGATGGTTAAAATAAATAGCTCAATCTAATATGAAAATATTTGTAATGCTATAAAATAATATAAATATATAACACATAACACAACAAATTTATTACGTTTCGTTCTTTTTTTAAAAATTGTCAGATGATAATTACCGCTATCCTACTTTCACGTGTGTTCAATTTACATCCATATTAGACTTCCTACTATATTGTCTCCGCACACGTAACAGATAGGCAATATCACAAGTTACTCAGTGTCAGTAGATGCACTATGTTTATTGGATTGTAGTGACAAAGTTGTCTGTATATAGTATATCAAAATACTTGCATGCTATTATTTACTATGCCAAATAAGAACGAAAACATGCAGCATATATATTCTGTTTATAGCATATATGTGTTTGTGGATTCAATGCTAATAAAAGTGTACCTTCTCGCATGCGAAGAGTACGGGCGCAGTTGCAAGTCCTAGACGTAGATCGGCCGCTGTAGGCTTGCCCATGGCTTGTGCTGATGAAACGAAGTCTAGCAAATCGTCCACCAATTGGAACGAGAGGCCGAGGTTGCGCCCGTACTGGAACGCGAGCTCGCTCGTCGCCTCGTCTGCACCACTCAGTAGCGCCACCTAATGAATGCCAATTGTGATTAAAGTGACACCTTTTGGTACATATAAACAAGGTTGTAATTAGTTTGCACCATCTATTTATGAAGAATACAACTATTATAGCAAGTGTTTAGTTACAGCTCCATCTATAAACAGTTAAAGGCATCAATCTTACCTTCTAGGTAAACTTTGAACTTCGCATGTACATATAAAGTTATAAATAAGCAAAACACTTTCAAAAAAATTGAGATGCCATCACAGCTAAATGTTTAGAAGATTCATCATTCATGAGCAGCACCGTCGACTACGATCTTGATGGTACGGATCGTCGTACCCAGTTTTCACCAATTGTATAATTTCTCGCCAAGCCTTCAGGAAGAAAGCTCCTCCGGGTACTTCATGAGTTGGTTGTTTATAAGGGATACCATTATTTTGAAAAAAATGACGTACCTTGTATTTTGTATAAAATAAGTTTATTTATACAAAAAAAATGATCAGTAATGTCATTATCTGACAGTTATAAACGACCATGAGTAGTATACATATAAATACTACGAAACTTTTATATTGCAGAATAAATGGGTCAGCTCGACCGGGGTAGGACCACGCCCTAACACAATACCAGCGTAAAATAGCAGTATAATAATAATGTGTTTCGTCTGTTGAGTGTAGGGATCCGGAGACCTTTATTACTGGTGACGAGGCATTCTATCTCAGTCCTCAAGGGTGTGAATGTAGATGTCATGGGGCGCAGGAATCACTTACCATCAGGTGAACTGTGTGCTCGTTTGTTACTCACAATGTAATAAAAAAAATATATATATTGCTTTGTATACTTTTTTGCCTGATTAATAAGGTCTCGTTCATCTCAACGTTTTTGTGTTTCTGTAGTGTTACTTCACACACTCCAAACTAACATCTCGAGATTTTTGAGATTTGTTTTTGTTTTCGATTCTGAATATTTAAAGAGATTTATACGATAATAATTTTATATTCTATACTAAAACAACTGTAACTATACTCATTGTATTTCACTTGGTTTCATCAAGAGAAAATGTTATTAATGCATATAAATGCAAGTCAGGGATGCTGGACAACACACCTAGACCCCAATACCTATAATTTACTTTCAGTACAAAAAAAGACTTGGAATCAAACTCCACAAGCGGCTCCATTCAGGATACCGTCATGTACCAGGCCGGTTTACACCTATTAACATAGATAGAAGCGTCGCTGGAGTTTCTTGGGCCACATCATCTCCAGCCCCAACGCATTCCGAAGTGGTGATTATTGTCATTAATAATAATGATATTAATTTAGTTAATCCGTTAGAAGCAACTGACTGAGCCGAGTTTCCGCCCTATCGGGCCACCCTCGAGTCAGTTGCTTTTACGCGCCAACGGTCCAAGCCGAGGCTCCCTCTCGAGAACCCTTGCGCTGGTTACCCATAAATAAAGATCTCGACCGAGTGCCCTAAGCGCTCGGCCACCTTTCAACCCGGTGAACCTGTGAAAGCCCTCGGGCTAACAGAGGCCATCGGCTATAAAAAAAAAACAAGCGACTTTGTAGGTTGACAGCCCGCCAGATAATATCAATGTTTTTACAGCTTCATTCGTGTAACTATTATACATGCATGGTCTCGTTATAAATTCGTTTTGATTGAGCTGTTACACTAATCAACCTTGCGTGCCTTTATACATGATTTATGTTTATGAATATGTTAAAGCAATCTCAATAACAATATTTAGCATATACGCACGCTCGTACGATTAGTTAATGATTAAATTAATTTAGAATACTTAGCACTAGGCAGACCTTTGATATATTTTAGCATATACGCACGCTCGTATGATTAGTTAATGATTAAGTTAATTTTGAATACTTAGCTTAGCTTAGCGGCTGCGACGTAGGAGTATTAGGTAAATTGCATCATCACTTCATCCGCTTGTAGTGAGTGACGCCATGTAGAGTGTTAATTCAGTCAAGGGCACATACGGGCATTGATATTATAATTGAAAGAAAAGGAAGGCAACGAACTTAATAGAAGTAGAAGTACAATTAAAAAGCTTTTTTTTATTTATGGCCACAAAAACAAGCTTCTTTTTTGTATCACTAAATATATATAATATGACTAAAACCTCAGGTGTTCCTCCGTGTTTGAAAGGGCTAAGGGATTTCCAAAGCAAATTACGTACCGGTGCTTCTGAAATGAGGATGAGCACGTCTCAGGGGAAAGAGCCAGTCAAGCCAGTCAGCTCAAAAGCCCAGCCTCTTCGACAAAGAATTAAGATGCAGTTGGTTTGTAGCTCTAAGACTGAATGCCTATTATTCATTATATTTCCAGTTTCCTTCACTAAATATAATGTTGGATGCGTAACGTGATCGTTATGCCGTTATATATTGATATTATATGAGAGTTGTTTCATCTTTTTAGCACTTTATATTGCTCTTAATTGTAATCTACATATGATTTATTTGTCTCCTTTTCATAGTGCAAACTCAAATGCCGAGGCGGTAAATTTTTTAAGAACTGCATCAAAATTCATCCAATAGTTTTTAAATGTATGTGTAAGATACAGACATCGATATTATTAACCCAAAAAAAATAAAGTAAACTATTCTTTCTTTTTAGGTTCAGTGATCTTATAAAAGATCGTCTAACAGTTTTTTAAAAATATATAAAAATAAAAAATTATAAATGTAACAATACTAAAATAACAGATGCGAATAACGAAGCTCTAATAACCTGATGGTTTAGGATACGGTCTGCGCAACTTAAGGTCGTCTGTTCGCATCCACTATTCGACGGTTGTCTTGAACCATATCCTAAAGACCAAGCATTTAAACTTAGTTGGTGTGGTTAATCGGATTGTTAGAAATGTTTATGGCAATTCTTGCATTCTTTATGTAAAAAAAAACAGCACATAGATATAAATCCGACTGCCACAGATTGTAAAATGTGAAAAAGAAGTCCACATGTGGCTCCGCTGCGGATTGGCGGGACTTCAAATGTCTTCGAAACATGTTTTTTTTATTATTTCTTAGACATGCAGGTTTACCCACGATGGTTTTCTTTATTGCCGAGCACGTGATTTATTAGCATTTAAAATTGCGCTTAACAATTTCATCGGTGTCGGCTACCAGGGTTGAACTCGGGTTTGCTTAAGAACCACAAATTAAAGCTAGCGCTTAGACACTGAGCAACCATCTCTTTTTTTAATTTTAATATTATTAGCAATGCTATTAACATAACTAATATTCCGGTTAACCACTGCCACTAAGCTGAAAATGCTTGTGCTAGGAGATGGTTCACAGTAATTGTCGAATGGTGGATTCGAACCTACGACCTTAAGTTTCGCAAACCGTACCTTAAACCATTAGGCTATTGACTCTTCGAATAATCTTATATATGTATAATAACTCTAAATATATAACTGATAAATATATAAATAAAGTTATCCAAGCAAATGATTATGCTTTATATTACTATGTAATATGTGCTCAAGTTATTTTTTTTTAATTGTTAAAATAAATATAAAAAATGAAATAATTACCGCTTTCACAGAGTTGGCGATGAGCGAGGCGGTCTTCCTGTAGGTCTTGGTGAGGTAGTGCGCGAAACGCTCGTTCTCTGTCTCCTTGCTGCCGAGCTGCATGAACTCACCCTGCACTAGATCAGTCACTACCTGCAAGTTATATATGTACTATGATAAGTGAGGTTCGCTAACCGAATATTAATGAAAATACTTAAGCTATCAAAATACACATGAATATGAAAATACCGTATGAGGTGACAGCGTTCTTACAATTGTAATATAATTTTTTATAATTTAAATTTAATTATAATATTAACCTTACTAACATTTCTGTTAACCCCATTTCACGACTAGTCACGATAGTCTGATGAAAATGGGTTATGGTCCTAGTGGTAAGAAAAATAGTAAAGCATTTTTATTTAGGCTTTAAACTACTTTAGATAGATCCTTAAGCCAAGAGAGCCCAATTATAAAGGTTAGGTTAGGTTAGGTTATTAAAGAAGTCACTTTAAAAATGTGCAGTACGTTTAATAAAATACTATAATATGATTAATTTATATAATTAAATACTTCAAGGACTAACTGTAATGGCATTGCTTCATTGTGCGTGCCATGATATAGAAAAATTGTACACGGTTTACCCCATCGTAAGTCTCTGAAAGCTTTACGCCCTCAAAATGTTTAAACTTGTCTCAAAAACTTGTGACAAAAGCAGTATTTCGGCAACTTAACATATTGTATCAACACTTTATTAATATTAGCAACATAAAACGCCTATAAACCTTGAATATTAATTCGCAACATGATATAAATTCTATTTTGAGTGACTTTGTCACAGACATCAAGTTTGTGTCACAGTTGGAAATTTTTAACGCGCGTGGATAATGGAATCGAAATTGTCTTTAATTTCCATTATTACAGTTATTTAGAGAAATATTAAAATAATTAATAAAACAAGACTTGATGTCATCTATTTTTTATTTTCTTTTTTTTTATGTGTGATTATTATTGATGTTGGTCCAGAGAGCTCTACAGCTTTTGAATTAAGAGCGGGAGGCCCGCTGAGTAGGAGACAAGCTGGCGCGGACTGCTGCTGAAGAACGTCGACGACAACAGAGAGGGGTGATAATACGACCCAAGGGCCCCTCAGGAAGTACGAAACCTCGACTAGGATCGCTATCTAAGTCATCCATTTCAATGTATCTAGATTGCAAGCGCTTTATAATGTTATTATAGTATAGATATTTATTATCCTATAAATCCTCGTCTGGTTGGTCAATAAATAAGGTCCTTATTCTTATCCCTCGACACGGGAGGCCAGACGGACGAAGGTAAGGAGGAAAGGGTAAGAAACCGGCGTACGATAAGGCGCGATATCGAAGAGAGCTTGTTCCAGAGTCGATCGTCTAACTTGTGAGGCTAATTGGAATTTATTATTACTATTACACAAAATAATACCGATCATAACCCTTTTCATAGGATGACCATGTACAAAATCATACAGATTGTTGACAAATCATACAGAAATACTACGCGGTTCGTACAAGAATTCTATAAAAAGTCTTCGTAGTCAAAATTATATAATATATTCATAATAAATAATTAATATATATTCTGAATTTTCCATAAAGTTGACCAATCTATCGCCTTTTAGTCGCAGTTCGACTTATACTAGAACAGTTTGTACGTTATAAAGGGTCCAAACTAGTACACAGTTCACAGTATGTAATGAACGCAGCCCATCTACATATTTAACAAAGAGTCAAAATCCATATGCGTTGTCATCTCTGAGGAATGAAATATTTTATTTACTGTACTCAGTTTTCGCCTACAGCGTGACTCTATCACGCAATAATGGAACGTTACAGATAACATTCAACTAGTCCGAATCTGTTCTGTTCTCCAACAGAAGAATAGTTAACTTCGCTCTAATTATTACGCACTAAACATGTATGTAACTAATAGGTCTTTACAAAGTAATCACCCATGTAATCGATGCATCTTTGCCAACGCAGTGGTAATTTATTGATGCCCTTCTTGTCAAAACCGCTGGACGGGAGGCAACAAACTCTTCAAAGACATTTTGTACTGCCTCTCGGGAATTGAATTTTTTTCTCGCTAAAAAGTTGTCCAAATTTTGGAAAAAGTAATAGTCGGTGGATGCAAGGTCTGGTGAGTACGATGATGAGGGAGAGCTTTCAAACCCAACTCTTGCAGCTTGGAGCCTATCTGTTGTGCAGTATGGCGTTGTCTTGTAGGAGCAGCGGGGACGACCGATTGACCAAAGCCGGTGGCAGATGGGCGAGATTCTCCATCATTGTCTTCAGTTCCACACAGTACCTATGCATGCCGTTTAGTAAAAAACAAAGATGAATCACACCGGCCCTAGACCACCAAACAGTGACCATCATCTTCTATCATTATTTATATAATACAAGGTTCTATCATTTCTGTGCCTGTTGAGCAGCGCGAGGCAGGTCTCAACGCGTACGTTGCGCTGGCGATCGTTAAGTTCGTGGGGCACCCATCTATCAAGCTTTTTTATCTTGCCAATTTGTCGCAAATGGACCAATATTGTTGATATTAACATTAAAAGCTAGCTCGGCTGTAGATTGAGTATCATCAGCTTCCACAATCGCCTTTAATTCATCATTGTTGACCAAAGTATTCGGACGACCACGAGGTTCATTTTTCAAATCAAAATTTCCAGAACGGAACCGGGCAAACCAATTACGAGTTGTGCGTTCGTATGTAAAGTTCTCTCCGTAAACGTTGATGTTACGTGCCATTTGTGCCGCGTTGGTGCCACGACGGAACTCATATTCCATAATTACACGAATTTTTAAAGTATCCATTATGACGAAAAATGTGCAAACGTAATGAAAATACAAAGCTAATCAATAAACAAAAGCCTGACTTTGTTAAAAAAAATGTCATGTTTTTAAAACAAAATTAATTTGAATTTAGAATTCACAGCCAATCAAAACTTTTTTTTGGTTTGAAATACTGAAGAACGGCAATTTCATAGGTAAAGATCTAATAATTATTTTAAATAATAAGAAAAGAATAACATGTTAAAATTATAACTTTTTAAAGTAGTTAAGCGCACAAAGATAAAAACAATTTACATGACCTTTATTAAAATTAAAGAATTTATGTACAAAATCGTTTTATTTCTCGTTAGTTTGCAATAATCACGTGAGAAAAAAAAAAAACAATAGCTGAATGCTAAGATTATCGCTAGTTAAGACATTTAACCTACATGATTTGATTCATGCGTGTACGTATACACATGTATGGAGTTGTTTAGATTAAATCATATTACATTGCCATTCAATAAAGAAAAACTTGAATCAATTGGGAATTTTTGCGAAAAGTGTGGACAGTTTGTCGATAAACTTGTCCCAGGTCTTGATTCAGTTTTAACGGAGTTCTACTTAATTGGGGACTGAAGGGATTACTATTTAAGACTAACATTTTTGCTTGCCGACGAGATTTCATTGTATTCGGCACACTCGCTCTGCTTTGATGACAACTGGTGTCCTCGCTGTACGAAATCAGCCGCTCCTTTTACGGTCTGCGAAGTTCTAATTTTCTTCAACTTCAGAGTTGTTTTAAAATTTTGCAGAAATTTATAATTCTCGGTAGGTAACCGCAGCTATAGAGCGCTATAACGGCGACATTTCCTTTTCATTCCATTATATTAACAGGAACAATATCATTTTATTTTTTATTTTAAGAAGGCGCGAAAGTCCGTTCAAAATCAATCTAAACGTCTCTGCCAAGTATTCGAAATTTAAATATATATATATATATATGTTGACCTCTTTTCTATGCAAGGTGGTAATGCTCACCGTCGCAAATGAACATCCGCAACGCAGAGTTAGTTACGGGTGCGTTTTTAAGTTCCCTTCGCTCACCATTATTCACACAAAGTTAAGGTACATTTTTACACTTTTGATACATAATCAGATTGTCTGAATCTGTCATTCTTGCCATAAATCAATTTTAAGTTTCGGACGGGTCCTACCAATGGATCCTAAATATTTTTTAGGGTTTTATTTGAATCGTAATTTTAAGTAATAAATAATTACTAGTATTTTTTATTTTTTTATTACCGTGTGAGTAACAAACGAGCATACAATTCATTTGATGGTAAGTGATTCCTGCGTCCCATGACATCTACATTTATCCTTGACAACGAATGTTAACACAGATGCGTTGTCACCCTTGAGGACTGAGATGGAATGCCTCGTCACCAGTAATAAAGGCCTCCGGAACCCTACACTCACCAGACGAAACACATTAAATACCATAAAACGAAACGCATTATACTGCAATTTTACGCTGGAATTCTGTGAGGGCGTGGTCCTACCCTGGTCGAGCTTCATTCTGCAGCTTGTAACGAACTGCAGCGTAGCTAATTGACGGTACTTAAATTATATACAAGTTGTTGTTAATTATTTCAAAATTGTATAGATATTATATGAGTTCCCACCTGACTTAGAACCAGTGTGACCTCATCACTGCGCAAGCGAGCTATCATCATCGACGCCACGGCGAGGATGAAGTCGCCGGCCATCGCCACCTGAAAACATGAAATAACAAATCAAACTAATATTTATCTAAACAGGTATGGGAGGATATTGTTGTTCAAGGGCAACTAGGTAATAGGAATTACAAATTAATTATAGATCTCGTCAAAATATTTACACAAAATAAATATATACTTTGTCCATAAAGAGAAAAGCAACCATATAATCCCTAGTCAAGGTTACATCAAGTTAGGTAGACTACGTAAAAATATATGGAACCAACTTAATTCAGATACCAAAATGTAAAAGCATAATAAATGTTACTAAAATGCTATGTTAATATATAGCGATGTTTGGTCAATCTCAACAATCACTTAAACCGCAAGCTACGAGCCACTTTTTATGGTCAATAAAAATAAACAGTCATAAAACTGCATTGCAGACACCCTGTAACAGTTAGCGCAAGCAAAATTACCTCGTAACTTAACTGTTTTTTAGATCTAAAACAGTAAACTCATCATTAAATCTTAAACTGAGCAAGCAACAGAAAATTACTTCATTAAAAATAATCACGATCAAGTGTTTAGTTTATTCAATGACTGTGTTGCTAGTGCATTACATTCTACTTTAAATATACTTTTATGTTTAAAAACCAATTTGCTGTACTGAGACCGTGATTAAAATCAGTTCAATGACGACTGCTCGCGGTTTGGTCGGCCTAGAATGAAAACGTAAATATTAGGTAATGTTAGGACTAATGCACACTTTACGCAAGCAGCAAGTTTGTACCGTCCAAGGACAGTTATACTGTCAATTTATATACAAATATGTAATTCAGCTATGTCATAATTAGTAATTTATTGTTTTGATGCGAAAAAGAAACATTGAAACGAATCATAATTTAGCTGATTAAGTAACAGTTTTTTTTAACTTATATCCCACAGCCGGATATAGACTATCTATTTAAAGAGGGTATTGGCCACGCGGCTCTATTACGGATTGGGAAAATATGCCTTTGATGTTTTTTTTATTTATGAGTATAAGTCGCAGTGCATTTTATATTAGTTTTATCCTAGGTCTTAGTATAGCAGGTTATCTCAAATTATTAATATATAGTATAAAATGTATTACAATTAAAAAAAAATTACCGTATGCAAAACCGCGCTTTACGAGACAAGTAGGTACTATAAATAATTGTTATGTGTACCGGCGGCGCTCATTTCTCCGGCTGCCATCAAGAATGTGTAGAAAGTTGTGATGCGGCGGCATACTAATGCAGAGTGCGGGCGTTTCGCCAGTGCCGCGATAGTACGATGGACAGAAAGCCAGCAAGGACAACCAGCCTTCCGGATTTCGTAAGGATAGTCCATAAAAAGTTACATCGTTGGCAACAAAATAAATAAAAAATGGCTACTCAGTGCACTTGACAGAACAGAAACTCTTTTACGTCGAAGTACATTTTAAAAAGTAATTGAAAGCGTAAAAGGTATTGAAAGCGGGAGAGAGAGCCAGAAAAAAAGAAGAAATAAGAGAACAGAAACTAGTTCAGCACCGTATTTGGTATAGTTATATCTTCTCTCTCTCTAGCAAAATACCGTTCTTTCCGTTCATTTTACGTCAGGTACTTTGCATTTAGAAATGTTTTACTCATATTAGACCTTGAAATTTTACTCTCATCGCACCCAAAGAAGTTTCACTTTAAAACATTTACAACATGATTCATTATCGTGTACAGACTAAGGTGCCATATGCTGTATAATGATCAGGTAAATTGTGTGCTCGTTAGCCACCCAATTTCATTCCAAATAAACCCAAAAGACTGAAAAAAGATTCACTACTGAATATCGCTATATTTAAAAAGGTAAATTATTTAAAAGGATTGCAAAAAAAAACTAATATTCAAAATAGACAATATTTACAAAGTACGACATAAATTATAAAGAATGTTGATATATAAAGGGTACGATACGGCATTAATAGTCATTATATTGTTTATTTAAAACATAATCACTACATATTTATTTCTATGCGTTGCTCTATAACTCTTTCCACATGAAACATGTACAAATTACACATGAATTACTCAATTGAAATTATTAATTAATTAAAAACGATGAATGTAGAAAGACAACATTTTAAAACGATTAGAGATGAATTACGGTTTTAAAAGGTTTTGTTTCTTTATATGTTTTATATATAGATTTGAAAAGTACATATTGTGATTATATTATTATTTGCATTTATTTAAAATCTTTTGCTATATTATAATGCAAGTCAATATAGTCATAGAAATAGCAAGAAGTTATAAGTTTACATTTCCTTATTTCGGAAGTGTCCTAATAATTCCTGAGGTAAACGTGGCAACCCTAGGAAGCACGCTGCTCATTAACAAACACTGGACAGTGGTTAGCCTACATCCAATGACCGGCTTATAGGAACCTACTTACGCCTCGCGAGGGGGTACTGTGCGCACTAAATCAAATTCGCTATCGGATATTTAACCTAGTTATTGGCTACCGAATAGTC
This sequence comes from Teinopalpus imperialis, assembly GCA_029286865.1. NCBI lineage: Eukaryota > Metazoa > Arthropoda > Insecta > Lepidoptera > Papilionidae > Teinopalpus > Teinopalpus imperialis. Next base: position 7,746,037 of record JAGSMU010000005.1, read on the forward strand.
GAAACCAATTGTTTGGCCTTGCGACCACTTCCGAACGAAGCGCAGTAGACTATTGTACCAATTCTATTACGAACTCATCGTGGCTATAATTTATTGTACACCTAGTAACGCGATCGTTACACTATTTTGTAAGCTAATTGAAGGATGCCGTGTTACAAATGCCGCATCAAATTATTTTTAATGAAGCATAACTCTTTAAGAGCTCTTTCATGATATATTTATATAAATAACGCTTTTTATTGAATTTTATTTCATCAATGCCTCCATCGTAGTGTATTATTATAAGCGGACTAAAGACTGACTCTTCACGTGGTAGAGTGACGGTGCCATTATGAATTAGCTTTAGCACGAATAGGTCGGTTAATACGCTGAGGCCATGTTTTCCAGAACAGCAGCGTAAAAATATAGTATCTTAGTGCTACTGTGTTTCGTCTGGTGAAAGGCAAAGCAGAACCTGGGGCCGAGCACTCCATCTCAGACTTTAGGGATGATAAGGCATCTTCATTGTCAATCTTTATTAGAGAAGAATCACTTAACATCACGTGAACTGTGTGTTCGATTGTCACCGCTAGTATCATAAAGCTACAAATTTTCAACCCCAAAGTGACTCATGGTATGTCTCGTTTTGAAACAGTATTGTACTGTCACTCAGGGGAGCCCACGGTACTTCCTTGGTCGAGTGCGTATAAAATCTCAAAACTGGATTTACATGAAAACGCCATGCGAACAAAAGCGTGCGTACTGCTAGTTGTTAATAATTAAACTGTACTCGCGCTCGTGTTTATCAGAACGATAAGTTTCCTTTACACGGCCAAGTGAAATTATTCAGGTAAAAACGTTAACATTGGCAAACACGCAGTAATTTCTTTTAATAGCCCCCCCTTTTTTACATTAAAATCTTTTTGTGCTTCTATACTTACGAGTACTATGCTCCAACTCTAACTACTATTTATTGCTAGATTCTACTACACTACACTTATTGTTAGACTATAATTCACTTGGAATCGATTTTCCAATCTTCATATAAGCCTCACAATTGATAAATAAATTCGTAGTATTTCATTTTAAAAAAGTGTATATTACTTCGCAGAAAATTGTTAAACATAAAATAAATTTCACATTAGCTCGTGAAAACAATTTATTTATTTAATCATGGAACTTCATTTCAAATTAAAATATGATATAAAACGGACGATGGTTAAAAACGAAAATTTACGTAAAAACAAAGTGAAAGCAAAATCTCTCAATTGGGAGTTTTCCTCAAGTACGTCATTCGAGAGCTGGAGGCTAAGTATCCGGTTCCAGCGTGACGTCACGTCAAGCTATGTCTAATTAAATATTAGCAAAACATAACAGCGCGTTTACGCTCCCGTACATATGGCTGTACTTAAACAAGAATCAACAAATTAAAATATTTAAGACTTCATTACTCTGAGGAATTTTTAGAACATTGCGCACGCACCATTTCATAGAGGTGTCACTAGAATTTGAGTACTAATTTCGATTGAATGAAATGAATAAAATAGTAATATTTATTAAAAACATAAACAATAGATAACGTTAACATTGTTACGCACTGGTTCAGAAGTGGGATAATACAAAAGAACGAATGCGAGTACATATTTTAATTGCAAGAAAAGTATACAGTATCCAATCACTATGTCCGTAATTGAAATAAACAAAAATATCAACTTTCTGTCATATCTAGTCTTCCTTTGTTCACTAGACTGCAGACCATTATTTCCGAAACAGATGATATATGAAAAAGTAAAGTAACGGCCTATATATAAATGCCATTATTCTAGGCGTCCTCCCTGCAGAGGGTGTTAAAGGAATTTAAATTTCTTCGAAATATTTTTTTTCTATATCTTAGACATATAGTTTTAGTCAAACACGTGCGCAATCAAACTTAGATTTACAATTTCGTTGGTGCCTGCGCCGGGAATCGTGTATTAAAAACGAGCGCTTAGACACTGATGTACCACGGCTCCCCAGATGATGATTTAATAAATTCCGAAGTTAGACACCTCTTTCAGGGGTCTATCAGTTAATTAGCTGGCAGACCATGTTCTCATTCAAACATAGTTAATATAATTCTTTTAATACTCTCATGTTCTGCCGGTCGGTAGGCAAGAGAGAATATACATATGCCGATCTGAGAATCAATCATCATTCCGTGAAGTCTCCAAACGAGCAACATTTCATTAATAAGGTAATGATCTACCTCAGGAGGTGAAACTAACACATTTCGTTTCAGGGTGAAACTACCCTCGAAGTTTATATTCCATTATATGGATATATATATATATATATATATATCCATATAATGGAATATAATGGACGAAACATTATATGTATATACGGATATATATATATACATATAATGATTCCTTATAGGGCTTCGTCTAACTCTGGCCTCATAGTCAGCACACCTTTAGTACTGCGATACAACAAACATACAGCTAATGCCTCTTCGTTACTAAAAAAAAAATATTGCAACTCTGTTTTCTTTAACACCCCAATTGACAATATCGGTGAAAATTAATATGTGAAATGAAATGATGGGATTTTTTTTACATAATAAACGCATTCCAATTTTAGATTAGAAAAAAAGAACCATATACATATATATGGAACAATATTTGTTATTTATGTTGATTTTAGACAAGAAACAAGGATCGGGTTAAGAAAGGGGAGAGGGGTTGTTCGTTTCTATGCGGTCCGCAAATCGCTCGCGTTTGCCACACTTTCTGCCGCGGACTATACGGAGTAAAAACGCAGTCGTTACGCGCGGGTGCCCGTCCACCACGTAACTAACGCATGGTACACCAAATAATCATGTTAACAACCGTAAACGTGAAACTAAACGCCTATACATTTATTTACTATCGATTTTAATCTAAAACCTATAAATGTAATCTATGAGTATAACAAAAAAATATCACTGATTCCTAAGAAATCAAATAGATTAAAAGCTTATCGAATGTATATTTTTAAAATAATAAACAAATAATCAATTCACCTGATGGGGATTGACCCCTGCGGCCCATACCTATTAACATAACGAAATCTAACCTACGCCTATCCTAGATACTGGACCAACTGCAGATGCACTGACATCCCTGCTGCCAAAATGGACTATTTTATTAAACAGGTAGGCTCTCTGGTCGAGCAGACACAATCTAAAGAATAAACAGATCACACTATATTATATTGATTTAATGCAACTCATTCCTTGTTAAATGTACTAATCCCAAATTTAAAAAGTTACTAATGTTAAATCATAAACTTTTATCAAACAACTAATTCGAGCAAGTAGTAATAATAAATGCTATTGCAAGACATTAATAATGAAGTGCAATGAAGTCATTCAAATGTTTTACTATAAAACGTACCTCTTCTACTACTAGCGGTACTCAACAGGAATGTATAATATTTATTAGAAAGGTATTAATAATTGGTTTACTATAAATTCCTAATTGTATTATACTGTAGTTTTTTACACAGCAAAAAATTTCTTGCTATACGCTAGTTGTGACATTCTGAACGTCACGACATACTATTTGTTGAAACAATTAGAACAACAATGGGCATAGAAACAATCAACGAAAGTGAACATTACGAGTTATAGTCTACATTTTATAATATTCGAAAATTAAATAACTGTAATGCTCCAAACAACCATCAAACCGGTAATAAAACAATAATTCATGATGAAAAATTCTTAGGAATTCTTCCAAATGTTTACAACGAAATACATAAATAAATGTATTTATATAATATGACGCCAGTAATAGGCCTTATATTTTGTTTTTCTTTTTCTTTTCTTTTTTACGAATTCATTCATTATTTCAGCGTTCCAGAAACAAACCTGTTTCGCGTCTACGTTACCAGCTCTAAACCGTGACACATGATAAGAGTGAAAGGCTTCCACAAGAACACGTCGAAAGCGCCTAACACAAGCCACATGAATAATTTACCAGAAAAATCTCTTCGATTTCACGCCAACTTAATTCCGAATGCGTCGAAGTTTCTATTCGGTAATTCATTTATATCCATACGGCGTAATGATATCTCACTTAGTTAAAATGATTGATTGTCAATTAATATATGTATGACGTCATTTCTTTGTATCATGTCTCCCATAGAAGTGTTAAGAATGGAGCGAATTAAAATACACTATTCCCTTTACTTTTTATAATAAAATTAAATAAAGTTTATTCTAGGAGCCACCTTCACAAAGTCGTAACAAAAAATAAATAACTTCGATAGCAGGCAAAGTGTACGATATTATTTATCATTTTAATGACAAAATTCTTTCAATGAATGGCACATCCGTGAATATGAATTGTTAGACAGTTACGACATTCCGAAGCGGATCTTACATACAACAGCGGCTTTATATGTGTGAGTGTTGGGACTAATGCGGTATTTCGCAAATTAGCCTTGACAGTGGTGGTAGGCAGATGGCGACGGACGGCGAAATGAATGTGGTGGGATGTATGTCACGCGGCCGACCTTGGCTTTTCTCTCACCCCCCCCCCCCCTGCCCCTCCTACATAGCCCACCACTGTATCACCGTTTGAATATCACGGCGACTCGTAACGCAGCACCATTATGCCTATCACTTTCCTAATACGTTTTTAATGTGTGATAGTGAAATATCTTGTAGTGTACATTTATTACACAACACATATATACTGGCTTAATATAAAAACTGTCGATTATAATTAGAAAAATGTTGTGCACTTAAATCTACGTACTATTTTATATACAGATTTAATATTCAACGACTTTCCCGTAATATCTTATTCGTCAAATACCCATTACTTTACTAGAATAGGCGTATTATTTAATATTATATATAACAATACATATAAATTGACGTCATCAAAGTATATCCGAATAACCGTTGATCAAGTATTTCGTATCGAGAGAGTGGCCGGCAAGGCAGGGTTGCGAAACACGCAAGCATGTTGGCGATTAGGGGCCAACGAGTGAGCCATCGTTTCAACACACCTGACTCGATAAACAGAGGTAAAAATAAAATCTGGTTTTGCCGAAATAATTACAATCAAAGTCTACATATTATATATGTAGCATGATAATAAAAGCACGCAAAAGGTTATTCCGAATACAACATCTTTCATATTTGCTTGTTGCTGCGACATAAATACAATGTTTAGTACATTTAGTTTTAAGACGAATTAAACCTTCGGACGCTCAAATTACGTCGATCCGTGCAACAACTCTTACCATATCAACCAGCCGGCGCCGGTTTATGAATAAGTTACTGTTTGTAGTAAACTTGTACGTAATCTTCGTTCATTATCACTTCACCCGTCCTACATTGATAAGTATCAGCTATCATTCTTAGACGCGACTATAAAATAAAATTAACTTTTAACTAGAAATGAGGAGGAACTGGAAAGTAACCTTGACATGGAAATGCCAAAAAAAAAATCTACGACAACAGCGTGGTGAAACAGATTGCGCCAGGCGACGACTAGTTCTTATAATAGAATATAAATTTTTGTAGAGTATACATTATATATATATATATATATATATATATAAATATATGTATATATATATAAAAATATGTATAAATATATATATATATAAAATATGTATATATATATATATATAAAAATCCCCCGGTCAACCGATACCCCCCCGTGGCAGCACAAAGTACTGTTACGGGGACCAGTTTAACTTAACACTCTTTATTAAACACAGCCAGGTGGGTCAAGAGGAAAGTGTTGAACGAATTTTGCTTTCAATACAGTATGCTTAGCGGCATAGTGCCAATCGAAAGTAATAGTTTACCTTCACTTATGTGAATACGCATAATTATATATAGATAACCGCAATTAGAATAATTTACCGTCTACTTTAAAATTAAAGTGATTTTCATTATTTTTTAGTAAATGATAGCAAATTAAATACTTACATATGTAAAAGATTAATTTAAAAAAAATAGATATTTTATTACTTATTTATACTATTTATTAATTAACCACAAAAATCCCTTTGAATACTACGCATATTCTATATACGCTGTAACCAATAGTCGCTAGTATCAGCATTTACTTTGCAGTATTAATTCATTTATTACTAAACAGCTCATCAATTCATTGCTCTAAAAAATAATTTATATCAGATATACGTATCTTGCAGTATATACATGTATTATAGAGATATATTAAAAAAAAACGCCATACCTAATCCGAGGTCACTGAGAATATATGACACTTAATACAATCAGCGATACGGTACTATTTTAAATCTTTAGCCGAATAACAAAAAATAATTATTAGCAAAAATTTACGAATATACATTATTTCAAAAGCTTTAATCCTTTAACAGTAGTGGGCAATGTTGAAAGATTAGTTGGATGGATTATTACTTCTACATATTTTTGCGAAATTTTGAAATACAGAACTACAAGCGAGCGCATACAGTTTACCTTATAGTGGTATGTCATTCCTGCGATCCATGATATCCAACATTTATGATCGATAAAAAAACAACATGATAATTGTTGAGAGACACGTTGACACTATTGATGTCACATATTTAGAACTTAAACAATTATTGAGATTTTAAATACGCAAGAAGACTTATCAAATGTCTAATGTAAACCTTCAATTCAAGTAAAAATTGCTTCAATGTTGGACAATGCAAATTCATTATTTTATGAACAAGATGAGTTAAAATGATTAATAAAGTTTTCTAAACTGCGATCATTGTCCAAAATTTCATATAAAAGACATCAACGCGATCATTATATGATTTCATGGAAATTAATATTATATAATTTATTATATATAGTTATATATATCATAATATCTACATATATCTATAAAATAATTAAAAAAGAGAAAAGAAGAGAGAGTATTACATCATTTGAATAATGTTTCAAATAGTTCTCGGTAATAATCATAATATCATGTGATTAGAAATATCAAAAGGTACATGTGCTCGCCTTTCGATAAGATGATAATGGAATCTCTATTCACAATAAGAAAATATAAGAAATATGTAAAACGAAATATTCTAAAACGGTTAAGACGACAAGTTTAGCCGACAAACGGCTTTATTTTAAAAATAGAATAGTAAAAGCTAATAGTAAAATTAGAAATTTTGAATATCATTAATCCGAAACCGGAAAAAAATATCTTAAACAATCTTAAGTAGTAAGCAATTGAAAAACAATTGAAACAATTGAAATCAAGAAATTTTAATTAAATAAATTTTAGTTATTGCTAATGATAAATAATATATAATAATAAAATAATAATAATAAAATAATAATAATAAAATAAAAATAATAATTAACGAGGATTTTAACAATTTTATATTCTATAAAAGAATCTTCGTAATATAAGATTGTTAAATTCCTCGTTGGCTTAGGGTAGCTTAAAAAATTGGGAGCCGCATTACAATTCCTTGCATTGGAAACTAATACAAAATATTAAAGTGATGTAGTGATTAAATGTTAAATATAAAAAAATACTGTGTACTAATATATATGGTAAAAATAATAATATAAACAGTCAGTGAATACATTATTTCTATATTGGCTCTAATATTTAACAAATGTAATAATAGCTTTCTACTTAATGAAATACAGTAAAGTGCCTTTGTTTAAAACCGATTACATATAAGCCGATATTAAATCTAGATAGAAGATGTGCGTCACTGGCGCGCTAGAGTACGGGCTAGCTACAATAAAATTCGTTTTTATGTAACCTCTGCACTACATGTAACATACAATATACATGTTTTTAATTATATTGAGATATTTATATTGAGAGTAACAAACGAGCACACAGTTCACCTAATGATGAGTAGGATTCTTGCAACCCATGACATCTACATTCATCCTTGACAAGGAATCATAATGCAGATACGTTGTCATTCTTGAGGACTGAGATGGAATGCCTTATTACCAGAAATTAAAGTCTCAGCATCCCAGACGCTCATCAGATGAAACACAGCAGCATTATGCTGTTGTGTTTCGTATTTTTTTTACGCTGGTATTTGGTTAGGGCGTGGTTCTACCCCAGTCAAGCTGACCTATTCATTCTGTAGTTAGAAACTACGTAAAGTATAACTCTACTTATGGAAAAACGTTCCGGCCGCTGGATAAATGTCAGCTGCCGCTTTTGTAGTCAATGTCATGTCAATTTTCGAATGCTTACTAACTGAACCAGATCTATTGGTATTAAAATCTGAGATATGTTTTAATGTGCTTTGACAACATAATTCCATCCTACTCCGGTAGAGAAGACTCATTCATTCTGCACTTAGAAACAAACTGCAGTTTAGGTCTACCACAGATAAAGTTGAAATGAAATTACTACTTAACATTACATATGTAATATTTTGTTAATAAGTGTATATTTATTAACAAAATATTAGTCTTGGGATTGAAATAAATTATTATTATTAATCAATTGGTATAATATTTAATCATAATGAAATCCACCATGTGAATCAATAATGGCAGTAAAGCAATGAAAACCGGTGAGGTACCGGAGAATGACATGTATTTGGTGCATGGAAAATGCATAAAGCATGTAAAATTATATTAAGACAGAGTTATGGGTCTTTCACTAAAATTAATACTCCTCCACTTGAGATATCTTAATACGTTCGGACTAACTCAATCGGGTCTTCTGCGTTAATGGAAGGTCCACGGGATTCAATGTATGTACGTCCTTTTCGTATTATAAATGACTTGTATAATTAATAAATTGCATTAGTTACTGTTATAATACTGTTTGCAAATGTTAATATAAATTATGACAACGTAAACAGTGCTCTTTGCTCTTCTCGATGATTACTTTATTTTTTAATTATATTCATAGTGGCTTGTCCAACAGGATATTACTCCGGAACAAAACTTGTGGTATAAATTCATCTGGTTTTAAAAATTGGTTGTTTGTTCGACTGGAAGACTCTTTACACAGTGAAGGTTCGAGAATTTCTCTGATGGAGAAACATATAGCATAAACATATAGGAGGGATAGCTTTTCTCGCTGTATTATTCTTACAATTTACTTCTAATAGTTTATTTATCCATTTCCGAGGTTTAGCCTATGCGTTTACAATAAAGACCCGGAATATGTTATAGATCTATCTAGATTTAAATACGAATAAAATGTATCTTACGAATCTTTATGGGCTATGTCATTTTTAAGCTATGGCCCGACGTCTAGTTTTATTATTAATGGTAGCATGGCGTAAAATTATAGCATGGTCGTAGTCAATCAGGGGGACATCACAATAATGGTAGAATTTTTTTATGAAATTATTAAATAACAATCAGTATATTAAAAATTTACATTCACCGTTCGAAATAAAAAAGGGGCATAAAAATTGCAACTATTCCTTTGCAAGAAAATCAAAAGAATAAAAAATAATAAAATTATAACATATAAAATAGAGATCTTGCTACTTTTAAATATATTTCATACTTATTTTCCTGTAAAGCGTCTTGGGTATTGTTTAATTAGCTTAAGATGCCTACTTTCACGGCATTCCGGTTCAATTAAAATTTTTGTGTTCGAGTTATTTATTCAATATAACATTTCCGTATTTTTTTCAGTGTACCGTAAAAATATAGTGTAAAAATACTTCATAGTAACAGCAGATTTAATATGTATAAATGGACATTTAATATTCACATACATTTAATTATGGCAGTTTACAAATACATATTCATAAATTTACCTACCGAAATGCAAATAAAATCTATACTGAACTGGTTGAAAAGAAATGTTTGTACAAATTGTATAAGGAAAATAAAGGTTCCGGGTAGCTGCCCTGATTTTTTATAACCCTTAGCAACCTTAATGACACGTTAGTAGAACACGAGAATAAATTCCACAACACAGATTTCCCCGAGTCGACTTTAAACAATACCGCAAATTTTACTGCAAATTAATGAGACATGAAAATTTTGAAATAATTATGCAACGATTTAACGAGCAGATGTATATAAAATAAAAGATAGGTAGTCTTTAAATGGGATGTAATAACAGAAACCTAATAAAGTAGTTGCTGTCAAGGGGACAAGATAAATCAGGAGGTCGAATTGAATGTCGAATTTATCTACACCACATCAGACAACCAACAACCGATTATAGTGTATTGTGTATCACAACCATTTCACAAGCAAATCAATAAAACAAAACGAATGCCAATGATAATAGAACCGGCGAATATTACGAGTATAATGATTACGACCATTGGATAATTTCCAAGCGTTAAAAACGTTTTTAAAATTATCACATTATAAATATCGATGGTATACTATATAGCTATAGACACCCCCGCCCCCCTCTCTATCTCATCGGCTAGTGTGGTGAAAGTAAGTACACGATGACCGTCCTTCACAGCAGGTCCGAGGTTGTCCGCAAGCGTGCTTTATAAAGCCCTGTTAAACACAAATATGTTCAACTAAATGTCATCTTCGAGTTCTTGAAAGAAAAATCCTTTTCTGATAAATAATACGAATAGATCATCCATATGTATAACTATAATTATTGGGCAAATTCATAATAATTAAAATTAAGTGGTCGTACACATAGCAAATGTAACATTTATGAAAAAACATTGTTTCTTTTGTATTGTATATGTGTATTTCTGTTGGTCCAGAGACCTCTACAGCTTTATCTTATTAGACTCGCGAGCGGGAGGCCGCTGAGTAGGATCTTCTAATTTATATTGGTTGTTAGGGTGCTCCCCATACGACCCATCCCCGCTATGTCAACGCATTCATATACATGCTATAGCTGGGAACAAACTGCAACTTGGCTCTACCACAGTTAAAAAAAAATATTTATTATATATATATATATATTTCCACAATGGCAATGTATGAGTTCTTCAACTGCGCAATTTCAAAAATAAGTCAACATACTACCTTCATATTTTAATCGTTGGATCAAATGACATATAAGCCCATATAATAGGTGGAATTCTTCAAATGAGCCGATCGAGGCGAAGACAGTGTTGCATGGTATTCCTACCTACCCACGAGAATATTTGAAGGCTCTTGCTATATTGCCTATTTATCCATACATCATATACAAAAATTGGATAACGCCACTATATTTAGGGAGATGCGTTGGTTATGTAAGCAGTGATTTTGGAATGCGGGCTCGGATATTCGTAAGGCAAAAAAAGGAGAGGTGGGTCAACAGAACGACGGAATTGCGTAACAACAACGGCTACGCTGTGGCTACGATGTTTAACTCAGTCCTGCAATTTACTGACAAGTGAGCACAACATATATTATGTATCATAGAAATATAATATTCTAGACGCGTACTATTCAATTAAAACTCGGTATACCACGGCATAGCAGTCCGATGAACAATAAGTTAGCGACATATTCTGAACAATGGTCGCAGATACGATACGAATCGGCAATACGACGCTGACGTTGTCTGTGCATCCTTGACAACGTAGCCTATTGTAGCATTCTTTTATTTAAATCGCGTTAAAATCAAAAGACAGTTCGTTGACCGTTTTTATTTTTTTATTACATAATATAACATTTTATCGAAGAGACACTAATCAAGAAACTATTAATTTTTATCACGTAATTCGCGGTGTTCAAACAAAGTCACATCCGTGCATAGAAACACCCGATGGTTATCATCAAACAGACGCGCCCTGATATCATGGCATCCCAAAGTTTACTTATCTATACGCAAATGGCGGGCTTAAATAGAAAACGTTTAAAAATCAACATAATGAATTATGTGACATAACTCAAATAGACGTTATTAGAACTTTGATTGGTGTTGGCGTTGACAACATCCGCGAGTAAGTGCGATTTTAGTTTTCGCGTATGGACCGTACGCGTACAAAATGCGATATAAATGGTAATTGATATGTCAAGAGAAGTTCATAAAATTCACATTAGCGGTTTTATCTGTTATTTTTTTTGCTTTCTGACGTAATTTTAAGTCATGTAGACCACAAAGATTAGGACATATTATGTAATATAACGTCATTTATTCAATTTAATAACTCATTATTTTTCAAATTGTCATATTGATCTTGTAATACCGTCCGTTTCTAACGAAATAAAAAAGACAAAGGATACTCATAGATAGATTATGGTAAAGGCATAAATACTCTGACTGACACGTAAATGTAGGAAACCATAAAAGTACCATGGCTGCAGAGATGGACAGGAAATAACGTGAATGACATAATAAAGCAGTAATCGATTCATAAAAAGGCTAAGATCACATCAGCGACGCGATGTAACGCATTTGTGCTGAGCATTTTTTGTGAAGGACGCCCGGCAACGCGGGAAGCGTACAAGTTGCTTTAATAAGACCAACGAGATTCCAGTGCAATGGGTTTGGGTCTAATGGGGCCTCCGTGTCTCTACGCGGGCTCGTTCTCCTTTGTTTCATTCCGTTTCTATTTAAATCAAGCTAAGTCGGGAGAATACCAATGAATGATCGAAATCGTTTGGGAATTTTGTACAAATTGTATCGATAAAAATAGACACTAATAGTCGTGTAAAATGTTTGGTCTATGTATTTTTTTTTAAATATATTAATTGATTTTGTCCATAATGCATTAATAAAATTATTCTTTGATATAACACAACTTCAGGCCATAACTTTGCTAGATTTTTGTAGAAATATTGATTGGTTATAAAATAATAAACAAATATTTTATAACTAATCGGTAATAATAAACCTTTTTACAATATATAAGAATAATAGACACATCCTTCTTCTATTAAACAATTGTTCTCTGTAATTTTCCTAAAATAAATTTAAATATAGAAGCATTTTTTTTTCACTAGTACGGTCTCCGGTATTAATAGTGACACCAATCGTATATTGTGTCAGGCCTTACGAAAACTGCCTTGACAAAACTAATGGACTTAATAGCTTTAGCAAATATATTTATTTAAATAGGGAATTATTGCACAACGATCGTGTCTTGAACGTTATTCCACATGCACGTACTATATTTGCATGACAGTCGATGCAGCAGCATTAAGGAACTGATCTAAGGTATTATTTGCACGTAAATACTACGCCCGATACTGTAAAATATATTACAACAACTATGGAAATATGTATCTATCATGTCTTACTTACTACTTACAAGACAACGGTTTTTTTTAACTTAATACCGTATGAAGGTAACTTATCAAATGTGTAATGCATTCTTAAAATATAAATAATATAATTAGGTTTTATATCATCTAACCGGCATGTTCTTCTGCACAGCAATGTTCTCCACGTTCTTACACTCGTCTCGCTCTAGTACCGGATTCTTTGCTTTATTCTGATTAAACTATTTATATTTCAATTGTTTTTATATTTAAAAAAAAACACTTGAAATAGATATTTGTGTTAATTGTAACAACACAACAACGGTAACATAACTAACAAATAAACAAGAAAAGTAAGTTAGGACTTAAGTTTTACTATGCACTTATTTAATGCTACTCATATCTTAAATAAATACAAATTCTAAAAGTATATACGACCGAACTGAAGTGGCGTAATGGGGTTAAATCGTTGTTTTTGGGTCGCTATAAACTAAAATGACACGAAGAACTTTAATGAAACACATTTAATCATAAATAGTAAATCGGTGAGATAACAATAGTAGCTGTTATCATTTCGATTCACTATGGCTATAAGTTATCAAACGTACAAGGAAATATAAATTGAGGTAGTATCAGAAATGCTGTTAAAGTGTGAGGTCGAAAAAACTTTCACCGAGGGTCGCCCAGCTTTCGGCCGTCGCCTTAGCCATCTCGGATCTCAACATAACAAGTGATACAACAAAAGTCTTGGTCGTCTCTCAAGCCATAATTTTCTCTCCGCTACAAATTTTACGAGTTATTTTAGCTTGTATGCGTCTACTAGTTCGAACCGTCAATCATCCACAATACGATAAAATAGCTCCGTCTCGTTTCCTCGAAAGTACGAGAGAAAGGTTGAGTATCTTATATAGTTGGTACGGACGATGCGGACTACTTCCCATAGATTGATTTTTTTTAATAACTGGAGCACGGACCTGTTACCCACTCATTGACCTATATAAGTATTTTGTTCCAATTCGACCAGAATGGGTCGGTTTAGTATTTTAAAATTGTGTCATTATTAGAGATTCCTAACGTTGATGGCTTAGAAGGCGACGATAACAAGAGTAACTTCGTTTACGATAGTCGAAAACGAAGTTGAATACGAAATAGTACGAACCAAATAGATTAATATTTACGCAACAAATGGGTAAACGACGGGTGTGGATACAAGCTTAACTCAAAGTCAATATTGCTAAAGCGAACACACCTCGTAAAAGCGATATCATAAACGAAGCTTAACCACTGCAGATCTGGCTTTATCAAGCCGTTGAGGTAGCGTTTACGCCTTGTGAGTATGGTGAGTCAACGTAGAAATTCCATTGACAGAAATTGTGTTATAAAAGCCGAGCGAGTTCATACACGACTAACAACGCTGGACGGTTAACCGACTTGATCTTAACCTAGATTGTATACATATGCTACATTGTGTTGTGGATAACGTTAGTGTAATATTCGCTCATACAGTCACATGTGTGCATGTATGTATTTATTTATATATATATATATATATATATATATATATATATATTAGGTATATGTTAATATATATATGTGTGTATGTATGTATATTTAAATACACAAAGCAATTGGAATTCGATCCATCAAGGTCTTCGTGTAAATAGAACTTTCTGTTTATTCTGTAGACTAGAGCGGACAAATAAGTTTGGTGGATATAGTCAGGAAGGTGCAAGTAGGAAGGATCACGATAAATGACAATATGTGGGGTAGGAGTAGACTTAACATGGGTGGAGATAAAAATGACATTGAGAAAATATTGTGACAAGCGACGAAGAACTGAAATTGAATATAATTAAAAAGTAACAGCAAAATTAAATTAAAATTGTGAACATGGGTAAACGACTAGTGAACTTTTATTTATATTCTTGTTAGCTATATTGAAATAGGTATCTTCAGTAAAACTTATAAACGTTGACATTGATTATACGCAAATTAAGTTTCTCGTGGAATGGGATAATCATGTCGCGACATCTAGGAGCCGAGCGGACGCATAAATAATCTCTGGATGGCGATTATATTAACCTGCTTTATTTTTAATTTAAATTTGTTAATATTATTTAAATTTACTTGTTAACCTACGTCTCTAGATATATTTTAAAAGAAAAACATATCAAATTTGGGGCGCAAATTAAAAAACAGCTCTATATTGTGAGTAGTTAATTAAAAGGAAATTAACCAATAAACCAGTAAAATACTTTAACTATTAGCCTAACTATAAATATCCTAGAAAATTTATGTAATCTACGTACAACACATACAATTTAGAGAAGCGACATATTATGTAAATGGTAAACTACAAATGACTGCGTCCTTTACTAATTGACATGACAAAATATTTCGATACATTGATCAATATAGTTACGCATCGAAAGATGCCAATGCGGATACATTTTATACTAAAAAAATAGTTTTTTCGTATACCTCAGTTCTAAATTATTTATTTAATAATATCATCGGCAAGTTAGTAGGCCATTCAGAATTTAAAATTGATATTTTTTACTGTATTTTTTAATCTATCTTAAAAATTAATTGTAATATCAACAATAGATTACGATGCTTTTACAATTTTATTAGGTATGACATAATAATTAATACAATATTCAATTCAACCAGATTTGCAACAGATAGACGTATTTAGTGTAAAAGTACGATATTCAATTTGTAAGTCTAGATTACATAGCAATAAACGCGTTTTTCAAGAATCAACTTTACAGTATAAGTTTTTTATCTTAGAGTAACAATGCTTATTCCTTTTGTGTCTGTGACTATTTGTTCCGGTTTGCTCAACGGCTATTTAGTTTTCGACTAAACAATTATGTCAAGGTGCCTGAAATATGCACTTTACACATCCGTTGATTTTTTTAATTTAGGGTCAACGAGCACACAGTTCACCCGAGTTAAGTGAGTTAAGTGACGACCCATAAACAACTACATCCATCGTCAACAAAGATGTAAGTTGCACATGTTTTGTCACCTTGAGAACTGAAATGAAATGCCTCGTTACCATTTATTGCATCTCTGGGTCTCAGCAACATCCGGTAAGCAGAAACAACTGTGTTATACTATTGTTCATTGCTGGTGTTCTGAAGCAAGAAGTCCCCGGACGAGCAAGCCATTTATGCTGTATCTAGAAACTATCTAACTGCACCGCGGCTTATGGCTTATTATTATGACGAAAATTAAAAAAAACTAAGTAGGAATCTGCCGGCATTAACTATGTTAACATAATGTGTTGCAATTACGCAATCATTAGAAATACAGTGATGATTACCTTCTTATGATTCCAAAGCACGTTGACGGAGGGCTTCCCGCGCCGGAAGTCACTCTGGTCGATGACGTCATCGTGGATAAGTGACGCCGAATGGATCATCTCGCTGATCATCGCCACTTGCCGCTGTGATGGCAGCAATGCACTGTAGATCAATATTAATTATTACATATTGTCGTATGTGGTAATCCTAGTAAGTTCGACATTTGATCAGATGAAGCATGATGTTGATATTCTGTCGGCATGTATGAAGCTGAATTGAATATAGGGCTTTTTAGTATGGCCTTCTACTAGCAAAGTATGCACATTAATGAACTTTTGCATGATGTTGTGGACTCACATATATCCTATTTTTCGAGGAAGGCAAAATTTATTAACTAAAAAAAAATAACTCTAGTTAAAACATTTGTGTGCTTGACCGGGAAAGGACCGCGATTTTTTTATGAAAATGCATACAGATGCAGATCAAGATTCCTTTTGGAAGATAGAGACAGTGAGACGCCCCACAGGGATTAATAGGTAGGTAGGTATGCTCTATAGTCGTTTGACAATACTAGATTTGTAAAAAACCTATTTCCGAGCAAGGTTTATTCTTGAAAATGTTAACGAAAGCAGTTCATTGCTAAACATTGCAACTGGTTAACATAGCTATCCTGTGGCGAAAACACACAAAAAAGCTGTCTATGTGTGTTTTCGCGCAGCTCTACGTGAAGTGGGGAGCTCCAGCTTAAAACTAATTTGCTACATATAAAATAATATTCAGACTGTGACAAACTTTATATCAACTAAAATAAGTATAAATATATTTTTTATTATTATAGAGTTTGGTCAATGTATGATCATATAAATCAAATTGGCAATCTTTTAATATGAAATCACCTACGTACCTTCCAGGCTTAACAATGTAATATAACATTCTAGCCTTAGGAAAGGCAAGGCACCACGATGTGATACGCGTCTTCAACTTCGCCGCATTCTGTACAATTTGAAGAAGAACTTTGCCCATCAAAAATGCAAACCTGTTAAGTGGGATATGAACATAACTAAGCCGCGAATACATCTGCTCTGCTCGTATTGGTCGCGAAAATCCAAGGGATATGAAGTACATTAAGCTAGATAGTTCTTTACCATATATCCTTACTAAGCGAACATCTCAATACCTACATCAAAACTACTCCTTCCAAGATTATTTTTATGTATATAACGTCAGGAAACTAAGGCAGATAATCTAAGGATATATCTTCACCTCCTTGGCAAGACGATCCACTATCTCATTGCATCCTAGATTGCAATATGAGCATGTATCCATTACCATCAATTTAATAGATTTATTAAATTAAATAATATTGAGGGTCGAAAACTGTGTTATTATAGATCGGTGTATAATATATATGTAGGTCCTTACATATGAATTTAGAAGTTTGTCGAACCGGCCACTTCGATCTCAAATAATATGGCGTTTGGCAAGGAATTCCAAATTCAAATGTATTTGAAAATTAAGGCTTATCTTGAGTATTTGAGTTTCGAATTTAATGATTAATTTGTTTTCGCGCCGTTTGTTTTTTCTTTGACATCCATTTTAACAAAATGGAAAACTTGAAATATTTGCGTTATTTACGAATATGAGTTCCACCGTGGCACCAGCGCTGCAGATACAGCTCCAAGGGTTAATGATGTGTATGGGGAAGCTACTGTAAAAGTAAACACCGTACGTTTTTGGTTCCATATATTACATAGTTGGCAGTTACAAACGTTTTAATGTAAGATATGGCTTTACTTATATATAAACTAAACTAGTTTTACGAGAAGAAAATTAAAAGAGGGTTCTAAGCTACGATCTGTAGGTTTCATCAGGCGGATGTACAAAAGAAAACCGTTTGCGGATATATGATGGAATCTTCGGGGAATGAAGGATATTAAAATGGAAGCAACGATATCGAGCGTTCCTGCGCTCCTCACTGTATGCTATATGTGTTGCATTCATCAGTAACGAGGATAAAGTAGATAGATTTTGATAGAGCTGCAAATCATCAGCATAGAGATGAATATTAGAAGAAATTACTTTACTGACTGAGTTAATAAACACAGAAAAAAGAAAAGGAGGGCGAACCTCGAGGAACATTCGCAGTGAGTTTTCTCCATTTAGAGTATGTGTTATGTTATTAACATTGACCCGGTGCCGTGCGTCCGCTAACATATGAATTAAACCAATTAATGGCAGAAAAAGATACATTAATGTATATAAGGATATCAAAGAACAAGTATTTTAAGTATTATGAGAGATTTGTTTTCCAATGCCCAAAGTATATATATCATAGTTAACAAGCGCCGTAGTTTTATTATGGCCAGAACAAGTCGGAAACCAGAATGAAAAGGACTAATATATTTAATAATATTATTAGGAATTATAAATTTAAAAAAAATATTTTAAAATTACCCATATAGCATCAACTATGTTTTATATTGCTATAAGATATCGCAAACATATTAACTCAACATTAGAAAGAGAAGCATAGGTATAAAGTGTAAACAAATGTACTAGCTATTATATATTAATGTAATATAATAAAAGGCTCCCATTACCGGCACTCGCAATATGCGAAATACAACGGCGTTATTTCACGCTAGTATTAAGAGGGGGGGTCGTTCACCGGTCACGTCTGCCCAGTACCAGTGTATAGTGCTTAGATATGGCATTTGTCAGACAGATTTGTGAAACTTTCACTCAGAATCGTAACCACTTAAGCTAACATATTATTTTAATTATTTCATTTTACTTTTAGAGTTTCGTTCGTATCGAACCAGTGTTTTCTAAGCTGTTACTTGAACGACGTATTACATTTCAAACATAAGCTGATTATAAGTATAAGTACAAATATTAAATATAAGTCATTAATTGAATTAACCGTAGGAGCGTATTGCAAACAATAGCATTAGTCCAATGAGAATACACGATATCAATAAAACCTACATATATCAAATTACGAAATAATACAAAATAAAAGTAATAAATGACATCTCTAGCATCGATTTATTTATTTATTATTCCTCGTCGAGGATGATTGTACTAGACGTCATGGACCACGAACTGTGTGCTTGTTTGTGAACCCTATAAAAAAATTATAATCTTACATTTATATATATATAGCAGTTTTTAGCTGTCGGTAAGGCCAATACCATCTAAAAAAATTTTTTTTTCAGATATATAATAATAACATATTATATATACATATATATACAATATATATACTACACATTAATATGTACATGGCATCTTGTTTACATATAATGTTTTAAATACTTAACCATAATTGAATTTACTCTATTACGAAATTGTAAGCATGTTTAACAGATACACAATCGAGAGCCAATGTGCTAATTGGTAATTCTCGTTTGCGGTACAACTGAATAGACTAAAACTTCAAAGTGAATAATTTAAGTAAATTTCTCATGTTTTAAGAAAAATTAAGTTATTAAGACAACGTCAGTAATTCCCATATTTCCTTACGGAAACAACCACAGACAATATTAGACTTCTGCGTTAAGTGTTTTTATTTTAAATACGCCAGTGTTTGACCGCTACCTCATCTGATAGTTACGAGAGGACACTAGGACGATAGAAGCCCCTCACTCTAGCCTTGAAAAGTAGAATATACATATTTTTTATTGTAAGGCAGATATTTCTAATCCCGTTACATTGAATATCTGCCATAATCTTACGGTCAAATACCATTAATAATAATAAAATACCAATCAAGTGTTAAAATGTAAGTAATAACTACGTATCGAGGTAAAGGTAAAACCTCAGAAAAATATGTAATACCTATTTTTAAGTTATTGAATATTTCCCATGCTCGCCATATACAGCGACGTTTTGCGAAGTGTTTAATACTATATGAGAACCTGATAATTACAAGGTAGAATTACCTAGTGCAGCTTCTTTGTTCCAAATGGACAATGTCATACGGGAACACTAAACGTTCCACCATCGGACTTCACGACGCACTGCTGGTTTTCATCCTTTTTCTTGTGAACGTGCCTCAAACCGGAACGAAGCGCTTTGCTTCGTCTTTCATTATTCGTACAGCAAAGGACTGGAATAGTTTGCCCGCGTCTGTGTTCCCTCCGATTACAATGTGGGTGTTTTCAATAATAGAGTGAATAGGCATTTACTGAGCTAGTGCGTCTTACCAACCAGGACTGAATTTCCAGTTAACATCAGATGGGAAAGTGGTCAAGCACTTGCCTAGAAAGTATAAAAAAAAATATATATATCTGATTTTCAATTAACTGTGTGGTCTTCAGTCATCCATTACATCAATCAGGTAAACTTATGATGAGTCATTCCTGGTTCTCATGACACGCATGGTCTTCCCTGATAAGGAATCATAATGCGGATGGCAAACCTCTTATTTACACTGGTACGCCGGAAAACGTGAACCCCCCGATCGAACTGTGCTAAAGTTATTTCATACCTCTACCGCATATTATTAATCTGTATTTATTAAATATATTATGTCTTAATTCATTACTTCATAAAAGATTTAAGATCTTTAATGAAGTAATTAGATTAGATTAAATTAAATAGTAATAAATTTGTTCGCGTTTGGAAGACGCAGTAATTATAAAATCCCATCATTACAAAATATTAATGTACATATAACGGTACAAAACCTGAGGAACATCTCAGATAGACCGCAAAGTTGAAATTGTTAGAGTCATACGTGAACGTCATTTAACTAATAGGTATCGAATCGCTGAAAACCGTGAAAAATGGCGACTTCTCGTTACAGAGGCGAAGATGCAACTATTTTGCTAAGCTAACTAAGTAAGCACTTCACTGTCATTACAGACACGGTGACATACTACTACAATAACCCACCAAAGTATTATCAAACAAATATTTAAATATACGAATTGAGTGGGTATCTAATACCTACTTGATTTTTTTACACGGCAAATATTTGAAAATGCCATTGACAATACTTTTCGTATGTGGTTTGAATTAGTTATGATATTCAAGTATTTGAACTTAAATAGTAATGTCAGTAAATAATATGATAAAATATTGATCATCATTAAACTTTCATGAGGTACATGTTAAAAATTAAATTAAGTATAGGATCTTAAAAAAATATATAAGCTGTGCCAGAGATTTCATGCGCGGAAATATGTATTATTTACGCGCGCGAGATGCATTTAAAAATTGTCATTTCTTTTCTTTTATTTTTCAACCAATTTTAATAAAACAAATAAACAATAAATGGTATAGGTCCAGCATGAACACAACTTATAGTCAATACATAACTGTTAAGGTATCGCCATTGTGGAGATTAGCATGCACAAACAGACAAAAAGTCTATGTACGAATACTTTAATTTTAAAAAAAAATAGACACATAGAGGTTGGTCACCCATATAATTATAAAAAAAGCTACTTTAGTCTTACTAAGAAACAAAAAATATAAAGGTAAATACCAACCGTTACATGAAGGGGCCAACAGAAATTCTGTCGCAGACGATTAGAATTTTTAGGCAAATCTGATTGTTTTAGTACACAAATGTTAAAATAGATGGCGCTGTTATAAATTGTCCATGCACTAGCATGGATAATTATGGATTGTCTGATTGATCTTTCAACAATTACCGAACATTATCAAAGTTCCAAGTCAATTAGGCAAATCATCTTATTGTTTAAATATCGATAAGATTTAAAAGCCATACGAATCGAATTTAAAACGATTATTGATTTTCTTTCCGAAATGAATTGCTTATCGTAAAAACCTTAAGACAAACAGAGCGAAACGCAGTGAGCGCACATATTGTTTATTTATTCAAAAAGCAACATACACATAAATGGCACCTTTCAGTTTATACATTCGAATCATGTTTAGATCAGTACGTGCTAAGACAAAAGTACGTGAATGCATTGATGAAAGACAATTCACCTAGAGATATTGTAGGCAAATGTGACGGCAGTTTTCCTCATCCTTTTTCAATAGTTATCCGTGAGAAAAAAGACTTTGATTTAACGTTAGTCCTAAGGAAAAATATATTCATCATAATTGTCGATATAAAATGAAGTAATAAAATCTCTTATACTTTTCTCGAACTTAAAGCCCTTGAAAATAGTAGTCTCTAGAAAAATATTATACTAGCTTGTTTTTTTTATACAGCATATTTTGTACAACAAGTAATTATTTTAATATGTGGAAATATCACCATTTTTAAGTTTAAATTTTATCTTGTTCCTTTTGTTCGTGCGTTAAATAAACAAATCAATATTTTGTTTGAGCAATTATCTAAATTAATTAGTATTTAGTAACTACTGTTTTTATATGTTAACTTGCGACTGCAATTTATGCTAAATTTAATTACTCTCTTTGTTTAATCAAGGCCGAGATATAGAAGTGTTCGGTGAGGCGTGAGAGTGCGAAATCCGTCAAAACACAACGCTTTGTTCAAGGCTATCATGTTAGACATTGAACTATGGCACTTGGATGTGATGAGCGATTGCAAACCGAAAGCACGGACTTGAAATTGTGCAATGGGTTCATTGAATGTTGTGTTGCTAATGACCTTCGGCTTAATGTTGCTGCGCTAAGTCTTTTTATTACACTTGTGTTCAATAAATCAGCTTTTCATCTTGTAAATATCTAGTGTAAGATTTTAGAGACCCGATACAGTGTTTATACACAAAATTTAGAAGCACAATATAAAATTTCCAGATTTTTTTTTTAACAATTCATTACAAAAGATATTAATATGTACACTTAAAAAAAAAACACATATGTAAAATTTGCAAAATTATTAAGTCAAATTAAAAGGCGACAGTTTTTATCAGTCGCTATCGATAGCTTAACTTCAAATCAACCACGCCTGAGAGAGATTGCAAAAACGATAGTTATTTAACACTCTCATCAATCGACCCAGATCTGCAAAACACGCGAGACTAATTTTGTACCTGTGTTAGTTGTTAACCTTACTTTAGTAAATACGAATTGATTGTACATTTTATTTTCACGTATAATTTGCATAAATAGGATAGAATAAGTGGATTACCCTTATAAATATATCTGTACATATTTAGTTGATTCCATTAAATATCTATCTTCAAGGGTAATTCAACTAAGCTTGGCTTAAAGTTGGGAATGAAAACATTTAAATATTCTCAGAAGCGACACAGCAACTATATTGTATTCTTTTAGTTGTAACATTTTGTGGTACAAATATTTGTAAAAAATTTGTAAAACAATTTAGGTTCTACATTTGTGTCTTCTTTTTCTTTTTCTCTTTGATTTCTTTCGACAAGCTATAAGCTTTAAATGAAAATCTTACTGTTTTGGTCAACTTTGACACTTAAAATTTATTATATTCCATATTTTTTCAGTCTTGTTTGTCTGTCCATTGTATGTTGTTCAAAAATGTAGTTACAAGTTGATAAAATATAACATCCCTTCTACTTGATTTGCATAATCACTAAAACGACTTTTTTACTGTTATACTATCTACCTTTGTATAAATAACTATTATACTAAGATTTTTATAAAGTTATAAAAAATTCCAACTAAAACTTCGAACTTCTAACAAAATTATAACTCAACTACTTTGGCATGATAATAGGGTTCTATTTTTTTTATGAAACATACGAGTGATGGACGAGCACACAGTTTACCTAATGGTAAATGATGACTGCTTCTCATAAAAATCTGCAGCCAACATCAACAAAGATTCAAGATGCATACACGAGTAGTCACACTTATGGACCGCCTTGTAACCAGTTTTTGGGTCCTCGAATCCCTACATTCTGCATATGAAACACAGCTACGTTATGTTGCTATTTCACGGTGGTATTCTGAAAGGGTATATTGCTTGCCCGATAGGGCCGATCCAAGCGGCATGACTCAACCGTTGAATTGAGATTTTATCAAAAATTACCGAAATTTCAATTTAGAATTTTCCAACTAAATTATAACTCCGATAGTTTGGCATTAACATTGTGTTCTATTTGATCTATTTTTTTTATACTTCTATAGTTAATTGATACATTCCCAAAAATGGTTTTAGGGCTAGACAGTAGCTTAAAACAGAATAAATAATTACTAGATAGTTTATCATCACAACTTACAAGTAAAGATTCAAAATATAAATTATGACAGTTTACCGTTAACACAAAGCGTGGAAATATCTTGTCCCTTATCTATGTATTATCTAATTACTCTATGAATAATTTTATGATGATGATTTACTCGTCGATTTCGACTGTGGCGATAACTTCTTTTATATCCTGCGCAGTTGATATTTTTATAGAATAGGAGCAAGCAGCTCGCCCGATGGTAAGTGATCACCGCCGCCCATGAACACCCATAACGCGCATGTTCATGGGTGTCGCAAATTGCGGTGCCGGCCTTTAAGAAAGGAGTAGGCTATTTTCTTGAAGGTCCCTAGGTCATAACGGTTCGGAAATACCGACAGCTGATTCCACAGAGTAGTTGTGGGTGGAAGTTGGAAATTTCGTATAAAGCGCACAGTAGTGGATGCCATCCATCAAGATGATTAGGATGAAAACATCTATGGATTTCATTGGTAATGCTAGATGACACCTGACATCGCCTACTAAGGATATATTGTAGTGCCTTAAGCATTCTCGCAAGAACTCACTCCTCATCCCCTTCCCTATTCCAATGTCATGTATATGCAATATAGTATGAAGATTCAGATGAAGTGTGTAAAGGAGATTGGACATATCCAGACCCAAGGGCCAACAATTAATGATGTACAAAATGCATCACTTGGCTAGGAACTAAAACCGACGAGACGTGGCCTAGTAACCAGGTATTCTGGTCACTATGGCACGCATTCGTTGATTTACAACTATTTCGAAAAGGCTGATACCATGGATCTTAAAAACTTACAGTTTAAGATAAAATATCATAAAATATATCAGTTTCAGTAGTGAATAAGCGTATTATTTATAACTTAATGTGAAATGAAGACACAATGACCATCCAACGACCATCATCACTTCCATAAGAAATTATATTGCAGATGCGTCTTCTTTTAGGACTAGGATTCACTACCACGTTCCGGTTCTGCACTAGCTCAGAGGAATTATTCGTGATAAAACTAATTAATAGCTGCGTTGTGGCTTAGCAGAGCTATTTAATAATCTAAACTATTTGAATATCTTTACCTTTTTATCTAACTTAGCATTGATAATTAGGCACAAAATTGGAACCCAATACTGAAACTATAGTGTACATACATACGACTTTATTGTATTTCTGAGCCTTAAATCGAATTATAAATAGGTTTTTATTCAAGAGACAAATTAATAAAAATAATATTATCAATAACAGTAAAAAGCATTATAACGGTAATTAAATGTCAAAAATATAATTCAATTTATAACTCGTTAATAATCATTAAATTAATAGCTGTAAAATGCGGTTAAAATCACGTATCAAAGGTGATGGATGGTTTGTTAGAAAATATTAAATAATACTTAAGATATTATTTAATGGAACTTTAATCATTCCTTAACGAAAATATTTCACATTAATGACAATGACTATTATTAGGTCTTTATCTATGAAATTGCCGTTCAGTATTGAGCATTTCAAACCAAAAAAAATAGTTTTGATTGGCTGTGAATTCTAAATTCAAATTAATTTTGTTTTAAAAACATGACATTCGTTTTACAAAGTCAGTATTTTGTTTACTGATTAGCTTTGTATTTTCATTACGTTTGAACATTTTTCGTCATAATGGATATTTTAAAAACTCGTGTAATTATTTAATTATGGAATATGAGTTCCGTCGTTGCATCAACGCGGCACAAACGGCACGTAACATCAACAACGTTTACGGAGAAAACTTTTACAAACCTACGCACAACCTGGTTATTGGTTTGCCCGGTTCCGTTCTGGAAATTTTGATTTGAAAGATTAACCTCGTGGTCGTCCGGACACTTTCGTCAACAATGATGATGAGCGATTGTGGAAACTGATGATACTCAATGTACAGCCGAGCTAGCAGCTTTTGATGTTAACATCAAAACAATATTGGTTCATTTTCAGCTCAGCAAGTTGGTTAGGAGGTCCTGGTTATGTTACCGAAGCAATGCCCTAAACGAAAAATGACCTCTAGAAAGTAGATGGTCACTGTTTTGTGGTCTAGTGCCGGTGTGATTCATCACATTTTTTTACCAATCGGCATGAGCAGATTACTTGTATTTCTTGATTGATTAGTGTACTGTGAAGAACTGAAGATAATGATGGAGAAGCTCGCACATCTGTAACCAGCTTTGGTCAATCAGTCGTCCCCGCTGTTCCTACACGACAACGCGCGACCCCATACTGCACAACAGACAGTCTCCAAGCTGCAAGAGTTGGGGTTGGAAACTCTCCCTCATCCACCGTACTCACCAGACCTTGCACCCACCGACTATTACTTTTTCCAAAATTTGGACAACTTTTAGCGTAAAAAAAATTCAATTCCCGAGAGGCAGTACAAAATGCCTTTGTAGAGTTTGTTGCCTCCCGTCCAGCTGATTTTTACAACAAGGGCAAAAATAAACTACCATAGCGTTGGCATCGATTACATGGGTGATTACTTTGAGTAACAGAAATAAAAAAAGTTTGAAAAAAAAACTAACATATTTCATACAAAACGGAAATTTCATAGGTAAAGACCTATTATTATAGGATTTTACCAGCGCAATTTGTTCCCTCCCTGGTAATCCGATATATATTTTCGTTAAGGAATAATTAAAATTCAATTAAATAATATATTTTTCTAGAAATGAAATTTTCCCCACAATGTTTTCCTTTATCGCCGAGCACGTGGTAAATCAATACTGACAGCTTACTAGTGTTGTGGTTATGATACCTATCGACACGGTCCAATTTACCAAGAGAACATAAACATCGTCGAACCGGCACTTAATAACTTCATTGGCAATTGGCAAAAAAAACAGTTTTTTTAATTACATTTAGAGTAATAACCAAACACACTGTTCACCTGATAGCAAGTGATTCCTGCGGCCCATTACATCTAAATTCATCCTTGATTAGGAATCATAATGCAGATGCATTGTTACCCTTGAGGACTGAGATGGAATGCTTCGTCACCTAAAGCTCACCGGATCCATACACGCACCAGACGAAACAGCAGCATTAAGCTGCTAATTTACGCTGGTATTCTGCGAGAGCGTGGTCGAGCTGACTAATTCATTTTGCAGCAAGAAACAAACTGTAGTGTAGCTCTCCCACTATCAAAACTATAGAATTCGTGAAATAACTTTTAATGACTTTACCTGTTTTCGCCATATACGTGGTAGTTGACAGCTCGCGCCATGAGTATGGCGACCATAGGCCTCAAAGCCTTACCCTGCCCGTCGAAATAATATGTGGCTATCGTGTTCAATTCCGCTTGGTTCGTGTTCCGCTCCAGCTCCTGTTAATCAAACAGACTAAAATCGAATTGGCTTCTTAACTTAACTCTGTATATTGCAAATTTATTGAATTTATATAGGAATGTGTAACTAATACAATATATAAAATGACGAAAGAATACTAATTTGAATAGATATTTCAGTAGTTATCTCTCTAAGGTGTAAGTTGTACTTCAAATATGTTAACTATGCCAGCACTAGAACTTAACAGGGGCGACTATTTAAAACTTGTAAGGTTGAATTGAGTTTACCGCGTTGACCGATAACCAATAACTTTTTGTGTATTCCTGGGGAAAAGTAGTGGTGTTCGACATGAATACATTAAGAAGAAAGAAGCCAAATTTTCCAGGGATATATCCTGGTGTTATCTTACTGAAAAAAACAGACCTCATGTGACAGTAAAGCGGTATACCTCTGGGTACTAGGGTCCATGACCGTTTACGGATAGCAAAAGTCATATTAGTTGGGCAATGACGATTATGAATGTAGAGGGATGCAATGCGATAGGAAGACCAAGCGAAAGATAGATAAATTTACAGTTGTGCAATTAACAGATGGGTGGAAGAGAAGGCAAAACAGAGACAAAATAGTTAAAAAATCTATAATATAGAAATAGTTCCTTGTAAGACTAAAACTGATTGTATGAATTTATGAACATTCGATAAACATCACTCAAAAAATCCAATAAAATTAGCTCTTATGATGTTACCATAAATATTTTTATTTTATTTTTTATTTATTTAATTTGGGTCATGTACAGTGCATACATGAAAGTCTTAATCCATAAATACATGAAGTCAAATCTGATGCATGCACCAATTAAAGATGAACACATCATTTTTATAATTGACGGTTATTGTGTTACAAAAATTAATTAATGGAGAAAACTAAACAATAACTGATTCAAAATACATAAAACAAAAAACAGAATTAAACTTTCAAAATGAAATAAATTAATAATATGGTAATAAAATAAAATGGATCATAATAAAATAATTAAATAACATTTTAAAATTAAATAAAATGAAGTCGCAATCAAATTCAAATTAAGTGGAAGTTAAATTAAATGTCAACAACAACCTTATACAATATAAAGATTAAACAATTGAATAGCGATTAAAATCTAAACGAAAGACCACGACCACACGATATGATAAAATTAAAATTTTAAAGATTGAAATGAATACAAAAAGAATACAACTCATTTTACATACAAGAAAAATATTAATCTATCGTAATTTAAAAACCGATAGTGTATTCAATATAGAAATATCTTCAAAACGTACTAGAGATGGTATCATTTCCGATCCATAAGTCCATATTAATAAAAAAAAGGGCGCCAGACAAACATATCGTTACATCGAGTTATTTTTTCTTTAATAGATTTACAAAGTAAAATTAACATAATAAAGTTTGTATTGCTCAAAGGAGACAAAACAAATAGTGAAGGCAATTTACAGTTATGATACCATTTCTGTCACTTATCACTGATACGTTCAACAAAGTATACATAAAAAACTCATTAAGAAGTTAACGGCTGCCTCGTAAAACCTTTTTTTACCTAATTCGACCTCGCAAATTTAGAAATTTTAGTGCACTAAGACATTTTACTTCAGGGCAACGAAATTTTTGCAACAATCATTCGTTGCAGACGGACGCAATTTTTCACAACAGCCACCATGATAATGTGAATCGCGGCGACGTTTTTAAAAAAGTATAGCAATTAGATAGGATGTAATTTTATTGTTCGTAGATGTTGGTTGTTAGAATAATGACACTGACTGCCTCTTGCATAAATTTAAGTATAAAGTTTGTTAAACGGTTACAATTATTAAATATTTATTTATTATTTTCGTCCCTTAAATAAGGTTAATAAGGGCGGAATTAATTTCTAGCCAGCAAAAACACCTTTCAATACATACTACCAGATCCGATCGGTCATCCAGAAAGATTGAAGATACACATGCGTTATCAACCCTGAGTTGGCATGCCTCAGAACGAGTAAATAGATCAACGTTTCCTTCTCGCCGTCTCATCACAGTCCGTCTACCGTCAATCACAGCAGCGTTATACTGTTTTACGAGGCTGGTATTTTGTGAGAACGTGGTCATCGCCAGTCTAGTGCACCTACACATAATTGCAACGTGACTCTACCATAGAAAAACATTGTTGAAGGTAAATTCATTTTATTTATTTAAACTTTATTGTTTACATCTTACGAAGAGAAGTTATGAGAGGCGAACTTAATTTCGGGCATTCTTTACTAGTCAACTCATGGCGTGAAGAAACAGCAGGCAGGTGCACTCATTAAAAAATAAAAATATGTACCTATTATTAGTACCTAAAATAAAATAACTATAACTATCAGATTATTTATAAAAATAAAATCATATCAGGAGAAGTGCCATGTCCCGAGATGTACAGCCTCTCATCTCATATTAGGCGTCTCATAGACTACGTGAGACTCATTTTATCGTCATTAGGCCAAACCTAGAAAATCTTACTCGTATCATCTGTAAGTAATTTATTTAAAAGCTGTAAATAGTAGAAAACAATATTTTACAAAATATTAGTCTTTATACCACCATAAGGTTTGATTAGACCATAGATTCTACTAACTGTCAATTTACAGTACAGTGATGGAACGAAAAAAGATGTAATTTTAATAAGTAATGAATCCCAAAGTCAACATAAAAATTCGACGACATAAAAAGTTATAAATACGAAGATATTTATAACATGACTACTATATATATTGTTTTTTTACTTTTCCTCACATAGTAGACGCAAAAGTGAAACGAATGTCTGGTGGTATTGAATACGATAAAGAGGTACATAGTCAAATACTTATGTCGATTTGATAACATATCCCTTTGATTTATATACTTTAAGTATCTCTATATTTATGGCTATAAGAGATATAGATTTATTAATAGTAAACTGTTTATAAATCTTGACTGAAAATTGGTATTTTATTAATCCCCGACTCGATTATATTGATGAAACTGACTAATTTTCTATGATCATTTCTGGCTAGAACAGGATTGGTAAATACCAGTTTAACACTGATGTGTAGTGTGGGCTTCCGGAAACCCAGTTACAGGTAACAAGGCATTCCAACTCAATCCTCAGCAGTAACAATGCGTGTGTACCTTGAATCTTTGATGAGGTTTGATGTTTGTCACCTCTTTTATTACAAAATATAGTTATAGGAGATGTTAAAAAATAAAACATAGACTTTTAGCATGATTCTATAACAATATTTAACATAATTTGGTTAAATTTTATACATAAAAACAAGAAAGTCCGAATAAAACCGGACCGTACTGCTTATTTGTAATAAATATTTATAACTAGAATAAGCGTATGAGCATAACTATAAATATCTTTTAAATCGATACAAACTCGAAGAAAATGTTAGTTTGGGATCAATTTAGAGAGAAATTTAATAAATGTGATGGTCCTTCTGTTATTATATGTATTTATTTATTTAAACCTCAACGATATCTTCTCGTTATTACGGCACTAATACATACCCTTCGCAGTTGTTGTCATCTGATAACAACCAGAAAGAAATCACTCAGTAGGACATCATGATTATCATCATTAGTGTAAGCGTTTGCGGAAACTCAGAGACCCTCGCTAGCAGTTCAAGGTTCAGATGCAATTTCAAGTACACGGGACATACACTTACCAAATACATCCGAACCCATAAAACAACAAGTTTCGGTGAAAAATTATTGTCTCCTCGGCAAGGAATCGAACCTACGACCCGTGTCGCAGCATCCCTAACCACTACTTCATAAATGTCTCAAAACTTCAGATGACGTTTTTCATTTCATTGTGGTTTTACTAATCATTTGAACGTTATTACTTTCTAAAATCTTTTCTAAAATTTAATATATTAATATATATGAACCAACATAAGTTTATTTAAATTATTAGGATAATTAACAATACAAATAATTTTGAAGGAGGCGTTGAATTCACTACATAAATTAATTTAAAACACGTCTATCTGATAGTGGATTTCCCGGAGGCTCCTTCCCCGGGAACAAAATACTTATATTCCATATATGGTCAAGCCTTGTTATACTCAATAATGACTTTAATTATATAAAAATATATTACACATGGTTCTCTATAAATGTTTTTGTCTTATTACAAATATTTTTAGACAGTTGTCTGACAGTCGATGTTTCTTGTTTTGTTTTTATTAAGTAGAAACAAACTAGTCTAATGATAGAAAGAATTGTTACAGGTTACAGGTTAGTGGTTTTCCCCTGAACTGAAGGAATTCTGTCCTTGTAAGTGATAGATAAATAAATTATAAAAAAAACCGTTGAATAACTTATGTTTTAATAGGTATAATTTATGACACTCGCCGGTAACATCTTATAGGATTTAAGATGGCAATATTTTGAAAAATACTATTGAAGTAAGAGGCTCGAGACGAAAGCTCGAGCCTTGAATACAATATAATATTTATTTTGTCGAGCAAAATCGTGTTAAAAGTGGAGAAAAAAAAAATCCCCTCGGCGCAATAAAACTGCACGGTTACTTTACCAGGATTTTGTATATCCTCCACTTTTAAACATTGTCTCGAACAGGTTAACACTGACTTGAAATAAAGAAACAGGAGTACCAGGTAAGAATTTTGTGTGTCCTACTATTTATATTTTATGTACACCTCAGTATTGAATTCTACGCCCATCGCCACTTTGGCTCGTCTACGAGGGCGGTGGTTTGGGACCTCGTTTTAAAAGGGGCCGGCCGGACCAGGTGTCGACATCATTTGGTAGCGCGCAGAGAGTGGTAATTACTTTGTGATCTTTAAAATTATTTTTAATTTGAATCAGGGGTAATATTGCAATATTTTGGTTATTAAGTAACGTTAGAATCTCTTTGTTGGGATATTGACATCTGATTGTAGCTTTAGTGTGTTTTAATTTAATAATACTTGTATATACACAGACAATCTTCAAATAACAATCACATGGAATTGTTTGTACTTGGAAAAGATAAAATCAATTAATTGAATTATATAATTTTGTTTGTACTCCAAAGCATTAACATTCTAATATAAAATTAAATAAAAGTAATTTAAACTTTATTGTAATTTGTTTTCTATATAATTGCATATCAACAATTGCTGCCTGTGTATTTTCCGTTTTGCTTTGTTAATGCTTTGTTTATATTAAGCATTTTTATTATTTTTAGATTTATTTTAAATCTTATTTTATTGATTTACTGTATTATATTTATGATTAACTGTAAATCCAAAAGAAAGTTTAGGTTGAATATATAAAACAGCTAAGAACATAAGGTAAATTCCTGGCTAATATTAGTTTATTCAGCTACTCTGAGCGACACCGGTCCCAGCTTTAATAATAATAATAATTATTATTATTGTTATTATGAAAAGCTGCTATATTCGGCCGCTAGTCAAGTAGCCGTGGGTAAGACTAAACGGGTTTTGTGGTCACTAAAGATTGATAAGAACATTGAGAACTCGATGGAGGAAGATGTAGACCAGTACCACGCTTTATCCGACTCAATCATACTGGCAGTATTAAAGAAGTGCGAAACGAGGTATGACGACGAGATGGAGATAGCACGCCCTTCTACCCAACTGATAAAAACAAAGATATTTACAAATAATACTACCTTAAAATTGTACATTGACGTTATCCATTGTTTTGCCATAAATGTTACACAGTAACTACGCTCGTCCGAAGTACTGGGACGAGCGTAGTTACTGTGTGACATTTATCAAATAAGATTAACGTGGAAATTAAATATGTAGGACAAGAGTCATTCAAATAAAATACGTGGCAATAATCCGTTAGCCACCTGTCCCCGGAGGGATGTATTCATAAATAATATACGTTATTGGGTAATAAAGAACCGTTGAACGTCAAATCAAAATATGACGATATATGTTTATGATTTAGGCTAATGTAATCATTGACATATAAATTAAGAAATGCTTATATTTTACATAATAATGTATATCTTTAACCATATGTATCATTAATCGTGATAGTTTTTAGTCAGAGCAATCGATGATGATTACACTATGTAGAAAAATGAAAATGATCATGTTAAGTACATATAAAGCGAAATGCAATTTCTATACCAAAATGGGAAGGGAATTATTAAAGTATAAGGATGCGACGTGTTCATGCTGCTGAATCCGACAAATAGTAATTGCGAAACTCGAGGCAGGAACCGCCGAACGATAGCCTGCAAATCGACTTGTGCAATAATGACTACACGCAAATGATACTAATGGTACTTCAATAACGATAAACAAAGAAAAGTTAGCATATAGCGGACTTTATAGCGCTCAACTACTATTTATATAGTAAGACGTGTATAAACTATTTTCAAGGTAAATATTGTGAGCAGTGAATGTAATAAATAGCTGATAACGATGTTATATTATTAACTGACTAGTACAGCAAAAATAAAGTGGTGGTTCGAGTAATAACATTTCAAGTACTTATTTACTACATGCTTCACTATGAAGAATAACATCGCAAGGAATACATTATAAGAATAACATCGTAAGGAATACATTAAAAGAATAACATCGTAAGGAATACATTATAAGAATAACATCGTAAAGAATAAATTATTATTATGAATATTTAACAAATAGATAGAAAAATATTCCTTAGACATGTGAAGTCGGCCATTCCGTAGTGGTAGCACGTGGTGGAAATTGTTTAGATAAATTGGCAATAGCTTTTTCAGATGTTTATGTAAAAACTATACCAACAAATTGTGATGGTAATATGTTTGGTAACGCTATTTTTAAATTTAAAAGAGAGATCAATATTTCTATTATATATCCAAGTTTTGTATAATGCATGTTTGTTTGTCGTGTAATATTTAGCAACAAAGGCTTAGCTGAGTGGTTGCAGTTGCACACATAGTAAACAATGTCTTGAGAGTCTGGGTATTAAGTATTAAGTTTAATTTTAAGTTGATTTATCATTTTTTTTTTGTTTTCTTTTTGTTGTAAGTAAAATTGTTACTAACAAAATGGGCACAAGCCTGAAAATAAATATTATTATTATTATAAGTCAAAACACAGACAGAGTGTGTGCCATACATACTCTTACATACACCCTTACATACTTATTGCCAATTTTAGCCGAGAACGATCGTATTCACAAATACCTGAATGATCGGTGGTAAGCGACACTACATTCACCATAAATAATATAAATAGGTGTATATGAAACAAAATATAAACTCTCTCCTACTTTTTTGTAAACGATCAAAGATGTAAACAAAGAAGAAACAAAATCGTAACTGAATTATCTTTTTTATGGCACCCGTACACGTGTTGCGTCCATATCTCATAAAATGAGAATATGCCAACAAAAATTTGTAAGCTGTTAGGACAGAACAGTCAATGTCACATTTCAACAGGGCTATGTTAACCACACGCAACCTGTGTTGATTAGCGCGGTCCGTGGTGACGAAGCGTCACATTTGTTTGAAAATTAGATTAGAAGGTTATGTATGAATAATGCTTGGTAATGCTTGTTGATTAAATAATCGACACATTATTTATACATTTATTTTGTTTTATTATAGCAACACAAGGACGGTTGTGAAACCCGGTTTTATTGGGAATTCCCGGCCGTTTCTGTCACTACCTGTACATCGCAGACATAAATGTATACGTGTCGAATCGCCTTATCTTTTCTCACATAATCTATGGGCATAGTGAACACCTACTTTCATGTGACACTTCTTATTTTAATTAAGATTTAAGAAAGAATTTATTCGTTAGAAATTTGCACAAATATTTAAGGAACACGTTTTGATTTTTAGTTATATTTATTATACTTAAATAAAAACGAATCTTCTTCGTGTAAGAAATTATGTAATATAAACATTATAATAAAGAATATGCAAAAAAAGAATAAAATAAATTTAAAAAGAATAAATTAAATAAGATTTCAAAGTGAATTACTTAATTTAATCGGCGCACATGAATGACATCCATACTAAATGAACTAAAATTTAACAAAACTTTCCTCACGATAGACAAGCCATAAATCTTCTAATATTATAAACGATAAATCATTTGTGGACATATATGGATATTGGTCACTTAATAACGCAAAAACGGCTGAACGGATTTTAATGAAATTTAGCATTCAGAGTTACTTCTGTGAGTCTTGCCAGACGGGTTAATTGGAACTGCCACCTCATACTTGTACTTGGAAAGACCGTAAGAATGGTTTCACACACTTTCCATCGCTCAGAATACTGCAAGTCATCCACCATAACATAGTCATTGTCGGACATTGAAATTGTGATGTGGCTAATATTTTTAAAAAAATTGTTCTACATTATTTTAAAACATGCAACATCAAAATACCTAATCTAAACATTGCAAGATCGTCTTCAAATAAAAATTAAGGGGCGATAAACCCTTGATATTATATTACCACGTAACCACTAATAAGATAGTTTGCTCTAATCTTTAACATTTATTTTTAAATGATATAAAAATATATTTTTAAGTAGGGCAAGTACATAGCTGAGGCCGGGCTAAACAGTGACGTACGCTCTCGTTTGTCACCCCTTATTTCTTATTATTTTTGTTATATTACATAACTAGTTTATTTTGACACATGTAACCTAAAAAACCAGATGCATATAATAAGGACTTGTAACGCAGATTGTATCCGTTCTTACAATTTTATAATTGTATATCATTATCTTCTTTTACTGTTATATTTCTCTCGCTTCGGATGCAGTTTCTGCTCTACTAAGTTTGACATTCAGTTTCAAGACAATTTTAATGGACACTCCACCGCTGGTACCCAGTTTGCACAATTTGTGTTTTTACTTATATTATTATTTTATTTTTTAAAACATCAAATATTTAAATAATTTTTCCAAACAATGGGATAATTAATCTAATGTCTAGGACAGTGATTTTCAACCACTGCGCCGCGGCACTATTGTTTGCGCCGTCAAATTTTAGAAATATATATAGTAAAAATTATAAGGCGTTTTTTATTACGAGTATAGTTTAAATTAATGAAAGCACTTAGATATATGATTATATTAATAATTAAAAAGGAAAGGTAAGTAAAAAACTTATACACTAACTAATCTTTTTCTTTGTGTGAGCCATCAAATTTTAAAAGTGAATCTCTACAAAAAAGAGGTTGAGAATCACTGGACTAGGAAATCGAGTTCAAAACCTTAGTTTAATTTTTGACTTTGTTTGTAGGTTTCGGCCTACATGAAATTTCACTTTAACCGGTATAACAGGATGACGCTATCGGGGATATTTGTATTACATGTTTAGTTCAATTGAAAAACAGGAATTAAAGTTTTGACAAGAGTTCCTGTCGAACAATGTGTGACTAGTTTAATAAGTATATAATCTAAACTTAACATTTAACAACAATTTACACTTCAGACAAATAAAATACACATAATGGTCACGATAGAGGTCAAGTATAAAAACAATATTACGATTCACAGATTCATTTTACAGTCGGGGAGAACAACAAAAACGTTGATACAAAAAATTTCCATAGAGTTAAAATGTAAATTTCGTAAGCACCAGTACAGAAAAACGGATATTAGACTGCTCGTAAT
Source organism: Teinopalpus imperialis (assembly GCA_029286865.1). Taxonomy (NCBI): domain Eukaryota; kingdom Metazoa; phylum Arthropoda; class Insecta; order Lepidoptera; family Papilionidae; genus Teinopalpus; species Teinopalpus imperialis. The sequence goes on from JAGSMU010000005.1 coordinate 7,783,566, forward strand.
TACTTAATAGTTATATTATATGTTTAGATAAAAGGTAATATAACATTCAATTACAAAGAAAAGGATTTATTTAAACGACAATGAAACTCGAGAATATCGGTTATAACACGATAAGACAATAGAAAAGATATTATAATTTTCTATCTTGAAGCCAATATTAACGTATCTATTTAAGCATGAGCAAAACATAAAAAATAGTACACATAGGGAAGGAAAGTTGATTCTCGCTGCCGCTTCTGATGTTTAGCAACCAGAACGACATCTAGGAAACCAGCCTTTAGAAATGAGAATCACGGTATCCACGTATGGCCCTAGTTTTAGACGAGTTTTCCAAACAAGAAAGTAGGCGAACAAGAAGCAGCGACCGCAAAAGCGGTTACGATACGACTTCAAGCAGAAGTCGGAACATGTAATCTATTCTAGTTATATTACTAACGCTACTAAGTGACTTAATACACAGGGCACAGAATACTGGTCGATGATGATATACCTTGGTTTCAATCCTAAACGTATGTACTATGCATGAGTACACATTGAATAGGATCTGACAGCGATGGATAGACTGCCGTTTCTTTGGGAGGTCCGTAAATTAAGATGTTAATGAATACAGTGAAATGCGCAGGAATACTTACTGATCATATTTATTTAATTAAATTATTTATAAAGTTTATATATAAAATAAGAATGCTAAGCAAGGTTACTTAAGATCAACTAAAGCGAAGACAGTTCTGGAATTTCCGTTTAATTTTTTTGTGATGTCTAATAATGTCTAATAATAATACTTTAATATTAATATGCAAAATCAATATTTTTAATCCAATATAAGCGCTGGATAGAGACTCACACTGAGTTTGTTTAACAAGTGAACAATTTTCTATAGACCTACACGATATTAAGTATAATATCAGCTGACGTGAATTTTATTAACACGACAAAAACATTTTGGATAAACAACGTATGCCGGAAATAAGACAACTAACTAAATAAATACATGCACGATAATATATTCCGATTATTGCAAAAAGGCTTCGCACAACTCACTCGTTGTCCCTATTTTATTATTAAAAATGTAAAATAAAAAAATGCATGTAAAATAAGTTTGGAGACAGTGCAATAAGAATGCATGACAGGACGTTCAAATGCAGCGTCCACCATGCACCATGATGCGCAAGTATTATATTCCTCGGGTGATAATCGAACACAGGACTAGATGTTCTCTACTAAGACGAAACAGTTGATAAAAAACATACATAGGTGAATGTACGACTTGGTGGTTAACATTGTTTTGTGAAGAATTTAATAAAAAAAACTTGATTTTATTTTCATTTCAACGACCTTTAAGTTCAATGTTAAGAACATTGAAATAAAACATATTTTTTTATTTCATCTTCTGACAAATTTGAATGTAAAATATGTAAATATTTTCCATAAGTTACCACCCCAATAAACTAAAACATTGACGAGTACTTTTGTTATCGTGCCTGAAGAATAAATTTTATGGATTTCTAGAGAAATACGGACATTAAATTATTAAAAATCGGTAAAGAATAAAATGTATATCTAATATAAACAATCCGAATTTTACAAATAAAATCAATAAGCTTATTTATAAGAGCTGATGCCCACATAAGACAAATTTTGACTAACAACGTATGACAATTTAGTTATTAGTCTGTTCCCGGCGATAAACTAAACAAATTAGTAAGACTACACAAAAATAAATGTGCTCGTTTTATCTGATCCTAAAAGTACCAGGGTAACTAAAAGGTTAGTATCATAAGTCGAACTTTACTAACAAGATCGCAGAACATAATGACGATGCGCGAATTGCACAAGCAACGCCCTCTTGCGTGCTATCACGTCGCGGCTTTGACATACTTGCAGATCAATGGACACTACAATGACCTATACACTCGAATAGCACCTTTAATTGTTAACGCTTCGATTGCTGTGGGGAGTTTATTGGTATTTTGTTGTCTACATCGTTATTAATATTTTTTTAAACATATAATCAACAATACTATAATTTATACACACCTGATGGTCGTAGGACGATCTGATATGTATTCTAAGCCGAAAATATTAGTTTTTATTGTAGGTGTACCCAAAATTTTATTGGATTTCGATTCTAAAAAACACTAAGTTTAGATTAATAATTTTAAAGGACGCTTTATGGCTTACTAAAAAAATAAACATCATTCCCATCTAAGAGCCCTTATTGTATAATTTATGTACGTATTTCCGAAATACTGTAATGTTTAGATTTCCTTAACATTCAACTTCCTGACCTGAATGAATGAACAAAACCTAAATCTCATTTCCTGACAAATCAGCCAGGATGCACTGCTGCTTTTTAGTACATTATATGTACTTAGTTTATTGATTTATTATCGTACGTTTTATATAACATAATTTTAAAAGTTATTCTATATATCAATGATAAGCCCTAGTAGTTTTCGTGTAGTAACAATTCTTTTGGGCAATATATAATTGGAGTTCTTATTAAATAAAAATAAACTTTAAAATCTTTATCACATTTGCACAGGCGAGCGTCATCGTATTTCCTTTCTTGCTTACGTGAATACTTAGTTGGTACTATATTATATTCCGCAAAATGGACATTATATACCCCGTTCAAGTGTAATCTTAAAATAGTTGGTGATCGAAAGTATTAGGATGGGCCTTAGTGGTCTTAATTTTAAGATTAGATTTGTAATTTACAACATCTTTTTGCGTGGCGATAGATGAAGTGTTTTCAAAACGATAAAGTCCTCTCCTATAAAATGAAATAATTTTATCGTTAAGATACAATCTATCGTACGTTATCTATCTTTTTCTACCTTACGTAGTCTATCTTACGTAGATATATCTTATCTGCCAACAAAACGTAACATAATAGACACAATAAACACACATAAAAACTGCAAATGGATAAAACTAGGTCACGGTGACAACTTATTTCCCACTCTTCTAAAATAAACGATAAACAATTATAATGCCGACCTTCACACCGGAAAACGAAGCAATAGAGATAAAAAAATAACAGACCCATTGAACCATTTTACTTTTTCTACATGACTTTTACATTTATTACTTAAATTAAGCAAAAACCCGGTTTACGAGAATGTATTTAAGTAGTACACAACTAAGTGAAGTAAAGAAGCTTGCTGATAAATTTTAAGATCGTTGGACAATTGCCTGACATAGTCTTAATGATTAGAATTAAGTTAAAATGGAGGATTTAATAATATTTTTTAAATTTAGTTTAGAGCTTATAAAGCCCATAAGATATTGAAATCAGTGACATGGTTTCTAAACTACGATGAAGCAATCAGTTTAACTTTAAACTCGTATAAACGTGTAAAAACTATAAAAGCTTTTCTGCTGTGGAATATCCACGTTATGTTGTATGTTTTTCCTTTTTTGATAAATAAACTCACCGATCGTATATCCTCGTAGATACCGTTAAGATCATCCTCTAGTAAGCGATAGGGATCGACGATCTGTGTGCCGTAGTCTGGGAGAGATCCAGTGCTGGTGCTTTGCAGACTGGATGCGAGGCGACGCACACCACCGGCCGCCGCGGGACCGATTCCGGCCGAGTTGCAAGCCGGACCACATGTCGTCACACGCTGCAACAATATGATCTTATAATATACACTCACATTGAAAACAATACTTTAGGGTAATAAATTACGCACAGTTCATCCAACGGTAAGAAGTCATGGTCATGGACAAGACATAGGTGGTTTACCTCTTAGGGACTTAGGGCTAGGATAGAATTGTTTTTCTCCCCAATTTCTTCACATGTCGCAAGAAGCACCGCTGTTCCTAGGATTATAAATATTGAGAAGTATAGTGGCTGTGACGAGGCTTTCATCGTTGTCATGAAATAACTAACATCGGTACCGATGATTCAATTTAACTTTTATATTAGAATTTTTGGATATGATATGCTGGTGTTTTTTTTATAATTATATTTTATTTATATATTATGTATTTGAGAAGATGCAGGAATCAATCATTAAATCAATTTACCATAATTGAAATTATCATCATATATTTTTCATAAACATATAGCGATATTGACCTTTCGTTCGTTTTGTAAATAAATATCAACCGTATACTATATATATATATATATTATCTTTAACAGTTGTCGTTTGCCCTGCCAGTAAATAGACTATTTTATTATGACGTAAAAAGTGGAATAATAATGAACCAAATCTTAAGGTTAGCTTTAACTTAGTTCATACATTAAAAGTATATAAAGACCCGTTTCGCAGTCGAACAGTACCACTATTGCCTCTACATTAATCTTGCAATCGATCTCAGTGTTAACGAAAAACAGCAGAGATTGTAGTCGTGAGGTGCTCTTAAGTCAAATTATAAACATATTTCGTTGGTAAGAATTATTCGACTATAGCTAATGGTTTTGTTGGCAGTAGTTTCATTTAGAAATTATTGCGATGTGCAACGATAAACATTAGTGTGGATTTGCAACTTTTCGAGCCATTAAGCATATTCATTGCAGTTATTTCTCCAAGGACGTTACTATAAACTTAAGAACTGTTCTCTTATGCATTTATATTTCTTCTTATACAATTATAAAAACGAAACCGGTTAAGTGTTGAACGTTCAAATACCGTTTTGTGCTTACAAATTTCCGTTTATCGGATTCTGAGATACAAGAAATTCTGGACAACTACTATTCATAGAATTAAATCATATGTTAGTTACAGTCAAAGTATTCCGAAATTTTGCCGACAGGTATTATAGCAGAGTTGGAATCAAACTTGGCGAAGGCGGAGCTTACGCGCATAAGTAATGCACTAGGAAGTTGAATCTGTATAAATCTGTATTATATAATTAAAAAATATATTTTGTTTTGTCAACAGCTAAACAAATGACGTGTATATTTTTTGATAAAATTAATTTGATTAAAATCTACCAAGACCGATCGCCGAGTAGTTTTACCCCGCAGTTTTGCCCACGAATTTCTTGCTATTCGTACCTGTATCTCTCACTCAGAATTAGTTTGTCAAAGCTCAATAAAACATATCTCAGATTTTAATGCCAATAGATGTGGTTGAGTAAGTAAGCATTCGAAAATTGACACGATTTTCGCTACAAAGGGTGATGAATTAGCCAGCGGCCGGAACGTTTTTCCATGGGTAGAGTTATACTGTAGTTTGTTTCTAACTGCAGAATGAATAGGTCAGCTCGACTGGGGTAGGACACGCCCTCACAGAATACCAGCGTTAAATAGTAGCAGAGTGCTGCAGTGTTTCGTCTGGTGAGTGAAGGAATCCGGAGACCTTTATTACTGGTGTCGAGGCATTACAATTCAGTCCTCAAGGGTGTAAACGCATCTGCATTATGATTCCTTGTCAAGGATGAATGTAAATGTCGGCTACAGCAATCACTTACCATCAGGTGAACTGTGTGCACGTTTGTTACTCTCAATGCAATAAAAAAAAACGAATCTCACGGTCGGAAACTTTTTTTAAGAAACTAAGGACGATACAAACAGACACACAGTTAATGTAAGTGATGACTGCACATAAACATAACACCCATCATAATCATCAAAGAATCAACATTCCCATGCGTTGTCACCCACGAGGACTGAGATGGAATGTCTCGCCAATAAACGTGTCGCCGGATCCTTACACACAGTACAGCTTTTTGATGCTATTTCAAGTTTGTGATCTGTCATCCAACTATAAACTAGCTGCAGCGTGACTCTACCAATGTTTAACCGGTTTGTATCAATGAGTTTTTATTTTTCAAATTCATAGGTACAAAATACATAATAGGTAAAATTTGTACTTGTTATATATGACTCGTTCGCCAAATGAGCTTGTCATAAAAAATATATGTCCCTTATCGCCTTTGTCCAACCAGCTTGGGAATAAAGAGATCAAGTAATTTTTTTTAGTATCTTAAAGGACACGATAGGTTGCTGACACGAATGTAACAAAACCGAATTAATTTGGCAACTATTACTATATTTATATGACTTCGAAATCAAAAAATCAATGCAAGACTAACGGTGCGATTCGGCGGTCTAGATTGTGCATAGTAGGGAAGGGCCCATTGCCCTTAGCGGCACGGCGGTGCGGCAGTGACCGCGATCCGGGTGTCGCAATCAACTTTATGCAACTGCATACGAGTGCAGCCACCTGATGGGCCCCTTAAGTTGCAAAACGCAAATGCGACGCACGTATGCGCTTAACTACATACAAGGCGGGCTAAATTATACGAGGGATGTTTTTGCTTCGCAGAAAAACAATTTTCGCCTCCATACCTACCATTATATATACTGATGGGCGGTTGTTTTAAAGTGAGGTAATTGGTTTTTAACAGCATACATACTAGTGTATTAACATGCTTCATAAGAGAAGACTACAAATACGAGATACAAAAACTTTTGTATATCGTATTTATAAATTGAAAGCATTCAGCATTCAGTTTATCAACATTGAATCTTTGAAGTAAGTATATTACCACTTCTAAATTGTATTTTTTTCCTTATGTTACTAATTTGTGGTTAACGGTGCTGGTGGCACAATAACTTTGGATTTATATAGCGATACTACTTTATATTAGGACCAAACGTATGAAGTTGTCGTTTTGTCGAACTGGCCATTTTGATATCAAATAATCTGGCGTTTGAATAGGAATTCCAAATTCACATGTATTTCGAATTCAGGCTTGTGTATTTGTGTTTCGAATTTAGTGATTCATTTGATTTCGCGCCATTTGTTTTTTCTTTGACATCCTTCTGTTAACAAAATAGAAAACTTGAAATACCGCATTATTAACGAATATGAGTTCCACCGTGACAGACACAGCTCGAAGGGTTAATGATGTTTATGGGGAAGCTACTGTAAAAGAAAGTACCGTACGTTTATGGTTCCAACGTTTATGTTCAGTATATTTTGACCTCCAAAACAATCCCCGCGGACAGAAGGAGACCCAAATTGAAAATGAAGAATTAAAGGTGACCGTGGAAGCGAATCCATTGCAAACTACATCACAGTTAGCAGCAGGCTTCGATGTGAGTAACAAAAAAAAATTCACTTACTACTGGTGAGTGTTTGGTGAATCAGTGCTAGTGTCATACACTCTAGCTTCGTAAGATCTGGTCAGACGATTACGGCAGATCTGTATTGTCAATTGCAAAGCATGATTAAAAAGCTAGCCGGTAAACAACCGAGACTGGTCAATAGATCTAGCACACTGCTGCTTCAAGACAATGCTAGACCCCATATGTTGTGAATACAGACGGACGCTAAATTAGACGAGCTGCGATTGGAATGTCTCCGACACCCATCATACTCCCCGGATTTTGTTCCAATACATTACCATTTTTTTTTGGAATTTAGAAAAATTCTAGCAAGGAAAAAAGTTCTATTCCGAAGAGGCAGTCCAAACCGCTTTCAATTATTTTATTGATTCTCGCTCCCAAAATTTCGTCAGCAATGGAATCAATGAACTACCTATAAAATGGCGAAAGTGCATAGATAATAATGGTACATACTTCGATTGATTAAATATATAATTTCATAAAAAAAAATCGTTTTTTACTTTTTCCATACGCTAATTTCATATGTTAGGACTTAATATATATAAATTGTGTACTGTTAGTAGGCCTAAATAAAGAGTGAAAAAAAAATTATTTATTGATCTATTTAACCCGACTAGGGAAGGAATACCAGCGTGAATTGGCAGCATAACGCTGCTGTGTTTCGTATAGTGAGTGTGGTGATCCGGGAACGCATATACAGATTATTTCCATTTCCATCTTAGTCGTCAGGGGTGTCAACGTACACAACTTGAATTTTCTAGTACAAAGATATTTTTTTATGAAACTAAGGGTTATAAACAAACACACTGTTCATCTGGTGATAAGTGACAAGTGTAGCCCATAAACACTACCCGCACTCAAAAATGTGTCAAGAAAACTCAGGTTCGTGTCACCTCTGAAGATTGAGATAGAATACCTCGCTACAAAGTATCATGGACACCGGATCCCTACACTTACCACATTTAGTGATATACGCCAGCTTTATGCTGCTAACTCACGGTGTTATATTATGAAGGCGTGGGCCTTCTACAGCAGTGCCTACCCAATCATGCTGCAGCTATAAGCAAGCTGCAGCGTGACTCTATCACTTAAAAATGTGTGTAAATAATTAATGTAAAAATGTGGTAAATATTTATTATCCTTAAAGAATGCCATATTGTATTGAAGAGTAATTGATTTCGGGTTGGGTAACCGTTAATATTCAACATAAAACTTTATTACGGTACATCTGCGACAGACACTTATTATATGACATAGCGAAGCAATTGGAGTTTCTGTAAAAAAAAGTGATTGATGATGTCTGCTTGAATTATGATGTCGACAACATTATAATAATTACTTAAATATTATAATTTTTCTTATGTCATATAAAAAGTACAAATAACCAAAAGGTGCATTACATGTTTAATGAGCACAGTAGCTCCGTGTGACATTGAGAACTATAACAATAGAGCAAAGATTACTATTCTGAGAAAAAAAAAGAATGGCGGGCGGTATTTGGGACATCGGCTTAACATATAATACTCAACGCTGCTTGTTTTTTATACCCGGAGAGATTCTACAGCTTCGCCGGGTTAAAAGCGCTTACGGCACTCAGCCGACACCTTTATTATTAAATATATATTATAATAAAAGGGTTCCCGAGAGGTAGCCTTGGCTTTGACCGTTTCCTGCCTGTGCCCGAAAGCGACTGACTCGAGTGTACCCGAGAGGGACGAACCTCGGCTTGGTCAGTTGCTTCCGACGGATTAAATCTCAACGCTATCTTATTTTGAGTCTATGATGGTGTTTTATGCCGTCGTTCGTTACAAGACAAAGCTTAAGCGTGTTTCTCAGGATCAACAAAAGACTTAGATCCAAATTGTTATTTTATATTGTTGCACGGATGGATGTAAGTTATTATCAGATGAACGGATAGTAGCTGACAATTATAAAGGAAGCACCTATAATTTAACCAATGGAATACTATACATAAATAAAATCTATTTATAAATAATACAATTTGTAAGATGTTAATGATATATCTTTATTTAATAAACGCTAAAGTCATGTATGTCATTATTTGTCGACAAAATTACGTTAAAGTAGTCAAATGTTAAATGCACACTAACCCTAAGTTCGCCTTGGCATTTTAGAACAAGGCGTGAAAACTAAGTGACGTCACTAAATATATCAGAGAACAGGAACGAACATGTTTGGACTCAATTCAGTAATAATGCAACACTCAATGTTAATTGCAAAAAAGTGATTGGTCAAGCGACGACCTCCAGCCTAGACAAACGAATCTACCGTGTACCCTAGGCGACACAAAGATCGTACCGGTAATCAAGCATGAAAAGCTTGCTTGCTACAATAATCTTATAAATACTAAGACAGTCGAAATAGTCTTACTTACATAATATGCCACTTACAAACTTCGTTGAGGAACTGTGCAACAAATTCAAACTGCTAAATATTTATATTAAATATTTTTGAGGAAGTAAGAGTGACAAACGAACACAGTTCACCTAATGGTATTTTCAAAGAGAATATTAAGCTTTATCTTGGAATGAAAGGGAAGAACAAATGAGGGAAAGCAAATATTTAACAACACTACAATATTTATAAAAACTCTTGCAGGTAAACAGGTGATGTCAACATTCTCACCAAAAATATTTTAGAAGAGAATATTAAGCTTTATTTTGGAATGAAAGGGAAGAACAAATGAGGGAAAGCAAATATTTAACAACACTACAATATTTATAAAAACTGATTTATCTTGCAAATGAACAGGCAATGTCAACATTCTCACCAAAAATATTTTAGAAGAGAATATTAAGCTTTATTTTGGAATGAAAGGGAAGAACAAATTAGGGAAAGCAAATATTTAACAACACTATAATATCTATAAAAACTGATTTATCTTGCAATGAACAGGCGATGTCAACATTCTCACCTAAAATATTTTGAAAGAGAATATTAAGCTTTATTTTGGAATGAAGGGGAAAGAACAAATGAGGGAAAGCAAATATTTAACAACACCATAATATCTATAAAAACTCTTGCAGGTAAACAGGTGATGTCAACATTCTCGCCAAATCGGACATCATCATTGAACAATTATATTGATAGTTACCAATTGCGAGCTAACATTAACTTCCACAGAAATAAACTCGAGTCTGTATAGTACTTTGAGGTAAGGAGGTTGTGATTACGCGATTGGATTATTGCGTAAATTGCCACTTGTCACGATTTGTCTAAACATACTGACATCCTCTTTGATTCAGTCTCTATTCTATAGCAAAGAATTTCGCGATTGTGCGCCATAAGCACACAATATGCAAACCTATGCCAACTCAACTAGCAAGCGCTCAAGATCCGTGATGGTAACTATATTGACTGTCGGAATCATCAGGTAACACTATTTTGATGATAAAATTCAATGTCAATTGTCACTATTGATTTTAGTAGTAAGAAATAGTGGGCATGACATTTATATGTCAGAAAAGTTACATATGTATTCTAATACAGGCTCTTACAACTAATAAATCCAATATAATTAAAATTCATCACTGTCAATGTTCATCACAAAAGGACCAAAATATTTTCAAGTCGCAAAGATAATTGCAATCCTAACCTAATAATATAACTCAATATATATATATATACACCAAAATATATATACAATATAGGCCAAAAGTTAAAAACCACCTTAATTAAAGGAAAATGAAGTAAAACTCCAATAAAAAATTAAATGTTTTATTTAACCTGTTTAATCATCTAATAGAACATTGATTGACAAACAATATACTTTAAAAACGTAAAGAAGTATTAACAGTCCATACAAAAAAAGGCATACGGGCAATCAATTTGTTAATGGTATCTTGTGATATATTATTCCAAATTTCGCATAAAGCATTCCGCATTTCTCCTCACGAGGATGGGCCACGATTACGGACGTTCCTATCAAGCTCTTCTACAGGCCAAACCGTGTTTTTAACACCCCTTGTGCCACTTTCTCTTCTAAATATCCTATACATCATTTTGAGCTATGCTTTGGATCATTATCTTGTTGGAAAATGAACCCAGCTCCAATTAATCACAACCCGGAAGAAACGGCATTTTGTTCGAAAATGTTTTTGTACTGTTCCTTTTTCTTTCCTTTCCTTCAATTTTAAGCCAGCTTCTTGACTAGAGAAGCAACCCCAGACCATAATTGAGCCACCATCATGCTTGATTGTTTGGAGTACACAATCTGACATCATCTTTTCTTGGGCACTGCGTCGAACGTAAATTCTACGTTTTGAACCGAATAGTTCAAACTTGGGTTCATCGGTCCAAAGCACTTTTTAAAATCTTCTTCAGTCTAACCTCGATGGGCATTGCATGCGTTTTTCTTGTTTTAGCAGACGCCGTTTTACTGTAGTCAATGATAAAGGTTTTACTCGGGTTTTGTTTACTTCAACGCGGATTTCTGGTGCTGTTAAGTCTATTTCGCTTGCTGGTAACAATAATGAAATTATCTTCACTAGACGTGGTAGCTCTCAGCCTTCCCGAGCGTGGACGATCTTGAAAAGTGCCTCCCTGTATCGAGTTATTGTGCCATACAAGTACAAGTCTTCGATAACTTCAGTTGTGAAGCAATCACACGTTCGGATTTGCCTTTATTATGTAAAACAACGATGGCAGAACGCACTTCACTGTTAATTTCTCAAGCTTTTCTCATTTTATGACATCTTCACTGTAGAAACCACAAGTTTAGACTAATTGAGATTGTTTGTGAACAACTCCATGTGAAATTGGGTAATAATAAGTCAGAATTACGTGTTTTCAGGAGCTAAATAATCCTAATTTATTTACCAATACGTAAGAAAAGCAAAGTAATTAGTAATGAGGACATTATAAAAATATTATTACGACTCTACCACCTGGCTCTAGCGCAGCGTTTGTCGTTGTCTGAAAACAATAGATGTTTATTGTCAAATAACTTGATAGAAAAGAATGTTTACTTTAAATATTCGATACTAACAATGGAATATGCAGATGTGCAATTCTTTTATTTATCCTATGGGATTTTATTATAGTTATATTAACAACTGTGTTTTATTTTAAGCTTTCGTAAAAATCTATTTCAAAACCTTTATTCTAAACGCAGTAAAACTAGGGTTGCCTACACCTTTAAGTAATAGAATACAAAGTATATAATATAGTATTGAAATACAAAATTGAAGGCAGACCTAATATTTGGCAACATCCTTGATTAAACATGACGTGAATATTAATTACTTCTATACGATTTCACACACGTCATAACATTGTTGGGTTAACCCTACAAACCTTATCGGAATGACGGATTTGAGTGTTAAAAATTCATATAAAACGTATGTTGTGAGATTAAATTAATTTACTTTAATCTATAAATGGTACCAATAAATAATAATGTTGGGAGGCAGATTGCTGATTGAAATTTGAAGATTCTGAAGAACATCTGTTAGATGGACATTTGAAGGTTATTTTAGATTTCGCGTCCTTGGGATAGTTACTCTGCTATCTGTGAAGGTGACAATATATTTTCCTAGTTTTTTTTTCATTTTCGTAATCAAATCTTACATTGACACGAAATACATGGTAAATTATTTAAGACCGCCTCGACAAAATGTAAAATGAAATTTTATAAAAATGTTATTGAAAAGTCAGGTGGCATTTAAATTTATTTAATTGTTTAAATGAAAATTAAGAAGTTTAATTCATCAAAAACTTTCATTATTAATAGAGTAAACTTTCCACAAACATAATTATATTATTACGTGGTAATAATCACGTAACCTAAGACTAAGATTAGATAAAGCACGAATAATACAAAAAAATATTAAGCCCATGAAAGTGCTAGCTGTGGTTTAGTTAACCTTGAAACACTATACGTTAAATAAGTCTATTTACAATACAAGAAGCTAATGACTGTTGATGTTGGTTAACAAATGCTTTTAAATACAAGAACTCGTAGTACTTTTACATTCTCATTTAATCTTCCACCGGAGCGAGCAAAGTAAAGTCTATATTTCTTCACGTAACAAGGGACGCGTTTTCGTTGTGTTATTATTAATAAGTTCCCTGCAAATACTTTACACGATAAAAACTGAACATATCACGCCGTTATGCAGCGTTACTCAACATTAATTCGAGACATAACGCTTGTTACGAGCACCGCACCGAGCTCGAACAAGAATAAAGCTAGAATATCAATTACTGGTAATGCAAATTGTTTTTTTTTCTACATGCGGCGTCGCGGTGCGTATGCATTACGGGCTGGAACCCATGTGCGGTTAAAATATTAAACGAAAAAAATCGTCCGTGATGTAAATTGATGAACAACATTAGCGCACGTAAAATTGCATGTGTCCGCGAGCGCACATAACAATTAATGCACGATAGAAAGTGAGAGTTTCAAACCTGCGAATCGATCGCTGCCACTCCTTAAAAATGAAGCGAACGACAATTGACACGAGCCATATTAGTCGCGATCGCCACGTAACCTGCTCATTAATTATCTATGGCTCGATTATTCATAGTTTGATAGCACCACATTTAATAAAAGTAATTTACGGACTTTACAGCTTTTATTTTAACTATTTAATTCAGATGTGCTGGAAAGCACTTGAAACATTGAAAGGCCTTTCCAGAACTAGTGGTCAAGAAGATAACTGAGGTATTTGGCCACCTGGCGTCAGTTATCCAGGGCTATTGTCTGTTCCCGAAAAATCTAATATTTTACAATGTGTGTCACACGTTTGCATTATATATATATATACAAAAAGTTTAAAAGGAAAATTCTTCATTCATGCTGAAAGAAACAACAATCTAAAACCAACAAAGGAGTAAACCCCCTTAATAATATGCCTTAACAACAGTCCTATAAATAGCCGTATAGTAATTCCCCAACACTGACTATCTTGAACCATTAGTCTATGCACGTATAAAGTTTTTTAATGCATATTTTACAAACCCAACGAACTACTGCCATGACTACGTGATTAAGTTAACTAAGTGTGAGTTACAAATAAAATTTACGATAGTATTTTTATATCTATAGCAAGTTTTAGGGCAAATAGGTGCTACGCAGAAAAATAACTACGATTTTATCAGCTACACAGTGCGTAGCGGCAAATTTACATTCAATAAAGACTTAAACGTGTTTTATATATAGTATAAATAAATTGTTCGAATTTAATTAATTTAGACAAGGTTTATTTTGACTTTACAATTGTTAGAGGTTTTGTATTGATATGTTAAGAGGGTCAATACCACCTATTACTATGAAATTATGTCTGAAATTGCTTTGTGACATGCAATACAAAACTTTACCATTTGCATTGTGAGATAAAGTTTTTGTATATACAGTTACGTTTAATATACGAATTATAATACAATACTGTGAAACGACATTGTATTTGATTATATATAAATCACCTAACTACAAACGCATGACAACTTCAGGTTTAAACTACAAATTAATGACATAAGTCTGAAGGTCAAAACCTAAAACCTTTTTAAAGCATACAACAAAATAAAATGAAATGATCCGATGGCCCGAGCATAAGTTCCGCGGACTATAAGTATAAAAAAGACCATACGGGGATGTACATTTAAAAGTTGTAAGGTCAAGACGGGTACTTGTCGGGTACGTCCCGGAAATTCCTGCAATCTTGACCTTTAGACGAAATCGGTTTTAATAACTACCGGGTGTTCATTTCACATCCTGATCAAGTATATATTAATCATCACTTTCATAGTGGTCATAAAATGTCAGTAAAAGACAAAGAACTATGCGATATCTTGCGACCGTCCATCGAACATTAATGCTTATTATTAACGTAAATCGTAAAGTCACAAAGGAATAACCCGGAAACCAATTGTTAACTCCTTGAAGGTAGTTCCGTACATTTCAAAAATTCCTGTGATTCGTTAATAACACCTTAAACGTGCACGTTTAAACGCCGATGAGTTATTAAAGTTAATCTTACAGAAGATTACAATGTAAGTTGAAATTTCTTCCGTATTCGATTCATATCATAAAACGGGAAGTGACGTCTCATAAGCTAAATAAAGAGCATTTTTTCTATTCTTATTTTGAAAAAAGCTAAGTCAATAGAAAAGTAAGTAAACATTACTTTTTAAAAATACCTGTTAGTATTTTATTATCCCTGTTTTTTGTATTCCTTCATACAATATAAATACTCGCTAACATTTGCTCTAAGCTTATGGCAAAACTTTTCATGTTTAAGATTTAGTAAACTCAGGTTGAAAAGCTTATAAGCATATAAATTACAAGGACATGGGGCATAATGACTTCGATTTTTTATTGTATTGAGAGTGACATAGTCACACTTCACGTGATGGTAAGTGAATCTTGCATGACACCCACATACACCCTCGACAAATGATCATAATGCGGAGATGCGTTGTCACTCCTTAGGACTAAGATCGAATGTCTCGGCAACAGTCATAAGGGTATACTGATCCATAAACTCACCAAACGAAGCATAAATAAGTAAATAGCGTTCTCCTATTGTGCACTGATATTCTGTAAGGGCGTGGTCCTTGCCTACTGGCGCCGACCCATTCATACTGCAGCTAGAAACAAACTGCAAAGTGGATCTAATACTATTTTCAAAGTCAGTTGTTTCGTTAATTCAGTTTATGGTTTTATTGGTTCATGAGGGTAAACACGATAAAGACCATCTAATAACAGTGTATAAAGCTAACAAGTAGGACAAAGGTCGTGACAGCTCATGGAGGGGGTAAGCTTTAAAGGGCAATTCGTGTCATGACGTTTCTTATTTTGAAGATCGAGTTAGTCCTTAGATTATATAAATATTTTTATATAATAAAATATAAAGACCTCTTCATAATATCTATAATAAATATATTCCTCACAGCTATAGGCAGAATATATAACCTATGAAAAACATGCAATGGTTTTTAATGGTTGAATTGACATTAACATTTAATTCAATTGCCACATACATACATACATATGAATGCTTTACCATCTATAAATTGTCAAAGTAAGAACTATCAGCAAAGCCACAGATGAGAATTATGCAAGAAATACGTAATTTTTATCAAGAAACAAAATAATTATTTCGTTTTAAAATTGTTGTTTTTCCGTTGTGCTTATTATAGGCAGATTTCTTTTCAGTGTCTATGATACTGCATCTAAAAGTAAGAATTAATTCTAAAGTTAATTCGATCTTATTGCACATACGTAACATCGGACTAAGGAAAACGATGATGAGTGGATAGATCTTGTATTTGTAGGAATGCTAACTTCACTTTAATATATCCATATCATCTGGTAATAACTGAAATATCCCGTTGCGGTATCAATCGTCAAGGAAAGACGTCATCAAATCAGAAAACTTAATTTACATGGGCTGAAAAAACCTTTTTTTTAAGTGAATTTTTTGCAACCTATACATTGTTTAATGTAACATAACAATATTAAGAACATTTTTATCTTAATTTTAACAATACGTACTCTTTAATAAAAATCTTGCATCAAAAAGTTTTTGTACTTTTAATTGAGAAACTTAATTTCAAAAAGTATAATAGTCGTAAACAATAGCTTTGTGTGGCACAAAGCTATTGTTTAGTAGGTAATGTTAAATTAAACAGAGTTACATTACTTAACCTAATCTAAAACATTTCTGCATATTAAATGTCAGCAATCTTTGTCTGAAGCATTTCTCTATAAATCCTCTAACCCGAACCAAAGAAGCAGCTGGTAATAACAGCTACCTCTTAATTTTAAAAATCAATTTAAGAATAGAAAAATTATTCACTGTTCTTATCTACCCTTGCTATTTTACTATAATTCAGATAAATTTAATCTTTTTTCTTCAATATATTTTCAATTTTTAATTGTATTAAAAAAAATATGTATCGATTTATCAAAATGTTATTTATTCCTAAACTTTTTATAATACATCAGTAACAAAACTTTCTAAAATCGGAATATATTTAAATTAACTTTCTGAAATGCGCAGATGCATAAACAAAATCTTTAATAATTTAAGTAAGAGTCCGAAATATGCATTAATAGATTATATTATTAATACTATATATATAATAGACAATATATATTTATATATAATGTATAATGTGTCTATATAATGTATACTCGTTATAAAAATTATTTGTTTAGTAGAATTAAAGGTTCTTCTACAGAGATAAAACATCATACGTCTTGTGGTGAAATCACATACTGGACTGCGAACTAATGGCATGAGTCAAGGTGAGGTTGACGATTCTATTGATATTTTTTTTCATATATACCTATAAAATTAAATTAATCAAAAATATATGTTATTAAATTTAAATTATTTATAAATCCGTAGCAATCATCACTACGCGAGTAAGGCACCGTGCGTTGCTCTCGGCACGTTGCAAAACTTGACTTCGTTACGGTCTCAAAACCCGAAAACATTTCACTTATTACTTGTAATATATTTAATGAATACGGCCGTGAACTTTTGCGTTGCTCGGTATTACTGAGAACGAGGGAAAATCTCAAATTACGAGCATGGAGAAAATTAAATTCTTTATCATAAGGCACTCAGTTCAAAACATTGTTTATATTATTCTCTTAATGAGATGAGACACCATATTACAACTATATAAATCGTCATTATAATATTTGTAAGACATTCGTATTAATAACTTGAATTATTAATAAACAAAATATGTAATAAGCTTTGCGTTAACGTACTACTAACGTACTTTTTTAAATTACTAATGGGGACAAAAGTGCACACTATTCATCTGAGGGTAAACGATGATCGCGGATAAAGTATATACTTTATCCATCCACAACAAAGATTCAAGATGCTAATGCGTCATCACCGCTGAACACTCACGTAGAAAGCTTCGATACCTCACTAATTGGATTTCCAGTTCCCTACAGCCACAATAAGAAATACAGCAACTGCTATTTATGACGGCGTGATCGTTCCCCGGTTGAAAAGACCGATTCTTGCACGCACCTTGAAACGGCATGGTAGCTCTACTATAGTTAAATTTATCAAGATTTTTTTATCTAGTTATCACTAACATTTTATTATATTCCATTTTATTGACCTTCACATTTGAATGTACTTTAACACAATATTTTATTTATTAACTTTAGAATAATAAATTACGAAAAAGTAAAAAGTACAATAAAAAATATGTTGGAAATGTGTACAGTTTAAATTGAAACAACTTGTTTAAAATGTTCAATTATATATACAATTTTATTCAGCTTGTTTATAACTACAGCATGAATGTATCTGCCACGGCGACGCGGGAAGAACCACGCCATTGCTGTTTAATTTGCTAAGTGTAGTGTAGTGTGCACCGGTGTTTCAGTTATTGGTAGTGAGACAATCAATTTCAGTCCTCGGGGGTGAACAACGACAAGATGTACATACATGACATCTCGAATCTTTGATGGGGATGAATGGACTGAACTTACTATCTCGGTAAAGTTTTACTTTTATAAAACAAAATAGAAAATTTTGCCCATCCCGTGTCTTTTTCAATCAGCTAGCTTTTTAGAAATTAAATTATGTCTAGTAAATAAAAATAAAATGAAATGATTCCATTAATTAAGTTATATGATTATATACAACTGTACGTAGACAACATTTACAGCAAAAATATATTATGTAAAATAGTCAATTCTTTAGGACAGGGGTGAGGGCTACCTTTTTTAGCAACGGGCCTATCCAAATCTTGAAATTTTTTGTTGGGCCAAAATCACACTTCTTAATAGTATTTAAAATTGTATTCATATTATAAACATTCGATTACAAGTTAATATTTTAGCGGGAGAATATCTGTAATATAAATAAGTGCTTGGCAAGCCGCATAAAATTATAAAGCGGGCCGCGGGAGGAGATTGTCTCTATTAAATACTTCTAATAGAGAAACGACAAATTGCCCAACACGACGGAGAGGCTCGCGGCCCTTATCAACCAACGACATCATGCGTAATGTCTGCAATTAATATCGCCTCTACTGCCACCGTTGATGAGTTCATTGTTTGCAAGTGGCTCTTGCTCAACTGTAGCAGGCTAAACATACAGCCACAAGGACATCTAGTAAGCGGTGACCGCTCCTACAGCTTCAATATAAGAATATATTTGACATGTTTAGTTGATGGCACCGACGACTGGCCTGCGCAAGTTACAACCGTAATCTCAGATTTCCACGCAAAACTGAATAAATTTCATAGTAAACTTACTTTTGTTACCAGTTGTTTTCTATGTAGTTAATAGAGTGTTTTAGTGGGTAGTCTCGAATATGACATTTTACACTTAAAATTTATAAACCTTTTTTTAAGATTTAGCCGCTAAACTTAACATAAATATAAGAAAATATGTGAGACGTTTAATTGACGAAACAATCGGTCAAAAAAATAGATAATTTATTGTTATTAGTAGCATTAATCTTATATATATATATATATATATATATATATATAATTCAAGTAATACTTGAATATAATATATATTTGACATATTTAGTTGAAGGCACCGCAGACTGGCTTGCGCAATTAACAACCGTCGATGACGTCACTTGCTTTATGTATGAAAAAAATGGATTATTTTAACATAGACTATAGTAGCATCAAAATGTATTACTATTTTTTTTTATAATTTGTAAGCAAGTGCTTGACCACGATCCCACCCGATGTTACTAGTTTTTTTAAATAAAAAATAAAAGACGCTTTTTTGTTCGTTGCATTTCACAGATTAAGGAATTTATTCTTTACAACGTATAATGAACTGTATACTAAATGTACAGTCAATAAGTTAATCAAATGTCACAATAAATAGCTCACACCGCTGCTCGAACTCTTTCTGTTTTACGCAATTTACGTATAAACTATAGTAAAAATCGTAAGATTAGCTTAGTGAATAATATAACGATGAGTTATTGCGAAAAACTATTTGGTAATCCATTTGAAAATTGGGAAAGGTTATATTAATATTCGACGTATTGATATACGATAATTATACAAAACAGAAGGCCTTAAAAGTTGCTAAATTGTCTTCGATAACCTTAACAATTTCCCAGCTCTCTACGCCCTTTGTATTGTCATCACGTAATTTGGAATTGAAGAAAATGTTGTAATTCGAAAATAACATATGCTACGTTGTGTGTATTGCCACAAACTCTTATACAATGATGTCGACTGAACAAATAGTTATGTGTTCCGCATTTCTAGTGAACATCATTTACGCAGGACGTTACGTGCAGTAGTGCCTATTCGACCGATTCATTTACCTAAACAGCAAACACTCATCAAAAAGAGAGTTTCAGACCAACCATCATACGAACAAGACCTGGCTGTATGGACTAAAGTCTTTTGCCTTTCCCATTAGGGATAAATTAATATCATCATCATCATCATCAAAAGAACTAATGACAATACATTTTTATTCATTTCTATTTATTCTGTATTTTCTTTTTACAACGCCAGCTATTCCTAAGTATTCAACCTAAATCCAACTACCTACTGAGCATTTTAAAAACTTAAATTATTATAACCTACATTTTTCGGTAAATAAATAGACGCTTTTACAAAATTCTTACTTTATCAGTCAAGGACGATACGCGGATCACGACCAAAGACACGGTGTCTGGTTTTGTATAGGTAGTAGAAGCGAACGAGGTCAATGTTCGTCAAATAGACTAGTACGAAAGAAGAAAGGCTCTTTAGCACTCCTTGGCCACGACAGGTTACTTACCCAGTTTTGGCGCTATTAAAAATTCTACGAATCTCTCAAAACTTTCACTAACAGTCGGCCATCGTGTGATGTTTCTTTGGATTCTACTACCGCATAAACAAATAATATTCATTCATTCTACGTTTTGCACACGTTTAATACCTTCATATTGATATGTAGTATAGTTGTAAATAATAATCATAAAAACATCAGTTTACAACTAATATAGCATTTAGTGTCATCAACATTTTTGTTAACAATGTGGTTTTTTATTGTTTTCGGCACATATTTTGGAAAGTTATAAAATTTTATCCCAACGAATATTTAATTGGATAGACAATTAATTTAAAAGTTATATATAATTATTATGTATTTAAAAAAATATTTGAAAACAAACAATGACGTTATTTATTAGCAGGAAATTATAGCGGTTTATTTTCCTTATATCAACAATTATACTACGCGAATGGGACACGACTCTAAGTTAAGAAATCTACTGGTAATTCAATAGCTACTGAAGATTCAAATGAAATATTAATGCGAAAAATAATTATTGCTTAGAAAGTTTAGTGTGACTCGCCAAGATTTTACATTGCATGCTCGCACGCTGCGCGAGAAAGCACAACGCGGCATCAGTATACGGCTTGCGACTCATGATCGACATACAGTGTAGCCCAAAGACTATATACACTGACAATACTGCACATAAATTACAAAATGTATTCTACTACTTCACATATTAGACTAACCAAGGCAAGGCTATTTCTCGACAAATACACAAAACAGAATCTCTGAAAATGTATTTTTAGTCTTTTGAAAAAAATTAAACGGCACACCTCAAATATTTTCTGACATGAAAACTATTTATTATTCCCATACTGTAGATTTGTTTGCAGAAAGTAAAAGTTATGAATACAGAGAAAATCGGTTGTCAAACCCAACAAACTTGTACCGCGAAGTAAACGACAGTCCGCCGACTTGTGAAGATTTCACTTTTAACATTTCCAATGAATGACCCACCCGCTTTATTTTCACTAACACATAAACATATAATAATATTCTAAGTATTCTGACAGAATCCAATTGTGATTTAGTTGCTAAAAATATAGATCAGCTGACTTTTAGGTTAATATGTCATGTTATGTAAAAAATCATACTTATAAATATCCTGTACATATAAGACGTATGGATATGAAAAGTCATAGAAAACCGCTAATATTATTAATTACATTAATTGCAGTAATTTATAATTACTGAAATAAGTCAAAATTTTCAAAATACCAGGATATCTAACCTGACATGTTCGTCCAAATATCCGCAATGGAGTTGGTCCTGGAGGTTTGAGTTTCACAAATACAGTTTGCCTTCGAACTTTATGTCCAAATTGACACAATAACTTATCTTGAACACGAGCACAGAGCCTACTCGGACTTAAACACGCCATAGCTACAACTACTACGAGACGCTTGCGGACATGAACTACATAACATACATAGCACATAGGCGCAGAGACTTTTTCTCCCCACTCCTACCAGCTGATTGCCGTATTATTCAGTATTACCATTCGAATATATTTTTCATGATAAGCAGTCATTTATTTATAATACATTTGCACACAATATTTATTTAATTAATTTTATATTAGATCTTTCAATATTGCTTAGAATTGATTTAAATCATGCATTTCAAGTAAAATAACAAGGCTCATGTTGATGAGTTTAATTAACACAAAGATATTTTAAAATTAACTAGAACAGAATATATAAAATAATTACTAGAATAATTTGAAACTACCGAATGGAAAGAGAGGAGCGTAATTTGTCGTTTTGGAGACAACCAAAAAAACGAAGAAATATTCGTCTAGATGACCAACAAAATAACGCTATTCTTCCCCACTATATTTTTACATTGGTCATACTGATATAATTATTATGTTACTTTTTCCTTACATCTGACACATAACCTTTGAATAACTTCACTATAGCCTAAAGCAAGAGGAAAATACTCTATTTTACCTTTTGGAATAAGGTTTTGCTAGCTTTAAGCTTTCTTTTAATTGCTTAACACCAATATTAATTTCATTTTTTTACGTTAATTTACTGAAATTAATTATTTACAGAGGCGGTAACGTAAGAAACCTAATTTTAAAATGTTACCGAGATTCGGATATTTGCTTAATACATTAAAGACAATAGAAAGAAACGTATTTATTTTTTTCCGTCTTCCACCAAGAGGTATTTATCATAAATTTTATTACATTAATGTTATTAATATAAAACGTTTTGTAATCAATTCTTTAATACAATTTAAATGATAGAAAAAGAAAATTCAAAAGTTCTATTATCAACGTCAACTATCATTTATCTTATTTACATATTGAGATTATTAAAAAGAATCTATGAATAGTTTCAAATATTTTTCAGAATTAGCTTTAGTTCAAATTTATGAAAAACAAACTACACATTCTCGAAAACCTTTTTCTATAAAGGATATCATTGGGGATGGTCTATTGCTTGCTGTTCCAAAATTCAGAAGAACAATTGAAAAACGTTTAAAAAGGAAATTTGGTTCACCTGAATATGTATGGAAAATGCTTGTCCCTAAAACTAATATTAAAGTGTGCCAGGATTGTGGACATCATCATGAGCGAGGACGCCTCTGTGGTAATTACTATAATGAAATTTATTAGTTGTATAGCCTAATAATTTAATTAATTCATTGTAACAACACAGGAAACATACATTTAAAGTTTTTCAATCTGTTACTGGAGCATGGGTATGACCCATAAAAGTATGTATTTAGAAGATTTGTGGATGGCATATAATTATAATGGGTATGTTTGTTGGTTTTTATGATTGTGATGAATGTGTCATTTCATTATATATTTATGGTTTTGTAAAATTTATATAATGCCCCAGCCTCTATCAATGGATCAGGATTCACCTGCTTCTTCAATTTAATTTTACTTTGGTTACAAAGGTAAATAAGTTTAAAAATAGTAAAAAACAGTCTAGTTTGCGTTGAAGCAGACATTTTCGAGAATCTCACCTTAAGCAGAAACTAGCTTATCGGTATCTCAATATTAATATAATTTTGATCATTTTCAACAAGCAACTATGGGAAAAAAACAAAAATTTCGATTCCTCTACCAAGAAGATGGTTCTGAATTTTTATGACAAAGGTTCGTCATATAGGAAAATTGCAAATCACTTCCAATGCTCTAAGAATATGGTAATTAATGGTATTAAGCATTTCAAGTATTTTAACACAGCAGAAAATAGACCTAGGAAACCGAGATAAAGAAAAACAACCCCAAGAGAAGACTTTTATATTAATAAATATATAAATATTATTAAATAATTAATAAAGATATAAAATGATATAAATCATAGAAAAAAGAACTTTTTAAAGGATCAGAGCTTATTCATTTGGAAGTATTTGGTGCTGGAGGGTTGAGAGATGTGTCAGCAAGAACAATTAGAAGGTTAGGAACCTTTGTGAGGCAAACTTATTCAGAAGAATATCTCGTAACATACCACATTTAGAAAAAGCAAATATTAAAGCTAGATTTGAGTTTGCAAAAAAATATGAACATTGGACTGATTGTGAGTGGAAAAATGTAGTATATGTTTTTTTTCGGAAGAAATAAAAATTAATATGATTGATTCTGTGAGAAAACAAAATGTGAGACATCCTCTGAATAAAGAAATGGATCAAAAGTATATAAAGAAAACAAACATTGGGAGGGAATATCAAAGTTTTGGGGTGTTTTATCAGACATGTTGTTGGACCTGTTGGCAAATTGTTGGCATTATAGATAAGTTCTAGTACAATAATATTTTAGAGGTAACTATGTTACCCTATGCAAAGGAATGTCTGCCAGTAGTTTGGTCTTTCTAACAGGACAATGATCCAAAACACACCAACAGTGTTTAAAGAGTTTCAGCCAATCAGCAACAGTCTTGACATCAACTCTATTGAAAATTTGTGATACCATGTGAAGAATGGTTGTTCCACACACCATTCTTCACATGGTTACTACTTACTTATATACACATGTGTCACTTGCAACAAATTAATCTCTCAATGCCAAAAGGAAGTTGGGCTATTATTGCTGCTAAAGAACATGCAACAAAATATTGATAACTTTGCATAATGTCTTAAAGAAATATCTACAATTAATTATAATAAACTTAATTTTAATATATACTACATTTATTTTTTCTAGATAGTATCTTTAATTATTTGGCCATTTCCTCCATCACCTTTATTCAATTCATACAGCTTGAAATAGTTAAAACCTAATCAAACTGTAGGATGCAAAATGATTTGAATATTATTGCAAGTTCCTATTGTATTAAAAATAAAATAAACAATAATAAATCTCAGTTAACATAATATCCTTTGTAATGCCGTGATCACCACTGTATAACATAATAATTGAATATACATTTCTGACACAAGAAAAGATATCAATGTATCCCCTATATATATAGTATTGTAGAAAAGTATATAATTTTTGTTGATTTAATTGAATTTTTTGCAGAAAATTGCTACAAGAGAGTAGAAAATGAAACAAAAGAGATTCAAGCTAAAATACAAGAAAAATTAGGGAACAGCCCCATTGAGAAGGATGTTATTGTACTGTATGAAGGAGAAAATGTTCCTAAAGCGGTAACAGTAATAGTATAATTTGTTTTTAATTCAAGTATTATTCTTAGCATGAATTATATAATACACTAAGCTTTATGAATTACGTAATATAACTTTTATACATTCTGCTCCTGAATTGTGTTCAATTTGTACTTGTAGGGTAAAACAGAATAATATCAAACATTTTAATAGAATAATATAGATTTGTTACCTGTTATTTGTTAATATGTATTTCTGTATTATTGTGTATTATCTATTGCATATATACTACTGCATGTGCATCATTTGTTCCAAAAAACTATGCCGCACATGTTATAGCTTTGACTGACATGTAATTTTATTTGTACTGTATAGCTGTATTATGTACAGGTTCAAAAAATCACTCAACTAATTGCACATCAATTCACACATAAATACCCACCAATCCGTACACACAACACATGCAAGACTGACATAATTATTATACTAATACTTAGGCATTTTAGGGATAGCATTGTTTCATTATTTTCTAAATTAAGTGATAGGCACATTGCAACTAGTTTCTAGACACTTTAATTAAATCTCCGTACAGAAATAATCATGCATGTGCATCCTGAATCTTTGTTTAAGATGCATCTAGATGTCATGGGCCAGCTTTTGTTTACAAGCAGGTGAACTCTGTGCATGTTATAACATGAAAAACTTTTGAGAGGTAAAACTAGCTACCTCTTAATTTTTGCAAAGTATTTTATGAGATTGTCTACTTGTTTTTGCAATCTCCCTCTTGGTTTGCTTTGACTCCAGCTTTTAGAGAAAACAATAAAATTTATTGTTATATATGATATGATTAATGTGATACAATAGTAACATATGAAACTATAGAATAGACACCATTAAAATTTCAGAAACTTTCATACTCATATTAGTCTTTTTTCAGCCTAATGAATTCTGGCAAGGGAAAAGAATAATTGAAATGAAAAAGGAAAGACCCCAATGGTTTAGCAAAAACCTCCTACAAAAATCAACCCAACAACCATCCACTTCCACAGATGTTAAACCAACAGATTTGGCTTAAATTTACATATTTATAAGGTTAGGTTATAAATATAGAACTTTTCTGTCTTATTGATCTTACGATTAAAAGCCACAAAGTATTAATATAATTGTTTAATTTGCCTTAAATCCTTAGTATATTTACACCTGATCTAGAAATATGTTAAATATAAAAAAAGGAATTTTTTAAATTGAATTATAATTTAATGTTTTATGTAATTTGATGAAATATGTAGCTAGTAAGTAGCTTACAGTAATTTTAAATAAATAACTTGAGTAAAATTGTGTATTACTATTAATAGTCCACTGTTAAAAATAGACCTACCCCTTAGGACATCAATTTGATCTAAAGTTTATACAAACTTTAAGTTAACTATCTGAGCTATAAATGACTATATCTTTAATTGTGGTAGACGAATGGAATGATGCAGTTAAAATGTAGCTTATTAAATTAAACAAAAAAACAGAAAATTATTTGTAGCATCACTGGGACTTGTCTAGCCTAAGACCTTACTTTCAACAGAAAGTGGCAGTTTATAAAGAGGCATCTGTCTACTGTGTAATTGTCCATTATCATGATTTGTTAATAAAAATATTTGTTCTAGATAATTTATAAGGAATTGAGTCCATTGTCTAAATTATGAGTGATTGAATCAATTTCACTTTCACCAATAAAATGTTGTTCAACATGAGATTGAAATTCTGTAAATTCAATATTTTTGTTGAAATTTTGCCCACACATTGGACACATTTTATCAAAAAGTTTTTCTGGGATTTGTTTTTCGCCACTGTGTAAATTGTTCTGGGCCAGTGATGAATAGGATTCATTGAAATTATTGTAGTTGTTAGACTGTGCAGGTGAAGCAAAATTTAAAAGACTGTCACTTGTTTCAACCCCTTTGTTCTCTGTTGATGTTATTTTTGCTTTATTAGCAACACATGTTGGACATTTGTGGCCTTCTGTAATGAGACAAAACATAATTGTAATACATTATATATACTACATTTTGAACAGAAGTCATAAAAGGGTCAGCTCAACCTGGGATGCCCCACACTTACAGACTACCAGCATGGAATAGCAGCATATCGCTGCTATGTTTTGCTATGAGTATGTATTTACAGATAATATGGCATTCAATCTCAGTCCTCAGGGGATGACAATAATAATATACCTTATTTTTATATAAATACACAACATTCTTCCCCATAATAGTTATTTACCCATTGGATTCCTTTACTTTACCATATGAAATATAATTAGCATGAAACTTATTATTTGCTATACATAATAAATATCCTATTGAATACCAGTCAAGCTGGTCTGTATAATAAAACTTTACTGTGTATAAAAATAATGTTCATGAATTTTTATTCAACACATTAACTTCATTAAAATAGACTAAGTTTTAATCTAATGTTTGAAATGAGACCTTATATAAGATCCCATTTCAAACAAGTTTATATTTTATCAGGGTTGTTAAATCTTCATTTGTAATAGTAAAATGTTCCTTGGGAAACTAAACATACTATTAACTAGAACAAGCTATCATGTTGATTTGCAAATACTTCTAATAAATCTTATTCTTTTATAGTTGTAATTGCTTAAATTATCTATTTGTGAACATTTGATATTTATCAATGTGTATATTTTTTTTATTTATAAGCCAACAGCTTCAACTACATTGTTCTTAGCAATTTACCATTGCACACTCCTAATATTATAGCATGTCATCTTTACTAAGATGCAGTATAAAAAAAAATTAAAAACTAAAGGAACAAATTTATGAAAGTATATAAAATTATTACCAAGTAAAACTGATTCAAGTGTTGAAATTACTATTTTTAAATTATTTTCTTGTTGGACTAATTCTTTTTTTAATTCTTGCAGTTTCTCAGTTTGGCTATGAATCTTTTTTAAAGAATCAAGAGCAGGATCCTCCATATAAGTAAAACCTATTGAATCCACATTTAAAATGTCATCATCCATTTCTTGTAATTGTGACATTTGTTCATATTGTTCAGCCAATTGTGATTTTTGTTGAATATAACTATTAATTAATTTTAAAGAAATCTCATCCAAACTTGATTCTGAATATTTTTCTTGATAATTAGCGCTGGATCTTGACGTATTTTGAATATAAGTGTTGGTACGTAATAAAGGCTGCTTAGTTAATTCTTTACATGATTTATTAGGGCCTTTTAAAGTGGAAATTTTATTCCATAAGTTTTTATTCTCACAAGACACCATAAAAACTTGATGAAGGAGTTGCGATTTTTGCTTATTAAGCTCTGCTATCTGTTGATGCAGTTGCAATTTATCATCTTGTAATGGTATATATGGTGAATTTGTTTTTGAAATATCTAACTTTAATTTCATATTATCATTTTCCAAAGTATTTATTCTTCTTTGAAGAAGTAAACATCGATCTCTCATTGCATGTAAGGCTAATTCGTGAACACTTACATTATTATAATCACCCTTTATTATTGCCTGGTAAGTTGAATCATTGTTAAAACTCACGATTGATGAAGAATCCATTTTTTATACTTTTGGTCCTTTCAACATCTGTGAGTATTAGAAACAAAAAAGCAAGATATTCCCAGTTAATAAAACAACTTCAAGGTGCAATAAGTTCATAACACACTAAATAGTAAATATCGTCACGTCATGAATAAATAGTGACGTACTCTATCTAAAGCACTTCCTAATTTACCTTAGCGAATAATCGAAGAAGAAGAAAAGTGTGAAGCATAATATTTGTTGGTTAATGTTTAGAACAGAAAAAAATAGCCATGAAAAAGTGTGCTTATGATCTATTTGGGCTTCTCAAATATATAAAAATGTCAAGTTGCTATCTATCCTTTGCAGCAGTATCCGTTCTGTTTGACCCTTCCACTGGTCATTACTTAGCAGACTGATATTTACATTTTTTTTATTCGACGATAGATGTTCATTCTATTAATTCTCCTCAAGCCACCTGTTGTGTGTGTACTAGATAATATAAGATGTACTAAATATATTTTTTGCTATTAAGACCTGAATGTTTTGAGTTTTGTAAAATCTGATCAACAAAAAATAAAACTCGCCATGTTCCGGAAAATAGAGTTAAGTTCTTGTGCTGGCTTATGGAATTGCATCTTATTCAATTCGTTAGTTTTGTAAATTTCTTTTCAGACCAAAGTCTCATAGTTTCTCAAATACGGCTTAACCTGTATTTTATTACGCTGGATCCCGATGTGGTCCAAAATATTTTATATACGTAAAAAAATAGCGTTTTTCATAAAATTGGAAATAACATGTTTATAAGATTGTCATCTGTTTCTATACGACGTCTGCCCGTCACATATCTGCTCGTTCATGTTGTATACAATTTTTTTTAATTAAACCGATTTCAAGTATAAGGCCCGACATTAAAATATTACCCATTTAAACAAAATTATTATTGTTTTTATATAACATTCAAATTTAAAGACAATTACAAACAAATTAAAGACAATTATAAACATAAAGTTTTATTTATATTTTGTTTATCGGTGCTTCTTTTCATAGGGCGCTGAAAACCTTCTCATAATATATTAAAGTATTTCTCATTGAAAAAGTCTTGGGATTACTCTATTTTAAATAAACTCACCAATATAGTTATTAATAATTATAATACAACCAAGGGTAGGGCAATGAAGAAAGCGATTGTATATTTTTCTAGTCAGCTTTTTTTTCAGTTAGACTAACTATTTAAAAAATATTAATTGCTTTAAAGCTATTAATCCGTACATCCATAATCGCATCATTTCATACGTATGGTTTTTACTAAATTGGTTTGTTTTCACTTTACCGCTTAACCCAAAGATTTTCTAGTTTTGAAAAGAATTTGTTTCAATTACTTAGTCAGAATCGATATTATATAGTATATCGATTTTTCAGATAGTCAGAGCATTTAAAATTAAAATAAGTTGCAACACTATAAAGAAATTCTATCATTGTGTCTGTTGTCATTTGTACTTCTGTGTAAATCTTGAGTAGGGTAGAATGGTGTAGTAAAGATTACATTTCAAACGTAAATCTCTAAATTCTGTTTTACCAACTAATTTATGTTTAAATTTATTTTTTATATGTATGCAATTCATATGTGATTACTGAAAATAATATTTAAGTGCTTAAATGTTTACAAAAACTACCTAGCTACTTTGTTCTACATTTTGGTTGTTTGATTTGACTAAGTAGTAGTTAAAGAGGATATAGTGAATCACAGCATTAATAAAAGGAGTATATTAACATTTCCGGTAAGTAGCTTTATTTTTTTCATATCAGTTTATCTTAATTTCGTTTAAAGCATCGTTCTTTTAAATATGTTTCAAAAATAGTGTCAATGTCGGTCTGTACCAATTCATTCGTGTTTTTACTGTTTTTTTATCTTAATTTTTATTTAAGTTTCTAGTAATTGGTTATCGTTTATTCAAAATTTGAAGATGTCTAATTTTATTTTGACCCATATCTAATCTTATAAGAATTTTTACAATTGACAAATTATGTGGGGGGAGAAACATTCTATAGTGGAATCCAGCTGAATAAAAGTTAAAGCAAATTTTCGTGGAAAATCAATTCAAAGCATGTAACTTATTTAACACAATACTATTTTCCGCAAAATGTGTCATGATATAATCGTATTTTATAAGTTTAGTTAAATATATGCCAAACAAACAAAGAGAAAATTACGTAAAGACAAAAATCATTGTGTAGCAATCACTATTTACATAGGATTTCAGCATAACATTCTTTATTTCATTGTTGTACTTGTCTTTAATTTGGCTTTAATTGAGGCTCAATCCCTGAATTCCTGATAGTGGTAGAATCAAGCTGCAGTTTGATTAGGTTGGCCTAAATGAGCCATATGCACACAAATTACTCATATATATTTTTGTATGTAAAAGTAAATATAATTTCATTGTTTTTACACTTATATCTGTATATTTAAGTATTTTGCATTATCTTAGTAACTAGAAATGGACTGAAAGTAAAAGAAATTATAAATATGAAAAATATGGACTGCTATAATCCCTGTTAATTAGAACTTCAGGCAAAATCTCAAAGCACTCTGGGTTTGTTATGGGAACATGGGACCAGATTGTGCTTCCATCCTTCCTGGGATAATGGACAATGAGCACCCATAACCTGACCCATGATAGGTTTGGAATACCTTAGCCTTGATCTAAGCCCAGAACTACTAGGCTGGCCTAAGGTAATAAAGTTGCTTTAGTTCTTTTTTATATAACATATTAATATGGAGATCTGATTGATTAGATCAGGTTTTTGTGCAGTTGGGTTGTGTTGGACTCCAAGCTCCTTGAACTCATTGTAGTCACTATCAGCACTGGCTAGAGGTTGCTATGTAGGAATATAATCATACCCTCTCCATGACTTGGCTGGATCATATCTGACAAGTGTATAGTATTCCAAGCAATGGAATGGAATAAGAAAGTATTTGCTATTTCATTTGACTTTAGGAAATATTCATTGATTTGGAAAACAACATAATACTCACCATTTCCTTTGACTTCACTAACATAATAAAAAAAAAACAACAAATATAAGATCATTTGTTACTAAAATCAATTATCGCTTTTTGGCATTGACTACCTTGTTCTGACCTCCATATTTGCCAGACCCTGTTATAAATAAGCATTTCATAATTTGCTTATTTTGTTATATACCTTTGTATAGCCTATTGAATAGTCTCTAATGTTTTTATTTGATCTTATCAATCATGTCTCCTGAAGATCCATGAGATCCTGAAGTAAAAAGGGACTGAAACAACTTTGTTCACTTAAGGCCAACCCTGCATGTAAGGGCTTATGGAAAGGTAATCTAACATTACTATAGGTATCACCAAACTGCCAGGTGACTAAAAGGCGACTTCAGGTTGAATGGTGATTGAAGTGAGGGTGGGGGTTCTGATTATATACTTAGTTGGAGGGTTACAATTAATAGGGAGGATGACATCAGCTCCTTGTTGTTGTAGTAAAGTAAGGATGCTTTGGGGGGCATTGCTGGGATGGGCTCAGGCTTAGTGCAGAGTGGCACTAGTTAGATCCTGGAGTCTCCCCTAAATGGTTGGCCTCCAAGTTCTAGTGAGCATAAATCCTATCCCTGTCATTACCCTGTCTTTCCCCCAGGATGTAGGATATCTCATGTGGATTTCTCCTCTCAATAATTAATAAAAGACATTTAAAGTACAAAAAGCTTTGTAAAAAATGTATGGTGAGTTCTCATTTCCCTTGTGTATGAGTATATCTATATATAATATAAAGCAGTATTCTAAAAGAAAAAGTATGGCGCAAATTCAGACTGTAAAGTTCAGAATTGCGTTCCTTCTGACTTACAGTATATATAGTAAGGCAAATGTGCTCGTTACATTGTACTAAGAAGTATTATCTTATCTAATACGCTAGTCCAGCAGTTCTCAACCACCGTGTCGCGGCGCATTGGTGTGTTGCAAGCACCTGTCAAGTGTGTCGCGAGATTTACAAATACGCTATTTTTGTATAGTGACCCGGGGGATTTTTGCATGTAAGTATATAAGGTTGCCGCGAATTTGTAAAGAGTATGTTAGTGCGTCGCTGAGTAAAAAAGGTTGAGAACCGCTGCCCTAGTCACTTATTGCACTCTTAATAAAACTTAGTTACAATGATAAGTTTCTAAAGTCCGTTCCGTATTAAATCTTTACATTGATATGCTCACTATTTAGGAGTAGAATGGATTACTGCAAGGTAATGTCTATTAACTAACAGTTTTAACTAATTTATTAAAAGACTTCAATGTATTCTCTGTCTTAGCTAATGACACTATCTGAGAGTATAAATAAATAAAAAAATAATTAATTTTGGTCACGAAAAGTGGTGCAACATTATTGAACCCTGTGCAAGTAGGATGAGCTCTTACTCGCTTCAATGGCATAAACAGGCTCTTTAGAGGAATGCAAAGTTACTTCGTCCGGAATTTCAAATGCCACAATCTTTCCAAAGCAATTTTACTAAACGAGTATACAAAAAAAGAGCAAAGTACAATCGCCGAACCTTATGCAACCACTGTACGTAATTTAAGGAAGGTTATCAAAAAAGATGGCAGCTGTGGCATCGATAAAATTAATCATTCATCCTACGGGTAAGAGCTGGCCCGGTATTGATTATAAGTTTGTTACTTAAACGGAAGAAAGATTTTCATGGAAGACGATTTTCTGATAAAAGAGAGTTTGACGTGTATATTTCTATACACACGAGTGCCTCTTTATCCTTATCTATTAAATATTTTCCTCATTTTCCTATAAATATAGTGTACAAAATTTGTTTTTGATAGGGGAGTATAGCAAATTTCTTTTCCCGATTCAATAAATATTCGTAAAATACGTTGTTAAAAACGGATATTTTTGAAAGTTTTCCGACGTTTACTCCATACCGATATCAAGAATATGTTGAATGACACGTATTTTTTTGCTGGGAAAGTATGTAATAATACAAAACTTAGTTATATAACAAGTGCGGATTGATGGCGAAGTAATATTTCACTGTTCCACTCATGTTCCTTGAACATCATAAAAGGGAGTTTATGATTAAAAGGATGTGTTCTATTTTGCCATATGCTTAGTATGGTTGTTAAGTAGGTCGAGTAGATCGCACTTGCAGGCGAGCGCGACGTCTTCCTCCTCGCACAGCGGCTTAGAAGCGATTTACTCGTGTTCTAGACCGCTTCTAAATAACGACCTGTCATCCCTTTAGATAGCGATCCGAGTCTAGGTTTCGTACCTCCTTATTAGGGGCCCTCTGATCGTATTATCGCCCCCCTCTGTTGTCGTAGACGTCTTACGTCCACAGGGGCCGGAGCGCAGCGGTGGTGCAGCAGCAGTCTCAGCTTCGCAGCATCGTCGTTGCCTCCCTACTCAGCGGGCTTCAGTCTAATAAGATAAAGCTTTAAAGGTCTCTGGACCAACAGCAATACTCACACACAAAAAAAAGACCAAGTATATTACTGCCAC
Source organism: Teinopalpus imperialis (assembly GCA_029286865.1). Taxonomy (NCBI): domain Eukaryota; kingdom Metazoa; phylum Arthropoda; class Insecta; order Lepidoptera; family Papilionidae; genus Teinopalpus; species Teinopalpus imperialis. Next base: position 7,818,122 of record JAGSMU010000005.1, read on the forward strand.
ACACGATATAAAATTACGTATGAAAAGATATCTTGACCCATATGTATATAAATGAATACTTAAAACTAAAAAACGTTGTTGAACGATGTTATACTAAACGACAAAAGTTAAAGTAAAAACATTCTAGCCATTGTAATCACGAATAGCCGATTCATTGTTGCCAAAGAATATTTTTTGTCACATGTTCTTCGCTTGGTCATAACATAAATGGCTTTTGCATGTGTTAATAAACGCGGTGCGCAATTCGCGTTTTTTATATTATATGATATTATATTTGGACGATCCCTATTTTCGCTTTTCTTTCAGGTGTAGATGGTCGACGGCTATCTTAATATGACTCGTCATACATTCTATTGGTTGCTCGGTTTATATTTACGTGTAACATATAAAATCGACAGTTAGATATTGATTAAGATTACTATTTAATGATACACTCAATATTGCTTATCTTTAAAGACTATCGTGATGTAAAACTTGTACCATGTATAACAAGCTATATAATATATGAATATATATTTAATAGTTATATGTACTCAAACTGCGTTATGTTGATTTATATGTAATAAATGTAAATGAAAGCCGAAATATATATATATAAAATATATAAAACAAAAAATATTAAGTAAATAATTATATATGAGATATATTTTTTTATTATATGATTTTTTTTAAAACAATTATAAAAATCGCTTCCGCTCGTAGCTTGTGCAACCGGTCGTTTGCCCCGCTTTATTCATAATCAGAACGGTCGCAATTGTTTTAGTGTGGCACACTGGCAGTGAATTGTGTTTTGATAATATATGCACTCCTCGTGTTTCTGTCCAAAATCAAATAACAAACGGTGTTCGTATTATTCTAACAGACCATAGTAGTAATTTTAACATTTATGTAATTTGATTATCCGGGTGTACCCGACTTGAAGATTATTAGTGGTAATTAATGTTAGAGTGGTTGGTGATTGGGAGCAAATTAATTAAAAACAAATTGTAGATCTGGATAGATAGCACAACCATATAAGGTAATTTTTTGGCCAGGATTAAGTACATAAAAAACGCAGCATAATCTGTATGATCACTTTACACAAAACAACATAACATATAAGACGCTGTGACATATAGGGGCATAGTTTATCTAATGGTAATTGACACTTGCGACCTATGTCACCCCACATTCATTCTTTATAATAAATTATATGCCGATGCGTTTTTATTCCTAATGACTTGGATACGAGTAGTTTGTTTTTTTACTCGGACACCAGTGATAAACTGCAAACTTATGTTCCGTGATTGCCCGGTTGATCCGACAGATTTGTGGTATAGCTTGTTTACAGTTACATCATTGTTATACTATGTAAGTTTATAACTTTTTTAACATTCAGTATTTTACAGTATGCAGATGTACCTTTGCATATCCGCCCTTTGGAGGAAAAGGACGAGTTACGTCAGACTCATACTTATGTTCCACCTTCGCCGATAATGGCAGGTTATGAGAACGCTATCGCACACATCGTATAGTCCGGCTGTGTGTGGTTCTTAGTTTCACCGTGAGCGACGAAGGCACATCTACTATGCCTCCCCACCACGACGAGGCGCGGACCCGTTCGAGGGGTGATTCGATTACTTAAAACTGATGATTGTAAATGAGTCTAGAATTTAGGTATCCTGATCAACCAACCAAATCCACAAATCTATGTGAGTGGGCTTCGGTGTCACTGACACTACAATCACAATGTAATTGAAGCATAACGAATATCAAATTTAGTTTTAACTATTATTATTAGTATTATAAATCTTTATAGTCGCGGTAGCTCAGTGTTTGGTCGCTCGCCTTTAAATATCAAAGTACATATGAGCATCTGATTTCGATCATCGGTGAGGCATCAAAGAAATGAGAAAATGTCAGCTACAGTTACTTTACTATAAATCTTTTAAAAGTCTTCGTCTGCGTGTCTAATTCATGGACAAAAGACACTGCAGGATTTTTTAAAAATAATACGTACTTATTACAAGATCTTCGGAATAATTCTGGTTGCTGATAATTTTGTAAAGAAATTTTGCTAACGTGCCTAATCCTTATGCTCGTATTTCACTAGTACTCTGTGAGGATGTGACCCTTTTCGGATTTAGCCGACCAATTCTATCTGTAGCTTGAAACTGCAAGGTGGCTTTAACACTGATGTGTGTTTAAAATCATTAATATACCTCTGTGGGACAAAGTATTCTTACCTAGCATATGACTGTGTCATGTATTTAATAGTAAAACGTATTTATTTTATCTATCTGTGACAACTTAGGGCTCCGACAGGGGCAAAGATCAATTTTCATTATTATGCGACATAATTTCCGCGGGAACAGTTGCAAGAATTTAAGCTTCTCGTATTACGTGTTAGCAGGCATATAGTTTATTTTTAATAATACCCTATCAGATTAAATCTCACAAGAGCAAGACAACAAGACTGCATAATTACTTTGTCTATATACATACGATAACGCTGTTGAATATCTTCGACCCTTTAAACGCGGTTTTGTATGTTAAGTCCAGTTCACAGTGGTAGAGATACACTTCAGTTTGTTTCTATTATATCTGCAGAATGAATGAGTCAGATCCACCATGGTAGGACCAAGGACCACGCCCTCACGGCATACCAGCGTAAAATAGCAAATACAGAAATACATCAGCATAATGTTGTTGTATTTCGTCAGGATCCGGAGACCTTTATTACTGGTAAAAAGGAATTCCAAGGATATTTGCATTGACTTCATGCTTGTCAAGGATGAATGTAGATGTCATGGGGCGCAGGAATAACTTACCACCAGGTGAACTGTATGCTCGTTTGTTACTCACAATGTAATAAAAAATAAATTAAAATACATGTATCGTATAAATTCGTAAAAATCTGTAAATGAAGGCCAAATTTATAATTCTGTAAACCCTTATTACATTATAGTATGTATATGATCCAAAAATTTCATAGTTTTTTTACGTTCGCAATCGTATCTTTGGTGCGCAAAAGTATGTTTTAGTCTATTCTGTAGTAAACTTCTTTACATATCGTAAAATAGGTCATTCATTAAAATCGTTCTTCTGGTTGTATTATCACTTGATTAACGCATTTCGTTAAGAAATTTTAATTACAAGCAGTTACTGCTAAAAATACATTATTTACAAACTAAATATTGCATAGCTTTAATAGCTAAAACTTCTATTTAAACAAGACTAATTACTAAGTTAAAAACACGCACTTTCCAGACTTTAGATGGACATCACAGTTTAAAATACCAGCCACCTGCAGCTCTGATCAGCAAATCGAACGCACAAAGCATAAACATTATATATGTGACCAGGGATCGAATTAAAACATGTATTCTTCTAAAAAATCCCTATAGATGTAACTTTATAAAGTTAGTAAATTACGCGAAGTGGCTTCCAGACTATTCCTACAAATATATAGTCTTACATTTTTAAATCAGAGAGACGTGTATGTCATGTATTACTACATCACAATATAACACAATTTTTCTAATAGTAAATGATAAATAAGTAAAATAACATACAACTTTTTCTTCAAATGTCAACCTCAGATTACCGCGTGCATCAAACACGATAACAAAATAAAATTTACTAGGCAACTCGAGTTGCTCTGGTGACCGACTGATGGCGGGAAATCTATGTGAATATAGCGAAATCAAATCTCACTCTCACTAAAGAGCGCACTAGCGCTGAAGAACAAGCATATCACTTACAAACCCTTCCCAACGTCGTGAATATAGGCAATACTTCTATGAAGTGGTAGTTTTTGCCGGGGCTTTCTTTGAAAGTTGAAACTACTCTGGAGAAGATTTACTTATTTGAAAAAGGAGTGAAGTGATGCGCAATATAATATAAATATATCTATATATTATTGTGTACCATGATAAAACGTTTAAAATTAAAACTAAGTGGATGTAAACAAAAGAACCAACTACGGATGACGCATTTTTTCCGGTATGAGAAAACAACTTGCGACCTTCAACTCGACGAGATAACACTTTTGCGTTTTTATCACCCATACTATCGTCCGATGCTTTAACACGTTTCTTTATTTAGTAAAGTAACTGTGTAGCAATGTAGTGACATACTGCACGAGTTTCTAGCAGCAGCATGTATAACCGGGAGAGGATATCGCTCTCACAGCATTGCAACGTAAAACACTATTGAGAGGTACATAGGTCAAAGTCACCACTTACAATTGAACGATGTGCTTGCATATCACTTCCTAATATATATATATATATATGTGTATATATATAGGGCTTCACTCGGTTACTATGACGTAGGCGAGTGATCATGGACGGTAGTGAGAATCACCGTTTAATATCTTTTTTCCGCATACAGTATGATTCAAGGTGCTGTTAAGATTCCGAATTACTAGAACATCTAAGAATATTTCACAAGAACATCTAATATTTGCATTTACTAAAGATATATAAAATGATTTTCCTCAAAGTCCTCCATGCAAGTATTGTCTTCAATTGAAGACACAAGAGAGCCCATCACCACACCATCTACTTGCACGTAATATACTTCCGTCCATAGCAGATAGTTCCAGATGTGATTCAATGTCTGAGTAATACTACATAATCCACTACCATGTTTGTTTCCAACTCTGTTTATTGTGACGCAGTCCTTAACACGTAGGCTTGTGAATAGCGACTAGACCTAAGAGTTAGGTCTTTTATCTTTCTAACAATGTAATCCTTTGGATGCCCACAGAGTGGTGACATTTTTACAACGTGTTGAGCAAATCTGTGAGTTGTAACTCGATATTATCGACTTACATGTATAATTTGGTCACACGATAATTTTTTGGTATTATCAAATCAACGTCTAGATAATTTCTCGGTTTATTGCTTATAATAGACGCGTATCGAGTATAGCACGTTATATATGTATAATACGTTTTGTTACGTAAGCTGTGTAACGCTTTTATAACTTTGGGGAGATTTAGTACAGAACGAACTTCGAAGCAACATAGACGAAATGTCCTGACGTGCCTCTGTCTTCCTCATAATATTTTTAATTAGACAGTCCTGGACACAACAGATAATTTCTTCATACGCGATTGTTCGCGTAATTATAAAATTTAATTAATGTAGTGATACTTTTATAATTGGTGCATCTAGTGTTTGTTTTGACAGATTATAGACAGTTTATGTGCTGTCTATAATCTCCTGTCCTTTTTGAAATTTAATTTGGTTGTTAAATATTGGTATTTTTCTACATATTATAATATATCTTATTATATTAATTATACTTAGTAACGTCATTTTATATTACAGTTTGATCTATGCAAAAAAGGCCCAATGACTTGAGGTATTACCATAGTATGTATTGTTTGGGATTAAATGTTGAGGAAATGAAAAAGTTAAAAATAAACGCGATTAAATCTGTTAAAGTAGTTTTATTCGATGTGCAGTATTCTCTCCTACTTACGTCTAGCGAGTAATCCGACCTTATGTGATATCCCCTTTTCTCAAAAAGTGTGCAAAGTGTCTTAATGCAAGACTATGCACGTGCACATGCAGCAACTTGTTGTATGCATATCATATAATAAGTTCTGACGTCTATACCATCGTATATACATTTAAAGGATCAAAAAAAGAGAAGCCTAAGAAAAAGAAGACAGCAACTATAATAACAACTATAATAATATATAAAACGATAAGCTAGCAACACCGAAACACAACAGAGCACCAAAACTATGTTGGGAGCACATACCGCACCAAAATGTTACCCGTTTATGGTAATTTAAAGTGTTCTTATAAAGATGAGACCATTTCACTTGGCCGCATTTAAATCTAAAGAACTTAATGGATACCAAATATATACTACTATTAAAAGTCCATGATTTGTGACATGTGTTATTGGTGACTAAACAACACATAGTTGACCTTATGGTAAGTAATTATGGTCATGCCATTCATAATGAAGATAACTTGTGACCTTTGAGAAATAAGAAGATATGCTTCGTCACCGATAATAAGGTATGCAGTTTTTATTTGTTTTACTAGACTTTAGTACAGTTGTACTAAACTATCATTTTACGCTAGTATTCCGTAAAATCGGTCGATTGACCTCTGGATCCGAGTTGGCACTTACCTAACCGGACTGCCGTTTTAAAATATTAAAGACTCCAATGCAAATATCTTCTAATAATTATAACACTTAGAACAAGCTGTACCGTTCAACCGCCGATATCAAAATCGTTCCATTGGTTAATCTTTTAAAATCTCTACAGCCTTAATGTTGTCAAAATTATACATTTTTTAAGGATAACAGTGAATAATTTTAGAATATTATATTTTACAATTATATTATTTAACAATATTTAATTTTACTATAAATAAGAAGAAAAACGAATTAATCTCAAATGTATATAATATAATATAAATTATAACATAATGTCGTATGTACACGAATGATAATAAAACCGACGTCGAGTTAAAGACGACTTCTAGTAGATCATTCATGTCTATGGATGAAAGTACCGTACGGCGTGTTTATACTTTTTAATTTAAAAAAGAAGCCGAATTTTAATTTAAGAATTTTATATTAATAAGACTAAAGACAATATACTGATAAGTTTTAGTATACACCTGGATGAGTGTGCAAACTTTCGACCGTATTTTAAAAGATATTGAGATGGATTTGATTGATTAAAAAATTGGTAAAAAGGTTTTTATAAAAACTTGTTGTTTGCTGCATAATATCAAAGATAAGGACCAAAAGACGTTTATATCAACATCAACAAAGTGTTTAACGAAGAAGCCACATCAATTTTTAATTCGTATTATGTACGTGAGCAATTTAAACGTCATTTTTGTTAATAAAAATGACGTACCTTCTATATTGTATAGGTTTTTAATTTCTACCCATAATTGTTTATAAAGGTTAAATAAATGCGTTATGCTACATTTAAACCCGGTAAACTAAAATACAGCACTACTTTACGCAATGTTCTCCTACAGTGGGAAGCGGCGCGAACTCTTCAGAATTCAAAATTGCATCTTTCACCACCTCGATGGTTGGCAATCCTCCACCTTACGCTTTACGCGAAATTGTCTGCCACTCACAACTAAACTGTGGAATCAGCTGTTATCAGCGGTATTTCTGAGAGACTATTTGAAAACATATTTAAACTTTAAACATGAATTACAGCAATAAATTTACACATTTGAAAGGGGATTTTCTCCTATTATTAAATAATTATTTTATAACTTACAAACATTGTTTTTGACTAAAGCCATTATATATGCATCTACAATTTTATTTCGATATGTTTTAATAAAATAAATTTCACGTTGTTTTTCACCGCTGCAGCGGGCTGTCATATGTAACTTATGTATTTCATATACTTTATTTATACTATTGTATTTAAATAATATATTCGTGTACATAATTGTTAACGTTTTGTTTATATTTTTTTATGTATTATATTTTATTGTTTATATTTATCTTTAGTCGCAATTAGGAAAAATGGTTCTTTTTACATTCGCGTCAACGTAAAAATAACACCATAATCATGAAGTTTTAAAAATAATAAAACTCGATGCCAGTACTGTGTTGTTTGTGAAGTATATTTTTCATTGTGTAACCTACACTTCAGTCCAAATATACAATAGCTTAAGTTGTATAACAGCATAGCCGCCATCATACAAAATGTTCTTCAAACACAAATTTTTGCTCATTCTTACTAATAACATAGTAAAGGCCAGAGAAAATAATACCTTTAATAATTGACGACAAATAATCTAAGTCAAAAAAACTTTTGTTTTCTTACTCGTTAGTTCTGAATTAATGAAGCACGAAAGTCCTAATATAGACTTTTATTACACTTGAATAAGCAGCAGCCAGTCACTAAGCACAATGTCCTTAATTTAAAGCCGAAATCTCACCACTATGCTGTGGTCCTTTTTCGGTCGCGCTTATAAATGGCCATCGACTCTTCGGTAATACTATCACAATTAAGGAGCCCTCCGAAATAACCTATATGCAACCTTATGTCTTTGATATTACAGTTCGGATTTGTCTGGGCTTATTTCGATTATAAATATTGGTGATTTTTTTACTTTCGGGTATTTTTAGGAAACATGCTGCAGGTAATGCTTAGAAATGCGTTTTTAATTTACGCGCTTCTGATTTTCGGGACCGAGATTATAATGCCTTGAACTTTCATATTTTAGAAAGTAGGTCGCCATATTAAAAAAGTACCATAAACCCTACGACTTACTGAATTGTGATATATCAAATTTCATTACTGATTTCATTAAAATAAAGAAAATTGCGAATAAATTATTTGAAGTTTTTCATCGCTTTGAAAGTACCTAATTTTTTTTTGGACTAACTCTATAAAGCTTTTAAATTAAATAAGATTCATCCAAATTAATTGAAAAATTGTTGGAAATTTTGCATATACACAAAATACAGTCGAATTAGGAATCTCCTCTCTTTGTAAATAATTAAAAATATATATTTAAAGTTGAATAATATTAAATAATATATTTTTACGGGCTAACATATTATGTGAAGAGATGAGAGAGGGAGTAAAATAAAAAAAATATAAATGTTATGGGCTACATACGGGTTGGTTATTAATTTCAGAGGATACTGTAGATTTAGAAGACGATTATAAAGGATGAATAGTAAAAAATTGAACTGATAAATGAATTCTCCAATAAGAGACTGTAGAATACAAGTTGGAAAACGGGACAGTTCGCGGAACGATAACTATTTCTTGTTATTTCGTGTATATTAAAATCATCTTACCTGAAATCGTATTTAAGGACGATAATAATACGTCAAAGTATTATAATTATTATTTATAAAATATCAGTCATGTATTTTATTAATAACCGTTATAGACGATAAAAGCTTTGATTACTTTGCGTCATTTTTAAAATTTGTTTTTAATTTATTTGATAGATCGATATCGTGTACATACGAACTTGAGTGTACTCCTGTATTTTGTATTAAATTGCCTTAAACTTGCACTGTTGAATTCTGTGAAAGGGTTCAACTTTGTGGGTTACTTAAAATTATCTACGTAAATCGATATGATACTTGGTCGATATGAATTGAGAAAAGAGAATAACTTTTTAACCTAACAATCACTTCACATACATGTAATTATAACAGTTTTATAATTGTATAGAAAAAGGCTGTGTTTTTCGTCTTATTTTAGTAGCGATATGGAGCAGAGCACTTGTATATTAATAGACTTTAAACTACGCGTCGCGGTAACCTAATTGGAGTCGCGAAAACAATGTGTAGCTTGCTTAATTGCTTTGTGTGTTGAAACTCAATGGATGTTGTTGTACTTCAATGTAAAAAATTACTGAGTGTTTTCTGTTACTGTCCCCTGTCTATTCATGTACTATTCAAATATTTCAATGAAAGAATTGTTATAGATTTTTTTTCATTATTAGTTTATGGCAGTCCAACTTGTCCATCCAATCGTAGGTTAAAGCCAGCGCACCAGAAGATTTAAATAATTTGGAGTTATCATTACATTTCTGGTAAGAATAACATACGATTTCAGGTAGTGCAATTTTACAACAATATTCCAGAAGATATACTAAATAATAAAAGTATATAATATATAAGTATGTAATATTTATGAAATTACTTAAAGAACCCATAATTAATAAATATTAAGTTTAGTCGAGTGCTTGAGTATTCTATATATTTTATTTTTATATAACTCTTATATGTATTATGCATTCCTAAACATACTTATCAGATTAGTCTCAACGTAAGTGAATTGTTAATTGCTACTATATTTTTGGAGAAAATAAATATCTTTAAACCGATGTTGTATGTAGAAATGTAAAAATTAGCAAATATTTACAAATCATCAAATTAGAAAGTGTTCCGATTTACCGCTACTTAACACGGCTTGTCGGTTATTGGTCAATGGTTAGCCGGGGCCAGGGCGGGGCTTCCATTCAACTTTAAACTTTCTTCATCACGACCTCCTGTTTAAGTGTGTATTTCCATTAAATTTAATTATAATATTATAAACTTTACGCGATACTATTACAAATATTATGTATTGGTTTGGAATTTAATACATAATAGAACTAGTTATTAAACTGATTTAGTTGTGTATATTCAGACACTTTAATTTTGTGTTAAAGTGAAAAACGTTATAACACTTTAACAGTTTTTATCTGTGGGTTTGTTTATCTCGCGAAACAAGGTAATAGTCCAAGCCGAGGCTCCCTCTCGGGAGCCGTTTTGCTGGTTACCTATATATAGAGGTCTCGACTGAGTGCCATAAGTGCTCGGTCACCTCTCAACCCGGTGAAACTGTAAAAGCCCTCGGGCTAACAGCGGACTTCAGCCCGAAAAAAAAAATATCTATGGCGGTCAGCAGTAAGAAGGGTTGACTCGATCGGGGAAAAGGACCACGGCATATCAGAATACATTCAATATTTGCCATCAAATGAACTATTTACTAATTGTTATCTTACATAGTTTTGTAATGAATATTAAAAATATTTGTTAACTTTTTTAAAAAAAAAAATTCTACATGTTTCGTTTCAGTGTACCAAAATAGGTTTTATTCTATTTTATATAATGTTTGTTCGCGATTTGTCTTTGAATTGTTTCCTATATGTATATTTCAAAATTCGTTTCCTTTTTACAGGTAAACATTGGCGGAAAACCGTGCACGAAGTGTACAAATGCACATTGTGACGTAACTGTGTAATCGTGTATAAACAATAGACTTATGGGGTGTATTGTGTAATTATGTTGACGGCTGGCGACATGTGGGGGACGCTGGTGGTGTTGGCTCTGGTAGCGGCAGTAAATGCTCTACTCGACGGTCCGAATGTGTGCACGAGGCAGGAACCGTAAGTATAAAAATATCTTCACGTTTTATATATTACTAGCTGTGCCCGCCACTTCGGTCGCGTAGACTACGGGATGCTTAGTATGTCTTGTGAAAAGCAACGGTTTTTTTTTAATTTTAAGGGGAACAATTCCGTCATACATGATTTTTGCGTAACTTTAACCGTTTACGCGCACCACACGGAACTCTCAAAAGGCATAATTTTTCCCGTTTTTGCAACATTTTTCATTGATTCTCCACTCCTATTCTCGTAGCGTGATATCGATAAATGGATTATCCAACACAAAAATTGTTTTTCAATTTGAGCCAGTAGTTTCTGAGATTAGCGCGTTCAATTAACAAACTCTTGAGCTTTATAATATCAGGTACCAGCAGAATACCAGTGTTGGCCTTGGTCAACAAAATGCTGAGCTGGAACCTTATTGATCCATTCGTCTTTTTTTTTGGTATTACACGAGTATTTTATGCATCTAAAAGATGAATATTTTTTTTACACTTATTTCATTTAATTTTTGTTTTACTGAATAACCTAATCGTCTTTTAAAACTATTCCTTTTTAACAGAACCTATCAATCATCACTGCGATAGTATTGTAAATAATCTTTTTTACCAGGTTTTTAAAGTATTTAAATCTCCGGTTCCTTAGACTTTCATAAGGCATATTTGAGAGTTATAGTTAAAGGTTATAGAAAGATGGCTTGCCGTTTCGAATGCTGTTGCTTGCTGTTTCATATATTACATTTCATTATTAGAAAAAGTCCGAAAACTATGTTTCTGTCTATATGCTCCATGACAAGGACATAAGAACTTTGACGGCCGCGAGGTGTAGCGGGTGAACTTTGCTGCAGCGTTTCGATTTCCAGTGGAGGAACAATATATATGCATCATTTTCTTTTGGTTTTCTAATCTGGGTGTATTATGTATGTCCCGTTTACCTGTCACTGCATGTAGACCTTTCTCCGAACTTACTGCATATCATTTGAACATCGAAGGGCACGAGTACCATTGTGTTGCACGACTTCTAACTGCACTAATAATGTGTTCTCCTTAACTGATGTCATTTTTGTATGTAGCAATTCTATCATCAGTATAAACCGCACATAACTAAGGTCGTTGTAATTCGCTTTAGGTATGTAATTATATTTGAGAGTGTTTCTACTGGGAGAAATATTATGATGTTTTTCATAGTATCCGTTATTTGCTAAGCGTACAACTCACACGAAATATTCAATCTTCAGCGAATAATTACGAATTAACAGCCTAACTGCTAATGCGGAAGAATGTGTAAGTGAAGGAATTGTGAGTCCCAATTACGGGTGTATTTCATCTTAGCCTTTAGGAGTCTGAATGTATTGTTATATATGTATGCAATGTATTAAAACACACTTACACTGTATACGTTCTGTGTACTCTTTTGTCACCCTCATACCATATAATATTACATTTTGACGTAAATAGATTAAAAGAATACAAATATCCTTTTTGTCTATTTCGCAAGTATTACCGCCAATAAAGACATTTACTCTTCGTTTTAACGGATCGGGTGAAGGTTCGGAATAATCCATGGTTTGTCAGCAAAAAGAATTGTTACAATTTTTGACAAGGCACACTTATGTGTGTCAAAAGTCATACCATCAAATATTACACAGTTGTTGAATGAACACAAACTTTTTTGCATGTTCAAGTGACACGGGACAAAGAGCCCGTTTGTTTCATACATTTGTATGAATGAACGGCCCTTCTTATATTTAGACCTTTGTCTAGACACAATCGTTACTTAACAAAGAGTCTGTTTACTAAAATATTGTATTACGATTTGTTATGGATTCTAGGTATCTCTATCCGTAAGTTCATTGGGTTACATTCGTAATCTTGTACTTGTTAAATCGGTTGGCGTGTAAGATGATTCATAAGGTTCAATGGGTTTAGTCAGTAGCAAAGCGTGTAATATTACGATAAAAATATTTCTTCATTCATTAGTTCGATGGAAATAACAAATGACTGTCATATGTATAATTTTATTAAATGTACACGAGTATTTCATCAAGAGGTATATAGTCAATTAAAATGATTATTCCGTAATGATGTTATAGCGAACACGCGAAGGACTGCACTGTCTTTTAACGGTCGCTTGCGGTCATGTATCTTAGTGGACATGTTTAGTGGTCTGGACGCTGCGTTCGTGGACCTGGGTACAATTCCCGACCGGGGAACAATATTTGTGCATCTCAAATCGTTGGTACTAGTAAATCTGACTCCCTCCCCATGACGCGACATTAGACGTCAACTGAACGGTAAGCCTACATCTGCCATCTCATCTCTATCTTATCGATAGTTACTAAGTAAACTACCATAAAAGTGAAAAAAGTATAGTAATAATAATACCTATATATAAATTCTACTGTTGGGCACAGACCTCTCTAGGAATAGAGCTTAGTTTGGTCGCTTATCGCATACACAAGCGAGCGCGAGAATTAATTATTAATAATAATTATAAAAGGAGCATAATGCTATAGAAAATCGAATAATCTAAAATTTTCAAACGATAAAATATTTCTTCATTCATCAGTTCGATGGAAATAACAAATGACTGTCATATGTATAATTTTATTAAATGTACACGAGTATTTCATCAAGAGGTATATAGTGAATTAAAATGATTATTCCGTAATGATGTTATAGCGAACACGCGAAGGACTGCACTGTCTTTTAACGGTCGCTTGCGGTCATGTATCTTAGTGGACATGTTTAGTGGTCTGGACGCTGCGTTCGTGGACCTGGGTACAATTCCCGACCGGGGAACAATATTTGTGCATCTCAAATCGTTGGTACTAGTAAATCTGACTCCCTCCCCATGACGCGACATTAGACGTCAACTAAACGGTAAGCCTACATCTGCCATCTCATCTCTATCTTATCGATAGTTACTAAGTAAACTACCATAAAAGTGAAAAAAGTATAGTAATAATAATACCTATATATAAATTCTACTGTTGGGCACAGACCTCTCTAGGAATAGAGCTTAGTTTGGTCGCTTATCGCATACACAAGCGAGCGCGAGAATTAATTATTAATAATAATTATAAAAGGAGCATAATGCTATAGAAAATCGAATAATCTAAAATTTTCAAACGATAAAATATTTCAAATTTTTACTCAATCGCTTGCCTTACCTTCATACGATGCACCCTTAACGTGTCCGTTTTTCTCCCACTTTTTCTTGTAATTCCCGGATAGTAAAAATATCTCTTTTCGTTAATTCCATCGTACATACCATATTGTAAAACTTGTGATGGAAGAGTCTAAGCCGGTTCTGAATTAAAGGAGCAACTATAGAAAAGGTTAAGGAGATTTCTTTTTACATTTATCTATTCAATGATGATTATTTATTTATTAGATATTGTTGATGATGATTCAAATCAGTCGATGGTGCTATGCTCTCATAGAATACCTTTTTTTATTATAGCATTAAGAGTAATAAACGAGCACACAGTTCACCTGATGGTAAGCGATTCCCTGCGGCCCATGACATTCATCCTTGACAAGGAATAATAATGCAGATGCGTTGTTATCCCTGAGGACTGAAATAAAATACCTCGTCACCAGTAATAAAGGTCTCCGGATCCCTGCACTCACCAGACGAAACACAGCAGCGTTAAGCTGCCATTTTACGCTGGTATTCTGTGAGGGCGTGGTTCTACCCCGGTCGAGCTGACCCATTCATTCTGCAGCTAAAAACAAACTGCAGTGTAGCTCTACCACAGATAATACTTTACAAACAACTTTAAATTAGCTCGAATAATATCTGTTTGAAATCGAGTACAAATTTGGTACCATCAATGTGACTAGACGTGATTTTGAATGAGTTCGAAGATAGAAATTTATCTCTGAATAAGTAAAAATACAATAGACTTGGTTAGCGTACTATTAAGATTTTTTTTTAAAACAACATTTTTCTTTTCCGTTTCATTTGAACAATGACGTAGATTCATTATTAACTATTTATACAACAACGACTAACTAACAATTATCGAAGAAGGTTTTATCGATCAATGAAGGTGTCTAACCTTACAATAACTATTGAAATATTCATTTGTATGGCTTGATGCGAGCCCTTCGCGTGTTCTGTTGAACGTTTGACGTAAGAAAAATACTGAAGAGTGGGTGGCAAAAAGACATGTGAGACCTGTGATTATATTAGTTAGCTATTTTATATTTTGTTTTTTTAGCATTTTTAGATAATTTCCGGTTCATTTGTACTACTGAGTTTTTCATTAGTGTAAATGTTTTTTTTAATGAATGTACACACACACATATATGTATATAAGTATTATGTATGCGCAGCGACATGTGAGTGAGTGAGTGACAGCGAATAAAGATGTTTTCTTTACTTCTTTCTCCAGCTTCTTTTATAATAGTTATCAGGTAACTAGTGGGATAAGTTGTTTACAATAAAACTGATTCTCCATAGGACTTTTTTTATCATAATACATATAAAAAAATATTATGATACATATATTCTATTATTTGTATATGATGGGTTTTTGGGAACAATATATTATATGTAAAACATTTAATATTTAACAAGAACTGTTAGAATGTAATTTCAATAATTATGTAAGTTCAGAGCTTTGTCCAATTTAGTTTCCATTGTTATTGGTTAGTACAGTACACATAAGATACAGTACAATGCTAAAATAATTTGAAGTGTGTCATAATCCAATTCTGTTGCTGCTTGATTTAATTGTAACCTTTTATCGCGTAATGTATTGAATATATTGCAAATAGGCTTATAATGGATAAGCCTATTTGGTCGCGTTAGAAGTCTGGTCTGGCATCATGGTTGATGAATGTTATATTAGCTTAATACTGAGATATCTTTGTGGTATTTTATATCTATGACATTAATAGGTAACTTAATTTTAGTTTGGCTTGTCGTGTCTTTAATTTTGTTTTCTACAACTTTAAGGGCAGTTCTAACGGTTTTGATATTACTTCCGTTCTGTAGATATTTTTTTTTATTACTTTGAGAGTAACAAATGAGCGCATAATTCACCTGATGGTAAGTGATTCTTGCGGCCCAAAACATCCACATTCAGCCTTGACAAAGAATCATAATGCCTTGTCATTGACTGAGAGGTGAAATGCCTCGTTACCAGTTAATAAAGGTCTCCGGACACCTTCACTCATCAGATGCTACTATATTACGCTGGTATTCTGTGAGAGCGTGGTCCTACCCCAGTCGAGCAGACCTATTCATTACGCAGCCAAAAACGAACTGCGTAGTTTTAACACCTGCAGCAGAGAAAATTCTAAATAACGGTGGACCGTCTTAGGGGTCACAATAAAGTCGTTTTTATGATATTAGGTGTGACAAACGAACCCACAGTTCACCTGATATAGATGGTAAATGATGTCTGCGATCCGTAACAGCTACATCCATCCTCAAGGAAGATTCAAGATGCACCAGCTTTTTTACCATTGAGGATTGAGATGGAATACCTCGCTTTCTGTGATAGGATCTTAATAAAATAAATAATCACTAACACAACTTTTTTCACTAAAACTTACATTATATGCCATTTTCATTTCTGTTCTTTTTTCAGTATTCATTATTTTATACCTAGGTTACACTCCTTTCTTTAGAAAATAAAAATGGCTCAATGTAGAAAGTTGCCAGTTGATACTTTTATTGTTTTTCGAAGTAGTCTCCGTTCCCCTCTAAACATTTTCGTGTTGGATGGAACCACTGAGAAAAGCAGTGCAAAGTTAGGGGTCTTTTCTATGGAATTTTCGAACGCACTCACCGCATCTTCAGGGCTCGTAAAAGGAATAATTCGAAGGTTCTTGGGAATAAATGCCAGTCGCAGGCCGCCAGGTCAGGACTATATGGTCTATGACTCATTATCTCGACACCTGTCATAGTTAAATATTCAACTGTTCGTTATGCGGAGTGCGCTGAAGCGTTCTCTTGGTGAAGGAACATTTTCCAAGACAACATGCAAATAACAATTAAGATAACAGTCTGCAGTAACTGTTTATCCATCTTCCAGCACAACTGTCGCGAAATGATATTTCCGACCAAAGAACGAGGCAATCATCTATTTTCCATGAATTCTTCTTGATGTTATATTGAGATTCTCACACTACTGATGTTATATTCAGATGTCGTTGTTGAAGAACGCACGCAGATCATCACTGAGAATGTTACGCCCACGCTTAAACTCATTAACCAATAAATGTAAACAGAGGTGCGAAATGGGCGTCACAATTAAATGCCATTCGAAGTCTATCATAGCTTTGTTGTTGATTAAGATTACAACGAAAGTCGTAATAAATCATGTACCGACAACTTTCTCGCGTTAAATTCATTTTGAGGTGTAACTAGACTTTTGGACAAATGAATACATTAGGTAACTAAAGAGTGCTATAATCGAAATTTAAAAGAAGTTTTCATTGCCAATATTTCTAACTGGCTGTTTCAAAATCTGTCAGTGCCACCCACATACAAATCGTTCAAACAATTTTAAATAACGTTTATTATTAAATATATTTTCAAACTATGAAATGATGTTCGTACACACATTACAATCAACACTTAGGCACTATAAAAGTGAAATCAATCAAATAGAAAAAGACAGCCATGTAAACAATCGCAACTTTTGACGACAAGTTAGTATTGTTCTAAAGTATCACACCCCGACGCGGTGTCGTGAAAATCATCAAAGATTTGCTCTCAGTACTTTGCTGACAAAGAGTCTTTCTCGGCCTATTGTGTAGTGGAATGGCTCTTATTTTATCACCCTTCATTTAAGTCTAAGAAAAGATTACATTTATCTTATTTATCATAACATCAAGTATATCTTATTGTTTATCATACAACAATAATTATAGTTGTTGACTGACACGAGATTACAAATGAAAGGAAATCCATTAATTCATCTTTTTTGATTTTATGTCATTTCTGAAAAAGTTAGTTATGTGTGTAGTTTTATCGGATCGAAAATTCTTTGGATAATTTCAAGAAATGTGTTAAATTATTTTTTACTACTAAATAATTTTTACATTAATGTTTCTATGTCCGGTTAAGAAATGATGCTTTGGTTAAATTAAATCGTTCAATGAAAAATAATACCCGTGATTTAAAGTCAAAATCACTCACGTATACTCAATCTCGCATATGCTAAATGCGTCATTTAGGGCAATTCGTTGGTTACCGGTATAAACCGGTCGTCAATTACATGAATAATACAAAAACACATAAACAAAAACATAATAATGATGGTCAGCATCGTTTCAGCCTATAAATAGTCCATCGTACTTAGAGATTGCCAATGTGTTTTAAAGAAAAGCTGATGTATACGCCATCAACACAAGAAACAAAAACATACTTGAGACACCTATTTTTCTTTTAAAGCTACAAAATTTTAAAAAAAGGTACAGAAATCGTTCTTGGGCATTAGCATACGCATATTTAATAAAATTCTGCAAATAATAATCGATTTGCGATTAAACAGATTTAAAATTATGTGTAAAAACTAATTAATCAATAAATCTTACTACTCTTTTCAAAATATTTGTCTGACAAATATGCTTGAATTTTAGTTTTGTGCTGTGTTGAATATTGGACAACTTTTCGACATACTAGCCTATTTTCTTGCCGTTTCCTCTAGCTAGCAGCTGTCTTCCACACCGGTGGTCCTATTAGCAATCTTGACTATTTAAAAAGTTTTGTATAAATCTATTTTAATGAAGCTTCTTTTGATTTGATATGATTATTTATAATGCACTCTGATTAGTAGTAATCCATTCGCCGACGGCTGCATGAATAGTTGCTTCACCTGCATAAACCAGTATACGTATTCCTCCCACACGCAGCACTAAATATCTCACGAGATAACGAATTCCAGTTAGGCTCAAGTGTAAATATGTAGAAACAGCATTATCATTCGTTTCTAAGAATATATGCTAAGTCCCGTTCTAGGTATAACAAACATCTTCCCTAATGTATGTGCTTACCACTAATGGGCTCAGGGACTTTCATGTGCGATCTAGTCTTGTACCACTATGTTACGTGTCACCATTAAGTCTTTGAAATTTATTGATAATTAAAAAATTACGCATTCAATAATTAATAATCATGCAATAATATCGCTACTCAAATAAAAAACTCATTAAATCCATAAAATATAAAACATATCTTACTTTTAATTACAAAATGAGTCTTACACTTGTAGGAGTTTATTTTCTGTTACTGGCCGCTTGGACGCCTAATAAGAAACATTTTAAAAAAGCATCCATAGCTCGTTCTTTTTTTTAAATTGGGGAATAACATTTCTTTCTAAGCTTTTTCTATTATTTTGGCGGCAATTCAAAATTTAATCTGAATTTTGTTTTGTTCAAAATGAGCAAAAATAAAAGTTGTGACGCGTCAACTAGGCAAATAATTGTTAATTTACATATAAATCATAAGTGGACGTACAAAAGAATAGCTGAACATTTAAATTGTTCTGTTTGTTGTTCTGAAAGTTTTTAATGCATTTGATCATTATAAAACACATGGAACGATACACGAACATAAGACGTCCTGTAAACAATGCTTATAATTATAAATACACAAGGTGTATAGTCAAGCACGGTGGCGGTAACATTAAAGTTTGGGGGTGTTTTTCCGGATATGGAGTTGGACCCGTTCGGAAGATTGAAGGTACAATGGATCAATGGCAATACAAAAATATCTTAGAGCACACAATGATTCCCTACTCGGACGATCATTTGCCTGTAACCTGGATCTTTCAGCATGACAATGACCCTAAACACACGGCCAATAGCGTTAAATGTTTCCTTAGCAAACAGCGTATATCCTTTTTAGACTGGCCAGCAAATAGTAGTAGTAGTAGTAATATGTAATATAGAAAATTTCTGGTATATTGTTAAAAAGAAAGTCTCAAATACGTAACACCAGTCAAACTAACTATATGAAGCATTTGTTGAAGCATGTTATTCAATCCCCCTAGAAAAATGTATGAAATTGATTGAATCAATGCCACGTCATTGCAGTGCTGTTATTGAAAATAAGGGATACGTCACTAAATATTAATTGTAACTATTGGTAGGCTGTGGACAGTATAGCTACTTTCGTTAATACTAATTGAAAAATGTTGTTTATTATAGTTTTTGTTGTTGTTTCTAATTAGTTTACCATTATTGTTCATACCTTAAAACTGCTAGCTGCTAGCTAGGACGCCTTTGATTCCGTACTAAGGCTCCATGACGGTGAATTTGTACAAAACGGCCATTATAGACGGAACTGTCAGATCCATAAGAACAAATTACGGACACCTATTCCTGTTTGTGTGACAATGCACCTGCACATAAAGGTGAAAAAGTGAATACCGCTCTCTGAGAGCGCAACAAGTTTTCCAAGTGAACTCAAACTTTTTTTTGATGTGTGTAGGTTTTATGTTAATATTTTGTTTATATAGAAATAGTTAACCTCTAGCCTATTTGTAAGCGAATAAATAAATTAAAAAATGTGATTAGTCAGGCACCTAAATTTCAATATTCCATTAAAATAAATACAAATTTATGAAAAATTATTAACCTACTTTCAGTTAAATCTTTTTATAACACAGGAAGCACAGTTCATTCGACAAATGTTTCCCACTATACGAAAATATTTAATACCCCGCAAAGTTGTGATGGTGTGCACATGTGAGATTGGTGCAAAAAATGGTTACTCGTTTATATTTCTCCGAAAAACTGAGCGTAGCAGATAATTTTTAACCTTTTCGGTAGATATGACAAAATTAATAGAATATACAGGAATGTACAATATCTATTTAGCTTTTTTCATAAACCGGAATGTAAAAAAGGTTATAATTGACATACAAGGTTATCGTAAACGTATGCAATTTTACAATAATAGTCATATATTACTAGTTATATATATTAGTAGTTTAAATATTAGTAGGAGTAGAATATTATTAACTAATCAAAACATTTCGGTACGTCGACAATATATTTGTTAGGTCTACTAGGATTACTAATTTGAAGCAATTGGGCCCCAATCCATTATATGTTTTTAAATTTTTATTATTATTTATTACATAGATTTTCCTTTAAGGGTTTCGATAATTAGTATCATGTTCAAATTTGAGATGTTACATGAATTTTCGTGTTACTTATTTGATATATGAAACGTATACGTTGTATTATGTAGATCAGTAAAATATGGTATATTACAATTACTATGTAATTTGTTTGATACAAAATTCCACAATGACCTAATGTACAAGTGTGTTAATACACACAATGCGTTGCAACAATCATCACCTATATAAATGTACTATAAAATTTCCATAATAAGTACTTTTCCTATTTGACTATCTACAAAAATTAACAATAATTAATAATATGTAGAATAAATTATTCTTTACAATTACAACAGGTGGGTTTGCAAATTGTGCACGTATGCCGGATACAGCGCTGATTCTCCTTGCCTTCTATGTACTAGACACGGGTTGGTCGATTTCATTGACCCCCTTATAAGTTTGCAAGGTGTAAGGTATTGCTAATGAAATTTGAACGTTTACTCATTAGGCATCTTGATGTATTTTATTTTCGCCAGCCAGAAGCGGAAATATTAAAAAATTATATTATGCACAATCTTAACATAACTGTTGCCTATTCCAAATGCGAATCTCCATAGATATATGTTCGTCGGTTACGGGTATATTAAACTTGGTCTTTCTTGGCGTACGCTATTATTTTAGTTGATTTACCCTAGTCTTGTACGTCGTTTATCTATTTCATCATTCCAATTCGCATAATACATTTTTTTTATGAAACTAAAAAGGTCGAATGAGTTCACACTACTAACGGTTATTGATGGCTGTACCTGAATTTTATACTGAGCAAAGATTCAATGTGCAACTTGCGTTGCCACTCCTATGTACTGAGATGGAATACCACCTTACCAGTAACATTATAGATGCCAAACCAGAAGGGGTATCTCATGTAAAGTACTAGAGTGCTATCCGCTACAGAACTTTCTGTTGTACAACTAACCAATGAGAATATCAGTAACTAGGACCACCCGCTTCAAATATAATACTTAACTTTTGCTCTACGACAGTAGCGTTAAGCTGGTAAAATACTAGTATTCTGTGAAAGCATGTTGCTTTCTTTGTCGAGTCAACTCACATATGCTCCGGCCGGAAGTTATTGCGTAGGTCTAACACGTAAAAATGGTGACATTATTAAAATAAATGAGAATCTGTTCTAACTTAAAGTTTTGTCTGACATGTGATAATTCGTTTGTGTAAATGCTTAGATATTTCAACTTCAATTTTTTTTTCATTTCCAGATACACAACAACGATACGAGTATCCGAACAGCAGCCGTATCAAGTGAAAGAGTACGCTTGGTGTTTCAGCGTGCCACCGCGTTGTTCGAAATACAAGATAAGGTTTCGTCAGGTGTTTAAAACGCAAACGCTGGTCAAGCACCGGCCCGTAGAGGAATGCTGCGCGGGATATGCGCCGGACGCTGAGGGGAAGCAGTGTGTTCCCGTGTGTGTGGATGCGTGCGTACGCGGCAAATGTGTCGCGCCGAACACGTGTGCGTGCGACCACGGATATGGGGGCCCCGCCTGTGACATATGTAAGTTGAGTGCAACTCCGCCCTTGGGGTCAATTCACACTGCAACGAAAAGCTAGGTAACAATGAAATGTACAAATTATACATTAGCCATAAAATAGGCATCCGCGAATCCGAATCGAGTATTTTAGCAGTGTCCGCGTCTACCATCTGGATGTATTCGTTCTATAATGGAGATATGATTCGATATACTATGTATAGTTTTGCTCAAAAAGCAACGCTTCCATTTCCTTCTCTTCTGCGTCTGTGTGAGTTGACCCTTACACTTTTGTAATGCAATTGATGCCAATTTCGCAATTGCCTGTATCGTAATTGTATTTAACGAACAATTGTAATTTAAGCTGTCTGAAGCAGTTCGTTGGTTGTTATGATCCTTTTTTTTTAGATACGTTTTCGAACGTAATTTGTTTTCTCTTTGGTATGTTTGCACTGTTGTATGATTGATAGAAACGAATTTTATTATTTATACTGCTATATGATTGTATTTTATTTGGCTTCATGCTAAGGTTTTGCTTCTGACGATAATATTGCATTACATCGGTCTTGGGGATGTAAAGACGATTAAGTATTATTCATTCTATTTGTTTGCGCGGCACAATTACATCAACAACGCAAGATATTATATATGATTATAACCTGCAATGTTGATGTACCATATACGTTAAAAGATATCTAAGTATTCGATATTTGAAATTTAATAAAATAATTTAGCATTGGTTTAATTGGTTTAAGAATATGCCTGAATAAATAAGTTGTTTACAGATATATATTATATGTATATCTTATACTTAGCGAGGTGATTTCAGAAAACTATCTTATTAGGTTGCAAACAGGTGAAATAAAATTTTATTAATTTAAGCTTTAAAGCATTTATTATTTTGCTAAAGTATATGATTACATTTATAAGTTTGGACTATCATTATCAATAAACTTACCAGGTTCATTATCAATAAACTTACCAGGCTACCACTATTCTCATATCAGTTTGCACACAATCCAATCAATCTATTTCTTGATATTCCTCTCGTAAATATCACTTCGACTGGTAAATATCAATGGGGGGATGTACCCCCTGTTGATGTTTACCAGTCGCCTAATAATATGGCTTTCATCCATCCCTCATTCCCACATCTATCCACAGGTGCAACTATAAATCTTCATTATGTCCATCTAAGGTATTACGCCTTTATTTTATAATTCTTAAGTTCATGTTTCTTACAACTTAAATATAAGTCATAAAATCGTGGATATTCGTTTTGGTTACAAGCTATTCCAACGATATTCAAATAATATTTATTGTTAGGAGTTTAAAATAAAAGCGAAAGACGAAATTGATTAGCGCTGTTTACGTAAATTTACGAGATTAAAGTTTGCAGTACCAATGCCTGGTATATATTACATTTAGCTGTAATAAGCGTATGATGTATTCTATTCATATATTTCTCATATCAAATCGTCATTAGATAAAAAAAAACCCCTATAATATTCATTGAAGCATAAAATTAACTGTATTTATCGACTTTCCACCACGGCGTATGAACTACAATACCCGAGAGCAATGAAACCAATCGAACCCTGCCTGGGTTTGATTGCGTTTTTCAGTGATTCAATTATTTTATACTCAACATAACTGTAATGCCAAATTTTGGGCGTTATTGAAGTATGCAATATACAAAAAAGCCTATTTGTATACAGCAATACAATAAAAATGAGTACGGGTAAATGTCTCTATTTTTTTCTGATATCTGTTAATAATTATAAGATATCGCTTTGGTCGAATTCGACCAGGAGGGAAAATTATTATCAAAACTGAAGCATTATTCAATTTTTTAGAGTAATCTAAACTTTGCGACATTAAAAACGAAAATGTTATTGACGTTTTAAAATTAGGTGTCTTTTCACGTTATGGTTTTCAGCCAGTATGCCAGTTCCATAAATATAATATATATTTTATGTATGGAACTTTATTTATATAACTGATTAATCAATTATGCCACCAGCATGTCCTGTTGGCAAATGGGGTCGCAATTGCCAGCACGAATGCCACTGTCTCAATGGCGGTACCTGCGAGCCACTAACAGGCGAGTGTGCGTGCGCACCGGGCTGGCGCGGGGACGCTTGTGAACGGCCTTGTCCATTAGACAGCTTCGGTGATAACTGCCAACAGAAGTGCCAGTGCCAGAACGGAGCCAGTTGCGATCCAGCTAGCGGAGCTTGTGACTGCGAACCGGGGTTCACTGGTCCCTTGTGAGTATTATTATTAACTTAGAGATTTTTTTTGTGTTTGTGTTATGCTGTTGGTCTTATGACCTCTACAGCTTTATCGAATAGACTCGCGAGCAGGGCCCGCCGAGTAAGGGAGACAACGACGATGCTACAATGCTGGCACGAAGACTGCTGCTGCACCATCGCTGCGCTCCGACCCCTGTGGACGAAGAACGTCACCGACAACAGAAGGGGGCGATATGCGATCCGAGGGTCCCGCAGAAAGATGTTCGAACCTCGGCTCGGATCGCAATCGGAAAGGGAGTTTATTCAACTTTACATATTTAGTAAAGTGACTGTTGAAGGCCGCATGCCGTAATGGTCAGGGGATTTTGAGTCCCGCGTCTTGGATTCGATTACCGGCCGAAGAACTATATAAGCGAAATATAAATTTTTGGGTCCGTGTATGGTTTACATTTGATTCATTGTAATAGTAGTAGAGCCACACCACATATGTTTTTTTATTTACGACATGAATGATTCGACCGGAGATGGATCACACCCTTAATACATCAAAGATAATAACGTGTATCGATACGAAATGCTTAAAAAAGTAAGCGCTATGACCTAAACAATAAGGCGACTATAAGGTTTTGCCTGAGCGTATGTATTCATGAATTTTCTGTGGCGGTGTTTTTCATGTTTTATGAATCTGTCTTAAATACATACTACAATTGGTATTATTTTACGAAATACGTTTTTATGTCACACATCTTAGTAATCAGGATCAGAAATAAAACTCCAATACTAAGGTAAAACGATATGTAAAATAATATTTTACATAATAATATATAAAATAAGAGAAAAAATTAATTTAATATTATATCTTGTTTCTGTTTTAGATGCGAAGAACAGTGTCCGGATGGGAAGCCTTGCAAGCAGACGTGCAGATGTCAAAATAACGGAAAATGTAACTTCCTCACTGAAGAGTGCCAATGCTCTGCTGGCTGGACTGGTGAAGTCTGTGCCAATAAGTAAGGAAAAAATATTTTGTCAAATTAGTGGCCTCAATCAGTTATAGACTTACTGTAGCACCAGTACATCCTTTCGACATAAGAAGTGCCACGTTACGACATATTATCAGTGTCAAATAGTACTTGATCGCTGCTGGGTGCCGTCGGTTAAGTGAAAGGAATCGAAAATCTTATAACTGGTGATAGCGGAGGTGATAAAGGAATCTGCCTCCGATATGCTTCCTTGTCAAGGTAAATATATATAGGTGATATGATTCTACAGCAGCACTCACAATCAGGTGAACTGTGTGCTCGATTGCTCACCTTTAAAGTTACATAGTACCGATTGTGTGATGAATGACCGCCATGACACAGGCTAGACAATAATGAAACGTCGCTGGAGTTTCTAGCGCCCCCGCATTCCGTGATAGTGGTACAAATAGCTAATAATAATAACCATAATAATTGAGATAGATAATCCTTAGTCAGACGCAACTGACCGAGCCGGGGTTCGGCCTTCTCTGGCACCCTCGAGTCAGATGCTCTCGCGAAACGGGTAAGCGCCATAAGCTCTCGGTCATCTCTCAACCCGGTGAAACTGAACTGAACTGAAAAGCCCTTGGACTGACAGCAGTTATCCGCCCAAAAAAAAACCTTACCTTGTGATTATGGACTATTTATTACTTACCGCGAACACTAGAGATTTACGACCAAACAGTGTCATGTAACTTAGCTTATTTGTTTTCTTTAAATGTTTTATTTTAATTTTAGGCGAAAATATAAACGACTTAATTATTGTTATTTGTTATCTGTATTTATAATAGAAATCAAAAACGAGATGTCAATGATATAGATTGGTTCTTTCACTCATCATATGAAACATTTTTCAGGTGAAGAAATGTGTACTAAGACGTGTGAAATATTTATCATTTTATTTCTAATAGAAAATTCATATTGCATTGGATTTGGTATAAAACGGATTGTGTTATGAATATGCTTGTTTTAATTTAAATAAAAAAAAACAACATTTGATTCAACATTAAAGTAATAAATATGGAGCTGTAGTGGTAAGAGTATTGATTAGATTATGAGATTCGATACCTGCCAATATTACAGCATCACAAATTATTTGTTTTCCGGTCTGTTTGTGTGTCCCTTGTCCCTGACATTGCGTCTAAGCCTACCTCCCATCTTATTGCACATATATTATATAAATAATATATGTGCATTAAGAATAGGGAAAGGGACGACGAATGTCTCTGTGTTTGCGTAAATATGTACTTAAGGCATTATAAAAATATGCTGCGCAGTTGATGTCATATGGCAATAATCGAAAGGTATCGCCGTGGTTGAAATCGACATGTTTATCAAACATTTAATTTCAGATGTCCCGCTGGTCGTTGGGGTGACGAATGTCAGAGGACCTGCGAATGTGCCAACGGAGCTGGTTGTCATCACGTCACCGGGCACTGTCAGTGTGAGGCTGGTTACACCGGAGAGAAGGTACCGTGTCATTTTAGTTTAATTATAACATTCATGTGATAAATAAAATAAAGAATTTAGTCGCAAATATTTCCGTATAGCTTAGTTACTATATCACTAAGATTGCTGTTAATCAATCCAATTAAGCGGTTGACCGGTGTGTTAAGAGATGACTCGTAATCGAATTCGAATCGGAGCGGGTTCTAAACTATGAACCTTCGCAGGATATACCCGCATACTCATATTGCAGTTCAGCGTACACGAGCATATTACTGCTATAACCCTCATGGTTGATTAACCCCTCCATAACACAATTATTGAGAAAAGAGCAAGGCAAATTACTACAGTGCCACGCTGCGGGGAGTTAGTTTTAATATGCATGGGTCGGATAGGCCGGAGAAGGACCACGCCTTGGCAATATCAGCGTAAAATAGCAGCAAAACCTCATCAGATCGCTACTCGTCCCCCTCCCCCCCACATCCCATCCATCGTCGTTATCGCTGTTCTACGTCCACGGATTAGGAGTGCAGTAGAGTTGCAGCGGTCGTTGGGGCAGCATCGTCGTTGTGATCTCGTATTTTATATAATTATAATAATAAATTAATATTCTTTACAGTGCGTAGATCCATGTCCATTGGGGACGTACGGGGTGGAGTGTCAGGGGTCGTGCGCGTGTGAGCACGGTGGTGAATGCTCGCCACGTAACGGATCTTGTACTTGCAAGCCGGGCTGGCGCGGCGAGAATTGCTCGCTGCGCGCATGCGCCGACGGCAAGTGGGGCCCGCGCTGCGACTACGAATGCGAGTGCAACCCCACCACCACCGACATGTAAGTGACGTCATCGGCGTGCTCTACACACGAGTATCCACTCTTCCAGTCCATCCACTCTTATCCGTTTTGAGGACTGAAGAATTATTTATAGTATTTGATACTCCAGCTTCCAATAATAGGGGACGAATGTCAGAGCGTATACCTGACGGCAAATAGATATCACCATCTATTCTCCACTTTGGAGAATTCTCAGATAATTAGATGTTCGGTGGCAAAGACCGATGCGTAGACAGAAATCGCTCGGAGAGCGAGCACTTCGTGGGGAGCAAGCAAATATACTAGCCCAGAATACGATGAAGTTGTAAGAGGCGTATAAGCTAACAGCGTCAACTTTTACAGAATTACTTTTAAAGAACGTATTTGATTATATCAATTAAGTAAAATGGCAAATCCTTTCAAATCGCCGGTAATTTAATTTTTTTTAAGTTTTCCTTTTTAAAGTTATACATCGTTTATTAATGCATTTTATAAATATGCGAAATACCTACAGCCATATATAAAAAAAAAATGCAAATTCTGCCATCTCTCTCTCTGATGACTAAAATGGAATGCCAAATTTCCCGTAATTATCACGAACAAAAACAGGAAACCATATTTTTTTGGTGGACTTGAACCCAGTGTATAATCGGGGTAAAAAAAGTTTCGTCCACCTTAAAGTCAATATTTGCTTGCACTAGGGCATGGTCATGCCAAAATTTCATTTCAAACGAAACACGAAGCAATTAAAAAGGTTTGATGTTGATGTGAAACTAGATTATAGATCTAATGTGTATACTATATTGACCCTAGTTATCTTACCAAGTAAGTATAATTTTATATGTAGGTGACTGCCTAGTGCTTTAGTTTCAATAGGTACTAAGAGTCTATGACTTAATGAAGGTATGAATTTGAAAACTGTTAATGGATTTCGTACCCGACTGTACTATGAATTAAACTGTATTTGAATATTATTATAAATGTTAAATATTTTCAGGTGCGACCCCTGGACGGGGGCTTGCGAATGCTCGGCAGGATGGGGTGGCGAGATTTGTTCGCGGCAATGTCCTTTACTTACGTACGGCAAGGGATGCCGTTCCACATGCCGTTGCGAGAATAGCGGTCACTGTTCGCCCATCAACGGTGCGTCCACACTATTTATGGTCAAAAGTCCATACATGGATAGGAAAAACCGCTTGCACATAATTCACTAGCATACTCATGTATACCCATATCTATAAATAATAATATAAACCTTAACACAAAAGCTTTAGGTTCAAAATGCTTTGGAATGAAAGTACGTTAATTCGAATTACCTTGATTTGAATCTGAAATAATCAAGGAGTTTACTTTCGTTATTTTTCTGTATGGAGCAACTAATGCTGTCGTATGTCATTGCTTTGTTTATAACATATGGACTTTTGCAAAATATAGTTTAAAGTTAGTCTCTTAGCAAGTGATCGACTAAGTAAAAACATTTAGATCTTTATTACTAGTCATTATTAATAATACGTGTCTAAATCCATCTTAGTTCTTAAAGGTATGGGTATGTAGGAATCAGGAAGTTGATTTCTTATCGAGAATAAATCTGTCATGACCTACGAAATCGTTTACCAGCATTCTTGTACCCAAAAGAAAAGACCATAGGCCATAAAAAAAAGCACCAATGAAATTGTAGCATTGACAACAACATGATTCAGGTTCATGTCTATGCGCGCCGGGGTACCGCGGTCTGCGTTGCGAGGAGCCGTGCCCGTTCCCGCAGTACGGCGACAATTGTGCGGACACCTGCCACTGCTTTAACAACGCCACGTGCTCCCACGAGACAGGACAGTGCGACTGCCCACCGGGGTAAGTTAACATACGTTATTGAAGTAATACTACTTTTGGTTGCACCCTCATACCGTCTCCGTCGACGGCGAGAGCGTCGCAAACAAGGTTATTCGCGATACCGCCATGTCATAGGCCGATTCTCTCCAGTCAATACAGATAGAAGCGTCGCTGGAGTTTCTTACGCCACTTCTTCACCAGCGCCCACACATTCCGAAGTGGTGGTACAGATAGCTAATAATAATAGCTATATTAATTTAGATACTCGTTTGTCAGAAGCAACTGCCCGAGCCGAGGTTCGGCCCTCTCGGGCACCCTCGACTCAGATGCTCTCGCGAAACAGGGCAGCGGTTCAAGCCGAGGCTCTTGGGAGCCCTTGTGCTGGTTACCCACTAATAGATATATCGACTGAGCGCCATAAGCGCTCGGTCACCTCTCGACCCGGTGAAACTGTAAAAGCTCTCGGGATAACTACGGCCATCAGCCCGAAAAAGAAAAAAACTACTTTAGGCACGTGTCGTAAAAATTATGAGAGTGCATGTTAACGCTGCGCGCGCATACCTACACCTAAAAGCGATACTATGAAGTTGGTTGGTAATTGTCTCTCAAGTTTTCATGAGAACTGATAACTATATTCAAAGTAGTTATTCAAATATGTCATATATTTTTATATTATATACATATATCTTACCATAGATTCATAAACATATATAATATATATGTATATGAATCTACAACACGTGTATTATATCAGTGGAGATAAAAAATATATTCATACATAAATATACATGTGTATTTGAGTGTGATTTTAAATTATATATGATAATTTATTGTGAATATTCGTGATGAAAGTGGTTTTTTATATTATAAACTTTTTTATGTGGGTTTATGATTCTTTTTATTTGTTCACATTATAGCTATTATTTTTTATAACTTATTCCATTATAGAACTAGTCTTTTCGAAATTACTTTGTCTTCCTTTCTCTCCGTCTTGTTTGTTTGTTAGCTTATAACTTATTCCATTATAGAACTAGTCTTTTCGAAATTACTTTGTCTCCCTTTCTCTCCGTCTTGTTTGTTTGTTAGCTTATAACTTATTCCATTATAGAACTAGTCTTTTCGAAATTACTTTATCTCCCTTTCTCTCCGTCTTGTTTGTTTGTTAGCTTATAACTTATTCCATTATAGAACTAGTCTTTTCGAAATTACTTTGTCTCCCTTTCTCTCCGTCTTCTTTGTTTGTTAGCTTATAACTTATTCCATTATGGAACTAGTCTTTTCTGAAATTACTTTGTCTCCCTTTCTCTCTCCGTCTTGTTTGTTTGTTAGCTTATAACTTATTCCATTATAGAACTAGTCTTTTCTGAAATTACTTTGTCTTCCTTTCTCTCCGTCTTGTTTGTTTGTTAGCTTATAACTTATTCCATTATAGAACTAGTCTTTTCGAAATTACTTTGTCTCCCTTTCTCTCTCCGTCTTGTTTGTTTGTTAGCTTATAACTTATTCCATTATAGAACTAGTCTTTTCGAAATTACTTTGTCTCCTTTCTCCGTCTTGTTTGTTTGTTAGCTTATAACTTATTCCATTATAGAACTAGTCTTTTCGGAAATTACTTTGTCTCCCTTTCTCCGTCTTGTTTGTTTGTTGGCTTATAACTTATTCCATTATAGAACTAGTCTTTTCGAAATTACTTTGTCTCCCTTTCTCTCTCCGTCTTGTTTGTTTGTTAGCTTATAACTTATTCCATTATAGAACTAGTCTTTTCTGAAATTACTTTGTCTCCCTTTCTCTCCGTCTTGTTTGTTTGTTAGCTTATAACTTATTCCATTATAGAACTAGTCTTTTCTGAAATTACTTTGTCTCCTTTCTCTCCGTCTTGTTTGTTTGTTAGCTTATAACTTATTCCATTATAGAATTAGTCTTTTCAGAAATTACTTTGTCTCCCTTTCTCTCTCCGTCTTGTTTGTTTTGTTATTTATAACTTATTCCATTATAGAACTAGTCTTTTCGGAAATTACTTTGTCTCCTTTCTTTCCGTCTTGTTTGTTTGTTAGCTTATAACTTATTCCATTATAGAACTAGTCTTTTCGAAATTACTTTGTCGCCCTTTCTCTCCGTCTTGTTTGTTTGTTAGCTTATAACTTATTCCATTATAGAACTAGTCTTTTCGAAATTACTTTGTCTCCCTTTCTCTCCGTCTTGTTTGTTTGTTAGCTTATAACTTATTCCATTATAGAACTAGTCTTTTCTGAAATTACTTTGTCTCCTTTCTCTCCGTCTTGTTTGTTTGTTAGCTTATAACTTATTCCATTATAGAACTAGTCTTTTCGAAATTACTTTGTCTCCCTTTCTCTCCGTCTTGTTTGTTTGTTAGCTTATAACTTATTCCATTATAGAACTAGTCTTTTCGAAATTACTTTGTCTCCCTTTCTCTCTCCGTCTTGTTTGTTTGTTAGCTTATAGCTTATTCCATTATAGAACTAGTCTTTTCAGAAATTACTTTGTCTCCTTTCTCTCCGTCTTGTTTGTTTGTTAGCTTATAACTTATTCCATTATAGAACTAGTCTTTTCAGAAATTACTTTGTCTCCTTTCTCTCCGTCTTGTTGTTTGTTTGTTGGCTTATAACTTATTCCATTATAGAATTAGTCTTTTCGAAATTGCTTTGTCTCCTTTCTCTCCGTCTTGTTTGTTTGTTAGCTTATAACTTATTCCATTATAGAACTAGTCTTTTCGAAATTACTTTGTCTCCCTTTCTCTCCGTCTTGTTTGTTTGTTAGCTTATAACTTATTCCATTATAGAACTAGTCTTTTCGAAATTACTTTGTCTCCCTTTCTCTCCGTCTTGTTTGTTTGTTAGCTTATAACTTATTCCATTATAGAACTAGTCTTTTCGAAATTACTTTGTCTCCCTTTCTCTCCGTCTTGTTTGTTTGTTAGCTTATAACTTATTCCATTATAGAACTAGTCTTTTCAAATTACTTTGTCTCCTTTCTCTCCGTCTTGTTTGTTTGTTAGCTTATAACTTATTCCATTATAGAATTAGTCTTTTCGAAATTACTTTGTCTCCCTTTCTCTCCGTCTTGTTTGTTTGTTAGCTTATAATTCTAAAAAGATTATAAAGAATTCGACGAAACTTACTGTGGTAATGTTTGTAAACGAATCTATTGGATAAGGTATATTCCATTTTAATAAAACATCGGACAATAATAGTATCAAGTAAAATGTGTTTTTTTTTAGTAATTTATTCTAATATAGAGACCGCATTTGAAAAGTTACAAATAGTATAAGATCTAATCTACGTAAATGCTATGTCTTAATATTTTAGATTATATATTACATACTGAAATAATACTAACTTGACTATCCTGATATATGCAGACAAGTTGTAGGCAAAATATTATTTATAAAATTAATTAATAATGTATTGAAATTTAAATTGATACCATAATATAAGCAGTTGCAAGCAATCTTTGTAATATATCTTTGTATATTATTTATTATTATTGCATAAACTATACTCGTCGGTATTTACATGTAGTTGTCCAATTTTATATTGTTATTTACACTTCACTAAGGTTTACATGAAATTTGATTGTTTTATAGATTCGATGGTTTGAAATGCGATCGACCATGCGATGGAAAAACATTTGGGTTAAGATGTCGACAGCCTTGTAACTGTGAAAACGGGGCCCCGTGCAATCCGGTTAATGGTAAGTCCACTCGAAACTTCTGATGCCTTTTATCTCTATTGTTGTTGAGCTTTATTCTAAATTTGTATTTAAAATATATAGACAAACAAATCGTCATGATAAATTCATCTTAATTTTTTTATCACTTTTCCTCTATCAAAGCCTTTTGTACCTTTTAAAAGTCAGTAGTTGATTTAAAGAGTTAAAAGAGTAACAGCGGCGAAGAACTGGCCTCTCACCTTCACCATCCCAGCCCATCTCTAGTCCATTACTAAACATACGTCTCTCCTGCAGATTATTATTAAACTGTGGTAGAGCTACACTGCAATTTTTTTCTAACTGCAGAATGAATGGGTCAGCTCGACCGGGGTATGACCACGCCCACTCGTGAAATAGCGCAATTATGCTGTTGTATTTAGTCTGGTGAGTGTAGGGATCCGGAGACCGTCATTAATGTGACGAGGCATTCCATCTCAGTCCTCAAGGGTGACAACGCATCCGCATTATGATTCTTGTGTGTGGATGAATGAAATGCCGCAGGAGTCACTTGCCATCAGCGTCCACGGGACCGTCCTACACAACGTTTGCAAATAGGCGATTGCTATTCGAGAACCTCACTACCCTTTTGGATTATCGGTGTAATACGAGCTATGGTCCCTAATGCGTTGAAATTTATTTATTTATTTATTTTATTAGGTTCACCGAACATATTAAAACTAAATACATAATTACAAATGAGAATAATAAGTTCAAGAAGCGAGGTTATAAACCGAAGTAGGTGTACACGGCATGACCATATAAAACAACTATGAAAAAATGATTTTTTTAAAAACAGATTAAGTACTTTAAAATTAAAGGTTAATGTTTAACAAAGTTTTAACGGTTATATTTTTGGGGTTTAGCAAAAAATAGGAAAATGAAGGGAAGAGGAGAAACAGACATAGTTAATGCAATACCTTTGAGACATCGTTTCTAAAGACTGCATATTTAGGATTGAAGATGCCTAGATCTGTCTATATATCTATATATAATCTGTTTTAAAGACGTCTCATTCTAACAAAAGGATTGTAATAGGAATAATTCATCTGTCCTTTATTGCAGGTGAATGTGTGTGTGGTGCGGGTTACGTGGGCACTCGTTGCGAACGTCGCTGCAACGCGGGCTTCTTCGGTGCCGATTGCGCACTGCGCTGCGATTGCTCGCATAACGCTCTCGGCTGCCACCCGGTCACTGGACAGTGCATCTGCGAGAGTAGCTGGCGAGGTAATATACTGTGTTTGATCATATATGTTTGCATTTTTATTACGTGTGTATTGCTCTTGGCTCTAGTCGCTAAGTCCTGCAGATGCTCCATAAACGCACTCCCTTTCCGCGTGGTTGTATTAGCCACGGACCTCTCGCTCACATGTCCAAGGTATATTGAAAAACTTGATGTGATGGGGATATAGGAGTAGGTAGGTTTATTGAAATATTTCAAGAGCCGTGCGTAAGTCATAGTGTACGTACACGAGCGAAAAGTTTGCGTTCACTTGGAATAAATAAGGAATTTTATGGTAATTTTTTTTTTAATAATGCTACCTTCTTTTAATACGTACCATTTGATTTACAAAATAATGAATAATATTAAGTTTAAATTAAATAGTCTAAAAATCCCATGAAACAACGATTACAAGAAAAATGTCGATTTAACTGAAGTAAATCAATTTATTCATTTTCAAAAGTTATTTTGTTATCGAATTACGATACGATACGATAATGATATTGGTGATGATAAGTATTGACTGAAGATTATTATGAATTAATTTAAGATGTAGTTTATTTTACTAGTAGAATTTAAAATAGATGTACCACTGTAGAATCTGGAACATTCATAGAAACATTCTTTGTTTAAAATATTTCATTTCATTACTATTTACTCTATTTCGTTAAATTATGCTTTTAACATTAGTATATATCGGTATTGTGATATATTGGTGATGATAAGTATTGACTGAAGATTATTATGAACTAATTTAATATGTAGTTTATTTTACTAGTAGAATTTAAAATAGATGTACCATTGTAGAATCTGGAACATTCATAGAAACAATCTTTGTTTAAAATATTTTTCATTTAATTTCTAGTAGTTATATTATTTATTTATATAGCTTAATTTAGCTTCCTCTTATCTTCATTACCTAATTCCGATACATAAATCATGTTATAATTAAGTTCATTCATTCAGGTCTTCCTAGGAAAACAGGTAAGTTTCATTGAATTTATATGTTTTATGACAGATGTACTCGGCAAATCGATTTTATATGACAACGTTTGTAACAACGCTACAAAACTTCAAAACAGAGAAGAAATTCTTTCAAATCATTTAATAAAAGACGGAGATATGGTACACGTGTTGTATTTCAGAGAGTCGATGAAAAGTACTACCATAGATGACACTGAAAATATTAAGAATGAGCCGAAATCAATCGGTGAATTTTACAAGCGCGATTTTAAGAATTGTCTTTCTTGGGAAGTGCACAGTGGCGGGTTCGATCCTCATTTAATACTTACGACGATTGTTGAAGCTCTCCGTGACTATGAAGACGTTAACCCGAAGGCGATAGCAATGATTGTTGACAATAAGAAATCTCTGTTAAAATCTAAAACAATGGTGTGGAAGATAACTTTTGAGAATAAGAGAATTTATTTAAAAAGCTTTTCTTCTGGATATTTGTCTTACTTGTGATGTATTTGCAATAAAGAATGGCCTTGTTTTAACTGATTATGTCTTTGTTTTGGAGGCATTACTATGATTACAATCATATTTATTTACTTGACCATACGGTCCTCGTGGCCCTCATCATAAAG
Organism: Teinopalpus imperialis; assembly: GCA_029286865.1. Classification (NCBI taxonomy): domain Eukaryota; kingdom Metazoa; phylum Arthropoda; class Insecta; order Lepidoptera; family Papilionidae; genus Teinopalpus; species Teinopalpus imperialis. The sequence goes on from JAGSMU010000005.1 coordinate 7,854,551, forward strand.
AAAATGCTAACAAAAATACTATTTATTAAAATTACATAAAAAATATTATTATAATTGTAAATAATTTTGAATGACATTAATTTTAATGATAAGAATTTGTTTTGAACTATTTTGTATTAACCAAAGCATTACTATATCTACTACTCGTAGTTACGAAATTAGAAAAAAATATATAAAGTTTAAAAAGGTACAATTTGGGCCACGTATGAAAATAGTTTTTAGTTATAATAAATTTACAAATAAACATAACATTAAATTGCACACAGATTTAGGCAACATTTAAAAACTATCTCTCCCTAAACTTAAAAAACTGATAATAAGAAGAAAGAATACTTTATACACATTTAATATGTATTTAATTAGAGACGTTAGTCCGGACGCTGGGCTCGCGACTTTAATTAGATAAAGCTGTAAAGGACCAATAGCAATTCTCACACAAAAAAAACCGGGCGCTGGTTTTAATATCATATAATGCGAATAAATCAAGTTAGATTATTTGTGCCGGCATCAATGTAATTGTTAATTGCAATTTTATGTGCAGATTTACTACGTGTAAGAAATAAATAAATAATATTTAAAGACGTGATATATCTGCGTATTCGACCCGCGTTTTGATCTATCCTCATATTATAGCCTCTAGTGAAGAGGTAGCGGAATATATACAGGCTTACTTTTACTGTACTTATCTACAATTCCATTAGACTGAGATTACTTATTATTGATATGTAAAGAAACTTTTGTGTTAGAACTGGGACGTTAGGTTTATACTGCTCGTAGTTAATACAATTTCGAGTACCAGTTACTTGTGGCAAGACAGGGATGGGGGTATGTAATTTATTTCATTGTGCGTTAATTTTGTTTTTATTTTCCTTCTCTTAGAATTCTAAGGGACAAACTTCTAGATGTAAATATAAAAATTAACATCCTGACCAACTAATGAATATATTTTATTTTATATTGTTCTTTAAACAAGATTTCTAAATATTAAAAGAACATTATTTGCTTATATTATTAAGTAAGATTATTGTTATATACGTTGCTAATGCTGCTACAAGTGGGTACATGTAAATTAAACTGAAACTCATACACACGGTTGCAGTGCATATAAAATATATATATATATAAAGTAATTGAATAATGAACGGTGAGTCCTGGGTCTGCCTCATGCCCGCCTACGGATGTCCTGAATTTTCTAATATGAACTACTTAAATATTGGTTATTTTCTTTACTGCATTCTACGATATTCTGTACTGTTACTTAAATTAGTTACTATAAATTAAAATAGTAATAAATACTAATTCTATAAATTAAAATAGTTTAGAGCTACTGTGTTACGTCTGATGATAGATCTTATTGTTGATGACTGATTCCCGATGATGATGCATTCCGGTTAGTACGCAGGAGTGATAAAAAATCTGCATTATGATTTATCAAGGATAAATGTGGGCGTCTTGGGAGGATTCAGGAATTGCCAAAAATTCAGTATGCTGGTTTACCCCTCCTATCACGAAGGAAAATATTTTTGTCTATTAGGAAACCACCACATAAAAAACACGCTAAATAGATTAAAATATTAATTTATCTAACAATATTTAGATGTTGTTTTAGATTTTAATGAGGCTTATTGGGACTATTCGTGAATGAAAAAAAGAGATTAAAAAGCGGTACTGGCTGAACATAATTGTCACATATACAGCCGTTTATATACTCTTCCTCTCAATTCTTTATTCCCTTGTAGAGTTTTAGATTATTAAGGGAACCTGACGATATTATAATAACATAGCACAATATTACTGATTTGTAATAGGTCGACTGTTTACTTGAAATGAAAACACAGTATACTTATAAATACCGCAGACACGGTAACATGTTTCTAAGTTATTAAACAAATTATATTTTTTATTGTATAATCTTTAAGGAGTTCGTTGCGAGACGCAATGTCCGTCGGGTCTTTACGGCGAGCAATGTTCGGAGCGTTGTCCGTGTGCGAACAATTCGTCGTGCGACGCGGAGACGGGGCGATGCCAGTGCGCGGCGGGGTGGAGCGGTGCGCAGTGCGACCAGCCCTGCGTGCCGGGACGATACGGCGCCGGCTGTGTACAGATCTGCCCCGAGTCGCCAGACGGTATTCAATTAGTCGTATATACACCAACAAATATAACATATGAAAAGAGGAACAGACATACCGACAGCTCTCACAGCATTTTACTCGTATGCTTACTCGCGAATATCTTATGCCTTGGTTTTATGGGGAAATAGCAGTGATATTAATAAAATATTTATTCTACAAAAGAAATGTATCAGAATTATAGTTAATATAGATCAAATGGAATCTTGCAAGCCGCATTTCATCAAACATCAAATTTTAACCGTCTTTTCCATGTATATATTTGAATCGTGTAAATTCGTCAGGAAACATATATATTTATCAGATCAAAATCTATAACTCTAATTGAAAGAAATTAACGTAATCAAATTGGTCTTAAAATGCCTTTTCACAATTACCAAGACCATTAAAATTTACAATCATCTTCCTAATTCTATATAACATCTGGACAACCCACGATTGTTTAACAAACAGTTGAAATTATTTTTAATCAACAAATTTTTTTATAGTTTAAATGCCAGCAAATGAATTGTAAAGTTACCATGTTAAATAATTAATAGCCCTCTGATATTGCTATGCCCTTGCAGGGAGGGCGTCACATGTATACCTTGTCATCAGTTCAAATTCCATCCATGATTGTTAATGTGATATGCAATAAAGAATTATTATTATTATTATACAGCAACATAACTGTCGAGGATTCGAAGAAAACAATCTTGTTGGAAATTGATTTATTGGAGAACACTCTAATGACAAGTTACACAATGTTGAGGTGGAGGTCGACTGCAATCGACGGCTTGCCTCATAATTATACCCATTTTAGGGTGATACATGTAGTAATGGGCGGAAGCCGTTAACACAGCCCCCCGCAACCAATTCGGGCACATAATTAGACGGCTCTTGTTCCCGTTCTTGTCTTTCGTGAGCTTCCTGCTCGCACACTTAAAAGTTGCGGTGATTGGCTGCTTATATTGACTGATTTTACGAGGAATCGATCTGATTGTACTTTAGATCTTTTACACATTGAACCATATATTTGCTATATCAATCATGTAACCGCTGACACTGATATTGTCTCAAGGAGAACTTTAATGTTTACATAATATCTTATTCAATGGCCTAACTGTTCAGAGAACTCTTTATTAATTACTTTTACACAATATTCCTAACTAGTTGTAGTAGTGTAGTTGTAGTTAGTATATCCTAACTAGTTGTAGTTCCGTTCAATAACTTTAATATATTATAATTCCTGAATCTCACATGATTAAATGCATTAACTATATAGTTTATATCTGGCTAATGCATAATAACACAGTTTAATCGTTCTATAATACCTTTATGGTCCATAATGAATGACCATAATGGTGTCGACTCGTGCAACTTTTAACAGTGGTACAGCTACACTGCAGTTTGTTAGAAAATAGCAGCATAATGCTTCTGTGTTTCGTCTGGCGGGTGTAGGGATCCGGAGGTCTTTATAATGACGAGGCATTTCAGCTCAGTCCTCAAAGGGTAACAACGCATCTGCATTATGATTTTGTGTTAATGATGAATGTAGATGTCATGGGCCGCCGGGATCACTTACCATCGGATGAACTGTGTGCTCGTTTGTTGCTCTCAATGTAATAAAAAAATAAACTAGGCAACGTTTCCTTGCACGTGAAATGGCTATAGCCGTGCTAATAATAAGTCTAATAAGCCTCGTTGCAGGGCGGCTCGACTGTCTTGAAATAGTAGCATAACGATGATTTTGTTTGGTAAGATTGGAGATCTGGAGACCAAGTTACTGGTGGAGAACAACTTTATTTTCTCTCTTCAAGGTATTGCATAGTAAATCTTGATTCTTTGTTAAGGTGGATGTTGCTAGAATGAACTGCAAATCTTACTTACCATCAGATAATAAATTGTGCACTTGTTTGTTACTCTTAGTTTAATAAAGAAAAGTCTGCTCGGCTGGCATAACACTAAGCTTCGAAGATTTTTTCTGTAACAGCGCAAAAGAGTAACTTATCACTGTTCTATTTCCCCTGGTCAGTGAAAAAAAAAAACATAGATTAATACGTGGTAAAGATAATAAAATACGTGGTAGAGATAATAAAATAAACGAAAACATACCGCTCATAATTAAATTGAGCTAGCTGTGACACAAATAGGTCGGTTTGAACGGTCCACGAAGTACAGCGAGAAATAGTACTTTTGCGTTTCGCCTGGATAGTGAATGTAACGGGAGATGGTTGCGTGGCAGAATCAAGCCACTTATAATTATGAGCAAGTTGTTACGCACGTTAAAGTGACAGAAGACCTTACTGCAGATGACGAGGTAAATGGATTACTTTGTCCGTAGCAATAACGTGTGCATTTATGATTACTTATTAAGAAAATGTGTATGTCTGCTATCACTTACCAGAAGATGAACTGTGTGGCCCTTTATCACTATATAGTTCGTAAAAATTATTCTTGCCCCGAGCTCTAACAAAAGCAGCACACATTTTCGACTTGTAATATCACGTAATCTACTTTTTTTTTGCAAAATGTATCACTTGTTTTGAATTCCGCGATTGCATAGAATTTGATATTATGTTTTAAACGTCTAATGCACCTCTGCTAAATATAATCCTTTTTTAAATAAGTTGATTACAGTAAATTAGTTATGTATTTGGTCATATTAGTTTTTAGCCAAAGGTTGCGTCACAAGTTTTCTAAACGCGATTTAATACCTTCAAGAATAACAATAAATTGCCGTTCTACAAATTTGTAATTAAAACGTATAAATATTATGTTCAGAAAGGTTACCCTTTAATAGAGAAAGGTGTTAACAACTACAAGGTAATAATGCAAAAGACGGCAATCAATACCCAATACAAATGTGAATGGTTTTATTGCATAATCATTGTACAGTTGAAATACATTGTTTGGCAATCGTGACTGTAAAATTGTTTAATCTAAACATCTGATAACAATGTTTTCTTAATATCCAGGTAACACAACGTGTAACCCAGTAACAGGGATATACACGTGTCCCAGTGGTTATACGGGAGTCACGTGCGAGTACCCGTGCCCTCTTAGCACTTACGGTGTTAACTGTCAACAAAAGTGCAATTGTAAAAATGGCGCTGATTGTCACCATGTTACCGGTACGTATACAATATTTATTTATATAAATAAACTATATGCAATAAAGAGTAAATAATTACTCTTTATTGCATAAACCTTAACAAAGTTAAAGTTTCACAAAGGGCGGACTTAATGCTTAAGGCATTCTCTACCAGTCAACCTAAGGTGTGGTGAGATATTGTGATAGGTGTAGCAATAAACTAATTAAATAAAAATAACTAATATACAAATAAAGTATAATACATATATATATATATATATGTATATATATATATATATAAATATATATATATATATATATATATATATATATGTATATATATATATTAAATGAGTAATACATGTATAAATACATAATATATACATACATAACACTATACAATAGCGGTAGCTATATATATTCCATATATATATGATATGATGAACTTATCTGACTACAGGTGACTCAAGTGAATAGTTATTCAGATATCGTTGAATTTCCGTATGTCGAGGGAAGGGATCCGGACGAATTATACAGGTGACGAGCCCTTCGATCTCCTTCGGGTGCATGCATGCAACGTGCATCTGAAACTTTGCTGAAAATGGATGTAACAAGCGACTTATTGGCTCGATTTTATAAGTACTCTGATTAATTGTTGAATCAGAACTGTCGAGGAACAATAAGACGCAAATAAAAATAGCGGAGCTTCCAGCATTTTTTTTTTTTTTTATATAGCATTAAGAGTAACAAACGAGCACACAGTTCACCTGATGGTAAGTGATTCCTACGGCCCATGACATCTACATTCATCCTTGACAAGGAATCATAATGCAAATGCGTTGTCACCCCTAAGGACTGAGATGGAATGCCTCGTCATCAGTAATAAAGGTCTCCGGATCCCTGCACTCGACGAAACTCAGACGAAATACAGCAGCGTTAAGCTGGTATTCTGTGAGGACGTGGTCCTAAACCGGTCGAGCTGACCTTTTATTCTGCAGCTACAGACAAATTCTGGCCTGGTGTTTCCCTTTAATGTCTTGATGAATATGGAGACGGCTCCATATCACTTCCCAAATAAAGAGTCCAACAGGAAAATAATAACTAACAATTCAACAACATTTAAAAATGAACTAATACGTAATATCGTACTACTAATACATAATATTAACGTTTAGATGCATTGAGAGTGTAAAGGTTTGTTTTTGTAACGCAGGTGAATGCCAATGTCTGCCGGGGTGGCGCGGCACACAGTGCGGCGAAGCGTGCCCGGGCGGGTGGTGGGGCGCGGGTTGTTCGCAGCCGTGTCGGTGCGCACGCGCAGCACCGTGCCGCCCCAATGACGGCTACTGTCGCTGCCCGCCCGGCTACACCGGCAGCTACTGCACCCAATGTGAGTAATGACTGCACAGTGCTGGTGGATTCACGTCTTTCTCCAACCCTCAAGAATGCAGCAGTATGGCAGTGCATGGTACCCGTCACAGATTAACTTCAGACTAGGTGCTAGAAATTTTAATTGCCAATGCACTTCACGTGATATTAGACACATCTGTTCAGTAAAAGACACATGAATCAGGTGGTGCAGTCCACCTGATGATTAGTGATTCCTGCGGCCCATGATATCCACATTAATCCTCGATAAGGAATTATAATGTAGCAAGTCTAAAATGAAATACCTAGTCATCGTGTAATAAGGGTCTCCGGATTCCTACATTTACCAGTTGAAACACAGCTGCGTTATGCTGATATTATGTGAGGTGAGATCCACGCCCCGGCCGACTCTTTTATGCTGACGCTCTACCAATGTTAAACATTTCAGTCGCAAAAATAATACACAATAATAATTGGATTTTCTTTCGATTTCTGATTATAATGATAACTTCTGGAATGTCATTTTAATCGACGTCTATTCCGACCATGGCTATGTTAATTGACTTAGGAGACGTATGTGACTTAAGTAGTGTTACTTGTATTTTTTATTTCCATCGCGGTGATTAGCAGTGGTAAAGAAATAAGAAATGCGGTAAAACGAACGAAACGAAGATTAGGGAGAATAGAGCCCTGATTTTTTGCACAGAAGCAAACACAGTGGTGTTCAACATATTATGTTGCGTGTCTGTGTGAGATTTTACCGGAGTTTTTTTTTTTTTAAGGATATTAGCAATGCAATTAACATTACTAATATCCCGGTTAACCACTCCCAACTAAGCTGAAAATGCTTCGGCTAGGAGATGGTTCGACAATAGTCGAATGGCGGATTCGAACCTACGACATTTAGCTTCGCAGACCGTACCTTAAACTATTAGGCTATTGACGCTTACTTATTAGAACGTATATATACGCTTATAGTATAATAATTATAACGATAAAATAAAGTAACAAAATGCTGATATATAATAAACATCTAATTTATTTTTCTAGTTTGTCCAGAGGGCTACTACGGCGATCATTGTATGGAGCCTTGCAATTGTTCGTCAGAGGGTAACTGGGTTTGTGATCCCGTTAAAGGCTGCGTTTGTCATCGCGGTTTCATTGGGGAGCACTGCGATATAAATGCTAGTGATGCAATTCACATCGATCAAGCTTCTGGTAAGATTGACCTAATTTTGAAGTTTTATTTCATATTAGATTTGAACAGCTAGTAAAAAGCTGATGCCGATAAAACCGCGATACCTTATACATTAAATAAAACGTACATATGGATTATGCTAACATGTTCAATATTGAAAAATGATTATTTGTATTTTCAGCTATTTTTATTTCTAACTTCATAAATAAAATCGATTTTAGTAATCGATTTTAGTTCTATTTATGGGTATTACATATATATTTGTCAACATATATATTTGTCATAAACACTCTGTATACCTTATGTCTAAAGGTAATGTAATGGTAGTATTTACTGTAGTGGAAAACATTAATTCTTAAAGAATACTTTTGTAAGTATTCTTACGGTTGTCTCTTGAAGAGAATTTTTCATGATATACGCATGAAATTTCGTAATCGTGTCAATAATGTGTAGCCAGTCGTAAACAGTCATCGTGCAATTTAAAATAAAAAATTGACTAGAAAAATTACCAATAAGTACAAATGCATGCTAGGTTTAAAATCTAGACAAAGTTACAAGTAAAGACATCAGGAGCAAAACAAAATTAACAGACATATTGTCACCCATGTACCCACTTAAATGGCGGTTGACTGGTCATATGCTTCACTGCAAGAAGGAAAAGTGGAGTAAACTGGTGACAGTATGGTACCCAAGGGGCCGGGTCGTAAAGCAATAAGATGGGAGGATGACATAAAAATGACCACTTTGGATGAGAGTATCGGCAGACAGAAAATGAATGGAGAGAGCAGGCGTAGGCCTTTGCCGTAAGGCAAACCGAATTAAGAGATATTTTATAATATAAGTGTAGTTTTAGTCTATAAAATGTAAAATTTTTCTTCTTTAAATTACTTTTTTACAGTTTTATTTTATCTAAAAATTCCATTTAAGACACAAAGTGTCAAAATGCGCAAATATTTCGAGATAAAGGCTTTATTATTATTATAATAAGAAAAAGAAATTAGTACACTTTCTTATTAGAAATGTGGCATAGTAGGTCTCGACTGAGCCCCATAAGTAAGCTCGGTCACCTCTCAACCCGGTGAAACTGTAAAAGCCCTCGGACTAACAGCGGTCATCAGCCCGAAAAAAAAAAAAAAAAGTACATTAGACATCTCTTTATCTCTTTGTTTTTTTGTTGTAAATCACATAATTTCCCTATTCGGACTAAATCATTAATTTTCATCATTTGTCCTGCGGTATACGACTGATGCTTTAACCGCTTACATGTCGACTTTAAAGAATTCTATGTATAAAGTAGATAACGCTTGTTATATTTTTGTATATCTTATTTAGAAATAAACTTTAAATAGCTTTTAATAATGGAAGAATTAACATAGATTGAAAGTTATTTTCACTCAGCAGGATCAACAAACGCTGGCTTAACAACGGTGATGGTAATAATGGCGTTACTGTGCGCCGCCGCAGCTGTGTTAGTGTTGCTGTACTACCGTAAACGTGTACGCAATCTCAAGCGAGAGATAGCGCACGTGCATTATACAGCCGACCCTAATCAACAACCGGGTGAGGATTGTTATATTATCAAGTTATTTTAGCTTATGTTATTAACGTTAAAATAGTTTTGTTTTATCAGTTAAGGTTATCCGTTATTACGCTTTTTAGTGTTACAATCTAAACGAAACCGAAAACGTTAATTGTTTTCGTTATTTTTTTTCCGTTGTCGTTTTATGATAACTCATACTCATTATTTAAAATACCTTCAAGACTTCCCAATATTAGATTATCCCCCCCATAGTAGAACTAAGTATGCACTTCCAAACCGCGTTTATCTTTTATCCACATTAGCCTCAATAATATGGAAACTAACAAATTATCTAACAAAAAACAATCAAGGGTCATGTGGAACATCTATATTTTATAGATATAATTTTTAATTCATTTAAAAATTCCAGAGCAACAACATTTCGACAATCCAGCGTATTCGTTCTAAGGGTCGACATCAATATTTTATACATATGTTTTTTAATTAATTTAAAATTTCTTTCCAGAGCAACAACATTTCGACAATCCAGCGTATTCGTTCTAATGGTCGACATCAATATTTTATACATATATTTTTTAATTAATTTAAAATTTCTTTCCAGAGCAACAACATTTCGACAATCCAGCGTATTCGTTCTAATGGTCGACATCAATATTTTATACATATATTTTTTAATTAATTTAAAATTTCTTTCCAGAGAAACAACATTTCGACAATCCAGCGTATTCGTTCTAAGGGTCGACATCAATATTTTATACATATATTTTTTAATTAATTTAAAATTTCTTTCCAGAGCAACAACATTTCGACAATCCAGCGTATTCGTTCTAAGGGTCGACATCAATATTTTATACATATATTTTTTAATTAATTTAAAATTTCTTTCCAGAGGAACAACATTTCGACAATCCAGCGTATTCGTTCTAAGGGTCGACATCAATATTTTATACATATATTTTTTAATTAATTTAAAATTTCTTTCCAGAGCAACAACATTTCGACAATCCAGTGTATTCGTTCCAAGGGTCAACACGCGGAGATGATAGCACCACTCTATTGAACAACTCCACTCATATCTTCAACAACCTGAACGCAGGAAGCAAACTGAACAATGCGACTTTGGAAAAGTTGAGGATGACTGCGACGGGCTCTAATGATAGTGAGTTTTGTAATAAAAAAATGCAATGATAAATATTATACCATGTGGTCGTAATACATAACGTAAGACATTACGTCTTCAATGAGTAAATTAATTAAAATTATGTCCAACTAGAAGATCTAATTACATTGCGTTGCTATATTGTACCGCGATGCACACACTACGCCAAAAAGCAGTGTGCACTGGTACACTAACCTCTACGCCAGGAAGCCGTCCAACCGCATGATTAATGAAAAAATAAATTTATCGTAAGTCTGCTTATCCACGTGAAGTTTTTAGTGAAATATTCCAGAATCTTCTTTGGATAGTCGCACAAAATGTATTTATAATTAATAAAGTTTAATTATTCATTCGAACTCCATTTGAATACACGCTCCTTTAACGTACACTGAAAAATCGACACACTATGACATTTACAATATCATAAGACTATATCTATATATATATATATATGTATATATATATATATATGTATATATATATATATATATATGTATTTATATATATATATATGTATATATATATACATATATGTATATAAGTTCTTATAACATTTTGTTTAGATTACGACCCCTTCTCATCCCTGAAGAATAAGGACGCGGACGCCACCAACCCCAATCTCTACCACTGCATAGACGACGACAAACTGGATCATGTGTACGACGAAATTAAGCACAAGGAGGGATATGGTAAGTGCACAGGGTAGACCACAGGTCAAAAAGAACATAGGTACCTTGGGGCTATGCCATTCAACCTCAACGTTAATAATTTTTTTTTAATTATTTACTTATTTACTCTTGCATTAACCTTAACAAAGTTAAAGGTTCACAAAGGGCGGACTTAATGCCAAAGGCATACTCTACCACTTAACCCAATGTGTGGTGAGATATTGTGATAGGAGTAGCAATAAAATAATTCCATCTTAGAAGATAATACTCATTTCTAAATTGGGAATAATAGTTTATTTTAAATCAAATCACCTGTTATACGGAGTGCATTGATTTACACATAATATTTGTTGATTAGTAACAGATTGTAGACACAATGTCAGAATTTTTGGTTAGCAAACAATGATAAAAAAATATAAAAATATATAAAGATAATAATTTTATATTAATAGGTAAAGTTTTTAAAGTTAGTAAATTATATATATATATATATATATATATAGTCCTAAAAATAATATTTACTTCAAACAAAACACTTGTAACTTGTTAGTTTTTTTTAACTTTTGCGTTTTATTCATATAAACTGATAACAAAGCGACGGTAACGCTGCATCGCCGTTGTTTTTATTTTCCGAAGTCCCAAAAAGGACGCGCCTAGACGGCGTATCTGCCGAGCAATTATGAAAGAAAAGACAAACAATTTTGACCGTCTTGTCTTATAGTGGCGACTCATCCATAATTAGTTTTACCATACATAGATAGAGAGGAGGGGACGGTCCTTTTCCTTAGGCCTGCCGGTGGGTTACTAGCGCCGGTGGGGTTGAGGATGTGTGGAACATCGTAGGGTTGCCAGTGCGTATATACATAAAGCATTTATTTGAGCAAAAAAGCAAAAAACGGCTATATACGAAATATATAGATGCTATCGCCTACAATATAACAAAATCATTATTTTATATAACGTTTTGATTACTTTCAGAAATGGAATACGATCATTTGAATTACACGCCGCCTGCGAACACATGGAAACAGCACTACCAAAGAATGAATAACGGCTTCACACCCACCGACACTCAGGGTAGCTTGGCACCGCGTAATGATACCCCAACACCACCCATTCCTCCATTGCCCAAACTAAATATAACCCCAATACCACCAGAACGGGAAGAGGATACATTGAATGTTCCTATCCCACCTAAGAGGGAAGATGGCGCGTCACGAGTAAATGAGGAGGTAACCCCCTGACGCTATGAACTATGGACAAAAATAAAATGATGCTAAACATATAAAGAATCATTAGTGCAAATTAAGATAACATGTCAACACTTGTTTTTTTTTTTAAAAAAAAGTATTAATGACTATTTTTATATACCTTTAGAAGCTCCTTAGAGCATCGAATCTATTAGAGCTCTACTGTACGAGCATATATGGCAGAGTTACGTGTTGTTTAGTGAGTGATCTCCTCTAAATTTTCTTTATTTTATTTCTAATTTATAACTGTGGCTAATTTTATAGAATTTTTTCATGGAAATCAATTTAATATATTTAACAATCGTGAGCTTTAGTTATAAGACAACCCATCTGTTTTTTTAGATAAGTAAAAGTATTAACTGATGATTAAGTCAATTCTAAAACATGATTTTACCGTCGAATGTATAAACATAGATACGCTGCTCAAGTACTATTACTTGTATATATTATCCAATCATTTATATTTATTTATCGTGTTGTTAAACATTATTATTAAATAATCTTTTACGAAGACCATTTAAATGTTAGTTATATGTAATAACTCAATTTTATTAAGCAATTTCTAACTACATATCATATTAGACATCGATTAATGTGTTTATCTGTGTTATCATAAATGGTGTTTAATTTTGTTACATTGTGGTATTTTAGATTAAAAAAAAATAATTTCAGACTTTTAGTCCACAACGTAAGTATATGTACAATATTTTGGTAATGCAAAAATAAATCGTTTTAGTTTTAGTCATTTTAATTTAATACTCATAATGTCGATGTTAAATAAATATTGTAAAAATTCGATGAAAAAAAATTATGGTTTCAAGTAAAATTATTAAATTCTTATGAATTAACCTTAAGGGTAGAAGGGATGCATTATTTTGGTAGGTGTTGAAATGAAATTTATTTATATACCGAATATTTCGATTTAAATATATTGTGGACGAACATTCCACATTGTATTACGAGATTTACGTTTGATAGATACCTGATATAAATCAATTTTAATTTTACTTTTTTTCTAAGTGTTGCACGTTTTTGACAAATTCTATTTTACTTCAGTAAGAGCATGGATGTAATAAGTAATACGTTCCAACGGCGTATTGAAACACGAAATTCAGGCCAAAAGACAGGTTCTAAAAGTGTTATGGTTTCAAAGGCATTATTATCATCCTTTTAGCTGTCTGTACATACAACTTGTGTTCAACGACATGTTATTCGTGGCTCTTTTTTTGTTTACCCGTTGTTTGTACCTATTACTTCCATATGTTATAGATAATGCATCTAAACGTATACTATTTATGAAATGTTTAGCATTGTAAATCACGTTGCATTATGTTCGTGATATTTAAGAAATCGTTAAGAATCCCTCTCGCTGTATGGTAATGTCGAAAATTTTCAATATATTTCTGATTATTTGATATTTTTGGTGATCTTTTACATGTAAAAAAAATGTTTTATCAAATCCTTTTTGAAGTTACAACAACGTTAGTGTGTTAGAAAATTAAAAGAAAGCAAAGATTTGCTCAAAGTGGTGCCAAACAAACAAAATTACAAATCTTTATGTATACATTAGGCAGCTCATAATTTTTGCATAGTTTTCAATTCGTGTTCATGCTATTTTATGTAAATTTAAGCTTTAATCTTATAACTTTAGAACTCAATCTAATTTTATATACATATGATATGGCTCATCAATATGTTCATGACTGTTATCCTTTGTTCGTAGTTTTTCTCCAATAAAATGTACACACAGATATTTCTTACTGTCTATTTAAAAACGAATTGACCGGTTTTATATACATTTTAAAACATTATCACGCAATATATATTTTATTTTATTTCAGAAACTAATAGATGTCAATAAAGTTAGTTATCAATGTTAATTTGATATAAGATTTATAAGGGGTAAGAAAGCTCGTAAGATTGTTTTATTTTAGTTTTTCTCAATGCATTCTTTTAAATTTCGAATAATGTAACGTTCATACAAAATTATATGACAATAATATTGTTACTTTTATATTTTAATTAATGAAATGTCATAGGTTAAGGCTTTTTGTCACACACGATTTGGTTTGATTTCATGATATTTCCAATTTAATGTCATATTTTTACAGATTACAAATTAACTTACTAACATTAAAATTTAGTCTGTTTTATAATTAGGAATATATGTCTGTGTATTTTTTGTTTCCATCAGCAGTGACATCAGCCGTTAGTCTAAAGTTTGTGATATTCTGTAAGTTAAGGCATTATAGGCAAAATTAATTAAATTAAATTTCTTTACAATTAATTGACAATTTGTTTTACTTAAAAGATAGGGTATGATATGTGTAAAGATAACGTAATATAATCTTCTTTGCCATTCGTAATTACCTCATGTTAATGAGTTTGCAAATATTGGTACAGATGGCTGGGCACAACGCGTGGCTATTTGAATAAATACTCGTAATATAATGTTTAACGGTAAGAAAAGTAAAATACTATAGATAGATAAATTAGTCTTCATATTCTACGATAAAAATATGTTGTGTTAGTTTGAGTTTGTTTTGAAAAATATTATTTCAATATGAATTTATCCCTGATATTTTTGATGCTAATAGTATATGTAAGTACTTTTTTATAAATTTAATTTGATTGTCAAACATTTTGTTGTAATACGTAATTATGATATTCAATTTCAGGTGCATGGTTCGATATTCGGTGAAATTCAACATGTAATGTCTTCCTTGCAGAATGACTTGAATTTAATAAATAATGTTGCCACCGATGTAAAGGAAACTATTGATTGTACTGTTATAGCACTTGAAAGTGCGTTGTCTCTGCGTGATATATCCAATAATCCTCTCTATAGTAAATGTCACCCAGCAGCTATAAATGATATTCATGATACATATGAAAAAGTTAAAAGTGACGATAAAAAAAAAGAATTATCGCTAGGGTTTCTTCATGTTAGACCATTTGCCGATATACATGAAGGAAACAATTTAGACACTAAAATCTCGAATCGTATAGAAGTTTCAATTAAAAAACGTATGGATGACATGAAAAATAATGATCTCATAAAAAGTTTAAGCGTGTTTCTAAATAGTGAGTTACAAAATATATCATATGGTATTAAGAAAGAACTTCAAAGTATAGAAATTGATCAAAAATCAACTTTAGATACGATTATAAAATATATAAATTTGTTAAAAAATGTACAGCGTAACAGCAAAAGTGATTTTGAAGTAAATGATATAAGACGAATTTTGGATGGTGTTTCCAAAATTCTTAGTATAGATGTTAAAAATGTTGACTTCGATGTTGATAAAATAAATAAATTATTTACGAACATAGAAAATAAATCGAATGATGTTAAATTAGATAATATGCAATCACTCCATACACTTGAAAATTTGACAAAAAATAATTTTTCCAGTGATAGCCCTGGTTTATTTCCAGGGACTTTTAAAGATATATTTAATAAGCATTTAAGTACAACTCCTAGCTTTACCAAGAAAAATGTTACAAATCACAGTCAAAAAGCAAGAGAAAGTACTCGACCGATAAATAACTTGTCTACTCAGAAAATGGAAAAAACAACAGAATCTTTAAACAATAATTCTCTTTTTGGTCACAAAATAGATCATGATGAGCCACATAAAGAAACGAATAAATTACTTGAAGATAGTCTACGTACAAATTCGATTTTGAATAAGTTTTTTGCAGAAGCGAATCAATTGGGTAGAAATATTTTTGATGATCCATAGTTTTGATGTTTTCGTAAATATAAATTAATGGAATATTCTTAAAATGAGGTCTAATAAATTATTTTTATTATATTTGAAGTTGTTTATTAGAATCGAATAGTTATTATATTAATTTGTGTAATAGTAACGATTATTACATCTATACATGTCATATTTTATCTTGATTTCTAAAACCATTAGTTTGTAATTAATTTTGTGAGAAATATCTTTAGTCATCATCGGCTTTAGGTTAACATTGAAATAATAAAAACATAGGTTAAAAATATTAATTAATTTTGTCTTTTACAGTTTTTTCGCGGGTATGGTCAGATACACAGCATCGATCCTTTGCAAACACTATCCTATTTAGGTACACAGTCTACATACACTTGGTAATCATAAAAAATTCAAATGTTACACACACAGCCTATCAATAGTTACCTGCTCTACATAGGTCTATCCCATAGATTGCCACGAAACACGATCCTGTGCAACCAGCATCCATGAACTTCCCGCAAAGTCGTATAGGTCATTGCACCATCTTTATTGTCATTTAGTTAAAAAATTATGGTTCTGTTATGTTATGAAGTTATGACTCAACGTATATAGGAAAGGTATGAAGTATGATAAACACAAATGCATATTATTTAATACTATTGAATAATTAAAACTTCATTTTCTATATTATAACATTTTTATTAACAATATAAATAGATAAATTACAAATTTATTTTACTACAATTGAGCTGCGCTACTCTACGGCGAACAGTCCAAATGTGCTTAATTCTCAAATTATTTAAATTTTAATACCTACATATTCCTTTCATTTACTCTTCAGCAGGGACCCTAAACTATGCACCAGTACATTTCCTAGTCCCCGCTCCTACCATATCCATATACATTTAATAATAATTTTCTATCAAACGTCGGCACCAGTATAGTACACGCACACATAAATCATTTATAATTTTACTTTAACACAAAAAGCATTTAATCAAACAAAAAATCTTCGTTTATGTTTGTACACAGTTGTGCTTAAATTTGATTCGTATTATAGGTTACGTATATTAATTTAACGATTCCCATTAAATGTTCAATTCCAGTCAAATTTTAAATCACTGGTTTTTGTTAGTAAAAGCATATCTAAAAATTATTGATATTTATATTTATGAGTACATATAAAATGTGACAAATTATGACAGTGATGGATTCGCAGGCACACCACAAAGACTATTTGTAGCGATGTCTTTAAAAATTTGCTTAATATCGAGTCTTGATTTTAATGCTTAATCGATCCACCACTGTTTAATTTACCAATTCCATTCGCAGTAAACCAAATGGGAAGTACATTACACTGATATTTGTAATGGAAATCTCCAGTGATAGATCAACATTCTTTATTAGAAATACTCGAAAAATTGAGCAATTATCACTTAAAGTAAATTGTTATATTGTACTTATTATCATAAGGAGAATTTTGTGTATTGGGCCTGTAATGTATGGTCCGTTGTGACTGAATTGTGATTATTCTGATTCGTGAAATAAACAGTCGATTTAATTAATGATCATGTAATAAGATGACTGGTTTTTAAAATCTATGCATTTCTTAAAAATATTAAAATCGTTATTGTTAATGTACATGTTCTATTCTACGACAATTGAATGTATGCATATTAGATATTTTAAAAGTGAGATTTATTCCAAATTTAAAGATAGCAAGATACTAGTGCTGATAGATAACCTAATTTTTACTAGAAATTGCTTTTTGATATCTACATTAAGAGTAATAGATTAAGATTGCTAAATTAAATAATAAAAGTTCAACTAAATTGTTTCTTAAGAAGCGAGGTGTATCATAAGAAATACTTATGATTAGAATACAATGACACTACTCTACATTATTTAGTAACTAACTGATCTTGTTGAACACAGACAGCATAGATTTGGTGGTGTATCGTTATTTTATTAAATACTATATCTATATTTCAAAACTACATTCATATATCTAATGATTACTGCATATAATTACGCTTTAGTAAATTTTATATTAGTTTATAAAACGCTTCGGTTTAAATTGTTTGTATAAATTATTTATTTACGATAACTACAAGAATGTTCTAAATATCGTTAATTTTATATTGAGTTTAAAGTTTAGTTTTAATTTTCCTTTTAATTTATTATTTTAATTTAAATAATATTATAGTTAGAAATGATGATTGCGACACAAGGGTCTGTGTAAATTAACGTCGAAAAATCTAAAATTATAATATTTCAAAACGCAAACATAAATTGGTTTTCATTTCTTTTCATTGCCATTACTTTTTTTTAAAAAATGATTTCCAATACTTAGATATTCTAGGACATACAACTAAGTTCACAATTGGATACTTAAGAGAAAGAGCTCATAAGCTCAAGCGTATTAAATATTTTCGAAGGATAGTTCATGAGTGCGTAAAGGTAAATGATGGGTGCAAAGTTTAAGAAGTATGAGAAGAGAAATTACGCTAGTACAATGTACGTGTCGTGGAATAGAACACGTGCGGGCAGGACGGGTGTGCGTTAAATGTTGCGATACTGCAACGGTGGTCGCTTACGGCTCTACTGCAATTGGCTCGCAAGTCTTTCCTAAAGACGATACCCTACGAGACGTAACAAATGGAAATGAACAAGCAAATTAATTCGCTGCGAATTGTTGTGTTGATTTTCCGATGGTTGTTTCTGTTGATAGCAAAAGTTTACATGCTCATACTTGCAGAATGAAGGGCAGTGCTTTCCAGTACAACGTAAGGCACTACTTTTGTTCTTTAATGATGGAAGCGAAGAATTAATTTACTTGCTTATTTCCATTTCCCTTACTTAGAAAAGATAAAATAAGGAGTGTTCGAGGACGTGCAAAAGATGAACATAGTACAGTTAAATATTAAAAGAGAGAAAAAATATTTAATCTAAAAATGTTTAAAACAAAAACACTTAAATATTTAAAGAAAGTCAAAAGATTTTTTTTAGTCAATTTAAATGATAAAAAACTAAAAATAGTTTTCCTGTTTCACAACCGATTTACAAATAAATTAGAGTCAGGGAGACACCGTTGCATTGTGGTATCGTCTAGGAGGGCGGCGGACACCGCACTAGAGTAGATGTTGCAATCTGGTTGAAGTGTTTGTCTATCGGCACTCGGTCGTCATATAACGTTGGCGCTTGCAGAATAATCCCAGCTGTTCCCACCAGGACGGCGAGCGTGAATATCCAGAGAAATAGTCGATCGAGAACCATGGCTACGTACTTCCAATCTTCTTTCACCTGTGAAGTTATTTTAGTACATGGCCATTAGTATAGAAGGACTTTCTTGGGAAAGTATAATTTTCTTCTGGCATTTTTAAGAATGGCTTACTTCCTACAGTGAATAGATAAAATATAATGATCACGATGTTAAATTGGTTTAGGTTTATGTTGTGATTCAAAAATGTTATGAAAATTTAATGGTGACACGATATTAAAAAGTACCTTTGTAGAATCTTCGAGCATTCTAGTGTGCTCAGCTATGAAACGCACACAGAAGCAAGTCTTGTGCATCTCAGGTGGGCATGTGGAGTGACTGAACCCTGGGGGTGGATCAGGTACCGGGCTGAGAGCCTCCTCTTCAGACCCAGTTCCCAAAGCACCGCCCTCGCTCGACCCGTGCACCACGCAACTCCCACCAAATCGATTACTGTCGCCCATTCTGTATAAATCGTAATAGTGTTTGAACAAAGACGAAGAAAATCGTAATTAATTTAATTACTAATCAATTCACCTCGACTGATGGTTTTATGGCCTTAGTGTTCAAAGTATCTGGATGCTGAGTTACGACTCGAAGAGAGAACCCACGTGCGCAACGCAAATTAATGTAGTTTTACTTTAGATTTTGGTTGTGTTTGTCACTTGTCTCTAACTCTGTTTTCGAACCTGTCTCTGATATTATTGCATATCTATTATACTTTGCAAATAAAAATATTACTTAAGCCTGGAAATATTATGTACTTTATCCAGTAATATGGTTGTACGTATTATTTATCTTTGTAATAAACATTAAGAATATTTTAATTTAACATAAAGAAATTTTTAATAACTTTCTTACCCGGAATTAACATATGTAGTGTGTGTCAAGTCCTCTTTGCTAGGTGTGCGCGTGAGAGGTCGCGGTGGAACAACAGGTGGTGGCCAAGCACCGGGTGCACAGCAGTCGTCATCTGCCGCTGCCAGCCTGTACGGGTACAAAGGCCGAGCCGCACCTCCACATCTGACCACGACCCCACATGCGGTGTAACGCGACCTGTTACAAACACTTCATTTATGTTTATCTTTCATATGATGAGATTTCATATTTTGTTTCTGAGAAACGGGTCCTGGGTTCGATTCTCTGCCAGCGATCAATATTTGAAGAGCACGAAATGTTCGTTTACGTGTCATGGGATGATTTAAAGTATGTTCTTGTCTCTTTCCTTGCATTGAGTTCCAACAACCTAAGGAAGGTGATAACGAAACGAGTATATCATGGAAGCTTGTATGTAAAAGTTGTAACAGACAAGGAGGAGATCATGATGTTATAATGAAAATAAAAGACAGAAGGCCAAGAATAACGTAGATGTGGTAGCTGCAAGAAAAAAGAGACCTTTTCTGATGCCCTCGTATATATTCAGTCCTTGGGTAGTATTGCTCGATGAGACATAATAAAAGGCAGTCAGACATTCCAACTTAGCTTTTAGGGGTGGAAGCACGTGTGCATTATTGAGGATAGATACACGTGATTATAGGCCGCAGTAGGAAGGCTTTCATTTCTATTAATTGAAAATTTGAAAACCGATCCAGACTATTTGACCAATATATATATGAATATAATGATGATATATGATATATTATATAGATATATATGATATAGATATGAATGATAATATATGAAATATTATATGACCAACATTTCATATTAGTAGAATTTGTATTCGATTTCGTAATCACCACATTTGGTAGGTGAAATAGTGATCACATAACTATTGCCTACCGCATGTCACAAAATTCCTTAATCATAATATACCCAATTAGTTACATTTATGATCTATAGATCATTTATGATCCAATATACTTGTTGTTGTACATATTTGTACTATACTTAAATATATATTTCTTGTTTCTTTTTACCACCGGGCGTAACACAATATAGCCACTATAATTACAATTCCGTTGGTATTCCTATCCAGTTTATAATTACGATGTAACTACTAAGCGTAATTGTTTATTAGAGAAGGAAACAAAATTTATTCAGTTAACATTTTTCATTTACGTGAAAAACATTTAATGTTGATACAGGTGCTACTTCTGTCAATACGGATTCTTCATTTAATCAATTTTCATGCACCAAATGGATTTAAGTTTCCTTTTACAATATTCATATTTTTCTTAGTTTATCATTTCTCATAAGATAATTTTTCAATATAATATCTTATTAATAGTTAGACATCAAAGTCCATATACAAGAATATTCAAAGCTTTACAATAATTATACTTATCTTACATGAAGTGCGAATAAGACAGTAATATAAATATAGTCCCAGTTCATAAGTGGTGTTCTGGAAGTAAATGTTTTTATAATATTAGGGGTCTCAAACAACCACATGGGCCTTTTAAGTGACTGTATTAATAACAAGTCCAGTAACGGATTACAGCTACTAGAAAAATTACGTCGAGACGAAACGCGTGAGAATAAATAGCGTAAGGGTACCCGTACTGTGCTAACCAATCTGTTTGTCGAGCGTGGTGTATGTTGGCAAATATTCCAGCCAGTATTTTGCAGTAGATTTGCGAGTAGAAAAAATTCCAATGAGGAATATATTTTAATGAAACTAAGGGCGACGAATGATTACAGAATTCACCTCATGGGTAGTTATGACTGCAGCCCATAAACAACTACATCCATTCTCTATGATTCAACAAGCACCAGCGTGTCTCTGAGGATTGACAGCAATTGTCTCGTTCCTACACTCAAATACTCCCTTTCCCTCACCGTACGAAACACACGCTAGTATTTGGTGAGGGCGTACTTCTTTCTAGTCGAGCCCACACTTTCATGTAGCAAATAGACCCACCACCTGCGGTGTGGCTTTACCTCTGTAAATGGGAAAGATAAAGTGTTAACAATAGATGAATTCACATCATATTGTTGTAATTATCACGCTTAGCAGATGGATTAACGCCACCGACATCTACATCGAGCATCTTTGAATCTATCACTCAGTCAACGTTTCGATATTATCGCAATATGTAGTAGCCTAATTTGATACAGTGCATTAAATACAAAATAGGCATTTTTCTTCATCGGAATTGAAATTCGGATTCAAAATATTGTAAAATAACGTATTACATATTTCTGAAAATATATAAAAACACATAAGACAACAGACATAACTAATAGGTAACTGAATAATATTTTGAGAGTTCTAAATCAAAACAGAACGGCAAGAAAAAGCTGTCTATCTGCCAGACAGGTAAATAACTGTATTGCGAGCTAAAATAACTATTCCACAAGAAAGGTTGGTACACAAGTTGGTCGAACATGAATTATTAATGTGAATCGATAACTAGCAAGAAAGTTAATATCTTTTGCACAGTTTGCTTTTCTCGGTTTATTGTGATTTATTGAATGGTGATTGTTAGACTTGTTTATAATTTGATTGATATTTCTTCAGGCTTCTCAATGTTATTTTGGGTATTCTTAAAGACGGTTGTAACGGAGCAAAAATTTTGTTAATGGCAACTTAATAGTTGCATGTTGTTTGAGATGTTAAAATGTTTACCGATAGAGGCATTATCTTAGTTTACATTGGAAGCAAGTGGTTGGATGCAAATGCTATAATAGTGTTAACGGTATTAGATCCATGCTGTCTGAGTTCGTTATGGTGATTGTAGGGAACTGGAGACTTATTTTTACGGCCACAAAATCCACATCCATCCACACAACGAGATTTGAGATGCACACCCATTATCACTGAGGACAGAGATGGAATGCCATTCTACCAGTGACTGGTTTCCCGAATTACTTAACGAAACGCAGCAGCGCTTTGCTGCTAATCCGTGAGGTAGGTAGACCCTTAATAATAATATCAATTACAGGTGAACTAAGTGCTCGTTTCTTAGATTCAATACAATAAATAAGGTAGGTAGAAAGGGTCATCGTGGTCATCACGCGGTCGACCCATCCTATTTATATTGCAGATACAAGTAATGCAGAGCGTTACTTTACGTTTGCTAAAGCTAGAATGTAACAGTAAATTACATCCGGACAGCCTTCAATTTTGAGGAGGCAATGTAACGAATATGGTTTTTTTATGGTAATATGTATAATATGGTTATTATGGCAACACCAGAGGAGTCGCAAATGCATTGCCGGCCTTTCAGAAAGACGTAGCCTAATTTCTTGAAGATCCCTAAATCGTATCGGTACGGAAACACCGCTAGCGACAGTTAATTCCACAGAGTAGTTATGTGTGGCAGGAAATTTCGTCTTAAATATAATCTTAATTCTATTGCTCAGCTTCAACTATCTTATGGTCATTTCTTAAAACAAGTAGCTTTGATTAAAATTGTTGTTAATGCAGCTACATTAAACTTGTACAAAATATAAAAACAGTATTAATCACTTATACTATTGCATTAAAGTAAAAAAACAGTCATTGTAATAGTCTTCAAAGAGATGAGTCTCTGGTCTATGAATACCCAACATCCGCATTGTAATAGCTGTTCTAATCTATCTCGGCGATCCATTTGCGTAACGATCCAAAATCGCAGTGAGACGCAATGCCACTTCATTATATCACTAGGCTTGCTAATAGACAACCATTGCCTTACTCGATTATAATATCGACTGGGTTTCCTTATGAATGATTCGTTGTCATTATTCAACCCTCCAATTCGTAAATAATTGCTTTTGGACTTCTCCCTAATGATTAAATTAATACAATATTGTTATTGTTCATTTTGTTCTGATTTAGGTAGCTTTACGTTTTGAACACAGATAAGTTTCTTAAAGAGAATTGAATTAGCATTAACGATTTGATTTTTTTATAGTGTAGCGACTACGCTTGCTATTATATTTCTTAAGATACTTTTTAGACTATTCTTATTTATTGTCTTATTTCGATTGAAGTAAGCAAGTAAGTAAGTATATTACAGGAAGTTGAAGTTGTTGACGAGTAAACTTATTTTTGTTTTTTTTAAAACAATATTAGCAATTCTATTAACATTACTAATATTCCGGTTAACCACTCCAACTAAGTTAAAAATGCTTATGCTAGGAGATGGTTCACGACAATAGTATAATGGTGGATTTGAACCTACGGCCTTAAGTTTCGCAGACCGTACCCTAAACCATTAGGCTATTGACGCTTTGACCAAGGGATAAGTAGTACGGTTAGTTAAGTCCAACTTCGACCCAGAGGTCAATCGACGGACTTAACTCTCGTGGGCCCATTTGGGAAACTGCGACACATCTTCTCCTGCACCCTCAATGCTTAAAGACAAAAGTATTTGACCAGTGCAATTTGCCAGTGATGTCTCATGGTATTGAGACCTTCACTACTCGGCGTTTGAGAAAGCTCGAAATCAGTATGATCGGCGTTACTCTGCGAATACGCAATGTAGACGTTTGCAGTAGAATGACGGTGACCGGCAGTGCAGTGTAGCACGGGCCCCCGTTGGACGGAGCGACAATCTATGCACTTGCGGGAAGACGATAGATTCAGGTGGCTCAAGATGTTCAAGTGGCTTTATTGTAAAATATGAGGAGGCCTATGTTCAGTAGTGGACTATTGATAGACTGTGATTATGTTGATGTACTATAATATATAGTATACTAATAACTATATTACACACATAACACATAGCCATACGACTTTCTTCATTGTGTACATATATTTTCTATATTTGTATTATATTTATCTACATACAGACAATACATAATAGGTTATTGTGATAAATTTCAAGTTTCCTGTGTCTAAACTACAGTTTAAGACATTTTTTTTATAAGGAGTTTCTATATTTTTACATATTTTAAAATTATAACAAATTCTATATTTTAATATAAATCAATTTTGTAAATTATTATTAAGTATGTATATCACAAAATATATACTAATTTGAATTACATGTTATAACTATATATATCGCTAAACAATAGCACAATACAATTAGAACGCTTAGCCGTTGATAAAAAATGGAAAACAAAAAGTGGATTTTTGTGTTAGGAATGGTTATTCAAAATAATCGTAGAACAGAAAACTCGCAATGAGTCAGCCGTAACAGAGTTGAATAGTTTCTGCTCCGGAATTTATGCCCCGGAAGGCTACTAACATACAAGGACTGTACGGGCTGTGCTCGGCTTTACGAGAACTTACTCAAGTAACTGACTTCTGGGTTCGTGAGGGGCTTACTCTGCACTTAAGGACAACTACCCTCGTTACCTAAGCAAATATAGATAATTACGATGTATGTAAAGCACACACCGCAATAGTCTATATTAAACTAGTGAAAAAATATGCATATTAAATTTTATAAGTTTAGTGCACAAATAAACTGTGTAACAAAGGCAAAACATATCAGTAGTTTGATATCCGAAACGGAAAATAAATTGGAAGAACTACATAGAAACATTACACATATTATTTACTTACGCCCATTGTTTAAAAGATCTTATACAAGTATAAAGATTATATTTGTACTACGTCTTATTATTTCTATATTTGTTTAACCCTTTTAAAACAAAGGGGTGCATATAATATGCGTAAAGCTTAAAATACAATTCTAATCTTGGGAGAAGTTTATAAAAAAAATATGGACTACGATAGTGCGTTTTTACACTCACTGGACGTTTTCCGTGTAGTTTTCAGCTGAAGTGGGAGACTGGGTAAGTCTTTTGCATGTCTAAATACTCTGGGTCAGAAAACTGTTTGTTTTTTTTTGATCGTTACATACTATCGCTTGTGTATTTATAACTTTTGTACCTGATATGATATGATATGATAGCGATATGAGTACGTGTATCGTTTCGGACTTATATAGCTCCGTTTGAAAAGTTAAGAGTACTACATGCTGTTTTCATTTATTGGATTATAATAAAAACGTTAGAAGTTATAAACACTTCTACATAAATATAGTAAGGGTGAGTGAGA
This sequence comes from Teinopalpus imperialis, assembly GCA_029286865.1. Classification (NCBI taxonomy): domain Eukaryota; kingdom Metazoa; phylum Arthropoda; class Insecta; order Lepidoptera; family Papilionidae; genus Teinopalpus; species Teinopalpus imperialis. Next base: position 7,880,857 of record JAGSMU010000005.1, read on the forward strand.
TACGACCTTATCCCAGAGTAAGGTCAGATTTAGTGAAAACTAAATCAGAATAAGTTGAGTAATTCCAAAGTTACGCCTTGGGGTATCTCTCGCGTGTTTCTGAACTAGTTATTACACTCGCACCAATATCAAGTTGTTAGCAGCTTGTGTGGGTAAGCAGGAAAATTACTTGCTAATAACCAGTCGGAGTTTGAGAACTCCTTGTTTGAAAATACGATGTATTAAGCAATTTATAGACACCATCTTGATGGGAAGATATTAATATACTATCGCCTATATAACTATCGGTTAAGTTGTAATTTTTTGTTATTTCAAGTCATTAATTACATGGCGTATTATTGCTTTGTTGTTCGCTTAGAGAGCCTCAAGATTTCTTGCAAACCTATGTATATCGGTTGTTGCTCTAATCAATAATAAAAGGCACCCCAATGCCTTCATACATTAACTCCCTATACTAACTAATACGTAATCTTCCCTGTACTACTTCTGTCTCTGGTTGTATAAGTCATCATCAATATTGGGCACAGGTCACTCCTATATTGGTAGAAGCGTTGTTAGTTGCGTTGAAGGGTGACTAGCATCTAGGAGCTAACAGTAACTAGTCACCGGTCTGCATAATTTGTCTGACATGTTCGAGACCGTCATTCACCTATCGTATGACATTCATAAGACGTGTGTCATGAATGACCCCCTAAGTATGAAATGGGGCTACGAATTTTTAAACTCACTCACCTTATGGCAAACCATTAATTTACGAATTTTAATTAATTTTTTAAGAAGTGATTATTCTTATATAAATTAAAGTCCGAAAAAATAAATACACTCTTCGTCAAATTAGGTACTAAACCAAGGTTTGGTAAGTAAAGTTCGTACGAGCGCAATAAATTCACGACGTGATGTCCTAATACAGTTTTATATTTATTACGCCATAAATGGCATAAATATCTGTTATAAGTTTATGTTATTCCACAAACGAGAGACGATTATCTATATTTATTTAACATTAAATCATCGATCACCTACAAGGTTAAAAGAAAATTCGTTTATAGACTGGGGCAAGAAGGCGATGCCTGTAACTTTCACGAGCTACTTCATTTTATGAGGGCATCAGGCGTCGGTCACAAAGTTTAATTTGGGATACACTTTCATCGTAGATATAACCAATTTTTTATAACAAAACCTATTTACCGTTGGTTGTTTTGAGACGTATATACTTTGTTACTTTGGGCTTATTAATATTAAAGTTATTAGGGTCGGGTCGACGTTGAATAATCACAAAACTTTCACTGTGAAAGTCACCGAGAAGTTATAATTAATTTAGATTTGTCATCGGGTCGCGGCGGGAGCTCGGAATACAGCACAACGTCGTACGTTTATCTTAACTTTATCAGATATTTACTAAGCGTGTATATTTATGATATATTATGGTAAGTATGGTAAAGGAACAGCAGTATCAAGCAAATATATATATAAAAAAAAATCGTGTTCACTTGGAAAAACTGAGATTATATTTTTATGCTGAATGTTTTAGTATTATTCAATTCAATTCAATTCAATTCATTTATGATCCGATAACAGTGATCCATTAATACATTTAAAAAAATTACAATTAATACACAACACACGTAGACAAAAACATAAAATAAACAGAGAAAATAAAACAAACAAAGAATAACAATAAACAATTAGGTCTGCTCCACTAAGATTATAAAATTATTAAATGTCAAATATAGTTAAAATGTCAACTTAAAGCATTAATTGCGACTTCTATAATTATATTTACCTATGAGGTTATAATTAATTATTTATTCATTTATTAGTCAGTAAGTGAACCTTGGCACAATGGTTCAAGTACTGACAGTCATAACGGTCTGCTAATATCCTCAGGATGCTGTTCGGGCTGACCCGGACCCGACGATACGGGGATGTGCACCGTTTCCGCATGGTCGTATAGAAACAATCGACTCGTGCTCGTTATAGCTTTAAGCATATGTCCAATTTTAAAAATGTCATTAAAATAATAAATATAAAATTAAAACTTTTCTTGTTTTTATATAAAAATAAAGTGTATACTTTTTGACGGTTATTTTTGTTTCTATCTGCAAGTTATTTCAAACGCATGGAGAATTATCGGAAGTTTTGGAAGCAAGCATAATAACTTTGTGAAGAAAGTTACTCTACGAGAGAAATAGCGCAGATAGTTTTTGTCTCTTAAACATGCCGTGCCACTCTGCAACATGGCCGTCGTGGCCAGAGCCACGGTAACTTGGCTGATCGACCTCGTAGTGGCCACCCAACTGTTCTTACCGCTGTTCAGAAGCGTTACATCAGACTGCTGACTGATCCAATAATCGACGCCACTCGAATCAGATCACAGTTGCAAGCGGTCATCGGACGCGAAATTAACAAACAAACCATCAGTTTGAATTACGAACAATTGTAACAGCTCTTAAAATTACAATAAACAAATTCATGAGTTCCGTCACAGAGGTTAGAACTTGGTTTGCTCTAGTACCATGAAATTAAAAGCAAGAGTGTACGGGACACTGGACGACCAGTACATAATATATAAAAGTATTTATTATGACTAATCCATAAAAAATAAACACTTTTGAATATTGTCGTAAGTGACAAAAAGTTCTAATACCCTTGAGAAAGGAAAGGAAAGGCTAAACCTCGGTACTAATAATAATATTACAGGATTCCTTCATTCACACACAGCAATTACCTACTATTGTACTTTGATATTCTGTGAATACATAATCCTACATCGCTTGAACTGAGTTTTTCATGCAGTACCCACTTTTTAACTGCAGTGTACTACTATTGTTCCCTTAAATGTTTTGTATATTTTTGTAGAGTTCCAATAACTTAATTCCTTAAAAATAATATTATTCTTATTAACCACTCTCAATTAAGGATTCGTGCTATTATTGGACCCTATATCGTGTTTTATTTTATTACTACCTTAATTATCGTTATGCGGTTACCCTTACCTGTTTGTATCAAATTTATATTGAGGTCTTTTCATAAAAAGCAGTCGTGGCAGGATGTGTATGAAAACTCTTTTCACCCATGGCGCCATTCGATGCGTTTGTGGAGAACGGAAGTGAACGTTTAATACCACCACCGTCACACATATACTGGAACAAAACGGAAATGAATAATGTGGTAAAATTACAGAATTGCAATTTAAAAATAATTATTTTAGAATAAAAAATAAAATTTAGTATTATATGAAAATTAAATCTCTATTTGCATGCAATACATAAAATATCCTGCGACGTTGATATCGTCAATAACCAGAAGATAACCATGATCGTAATCAACCAGGAGCACGTTATTAATTTTGATGACAATAATATGTGATAATATATATAAATGATCCCACGGGCCTATGAGATCTACTACATCCATCCTCGGCAAATTTTCATAGTTGAAATTTAGTAAACGGGAATACAGGAATGCTGATAATAACTGTTTATTTAATAATATTTATTTGAATTTGTTTATGTGAGATGTTTTTCATAACATTAAAACTTTGATTTTATATATTAAATATGTTAAAAATATTAAAACGAATGTTTGATTTAAGAATATTGTTAGAAATAATTCCTTTTCTAAAAACTATTTCCACTACCAAAATATTGTGTAGCATTTTCCATTATCTAATCTCTTTGAGTCCATTCTATTTGAAATAAGCGCCCATTATAATATACTCGGACGATATTAAGATCGGCATAAGAGAGGTAAATGTAGCATTTACCTCTGTATAAATGTAATTTTTTTTAGAAAAATTCAATATTACTGAGTATAGTAATTTGTTTTCTAAAGTCATTTTCTGTAAAGTGTTTCAAGGGTTATGAGTTTTATTTCGTTTACTCATTTAATTCGTACAAACACCGTTGATCCAAACTAGCTGTATTACGTAAACAAGCTATATGTATAGTATGAATTGAATCACGCTTGGCGGAATCCCAACGTAAAATAAAAGATGCCGGACGGGCGGAAAACTTATAGCTTTTCAACTCCTGAAAGAAAAACCGGTAACCTTGTTATTGGTGACGATTCATCATTCATTCATCTTAGTGCTCAGGGTGAAGACGTATCTGCATAATAATTTGATTAAGAATCTGAAGATGAGATGAATATGGGTATCATAGACTAAAGGATTCACAGGATTCAATCACAATAGTAATCATAAAAAAACCTTTTATAGATGTTCTATATAATAAAAGAAACCCGTAACATGTTAAATTGCCCTTGTCATGTTTCAAATATTTATTATGTCATCCCCTATTTGATGTTATTCATATTAAAAGAATTATATTAAAGAACGCATCAAAAATTGTAAAAATATTTTACTATTCCTGTTAATTAAATATATAAAAGAATTTAATTAAGGGAATGAGTAGGTTAAAATAATCGCCTTTGTGCAAGTTCATGGGAACATTTAATGAAGACAGTAATTAATCAAGATTTATCGCGTGATCTGCCGGGTGTTGTATGCGTAGGGCTGTCTCGCAAAAATGTTGAATGGATAAAACAGACATTTAATAATGTATATAATCGATATAATACTTCTTATTACTCCAACGAGAACAAATTGATATAATAATAAGCAAAGACTTAGCCATCGTTCTATAACAATTCGATGGGGTGTCCACTTGGTCGGTATTTCAACCACGGCGATTTAGGTTATTACCATCAACTACGCAGAATAAAATATAGTGCCGTAAGCACGCATACACTTAGAACCCTTGCCTAGAACAGTGTGATGCATATGCAATATGCAGGCATGCTGACCACTATAAGACAAATCCTAATGCATATGCGATGACCTTTGAAACAGATTCGCATGCAGTATCGGCAACATGAGAAATTTTTCATACACGGTATTGAATCCCTTGTGCACAATTTAAAAGCACATTATCTCGATGCTAAAACGACGAGATTTTTTTTTAATTACCTGATCATTTTCGCCACCCTTTATATCATTATCAATTAATAATGTCTTGCTTATATAATAATAATGTCTCGTATAAATCAAAAACTAACAGAAGCAGGTATTGTACGAAATAGGCGTTAATAAAAACAATGTATTAAAAATTGAATTTAAGGTTTGAGTTAGCGCATTTCGAAATAATTGCAAGAATCATAATAGAATGGCTTTGACTATAAAACATGATTTTATTTGGTTGTCAAAAATCATTATTAAATATTGTGTATTGTATTCTAAACAACGGTATACATGTTCTGTTTACCTTTTTGTGTTGTTTTTAAAAAATCATAGACTTTAGATAATGAGTAGATTACACTAGCTAGATAGCTACAATAAAAATATACAATTTTTAACTGTTAACAAACACCAGCCTTAATAGTGGAAGATGCTGGGCTATGCTGAATCTAGTGGGACATGACTGGATCGTCTCGTCTGAGGAAGCATTTTCACTTCATTTAATGCAGTATGTAGGTTTGATGATGGTGATTGTATGGTCCACACTCTTCTACAGCCATTATTTAGCATTCGGTAAAATATGTATTCGAATGTTTCAAATCTTGCTATCTCAAAATAATATACACGTTTGTATAAAATAATTTTAAAATAAGAAAAGTCTTAGAAATTCGGACAAATAGCAGCCCTACGTGTGGGTTAGAAGATTGGTTGAAGGGTGGCAGGGCGCGCGTCCCTGAATAAGCAGTTTCGTTATTTAACCACGCAGTGGTAGTGCTAATAACGGAACCAGCCGATTAATGTGCCCTTGTTTTGCTCTTTACATCATTTACTGTTAACGTAATGTCTTCGTCTCAACGAAAAGGAGATAATTGCCTTAATTTAGAAAAATGGTGTAACGCGTTTAGAATTATGAAGGTTGCTTATCAAATCATTTTTTTTATTGCAAAAGTGAGTTTAATATAAAATTGGCATGTTGTCGAATTGGCCACTTTGATCTCAAATCTGGCATTTGGTTAGGAATTTCAAATTTAAATGTATTTTAAATTTAGGCTTGTGTATTTGTATTTCGAATCTAATTATTCATTTGTTTTCGCGCCATTTGCTTTAATATCCTTCTGTTAACAAAATGGAAAACTTGAAATATTGCGTTATTTACGAATATGAATTCCACCGTGGCACCAGCGTTGCAAAAACAGCTCGAAGAATTAATGATGGGTATGTGGAAGCTACTGTAAAAAAAAGCACGGTACGCTTTTCATTCCAACATTTTTGTTATGGAGATTTTAAACTCTAAATAAAACCCCGCGGACGGCCAGAGATCAAAGTTAAAGAATTAAAGGTGATCGTGGTAGCGGATCCATGCAAACTACTTCAGAGTTAGCGGCAGGCTTCGGCGTGAGTGACAAAACAATTTTAATTCACTTGAAACAAATTGGAAAAGCGAAAAAGCTCGAGGAATGGGTACCGCATGGAAACCAAAGAAAGGAAAACAAACCAAATCCTGTCCCAAGCTAAAGTTGACTCAGAAAAAGGTACTGGTGAGTTTTTGCTGGACCAGTGCTAGTGTTCATTCAACAATTGCAAACCATGATGGAATAACTAGCCGTCAAAAAACCGAGACTGATCAATTGCTCTAGCCCACTGCTGCTTCATGACGCTAGACCCCATACTTCACGATAGACGGTCGCTAAATTAAAGGAGCTGCGATCGGAATGTCCCGGACACCCATCAGACTCCCTAGACTTTGCTCCAACAGAATAACACTTTTTTCGGAATTTGGACGATTGCTTTTAAGGAAAAAAATTCAATTCCGATAAGGCAGTCCAAACCGCTTTCAAAGATAATATTGATTCTCGCTCCCAATTTTTTTTCAGCAATGGAAATAATGAACTACTTATAAAATTCCGAAAGCGCATAGATAATAATAATACATACTTCGATTAATATATATATAATTTCATAAAAAAAAATAGTTTTTACTTCTTTACGCTACGCTAATACGTAAAGGCCTAATATTTATAAGATATATTCTAAACAGCTAAACGTTGATGGCATACTTTCGAAATAAATTTGTGAAACACGCACACATCATATAGAATATTCGTAGAGATCGTAAGCAATTTCATAAATAAATCAATTTATTAGGGTTAAGACAGAATTGTCTCTTTGCCATCGAACCATAAGAACCAACGCAGCAATATGTCGACACTATTTTGCGAACAATGCGAACGTCGTCTTTCTACGGTTGTGCCGATTCATTTTATTCAGAATCCTATTTTGGTCTATAATTAGGTCTACTATACTACTATATTAATCATTTTTTAAAGAATACTTGTAGTCTATTACCACTCGATCGTCGATTAACCACACCAACAAGTTAAATGCTCCAAGCATGACTATTGACACTTCAAAGTCACCAGAAGGTGTTAATAGCCAAAGAAGTATTTCACTATGGTAAGCGGTATTCAATTAATCACTTACGCGATAAGATTAAATGGCGTGTCGCGTATAAAATATATATTAAGATAAACATTATTTGGACTTTGCACCAGGAAAATCAACCGTAGAGAAGTGGTTTGCTAAGTTTAAACGATGCGAAATGAGCACCGAGTACGATGCACGCAGTGGACGCCCCAAAGAGGCTATTACCGACGAAAACATCAAAAATCTGATAACCGTAAAGTGAAGTTGATTGAGATAGTTGAGACGCTAAAGATATCAAATGAACGTATTGGAAATATCGTGAATCAATATTTGGATATGCGAAAGCACTGTTCAATGTGGGTGCCACACGAGCTCACAATCGACCAAAAACAACAACAAATTGATAATTCTAAGCAGTGTTTGGAGCTGTTCAATCGTAATAAACCAGAATTTTGCGTCGATATGTGACAATGGATGAAACATGGCTCCATCATTTCACACCGGAGTCCAATCGACAGTCAGCCGAGTGAACTGCACGTGATGAACCGAACGAAAGCATGGAAAAGCGCAAAAGTCGGCAGGCAAGGTTATGGCATCAATATTTTAGGATACGCATGGTATAATGTTCATGGACTATCTTAAAAAGGGAAAAACCATAAACAGTGACTATTAAGTAGCGTTATTGGAGCGTTTGAAAGACGAAATCGTGAATAAGGAAAAGGCGAGAAAGTGCTATTTCATCGAGACAAAGCACCATGTCACAAATCAATGAAAACGATGGCAAAATTGCATGATTTGGGCTTTGAATTGCTTCCGCCTCCACCGCATTCTCATGATCTGGCTCCCAGCGAGGATGACCTCAAGAGGATGCTTGCTGGACACAAATTTCACGCCGATGAAATGGTAACCGCCGAAACTTAAGTTTATTTTGAGGCTAAAGACAAATCGTACTATAAAAATGGTATCGAAAAATTGAATGACCGTTATAATCGTTGTATCGCCCTCGAAGGCAACTATATTGAATAAAAAAATCAAACCCTATCAAAAAAAGTATTTTCCTATGCTAGCTTACGAACTTCTAAGCCCACCTAATATATATATATATATATATATATATATATATATATATATATATATATATATATATATATATATATATATATATATATATATATATTAACATTGATTTTAACGTAAACAAAATCTGACGATTAAAACATTCTTTTACTCCTATTTTGAAAATCGAAATAAATCCTGGCTAAATATTTGTGTGTATTTTGTAACCGTTCTTAAATTATGGTAAGATAATTAAAGCATTACGAAACGATTAAACAGATAAAAGTTGAACAATAACTTAATTGTTCACGAGTTTTCAAATAACGGTATCAAAAATCTTGTTTGGGAAACGGCTTTTAATTTATATGGAAATTCCGCGGCTTGTAAACGGGTTGGAGTTAGGCACAAGTATTTAAATTGCTTTTCTATGTGGAGCTACAGAGTGGAAAAATTTGGCGAAAAAAGTCAAACGGGACGTGTACACAGAATGCAATCTTTTTAATACTTTATTTAATCTAAAATAAAAAAATCAAAATTTACTTAAAATTATTATAGCTACAATTGGTCACCTCGATCGGGAAAGGCCCCCGTAACACCACAAAAAATCAGTGTGAAATAGGAGCATAACAATGCTGAGTTTCTTATGGTGAGTATTGCGATCGAGGGAACCAAACACGTATCGAGATTTTCTACGCATGTACACACACATGTACATCCTGAATCTTTGTTAAGGATTGTTGTAGATGTTATGGGCCGTAATCGTCACATGCAATCAACTATGTGCTTTTACATAGACATATAATAAAAAAAAATTGCACAGGGACCTTTTAGGTAATATTAATTCCTTTTTAACTTATAATATATATTATGCAATAAAAATATGAAGTACATGCTTTCTGTGTGGAAAAGAAAAATATTGGAAAACATTTTAAGCTAATTTATTTTTATCTATGAATAAAGTTATACCGATGCTAAGTTCCATTTAGGCTGATGTTTCTAGAGAACACAAATTATTGATTTTCAGATCTAGGCGGTAGTTAGGTAGAAAATCGAGGAGGGTTTAGAGCAGGGATTCCCAAAATGGTTGACATATCGGTTGCCCAGGGGTCGACATAAACGAAAACTGATTTTCGTGATTTGGGTCGACGAAGTCTAAAAATCGACCCCTATTAATTATCACAAGTTCTTATTTGGAACTTTCAAGATATTGTTTAAGTTGTGTTACGTGTACCAACTTGTTATAAGAACGACTAATATTTTAGTAGGTAGTATCATTGTTGTACTTTTAAAAAACTCAACAAGTCAAAAACACAATTTCGTGCAAGATAATGTGTTCCAGCGTACAAGTCTTTCAGGCACGTTTAGACGTACTTTGTATATGACGCATATACGCAATTTAAGGCAAACGAATCATGATCAAGTTCAAGTAAATTAAACTAAAATAAAGTGATTGGAAAAGAATTTACAAAATGCTTTGTTACCTAAGCGCGTTAATAGCGTAACCATACATTTCTTTAGTTTATGAAAAAGTAACAGGGCAAGTACCAAAATGCGTTTTAATAATTTTGTAGTATTTTTTGAAATTACTTTAAAAAAGGTGTTACCAAAAATGATAAATGTAAAGTTTTCTTTGTTATCGTTTTTTACGCTGATTGGTAACTTTTACAAATTTTCGATGATCAATCGTGACCATATCTAAAAAACATCTAGAACCTAGGTGTGATAAAAATAAGCTCTTGTGCAAATTTAACAGTTTTATTATTGTTTCTTAAACATTTTTTTTTATTTGCAGATATACTGCGAATTTTATGGTGGCAGACACGAACAAACAATGCAGACAATACAGTTTGGACCACTTGAAGTTTGGATTTATTTAATCTCTATCAAATCAACACTTGCCGATGTGTATATGAAAAAGTATTCAGTAACAATGCCATGAAGCCTTCAAAAATGGAGGGCCACTTATCAAGAGTACATGCTGGCAAAAAAGTGAGCCGCTGTCAATCTTTCAAGCATTTAAAGAAAAACTAGAAAAAATGCCAGCCGTAAGATCGATGTTTGCGTCATCATCTATGCAAGAAATTGATGGTTTACGAGCGTCCTATAATTTATCTTTACTAATAGCGAAGTCGGGGAAACCCACACACACAACAACACAATTGGAGTGAAGCTTATTTTACCAGCTATTGTTGAGGAACAATGTATTGCACAAGCCCGTACATGATATTATAAAGAGAATTCCTTTGAGTAATAACACCGTTCAGAGACGAATAGACGTGATTGGTCGCGACGTGGAAAACGTTTTATGTAATTACAGGTTCTTACAGACCAACAGATTCTCCCTCTAGTTGGATGAGTCTACATTAACCGAAGCTCTGTTGTTAGGATATGTCTGACATATTAAAGATGAAAGTATGTGCCAAGAACTGCTTTTTGCAGAATCGATTTTTGTGGCCGTGTAACGTTTTTTTTATCCACAAAGCTATCCCATGGAAGAACATTGATCAGAACATCATCGGGGTTTTATAGCTCACGTAAAGTGACAGCTGCCTGAGGTACTGGTCATACACTGCGTGATTCACAGATAGCATTTAGTAGCAAAAACTCTAGTCCTAGATTGCATCAATTTTTAAAATATGTTATAAATGCTATAACCAAGTTCAGAAGCAATTCTTTGAACTCTAGGTTATCTGCTCAGCTATTTGAGGAAAAGTCCTTAGTCCGTTACTCCTGCACACTGAAGTTTGTTGGCTTAGCAAGATTTTCAGCTAATTTTGAATCTGTGTTGGATTTTTTCGCACTTTCTTTCAAAATCTTTTTCAAGAAAAAGATTTTGAAAGAAAATGTGAACAATTCTAAAACAGATATTTATTACTTGACTAATATCTTTGGTATGTTGAAAAAAGTTAATTTGCAGCTGCAGGGTGACGATCTCAATTAAGTAAAACAAAATCAATAATATCGTCTTTTGTGGGTACACTCATCCGTTATAAACAAAATTTGAGCACAAAAGAATATTCACAGTTTCCGGTTGCAGATAACCGGATCACAGACGATGTTATTTTATATGTCACTCACTTAGATATATTGGGATAAATCCGTACAATATCACATCCATGGAAGAAGCCAATGTGATAATGCAAGAAGAGTTGATTACCATCAGCACAGACCAAGCAGAAGTTCAACCAAGGCTATCAGAAGTTGCAACGCAAAAATGAAACACAGATAGCAGACATCAAACACATTGTGGAAAATTGCTGAAAAATACCTTATCGCTTTTCCATAATCATATCAAGTCGAAAACGATTCAGTGTGGTTACAAACATTTGACAAAACAAAGAAAACGTTTGAAAATCAACGAACTTTATGAGAATTAAGCCTGCAACTCACCAATATTGAACTGGATTTAGCTAGATTGGTAGAAAGTCACAAAGATCATCAACCACACAGGTTTTTTTTATTTTTTTATCTTTACTTTGCGATTTTAATGTCTTTTCAAATAAATATTATCTACTAAGTATTTTTACGTAATTTGTATTAATAATACTTGATATTTACTGAATTTTATGTCTATTTTGTTTAATTTTTATGAGAAAATTATGTCAAGTTTCCCACTTTACAACCAACCAACCGCAAAGTTTTTAAATTAGTAAGTATTTTGAATCATAAGGTAAAAAACTAGGCAGAGGATTTTTAACGGTTATGGGGGTCTGGGATATCAGTTTATTATAGAAAAGGGGTCCCTTGACCAAAAGTTTGGGAATCCCTGGTCTAGAGTATGCGGTAGTATATAAATAAATAATAAGTATACTTAACTTATAATTATTATTTATATATATTATTTATAATTACATATATTAACACTAAGACCTCGATTCCCAGATGAGTAACAACATTTATGTTAACACGAGAAGTAATATTTATGCTTTAGGGATAGAGCCACGGTGCTTTGTGTTTGGTACGTTTAGTGATTTGGGGAACTAGTTACTTTTAGCAAGGCAATACATCACGTGTTGCAACGCATGTGTTTATTTCTGTGAATCTGTTGAGGACGGAGTTGCAGTAATCGTTTACCATCAGGCAAACAGTGTGCTCAGTATTCCTGGTGTCTCGTGTCACTGATTTTGTATCTGAACCGTTCTTCGATATGCACATATCTTAAATTGGACAAAGGACTCTTCCCTTCTCCGCAGATATGTGCTTCTGTGTTTAGAGTAATGCTTATACTTCTATGATTGTATATCCAGATTTGATATCATCTGGTGAATACAAGAAGAGTCTATGTCGAAATTGATCAGTAGTGCACCATCATCGTAACAATTAGATATGTAATGAAATAGTTATACTATAACTTTAACAACTAAAGGAAGATAAACTGTACTTACCTAATAGACACAAGTATCATTGCAAATATAAGGTATTTGCCCAACAACGGGACCACCAGTGAAGTTGGAGGTATAATCTCCACCACTAGCAAGAAGAACACGTGCAGGCTAATCAGGATTGATATTGATAATGTTACCTGTGGAACAAAATATATTTTTTCATATGAAATGTTTAATGTGTTAAGTATACATATATAACATTTATTCGTTATGAACATGTGGACGTCTTAAAATATCTTCATCCATCGATTGAAAACTGCGGCTCAAAAATAAAATATCGGCAAAATATCGATTTGAAAAAAAATTTTAATCGAATATTCTACGCAGAATTACTGTTAACCATTATGTTATGGGTGGTATTTACTGCTAAATTGTTTCGATCTTAAGGCGACGTAGCATTCCACGACGGCGGCGTGGTTTCGGTTTTGCTCAAATAGGACATTATATTATATCTCGTATAATTAACTTCATCTGATAATAACTAGAAGATGTATCCGTTTGATATAAAACAGGATATCACCACCATTATATATAAGCATAAGTATATATCATCATATACAGTAGAAATACTCATTTTAATTTTCAAAATTTAACACGAATAGTATTATACTAATATATCTCAGGTACGAGGTCTTGTTTCAAATATTGAATAGGGAACATATGACATGTAATAGGTATACATTAAACAAACTGTTTTACTGTATTTATTGTTATCCTATGTAAACAATGCAACATTCTGTCACTTAAGGGTATTCATAGCCAAAGGGTACTCCTAAATATTGATTTTAAAGCTTATTCATGTTTACTGCCCTTAGTCCCCACTTCAAACCCTTTGAGTAGAGATCGTCTGGTAACAGGCACGTAGGCCTGTTTATCTTAAGTATGAATGGTCGTTCGGCTTTTAGGGATACATTATAGAATTTGCTTTCTATCGGCATATATTAGGTTTAGACGTTATATGAGATGTATTTGCGTTTGTGTCATAGCTTATGCCGCATGAATAAACTTCAATAATTTTATTTGAGGAATTCTAATGTTTTTGAAAGCGTGCCCGTCCGTGGTCATACGTAACTCTTATTAATTTTAAACATAATTGTTGCTTAATAGCCTATTAATATTAATTCCACTCCATGGATTTGGCAAACCTCACATGTCTTCGAAATATTTTTTTTTCATTATTTCATAAACATGCAGGTTTCCCCACGATGTTTTTATTTGTTTGCTTATACTTAATATAATTTATGGTTGTGATAAAATATATAAAAAAAGATTTTTAATAATGTAATCATGTATAATTTGAGCTTGAAAATAAATTAATATTATTTTGTATTTTTAAATAAAATGAACTCAAACAATCCTATGAAATAATGATAAAATGAAAAAGGATGATTTAACTAAAATATTTCAATTTATGATGCATTTTAAAAGTTATTTTTTTTAACAAATCAATACAAAATAAACAAATGCTTGAAAATGTCAGCATAAAAAAACTGCTAATCCACAGTAAAGTATGGCCCATCCGCGTGGCAGACAATGCTCTACTGTGGATACTTTCTCAAAAAAGGAAGTCTTTGCCCTGCAATAGGATCTATATTGATATATACCACACATCGTATTTAGTAAATAAACGAGTATCACAAATTTGATTTTGATATTATATGTTGTTACTGTTTTGACCATAAAACTTTTTGAGGCTTAAATTTTCTAAGCATCTTAACCGAATATGTTTGAAGGTATATATTATTACATAATTACAAATATAGAACATTAATTGACAGTGTGATAAGATGTTACAATAATAGATATTATTGAAATAATAATTATTAATAAATCATAAATTTAAAAAATTACTCGTTATCGGTTAAATATGGATATTAATTAATACGTACATATGTACAATGTACATCAATTAATGGAGGAGTTAACTTTAAAGTTGATTAACACTCAATAAACTACATCGTTAAACACGTTATCTTATCTGCAAAGCAATTCTGTTTCTAACAAGACGAGTTGGGTTCCGTCTTGATGGATGGTTATTATAATCGTTCGTGAAATTTAGTATTCAAGGTGTGGAAAGATGGAGCCAATAAATTCCGTGTTATATTTCAGGTTTAACGCCGGGTTTATAGCGTCGTTAAAGCAATTTTGTTCTCGCTGTTTGCTTTATTCGCTTCGAGCGATATCTTAACATATATAACCTCTTCCATGAAATTATTTAAAAGTGTAAAGAGTATTTGTAACTGAAAAGAATGTAATGGGTATGGTAGAGGTGGACGTATTATGTATATTTGTAAGAACCGCTATGGGATTGTGTCGATTGCATGAAATGAAAATCCGTAACTGTACTCCTGAGGGGCAATTTATTTTAGTATCACATTTATCGGTCTGTAAGACAAAGGCCTTTTCCGAGATCAAAGGATTTGCAGGAAACGCCATGTTTCATAGGTTAATTTGCAATCGCTATATAAGAGCGTGGACTTGATCGTTTGTTTTTGATATCATGCCTGGACTAGAAACCTCGCTTCTCAATTTGAACCAGAAGCTGAAGCAGAAGAAGAACTCGGATCCGAATTACAATATTTTTCTCTTTATTTATGCTCTTAACTAGAAGTCTTGCTCTTGATACGGATTTTGGTACGAAGCCTTGCTACTTATATACAAGTCTGGGTAAGTAGCATTAATCTTTGATATTAGTGTGAATGGCATTGCTTCTTAGACTGATATATACTGGGAATTTAAAGCCACCTGCATAGGTCGATTGATTGCATTATTTTAGTTAAACATTTTTAATTATAAGTATGCATTTTTATTTTTTGTGTCTGTTATTGAATCGTCAATGTGTGCTTTTATCGCCGTGCATAACTCATTCTAGCAACCAGGCCATCACCTCTTGTAGAATCGTTGATGTCCACATATATGATAATCTTATCAATTATCATCTTGCCGCATAGTGTCGTGGTCAGAATATCTGATTACCACGTCGTGTGTCCTGGGATCAATGAAGAGCCAAGCAACAATATTTGTGTTTTACAAATTATTGGTTTTTCTCTATACAAGTTGTATGTCTAGTATCTTTGTCACTATATCTAATCTTTCGTCCAACCTTATTACACAAATATTACATATGATCATGGAAGGGTTTAACGAGTGAGTGTCTCTTCCTTTGTGCAATATCTTACGTCACTATAATATGTGTATATTGCTTGATGCCATCTGGTAATAATGAGATAACCATGGCAATAGTGGAAATCGGCTTGGAGAATATCACTATCCTTCTTAATTTCACTTGGCGGTCCAAATGTGAAACGTAAACATATAAATCTTGTTATATTTACCTTTTCTCCGCTGTCTGAGGGCAAGTAAAATGTGAGTACTGTGAGAAAAGAAATCCCCATACACGGTATAATGATGTTAACCGTGTAAAATAGCGTTTTCCTTCTCATCGTGATGTTAAAAGTAATATCCAGGTACGGCTCGTCGCAGCACGTGTAAAATTTCTCATTCCTGCGCAAAAACAACAAGGTTAACATAATATTTCTTTTTATCTACGTGTTTTAGAAAATGATGAAGCCTAGCAAGTAGAAATTTGAATTGTATCTTACGTGTAGCTAGATTTCTATAAAATTAACTTATAATTATGAACTGATAGTATTTTATAAAATGTTTTATTGAAAGAGTAGCAAAAAAATTTAGAGGTATCATGTAATAAATCAAATGTAAAAAGAAATTAACAAGTCTGAACTTTGCTTTCGTTTAACTTTAAATTTTACAGTTACATAATGTGCTTAAATAAGAAACATCTCAATATAATTCAAACGAAATTAAGAACATTGTGTACCTTACAAAATAGTGACCTAACTTATGGGACACAACACAATAATAACACAAAGCAAGGGAAATTGAAAGTGGAATTGAGCGTCCGATAATTAAGAGCGCGATACGGTTGGTTTATTTATTACCTAGAATTTTAAGTAGCTTATTGAAGGTTGTCATTGTGTTTTAGCTTGTTCGGTATCTGTACCTAATTTATTAGGTTTTGCATCTTCATAAGCGATATTTAATTTATTCACTTACCATAATTTAAACAAATAAAAATGTAACGAATGACCGACCTACCTTGGAGGTATATTTTATGTATTATAAACTGTAATTCCCCCTTTCTTAGAAAAATCCTTCAGAATGGTATTAATTTATTCATTATGATTTACATCATGATATATGTACGTCTAAAGTTGACAAATATACCAAGATAGGTGCTACGAAGGCGAAAGAGACAATCTATCGTATAAAAATTATTAACTGTCAGCGTGAAATTTATCATCGCTTGTCTTTATTAACAGTGCATATATAGAAATACAAAGGGGGTTATCTATATAAGGGTTTTCCAAATATACCTTAATATTCTAATGTGACCTAGCTTTACGGCCTATAGTATAGTCCTTCTTTTTATTATGCTAGATTTTTCGTTAGAATTCGTCATGTGCAATGTACACATGTAGGTATATAATTACGTATATAGGTACGAATGAGCAATCTAGTAGAGTGCATCATTTAATGCCTTCTTATTATTATATCATGCCCCCGGGTATAATATGTAAGTGTGCGATGAGAAAGACTACCTTATACTTTTTACCGCGAAATAAAATATCTCAAAATTATTAGATCTAGGCTTAAGATACCGAATTTCGAAAACTACATTTAAACTGTAAAACCTTATTTGAGTTTATGGTCAACAAACAATTTTATTCTTTGTAAATTCATCATATAGGTTTCAGTTTTAAATTGATAATTCAAGTTGGTTTGTTTAAATAGTATAGATGTGACTCAGTTGTAGGTTTATAGTAATACTCATCTTTGGGTGTAGTTAACTTGTCTGTTGAGCGCACTGTTGAACTTTCCTGCCTTGGTCTGGAACAGTTCCTCATTGGGTGTAAAGATTACCATTTATTCTTATCTCATGGTCGATATATTGAAGCATGCAGTTGGAACCAATCCATTGTATTATGCGGTATTTATTTTTGCAACATATTTGAGATCCTAATTTATTTATTTGATTTACAATTACAAATTTATTTTTGCATAGATTTACTTATTACTTCTTCATTGGCAGGCTCATAAGCTTTTTTCAGTCTTTTAATATAAATAAATTATTTCATGAGCCCACGAGGGTCACTCCAACAATCACTTGCATTGCTAATCTTAAAGTTCAGTTAAGTTCAGACAAAGTTATTTTAAATGCATTGTCCTTCATTGCGCTTCACCTCAGACCACTACGGCCAAAGAAGAGAATTATTTGTACTACTACTACTAGGCCGATTTCTAAAAAAATTTCTGATGAGTTATCAACCCTGACTATATTTATTTATTTATTTTCTCTTTATTGCATTAACCTTAACAAAGTTAAAGGTTCTCAGCGGGCGGACTTAATGCCAAAGGCATTCTCTACCAGTCACCCTAAGGTGCGGTGAGATATTGTGATAGGTGTAGCAAGAAACTATTTAATAAAAAGAAAAGACTAAAAGTAGCTAATATACAATATACAAATAAAGATTAATACGTATATACATACAAAATATATATGCATACATAACATAATATAACATACTATAGCGGTAGCTACCAATAAATTCTACATGTTGATGATGAACTTATCTGCCTAAAGGTATATCAAGTCATATATAAAAAAAACAGTTAGAGGCGATAGGTACATTTTAATAATAGCACTTATACACACGTTATTTTTTACAGTGACAACAAGTTGGATGACAAGAAGAAGGATGAAGAAGCCAACGAAATTTTTATTCATCCATGATAAGGAATCAAGAACAACATGCGCTGCCTCAAAACTAAAATGAAACGCTAGCTACTGACAACTTTGTCATAGTTTTGTCTCTACCGCTCGCTGTACAAAACAAATGCGCTAAACTTTTTCATACGAACAGTTTGGCCGAGGCTAGGTCACGTCGAGTCGCCTTGGGGTTAGTGTACATAATTACCACGTTGTGTGTTCCGGTTTCGATTCCTAGCCGAAGAATCATATTTGTGTATCACAAATTGTTGGTTTTCGGTCTGGTGTTTATAAATACATGTACCGTGTCACACTACATCTGCAAATTTGTCCATGCATCTTATTGTACATTCCTCATGAGTTAGGACAAGCACATGGAAGTAGTGTTTGGGGTCGACGACCAGGTTCCTAGTATATTTACATAAATGCTTACGTCACAATAATATATGCTGCTGGTGTCATCAGAAGATATTACCGTGATCAAAACCGCCTAAGAGGACATACTATAGCTCGTTTTAGATACGATAGTGACATTTAAATCCCTAATATCTTTGTCAGTTACGTCGAAAATTTGTAGGTACAGGTTGTTGGTTATTACTAGAGTTTTCTTACTTAGAAGCTTATCGGAAAACTTTCATCATAATAAGCTTGAAGCATGATAACTTACGAGTGCTTTAATTATTAAGTAGCGAGAGTTAGGAAGCTTTCAACGGTATAACACAGTCATAATGGACAATATTCCCGGAGGCATGTCATTGTCGACAATTCAATGTCACCATGAATTAAGTTACTTATTGGAATTAATAGGGAAAGTCATTTCTATTTAATACTTAATGTTTATAATTTATAATAGAAGGAGAAATAATATGTTAAAAAAAAAAAACTAATTCGAAAAATATGAGATGTGAAGCACAAACCATTTGATTGTTTTTTATTATCTTCTTATATTTTATAAATAAATTAGTAGTAAAGTCACGATGCACTATAAAAGGGTCGGCTCCATTTATCCCTAACGCATACCCTACTGGCCAAAAGTTTAAGACCGCACATGAACAACATAATTATCCATAAATTGTAATAAAATCCCATAGGATAAATAAAAGAAATGCACATCTGTATATTCTATTGTTAGTATCAAATATTTAAAGAAGTCATTCTTTTGTTTACTTTCAAGTTATTGGACAATAAACATCTATTGTTTTCAAACACCGACAAACGCTGCGCTAGAGAAGTGGTAGAGTGGTAATAATATTTTTATAATGTCCTCATTACTAATTACTTTGCTTTTGTTACGTATTGGTCAATAATTAGGATAATTTAGCTCCTGACAACACGTGACTTATTATCCGAGTTTACTTGGGTTTGTTCACAAACAATCGCAATTAGTCTAAACTTGTGGTTTCTACAGTGAAGACGTCACAAAATGGGAACAGCTCGAGAAATTAGCAGTGAAGTGCGTTCTGCCATCGTTTATTTTACCTAATGAAGGCAAATCCGAACGTGAGATTGCTTCACAACTGAAGTTATAGAAGACTTGTGTTCATGGCACAATAACTCGATAATGGGAGACAGGCAGTTTTCAAGATCGTCCACGCTCGGAAAGCGTACGACGCAGTGCCCAAGAGAAGATGATGTCAGATTGTGTGGTCCCAACAATCAAGCATGGTCTGATCATCAATTATGATCTGAGGTTGCTTCTCTAGTCAAGGATTTGATTAAAATTGAAGGAATTTGAAAAAGGAACAGTACAAAAACATTTAAAACCAAAATGCCGTTTCTTCCGGGTTGCAATAAATTGGAGATGGATTCAATTTCCAACAAGATAATGATCTAAAGCATAGCTCAAAATGATGTAGAGGATATCTAAATATCATAATATAATATAGAGAAGGGGGTATTAAAAAACATGGTTTGGTCTCCTCAGAGCCGGGATCTCAATCCCATTGAACTTTTGTGGGAAGAGCTTGATAGGAACGTCCGTCATGGTGGTCCATCCTCGCGAGAAGAAATGTGAAATGCTTTATGCGAAATTTGAAACAATAAATCAGAAGACACCATTAACAAATTGATTGCCCGTATGCTGAGACTTGTGAAAAAAGTCATAAAATGTAAAGGAGAATTTTTTGATGAAAAATCAGTTTAGCTAACTATAGCATTTTTTTTGCATGGACTGTTAATATTTCTTTACGCTTTTAAAGTATTTTGTTCGTCAAACAATGTTCTATTAGAAGATTAAACAGGTTCATTAAACATTTAATATTTTATTGAAGTTTTACTTTATTTTCCTACTTTAATTAAGGTGGTCTTAAACTTTTGGCCTGCATGTACCTATGTGTTTCGTCGTTGTGATGAGGAAGAAATTTTGAATTCTGTCGTGATGTACGTAATGTCTAATCTCAGCGGCTTAAATTAAACCGAACAACTCCTCAGAACACTCCCCATGGTAAATTCTGTAAGTGGCAACGCATATTCATTTTATATCATTGTTGAGGATGAATCTTTGTTTAAGGGCAGTCATTACTTACCATCAGGTATTTTTTCGTGACACACGAGCACGCGAATTGTGTGTGCATACAAATTATAAGACGTGTATTATACATATCCTCTTACATATTATATAATTGGTTGACTACTTACACATCTTTAATTTAGTATGAAATAAGGATAAAATATAATTTTATGTAAGTCTCTTCGAATAGATTTAAGAAGAATAAAATGTAATAGAAAATATTATAATAGCGACTGTAAAAATTCGTGAATCCCAAAGTAAAGATGGAACATCATTTTAAAAATATCGCTTTAGATATATAACAAAAAAAATATCTACAATAATATAATATGTAATAATGTAATTCCACAATAGCAAGATAACTTTACAGCACCATCACGCTTCAGGATGTTAAGTTACAAGTTCTGATCTGTCATCGGCACGATCTTTGTTAAAAGGCTGTTCCGTAATAAAGGATTGGAACAGTTTGAGTGGAGCTTAACCTAGCACAGCGGTAACTCTACGTCGTAAACGTACCGAAGCCTTTACGGCATGACGTTTAATATGGTTGATGTTGGTAAAATTTTTGTACTTGCCTTGAGTGTATATAACATGATTTAAATAGGTTGCAATCAGGTTGACGGATATGTGATATTAATTTATTTTATTTAATATAATATTTAAATGAATAATGAATAATTACTACTACGATTGAATGTGAAAAGAAAGAAAGAAAAAAACTGTTTTGCAATTATTTGTACATCTACACATACTGTTAAGTCAGTTTCGAGATTCAGGAGGTAGCTCCTCCGGAAAGCGCTCCCGCAGGCCTGATCAAAAGTCCAACATAACTTTTCTGTTTCCCTTAAGACTGCCAAAAATAGTGATAGTTTTGACAATATAGGCGATTCGCTGATAGCCTGTATAATTATCTATTTAAGTATAAGTAAAGCTAATATAGTATACGATCAAAAGAAACATTGTCAATAGTAACTTTTTTATTTTACATTGCGAATAACAAGCGAGCTCACAGTTCACCTGCTGGCAAGTGATTCCTGCGGCCCATGACATCTACATTCATCTTGGACGAGTAATCATAATGCAGATGTGTTGTTAACCTAAAGGAATGAGATGGAATGCCTCATAATAAAGGTCTCCGGATCCCTACACTCATCAGATGAAACATAGCAGCATTATGCTTCTATTTTACGCTGGTATTCTATGACGGCTTGGTCCTACCCTGGTCGTTTTGAACCATTCTTTCTGCAGCTAGAGACAAACTGCAGTGTAGCTCTACCACTGCTCAAAACGTTGTCGAAATAGTTTATATATTATTTTAATAGGTCCCTAGTGTTTCCTCTCCTCGTTAGAGCTTGAATATAAGGGTGTAATAAATGAGATATGTTAGTGGCTGAGATAGGATGTTGATAGTTCTCCCCCGAAGGGTTCTCGACTTGACGGCTTAGTAACCGTCGCTTGGTCACCCATGGTGAAGCAAAGAGGAACTGCCTCGAGCCAGCCTAAGGCCTAAGGATGTGAGCGAAAGCATTCCCGTGTCCCTTCCATACGCGATGATGGAGGAACATCATTGGTTTTTGAGTCATCACATTTGAGTCCGGCATAACCCATCCTTGTCCCCGCAGGTGTGGGAATGCGTAGGCATTTCCCCATAAAAAAAGAAAGAGGATTTTGATAGTTACATAGATCAACTTGTTACATAGAAAACATGCTCATAGAGCGTGTTTTATCAATTTCATGCAACCATTTCATCAAAATTATGGAATTATTTTATTAATAATACATTAACTTTAATATATACTTAATAATATATTATTATTAAAGAAATAATTGCATTATTTTTAGACTAAATTAAAAACGCGGTCATAAAATTTATGCACACGGCTATATGATGCAGACTTGTATATTTTATGGAAGAGCTTCGTGGTAAGGTTGAATGAATACTGTTTTAGTCGAGCTTAACTTCGCATCAAAGTTGTCGTAAAAGTGACGGCGAGGTAAGTGACGTTAGCCTAATAATGCTCCTTGTGCACCGAGGACTGATAACACTCTTGAAAATGGGATAACGTCTTGGAGATACTTTACTTTAGTGCTCATGCATTTTAGATCTTTGTAAGCCAGACAAAATTTCTTTAGCATTTTTTCTGACTTACAGTTAGTTCGTAAGTTTATTTTATATAATTTATTAATAAATACTAATTTGCATAACTGGTAGGACCTGCGATCGAACCATAATCACAGTTACTGGTACAAATATTATGATCACATAAATCATTTATTCGGTACACAGATACGATAGCGACATGGTCATATTACAGCAGGAACGACAAAAATGCTACCCAAAGACCAGAATGATCCATTAAATCCATCAAAAATACAGACCTATACCATATTTTGGGACTATTTACAAAACAATAACCATTTCCATCTCTGAATTCACTTATAAACTTTTAGATTAAAATAATATCCAAATCGAAGAACATTAAGGCTGTAGAATGACTTGTACAACATTTCATCATTGCACACGAAAAAGCACGGAGCGTGTCCGCTTAATTTCACTTTGTTTTGTATTCACTCTGTGAGCTATAAAAAATAAAAAATATGGCAAATGTATCGACTGTTGAAAAATGCGAAGAGAGTTGATGGAAGCTTGAACCCCAAGAATTAATGAATGGCCAAATGTGAAAGTAGGTTTAAAACGGCCCTCTGCTCTTATTCAACCCTGAATCCTCTGTGTAATGAGTTTTATGGATTTAAAGATCTTGTGAATACGTCGATGGCCTGGCCACAGCATCACCACTGCCTTACTCAAAGTCACTGAGGAGACATACTATCAATGGAAAATATAAAAATTTCAATATCTCATCCTTTGCCTTGGAAAGGTTTTCCTCATATCTTCACCGCCTTCAACAGATAGTTTAAAGTACCAAAGTTAAAGTTCCTCATCCTTGGCTGAAGTAGACACGGATTTAAGTGTTGACCGGCACCAAAATAAAAAAGGGTTAAAATAACCATAACCTTCAAGAAAAAGTCACCGGTGTTACAACTTTCTGAAATCTCTATTAAACAAGTAATTCATTTATGTAATATGCAGCAGCTGCTCATTACATTTATTTAACTATTGAAGTCAAAATTTAAATCAAATAATTTGTGATTTTTTTAAATAATCTTTTGTCGCTCTCAAATTTTTTCAATGAAAATGAATTTTAAATACGGTTAAACAATTAATCGAGAGTATGTCAAACATACGGTACACTTTGTACATACAGTAACGGAAGACAGGTCGAAGGTCCTCGTTATCAGAAAATATCTCAATATCTCGAAAATGGTGACACTTTTATTAAGGAGATTTTTTGTTTGGGAGGTTCTATGTCGAACTATCTTCCCATTTAGTTTGTCGTGCTACTTACGGGACACTCAGTATGTGTATATATTTTATATATAGGATGATAAAATAAGGAAATACCATACATTCCTTGGGGTTAAAATAGAGCAAATTTCTGGTTATTTCTGAGTTATTCAAGATTTAAGAATTTTAACTAAAATTCCTAGTTTTCATGTTAAAATGTACCCTAGTAGTTAATTACGTAATAAGGGATTTTGTTTATTATTTAGAAATTTTCTGATAGGCTAACGACCAGACACCACGCTAGAATGAGAAGTCGTCGTTCGATCGTTAAAGATCATCATAATTATAAACGTCCAGGAAATATATAAACTGAAAAAAAGAACCACTAGACTGACATTGAAAATAGGCTCTAACAACATTTTTAACTCAAGACCTAGATAACAGATAGAGACCTCATTTAATCTTGAACACTTAACCGTAGTATAAATTATTGATGCAAATCTGGAACATGCAATCCTACAACAAAGTTTCAGAATGAATATGCGTTGTCAGCCCTGAGAATTGAGGTGGAATGCCTAATGAGGCATATACACGTGTAACTAGGTCCCCGGATTCTTAGACTCCCAACACGAAACACAGCGTTATGTTGCTATTTCATCATAAAAGGGTCAAGTTGATCCAATCATATTGAAACTAGAAACTACTTGTCAACACTGTAACTGTTAAAACTATATTTACATAATTTTACTATTCATTGTCTTTTCCTATTATCGGCATTTCGTCAAAACCGTAGTAGAAAATTATACAAAAATAGGAAATATTTATTAACTATTTCTTTTATTCAAGAAGATAGATTTTACCGCGTAATTTTTTCATGACTTATCGAAATTGAAAAAAGTAAAAGATTGGCTGACAGCCATTATTCTTTTTTTAATAAGATTTTTAGTGTTGTTTTCTCCTTTTTATACGATATTTGTATTATAACTGTATATATAAGCTAGTGTAATATTAACCCATAATAGATATGCGGTAAGTCAAAGTGGGTGGAAGATATGGGGTTCAAACGGCTATAGGATCAAAAGCTTTCGTCGTATGGACCAATGACATGAAGTTCCACACAACTCATACTTTATTCGCAATAAAATAATCTTATACCATAAATATATCTAACTAAAAATTAAAACCTTGTAAATAATAAATGATATTTCCTACTAATCGGTGGTATATAATATATTTATTATTTACATCTTAATTTGTAATTTGCGCTCCTTGTACTAAGTGGTTGCGTTCGTACGTAGTCTTATAACTCTATATTCTGTGCATCCAAGATTTACGGTAAGTTCGCACTGCAGAATTTTACTACGTTTTACTAATGTTTTCTGCTTAATGCAGACCAAGCAGGAAAATAGAGATTTTTATCCAAGCGGAAAGTTATTGCAGATATTTTGAAGAGATAAGTTTTTACGATGAATTATTATACATACCGCACTTTTAAACAACCAACGATACATTGTACTCGCTTGTGTCGTGTTTTTTTAAGAAGTTAAAGATGATAAGGATTTATATAGCAACAATATCGAAATATACTAGATAATATATATGAGAGCGAGAAGAATTTCCATCAAGGTTAGAGATACCGGGATTATTCGGAATCACTGGCATAGGTTTTCCATTTTAAATACTTTCAATTCTACGGAACATTACATAGAAACTATTAATGCCGTATGAATTTTTGTCCGAGTAACGTGCATGATTTATTTATTACATGCAAAAAAATACCTGAGAAAAAAAATTGGGTACGGATGTGAGAAAATTCGCAGTGTAGACCGATCTTTATTGATAAAAAGTAATTTGCTGTTTTTGTGGGTCTGAAACAAACTACAAGGGTGTCACCCCGCCAAGGGTTAATGACCACTTAGAAAGGGTTATCGTCTTTTTACAGCGGAGGGGTTAGAGTAATGAATTAACCCACACGCAGCGGTGAGTCGACCTGGGAATGCAGCTCCAGGTAGGTTCATTGAACTCACCCCGGACGCTTCCAAGTTGATTGCAGGGGTCCAGAGCCCGTTCATTGAATTCTGCAGCCGAGGTAGGGAATGTTGGTATAACGTTGCGCCACTCTCCCTACCCTCCGTCACTGAAGCAGGGCCACAACACTAATGCGGCCAACGGGAGGCACGCAATGCAAAGCAGAATGTCTGCAGCCCCCCTCAATATTACGACTCATAGCAATACATGACGAAACAGTATTGCTATGCGGTATCGCAGTAAAGATGCATTAGCAAGTGTTAAAGAAGTGTAAGGAGAGCGAGAGAGAGAGATTTGCAAAAAAAAAGTCTGGTTGAGTTTGTTTTAATGAAACTTTATAGCGTTATTAGAGTTTTGTATCGTTTGTCATGTTTTGTTCGGTTATTTAAGTTAAACCTCCTAATTTTAGTTTCGATCTCGGAAGCCATCAATAATTATTCTTCGGAATTAAAATATTGTTCCCTGTATGAGTATCGAAACCAAAACTCTTGGGACCAGAAAGGAAGTACTCTGAATACTATGTCATGTGTGCCACTAACTGAAATTAGCCAATAAATGTTAAATAAGTAATACGATTATGTAATAATACGACATATTTACAAGTAATTTTTAAGAAAACTTACTAACCTGACTGCGGGCACTTCCAGTATGTCCCACTCGACGGACATATAGAACTCTGAGAGATCAACGCCTACGGATACCACGTTACTGCCAGCCTGTTCATCCATATGCCTCAGGTCCACCTGTACATACGAACTCACAAAATATTATTTAGTACTTTTATTTGTTTTCTGTTCCATATATTTTAGTTTAAGTCAACGTTAGATCATGTTGAAATAACATTCAACATTTAACAACAACATTCGTTATAAATTATGGTAATAAAGGTATAAGGCCTTAGGGGCAAATGTAATCTTAGACATGTGTGGAATTATAAATACATTACAAATTCGAATTTGAGTTCACCATTTGATTCAAAATAATAATAGAAAGTAGATGTAGTAGGGAAATTCTTTTATACTTAAGCAAGGGAAAACCATTAAATATACAACATCGAATCACGAAGAACAAAAAACACACACACTTTATTTGGCAATGCTTTTAATTGTTTGCTTTAATAACAGGCGAATAAGAATGCAATTTAGTTCTCTACGTATTTACGTGGAACAAAAATATTCTAACAAAAACTATAGACTTAAGATATATCCTTAAACAATTAGTCTAGATATTTTTGTTCCAACGTAAATAACAGGTTTATCTGTCACTATTTAGTTTTTATTACTTTTAAAAAACCTTATTTTGTTTTTAAATATCGTGTATTTAATTCGATACATGCACCCTGCCACACAATGTGAACCTATGCTAAAATTTCACACTTCAAAAATATCATTAGAACACTAAATCAAACCCGAGCATATTTAAGTCTTAACAGCATTTAAATGGTGTCCTTAGAAGACAATGTCACGACTAAACCATACCACAAAGTGTGCCAAGTAGGTACCTGTGTCGACAAAAGGATCTAAAACAAATATCAAACGTTTTAAGAGCACTCATTTAAAACATTTATTTTCAAAGAAGACACTTAACAACAATAATATCAATTCATGCGAAGTAATGACAACGCGTAAACATATAACACACCTAATAATAAAGTTCCGGCTTCTGGTGATCGTAAATTGGGAGTCGGTCTTCGTATCGGACTCTATGACGCAATCGCAAGGTGTATTAATTATGTCTATAGATAAGGGTGGTATACTGTACCCTGCGATTTGTCATAAATAAGTTACAGAGGAGATCGGAATACCGGCTCCGCCGCGCATGTGTGTGTCGCTGTTGCGGCGCGCCACGTGCTTCGAGCCATGCTAGATGCCAAGTCATAATATTGCTATTTACTTTATTACTGAAAATTCAAAGGGTAATGTTAATTAGGCATTGGCATCAGTCTCGGCTTAGACTAAAGTGTAGCGGTTGCATGCAATAGCGTTTCATCGAGTGAATTGTCATATTCCATCAACGAAACGGCAACTACTATTAACATCTAATTCAATTTGTGTGCACTAAGGACTCCATGTCTGAATTTGAGTTGGACGGTATTTGACTTGTTATTGTAATGGTATTAGATATCATGCAATAGTCAGCGACACTGAATTCTTACAGCCACTAAAGAGTCGCTAAAAAGGAAAGGTATAAAATATGAAACAATGATGTCAATTTATGCTCGGAAAGTGTGTTTAAATGTAAGTGTTAAAGTATTCTTTGGTTACTTTTAGGTGTGGTGTTACCTTGTCCTGTGTAGGCATCGTGTGAAGCTGTATAGGTGCCATGGCCACGATTCGCGGCATGAGGCCGTCGTGATCGGGAATGCAATTAGTTCAGAGTCAAGCTGGAAACATGCGGTGAGTGAAGAGTGTGCAGAGAGTAAGAGGAACATGCAGCAAGCATAAGAGTGGGGGGTCGTGTGTGTTTGTGTGTATGTACGCGAGCGGAGCCAGCTAAGGAGAGGTGTGGATGATCAGGAAGTCGCCGCTCCGCGCAGCGCTCATTTAATACTACACTACATTGGTTAAAAAGAGATAGATATATTTACCCATGTTACATCTGTTATTAAATTCAATGTTATCACATTCCTTAAACTGCCATGGTTGGCACTTAGCGCGGAACGGCTCAACCGAAGTGGGGCGTGTTAGGAAGGACAGATCGAGTGATGTTGCATCCCATATCACCTGGCATTTAAGATTTTATACCTTTCCGTGTCGAGCGAGGGAGGCCGATCGAACTAAGTGGAACCGACCGAGTTAATCTGGAGCATTTGTGGACACGCACGTTGAAATACTGCTACTCCACATACAAAAACATCATCACAATAGATATATATAAACTTGCAACATGACAGAGCTAAAGGAGCGGGGGCGGGGAGCGGGCGGCGTGGTAGACGCTCGCTCTACGCCTGACTCTAGCACCATCGCGTACGGACAAAATAAGTGAATATAACATACCACATGGACAGAAAGTAAGATTAATTACACGACGAATTACGTTCGAGCGAACAAGCTACTGCATGGACATCGGGCGAGGCGGCGGGCCCTAGGGCTACGGCCCGCACGCGTGGCGCCAAGCAGCGTACAGCGGGGCGTCACCTTGAAGCCGTCATATGTCCAGCTGCCTAACTTAAGCACACAGGTTTGCACGTCGTAAGGAAAGAACTCGACGTCGATCGAGCAGGAGGACTTATAGACGGCGGGCGGCTGCCACACCACCATTCCATTGTAGTACACCGTGGCCTTGGTCATCAGCGTCACCTCGTAGTTCCCGTCGGCGCTGCGGACAAATAGAGCGGTCAGCGAGAGCGGTGAGGTCTATGCGCAGAATTACCTTGAATCCGTCGTACGTCCAGCTACCGAACTTAAGAACACACGTTTGCTCGTCGAAAGGAAAATATTCCACGTCTATTTCACAGGAGGACTTGTAAATTGCAGGCGGTTTCCATTCGACTAATCCCTGGTGGTAGATGGTCGCCTTGGTCGCCAATGTTACCTCGAAGTTGCCGTCGGCACTGCAATGTTAACGCATTTTACAAGTGGCACGGGCCCCTATTGTCGATCCTTGCCTGTGTGTGTGTGTTTATGTGTGGGTGTAATTTCGCACGTCTTTGACTGTAACGATATATTTTACGAGATTGTCACAGCCTACGAAAATATTGCGCTTGTTAATGTCGGTGTAAAAGTACATATTTGATGTCATGTTTAAGTCATGTGCTTTATGTACACAGATGTAAATTTTTTATACTGTATGAAATTATTTTAGAGATAATGTATGCACGTATGGTTTTCTCACCGATATATGAATTGAATATATTTATTGTATTATAATTCATGAATGATATTGGTTTGGATTATTAATGTGAAACCAAATTGTTAGGTAATTATTTATTTTATTGTATAATATTTGTAATTGACATAATATGCAACCCTTACAACAGTTTCGGCTATAATTTCACATATTATTTCTTGTAATTGCAATAAAAAAGTTAAATAAATAATAGCTGCATTTTATAGATTGTTAATCATACGCATTATTTATATTTATTATAAAAACATGCTATAGTACAAAAAAATAACAGTTTGACAGGGCATTTTGAAGCTTACGAGGGAACTTTTAATATTCTACACAATGTTTAATCAAATGTCAATAGAAAAAATGAAGTGAGCGAAAGGAAGAAAGGCGAACATTAGCGAAGTAGGCCCAGGTTGCGGAGACGTCGGAAATGAATAACGAGTTTCAACCGAATCATTTGTCAAAGTCCGTTTGAAGGCGGTGGACAGGACAAAATGAATGTTGCCTTATAACTCTCTACGCTATTTGTACCGCAGTTATATCCTTCTGGGCGTATATTTGACCCTTGGTCTTAGATTTAGTGGCGTATTACACCGATATTAAATATAATAAAATTATTTTATTTATATTAACGAAAATTTTAATTTTAGACGATGATCTAGACCAGGGAAAAATACGATAAGGTAAGAGTTTATTGCAGAGAGCATATGTATAGTTGTTGATAAAAAAAAATATGATTTACCTAAAATAAATCAATAAGTTAATTTTAAAAGTCATATTTTTAACAAACGAATACTTAATAACTACTCCTCTAGCTCGAACACATTCGGAAATACTCCTAGGTATGCTAAAGATCAATTTATCCAGTAACTCTTGCGGTAGCCTGGTAGCCATTTTTAAATGGCAGCTTCCCTGATCTCTGATAGGCGGCTCGCTTGAGAACATTCCATGGGTGCTCGGTCAAGTCAACCCGGCCGATCAATCTAATCGTGAGATGTTGTAATCTCTGCGCGGTATCATCGACAAACACGAACCGCCGTCCGTAATTTGTTCTAAACGGTCTGAAAATGTCGTCGATACTGACGGCTTTCGTACAAATTCGCTGTCATGGAGCAAGGCTTCCGCCTGGAATCAAAGGCGTTCTAGCTCCAATAATTCGACCCCAAAACGAGACTAATTTGCCATCTTGCTGAATGGTTCCAGTGGCAGTTTTTTTTATCTTTCCGTGGCTTTTTCTATACTCGGACAAGTCAATTATCCGGGTTTCGTCAATGAAAAGGCAATTTTCCCATAGTTCTTTATTTTCTTTACTTTTCCTCATTCGTTATAATCGGCGTTATTGCCTTTGTCGTGTGTTTAGTGGTGCTCTACAGGACCTCATTGTAAGCAATTCCAATGATTTTAGTGCTAATTTCACGTCTGATGGCGGCTTGAAACTGTGATCTGATTTGAGTATAGTAGACTGTTGGATTACGGGCAATCAGCAGTCTGATGTAACGCTACTGAATAACAGTAAAAACAGTTGGCGGGCCATACGAGGTACCCTCTGGTACCTCTGCAACGTGGTTAAGGTGCAAGTTTGAGAAACAGAGACACTGTTATTTATCTCTTAGAGTAACCTTCTTTATTCAAAGTTATTGTTCTCCTAAAACTTCCGATGATCCTCGTGGTATTTTAAAATTAATAGCAATTACAACGTTCCGGTTAAATATACAGACTAAAATATCTTGCTACCAGAAACAAGAATATGTGCCATTTTTATATGAATAAATAAGAGAAGTTTTAATGATATCTTTTTAAACAAAGAACAAACGCTTAAAACAAAATTCAAAAATATACACCTTATAAAATATAATCACAGTTTATCCAAGTGAACCTTTTTCTTTTCAATGTGTGTATGCTTCAAGGTTTATTATTATTATTTTACTTTATTCTTTCTTTAAATATTTAAAAAAATGTTCAAATAGTAAAGAAGAAGTTCTCATTTTATTTTAACTCTAATTTAATATCTATTATTATGAACTCTCAGTATCTACTATCAGTTTAGACATATTTGACTCATCATCAATTTCGTATTTCAAAGGTTATTATAAAAAAAATATGTGTGATAGATATTGTTATATTAACAGTTAGATCTTGTTATATTTACATATTACTTTCTCAGAATGAGAAAAAAATCTCTCATATTAAATTCATTATAAATCTTAATTTCATAACTTTCCGTAAATGAGCCATTCATTAGATTATATGTAAGCAAATCCACGAGGTCTTATATTAAAACGAGACATTCTGCCTCTAACTTTGTTATTACAAATGTTATCGCACCAAAGTTTTAAGCTTTTATGAGGATCAGAGAATTTGTGAACGAGACCACTGGGATCTGGAATACCACCTGAGATTAAATTTTGAATTTGTTAAAACCGATTAATAATAACTTATTTTTTAGGTAAAATAAAAATTTATATCGTAATTAATCATTTATCATCAGCATATTATTTATTCTATATAATAATATCCTAACATCTAATATTTTTAAACAATTTTTAATTTTTGAAACATAAAAAACATCCGGTGTGATCGCAATAAGTATAAGAATTAAAAAGTTATAAGAATTATTTATATTTATCGAACTCTCCACACATTTCATTCATTCTATATTAAATTTATCAAACTGAACTATTATAGGATGCCCTTATCTTACAATCTCTCTCACAATCTTATTCATTACAGTACAACAATAAAATAAAACTTCGTACAATATTGTTATATTTTTACTATGGATTATAATTTTTATTATGTGATTATAATTTATATTTACTAATTAATGTATACTTTATCATTATTTTACTTTTTTTTTAACTTTCGTAATGTATTCTTGGCAACGGGTAATATAATTAATTATTCCCTGCACATAATTAAATTTAAATTAGTTCTATCATTTGATTTATATATCAATAATAGATAGTAAAATTAGTTTTTATTATCAGAACATCTATGCACGAAAACTGATTTTTCAAAATGAGGCTATTAGCTAGTGGTTGCGAATTACACAACATTATATTAAACAAAGAGATTTAATTGTAGAATAGTTTGCTGAATTTTGTAAAAAATAATACAAATTGTTTTTAAATGTGATCACAATATAAAATTGTCTCATAAAAGAATAGGAATATCCATTATATATCAATTGTGATAATGATTATGATCCGTTTGAAATACTTGAATGATCCCATGATAAAGTATGTGTGTATTGTAGAGAAATAAAAACAATAAAACATGATGAAAAATCGACGAAAAGCGATTCTTGATATATTAAACGAGAAATAAAGTGTCCTTACAGTGTACTATAATTTATTATCAATATACATCCTTCAGAATAGTCTCATTAAAAAGATTCGCGCGCTCTTCTTAACTCATTCACACTTATAGAATACATACACGCACATACATAACACTCATGCAATCAGACTTTCTAAACCATTCCCTTAATGCTCGTCACTGATTATTTGCCATTTTTTTTCAATTATCTATGGAGTCTTTTAAAGTAATGTTTAAAAACTTTTATGAAATGATGTGAAAATAATAATTGACTTTATTACATGTACTAAAATAAGCTATAGTTTGCGTATCAAATATTTGCATTGTTAAGGCATAACAGATATGTTTTAAGCGTTTCTAGTAGCAATCGATCTTAAACAACATATATAAGTTTTAATAATTGTATTAGGACATATTCAAAATAAATATATACAATATTATTCTTAAGAAGTTGCTCATTTAAATTTGAAACAATAAAAATCACAATAATTGAAAGGAGCAAAGAGAAAAAGATCTGTATCGTGTTAGTATTGATATCAAAACTGTTAACAAGTTAAATAGAAACTTTTCCGCAGGCGGTAACAAAAATATCTCGCTGTAAGCTGAAGATTATCGAGAATTCACGAGCCAGTACCGGCTGTGGGGGACAATACGTAATATGAGCTTTAGATCTTTTGTGTCGACCGTTTCTCATTTGGCACATTGCACACTGCGATTTTTTTTTATTAATAATGTATTTAATTTTTCAATTAAATGGTAATATATAATTTCCTAACGAAAAGTCATAAACATGCAACAATTTTTATTTTTCAAACATCTATGAATTGTTCGAAAAATAAAAAAAAACATTTTTATTTTTTAACTTATATTATATATACTCTTGATACAGAAAAGTTAAGAGTATCTTAACATCAAAGCAACTGACTGTTACTTATCATGAATGTCCGACACCGTAATGGGTCTTGGTTTGTTATGTTCTAATAAATTAGACCTGTTGTTCTTTAGTGTATATTTATTTGTTTTGATATAGTGTGGGTTAGTTTTCAGACGGCGACTTCGATGTAAGTTAAAAGTGTAGAATGAAATATAGAATTTTATTACAAACCTTTTTCAAGAAGCTCTGGTTCTTCTCTGGACACAATTAGTTTTTCATATGATTATTATGATTTATAACTTCGATAGACTATTAAAACACTATTTAATAAGCATGTCTTTTAATGTGTATTTAAAATGTTATGTTTAGAGTTATGGTAAATTAATAACAGTGAAGTATTGTGCTGTATGAAGTGTTTATTAGTTAGATTTTATTGAATACAAATAATTAACACATAAATTTATTGATGATATTTAAACCAATTTTAAGCTATTTCAGTAGCAATGCGTTAATTGTTATTCAACTAATAAGTACATCACTACTATTTCAACAGGGCAATAACATCTTTTATTTTAGACATATTACAAACATTGTCTTTAACGAGTGTAAGTGCAATGTTTGTAAATATGTTCCATGTTTTTTTTTATTTAATTAGTTAAATGTTTTACCATTGATATTAAAACATACAAACTCTTCGTATGTACATATTAGTTAAATAACTCCCTTAGTCTTGTTAAAGAAAATTCGAAATATAACATGGGCTAATCAATTATAAAATAATGTTACGACGTACTTACAAATAAATTTGAGGTAAAATTTATTGTTTTTCTATTTAATATCCATAATTCGTATGTTTTTATAAGTGCCGCATAAGAAAATTCGTAATATAACATGGGGTAATCAATAAGCTTAGTTAATTCAACAAAATAATTTGAGGTAAAATTTCATTGATTGTTTTTCTTTTTAATATAAATAATCGTGTGTTTGTTATAAGTACCGCATTGCTACTAAGATTGCATTGTTTTATTGCATTTTTTAAGAATGGTATTAACATATGATTATTAAGATCTCACTTATTGTAGAGTACGATGTCAGGCCGCCATATATGATCGGAGGGGACATGCAGCATGTGCACGCCACCGTACTCCCGCGGCTCCCAACGTAACTTATAATCATACCACGACTGCTCCACCCAGAGGTTCGTGGTCATTATTTGATTCTTTAAATTCTGAAACAAAGGTGAAGATAAAATGTTTAAAATACTTATAATTTAAACTCACACTAAAAACTAGCCACAGCACCAATAAGCTGGCTCAACAGGGAAAGACCACGATTTCACCAGCGTATAATAAGCTACACGCTTAGCCCAATAGTGTTACCAGTTGAAACACTGTTGTCTGTAGAAGAAACATAACAATGTTTCATATGGTAACATTGGTTAGTTTTTGATATATTTTTTAATACATTGAGAGTAACAAACGAGCAGACATGTCACCTGGTGGTAAGTGATTCCTGCGGCCCATGACATTCATTATTGTCAGGGAATCGTAATGCACATGAGTTGTCACCATTGAGGACTGAGATGGAATGCCGCGTCACCAGTGATAAAGGTGTCCGGAACCCTGCATTCACCAGATGAAACAGCAAAATTATGCTGCTATTATACGCTGGTACTCTGTGAGGGCGTGCTTGTGGGGTCGATCTGACCCATTCATTCTACAGATAGAAACAAACAAACTCCTTTCTTGCCCGAAGATAAAAAAAGAAATAATCAAAGAAGAAATCGAATGAGCTCTCTTTTAAAAGGCTGGTACGGAAACACTATTTAAAGACGTCTGATGCTAATTAATATGGTAAAATACTCTTGTTATTGTTTGTTATATGTTTAATTATATATTGCTATTTATATCTAAACATATTTATGTGGTAGTGTATATATATATATATATATATATATATATATATATATATTTTAAATTTTAAGTTTTAAGATATATTTTATTTTTCTCTTATTTACAATGTCTCTTCACGCCACGGGTTGACCGTTCGCCTTAAGTTCGCCCTTTGTCCCTTTTTGTAAGGTGTGACCAATAAAACTTAAATAAATAAATAAAATATATTGCATCATGATTACTTATGGACAATGAATGTGTGTGTAACCAATAACTGGGTCCGTAAGCGCGCGATGCTATTGCACCTGGTATCCTACGAGGGTGTAGACCTTCCTCGATCGAGTCGTGCCATTAATTCTACAGCTAGAAGCAAGATTATGCAGATGTGCTTTATCCATACGTGATTCAAAACCTTCTTCAGAAGCTTGAACGTCTACTTAACAACTGCATCAGATTTATTTATACATCTCCCAATATTGATCTCAGCTTAATTGGCAGAGGCAATGCTAAAATTTTACTTATTGTTTTCGGTATCTTAAATAATTCATCCTTACCTTCCTATCTCAAAGATAAGTTTCAATATCTCTTCTTATGTAATGATAGGTTTCTTCGATCTGAGTCTAAAAATAAGATCTGTATTTCCATGCATATGTGTATTGAACAGTAAACGAGTTCGTTTACTGTTCAAATTACACTACTCTGGGACTCCTTGCCTTATAATACTAATAATGTTTGTGAGCATTTGACGAATGATTCGAAAGTTGTATAATTTGGTCTTTTACCTTCCATTATTGGCTACCGTTATAGATATATATCTATATATCTATGTATTATGTATATTATGTATAACACAATATTAATATATATTTGAGATTTATTTCCACTTAAATGCCTCAAAAACAAAAAAAACTTTATGAAACTTGCCTTGAAGATTATTTTAAAAACATAAGCGTTTTCGTAGCTCTCCAACAAAGCATAACAACTAGGAACTTATTTCAAAGAAACTGAAAAAAATGATCACAAAGGAAGCAGGCGGAAATTGGTATTCGGACTAAACTTAGGTACGCATTAAACCTATTTGCAAGATATTCAACAGCGATTTTAATTTTTATAATATAGTTTTTCGTCTCGCATTTTGATTTTTGGAGCGATAATTGTTGTTTTAATATTAATAAATAAGCAATGTTTATTCGTTTTTATAAATGAGAAGAAAAAAATTGATTTAAATTGATACTTTTTTTTTATAAATTTTTGATGTTGCATTTTTCATTTTGATTTATTGTGTAAAAAGATAAAAAACATGATAACTCAAAAATGGTACACTTTTGCATAATTTATATGGGGATTAAAATTATCAAAAATAGTCACCTCTATCACCTCCTAATAACGTCGAATTACCAATAATCCTGCATATTATGTATAATATTTTCATTTAGTTATAAATTTTAATAACTGCAGCACCTATCACATCATCTAATCACACCATGGGTGATAGAGAATGCGAATAGGCATTAAGTCCGCCCTTTGTAATCTGTTTTTGTTAAACGTAAATATAATAAAGTATAAATAAATAAAAATATAGTATCATAAGTATTGTGTTATAATGCAGAGATACTGATTATTGTGGCCTTATTTACGATGTAGTCTCATGCGATATGATGCCGGAGGACGGTTCGAGTGCAGTGGGAGCGACACTTTATTTTACAAATACACTAAGACCCGACAAGTAATACAGCAACTGGGTACTGCATTCGCCAATATCTAGTTAAAAGTCAATAAAATGACATAAGTCAAACAAAATAAATAAAATATAGGATTTTTTATAGTTCTATAGAGTTTTTTTTAAGGAATATTATTACTAATAACATTACTAATATTCCGGTTAACCTCTCCAACTAAGCTGAAAATGCTTGTGCTAGGAAATGGTTCACGACACGACAATAGTCTAATGGTGGATTCCGTGGTTGGAACCTGTGACCTTAAGTTTCGTAGACCGTACCCTAAACTATTAGGCTATTGACGCTTCCTATAATAACATATAGGTATATCATAAAAGATTTAGACATATTTTATAATCAAATAAGGTATGTAGGTATATTTTATATTTAATTACTGTAGGTTTATAATTTGTGGCATTAGTAATGATATGATAATTAATTTGGGATAGTTTTGTATCCGTGTACATGTTCAATTTCGTAAAACGTACCCGAAACATAAAGAAAACATTCCGTTTCCATATAAAATGTAGGTACTGTACCCTGACATAAAACTACATTCCTTTTGTTTTCGGGGCTTTGAATAAAAGTCGCCGAGTGTTGTTTCAAAATAGCGGGAATGCCCGAATATTTTAAGAGGATTAGTCTCAAAATTGCTTTGTTTCGAATGCTGAATGTGGGTACAGTTCGTAGCGACGAAACGGTGGAAATCTGTTTGACGCTTTGTGCTCGCAGAATATACTTTTTGGTACATTCATAGTTAAAACTAACATTAATGCTTTTGCAATTATTTTTAAATTAATACACGACAATTTTTTACATCTAAAATAAATTAACTCCCTGCATTCACACCTAGTTTGCTTAAGGGGGTAGGCAGAATAACTTAATAAATGCTTGACGGTACAGTTATTGTCAAGAGTTGAACTTTATTGCTTTGTGATGGAATGTCAGCCTAACAACTTAAATATAATAGAACCCTTAATTTGAATTACTGGATTTATTTTCGATAGAAATATTACTATTAGATATTTCATTTAGAACTGAACAAATTACGTCATCTTTAATTATTGTGCTTAGTGAATTTTATAATTTGTTTCGATCTGAATACCAAATTAAACACTACAGAATGGAATAACTTATTATTAATTATAATAAATCTTCGAAAACTTTTAAAATAAATAAATGTACATTTGGAATCAATCATCCTTTTATTAAAAATATTAAAAGTGTAAGAAAATTTATGAATTTCGGTATTTAGTCAAATCATATTATGAGTATTCTTTTTACGGCGCGAATATTGCAATAATTTATTCAAAATATTTGATTCCTTAAATTTACTTAATGTTCTGATCACCAAAACAAACTCAGTGTATCGTTTGTTAATTAACATTGACGTCCGCGTAGTGTAATAGTTACACTACCTGCCTGCCTGCTGCCTCACGGGAAGAATTCTGCTTCTAAGCGAAAGGTAGACGAATCATGTTTTTTTTCGGGTCTCAGTGTGTATATATGTTCCTTTAAACTCCGTCCAATATACCGATTGATTTCCGAGTGGATGTGCCTGACTGCACAAATGCTCACTATAATATGTCGCGGTTAAAGGCTATGGTAATCTTTTGGAAATAACCATAAGGTGTCGCGGTTCTGGAAATCTACTAGAACGACATCAGTTCATTGCAGACTGTAGGCCATTCTTATATATAAAAGAAGGCATGATTGGTAGTCAGATTGGCATCGGAAGAATGAGACAATTTAATCATTAAACAAAATAAAAAAGGGAAAGTTATATATTAGTTATATATATTAAAGACGGTAATTTCGCTGTTAATTGAAAACTTCTTATGCCTTTATATCTATGATATATATTACATTATACTAATCTAGGATATTAATTAAGGAGCTGTCTGCAGGCTTGGATTCAGGTCTTCTCTAAGGTATAAAAAATTATTCACATCGTGGATCTAGTATGTCCTTAGACATTGTCAAATGGTTTGCTTAATTAATTTCCTTTTAATATTGGAATTTCAACTTTGTGGTGGGTACCGATTATTCGAACTTAACTTTTGTAGAAAATATGCACATCTAAAGAAACCTTAGTACCCATACATTCCACTTTATACGACGAGAACCCTGCAAAAGTACTTAATCATAATCAACTTCAGAAAAATATTGCTGCCCAAGGACTTTTCAAGGAACATCTTGATATTACATAATGATTTTTTTAAGTAATATTGTAAAGGTTTTATAATTTATTACCATAATATATTATTTAGGTAGTTGGTTATTTATATTAGTTATTAAATAAGTTATTTTTTGATATATATTTCATAAATATGATAAAGCAATAAAGCGTGGTTTAAGAGAAATATAAGCAACTAAGCGGCAGTAGAAAAATTCTAAAAATTAATAATATGCAAAAAAACATTTTTTGATTTTTTTAATTTCTGTCATTTTTAGATAGTTCCAGAAATTTCACATTTGTTGTTCAGACAAATATTTAACCAAAGTTCATTCATCCTTCATTTCTTGTATAAGTTACTTCACTATCTTATATTCAAGCATGTCTGAAATGCTTGGTTTTATCACATCTCACTCATGCACTAAATCTAGTAAATTACTCGTATATGAAACAATAAACAGACGTAGTTGCAATCAATCTGTGAATATTTCGCGATTTATTTTTGCATCTATGCGTTAAAGTAATAGTGTTTGTTCATTATTTTATGTAAGGTATATTCGCCAAGAGACTTTTGACATTAACTTATAAAAAGTGCCGTCATTAAGCATTGTCAAGTTGGCACTTTTCTTTTAATTAATTTCAGCTTGTGTAAATTTGTTCTACATTTTAAAAAAAAGTATTCTGGGAATAATATTTTAGTCGTCAATAATTTAGTTTAGCATTATAGCGAACACTGTCCGGTTTTTGATATAAAGTACACGAGTATTCGATAATTTGATGGTGACACCTTACCGTATACGTTTAGTAAGACTTTTGAGAACCGGCTGGAACTTCACGTTAAATGTAAAGCCAAAGTCTTATTGTTACTTTTTTAAATAAAAATGAAAGGGAAGAACATCGAAGTTCAGCCAGCAAAAAGAAAATTATCGATTTAGAACACAGATTTAAAAAGCTCTAATTATCTCTTTAAAAAAAATTGATGAAAAAATTCTTAAGCTCAACTTTAAAAAGACTTCTGCGACTATATGCTTACCTGTCTTATACTAATTATTTATTTCTTTAAAGAAAGAATTATATAGCTTGTGCTAGAGATAGTTCCCGACAACAGCTGAATGGTGGATTCGAACCTACGACGTTAAGTAATGCTTATTCGTTGTTTTCAAAACCTAGTGGAATGAGCTAAATCTGTTTCTCTAGCCCGGAGATAATATCCTTGCAAGTCAATTTTCAAGTGGATCTCCTCAGAGTACTAACAGCAATAGGACAAATACCATTATAGATTATGGTATATATTCTTGCCTAGGATTCACAAAGATAAATTGGTATTCAGAAATTATGGAATTGTATTATTAAATAAATTTACTAAGATGATCTCGGCCAGCTTTACGAGCGCATACAAGATCTTTAAGCTTAGCTTAGATTTTAAAAAAGACCAACATAATTTTGGTTTGCTTTTTATAGAATTTAAACATTAATGTTATACACAACAGAAACAATCTTCCGTAGTTTTTAAAATCGGACTTTGTCTAAAGCATTTTTATACCCTGTTTCCGCCACTCCGGTTAAGCTTAAGCTTAACACTTGTTCTGAAGGATGGTTTACGACAATAGTCGAACTGCGGCTTCGAACCTACGACTTTAAGTTTCGCAGACCGTATCTTAAATCTACTGACACATTTTTTAAATTTGTGTGAGGTACACAGGATTAATTATGTAACGTTCTATTTATTATGCTAAAGCAGATTTTGTTATTAACAAAAAGGTTAAAATCAAAAGCTACAACTCGCCATCCGATTAAAAGTGGAAATCAAAGTTGAAACACAAAAATTCCGAAATTCCGACGCTGTTTTTCAGCAGCACCGCGTTACTCTAAAAAACTGGCAATGTAAAGTTTCCTTAACTGGTACGTGAACTTGTTAGTACATGAGTTGTTCTGAAATTTATATATATAAATAGATGCGATAGATTGTGACATTCTGAAGTACACTTTATGAATGAAAGAGTGTTCTGAGGAGTTTATCCTCAGAAACTCATGGGAAATTTTGTAAAAAATAAGGTTGATCCTGGTATTTCTGTAAACGTAGTCTTGTGAAGTTCCAATAATATAGTATTTAGGATTAAGAGCTGTCTAACATTACGAACACCACAATTTTTATATAACCGTGCAGGTTGAAAACCCAAAAGTTTGGTTTAAAAGCGTGAGTGTAAAAAATAGATTACCATTGACATACTGAAATATATGAACAAATCAATTGCAAACGTCATGTTGCTAGCTACTTGAAGTACGAGTAAGAGATACTCAAACTAGATCAGACTTGAATAATGTCGGGGAGGAGAGTAATTCTACATAAAAACGGATAAGCACGTACACACATAGTAACGAATCTTATTTACGATTATTTATTTATTTATTTAAGCTTCATATACAGTATGTATAAAGGCGGACTTAATGCCTTAGGCATTCTCTATCAGTCAACCTTAGGGCAATGCAGAGATGAAATGAGGTAGGTGTATGCTTAAAGAACTTGTCGTAAAATACTATTATATTATATAAACAAGCAATATATGCGTAATTATTAAATACATATATAACTAGACATATATAACAAAAATAAAAATATACATACATATATATATATATGATATATATGTATATATATAAATACATAATATTTTAATATTGAGATGATTCTGCCAATCTGTTGAGAAATTGATCCCGAACCTTTACCTTAAACGCGTAACGATTTGTAGCCGCCCTGACTTCAGGAGGGAGAGCATTACAGAGAAGAACAGATTGAACAAAGAATGAGGAGTGGATAAAGTCGGAGTTATGAGAATGACACAGTAAGTAGAAGGTTGTTGGCTAGGGCATAGGTATTGAAAATATCAAGCAAGATAGGAAGGAGGAGTGGGAGATGTCAGGATAGAATAAAGGGTAATGAGAGCATGTAGACCTCGCCGCAGACGAATGGGTAGCCACTTTATTTGAGAACGATAAGTTCAGGTCGCAATAGCACACATCGTCATAGTCAATCAGGGGAAAATTAAGGTCTGCATAATCGTTATTTTGGTCTTGGACGGGAGAAAATTTCGCAAGGGGTATAGAGCACGCAGGGCCCCGGTAACTTTTTGGCTT
The DNA here is from genome assembly GCA_029286865.1 of Teinopalpus imperialis. Taxonomy (NCBI): domain Eukaryota; kingdom Metazoa; phylum Arthropoda; class Insecta; order Lepidoptera; family Papilionidae; genus Teinopalpus; species Teinopalpus imperialis. The sequence continues at coordinate 7,924,297 of JAGSMU010000005.1, forward strand.
ACATGAGTCACTTGTGCTTGCCAACTCAGCGTTGTGTCAATGTAAATAACGAGGTCTTCAACAGTAAAGCGTCTTTCTATAAAAGAGCCATTAAAAATAATTGCGGGTTGAGCGATTGTCTTCAGCTTATGTATTGAGTGATGACTGCCTACTATTATGGCCCGGCACTTAGACGGGTTAACAGAAAGACCAAATCTATCAGACCAGCTTTTAACATTTTCTAGGTCTCTGTTAACCATTGCCACCGCTGCAGATCGACAATCGCCTGTGAATAAAACTGCAGGTCATCGGCATGAAGATGATACGAACACTGAAGGTTTTGAGAAATGAGATTAATAAAAATTGAAAATAACAAAGGAGAAAGAATACCGCCTTGAGGAACACCAGCATGTAGGTCACACCAGCTAGATGAAGATCCATCGATGCGGACCGACTGCTGACGTCCTCGAAGATAAGATGAGAACCAATCCAGTGCTTTGGTCGAGATTATGAAATGAGAAAGGATGGATAGAAGGATGTCGTGACTGATGGTATTAAAAGCGTTCGAAAAATCCATCAAAACCAGTGACTTTGGTCTCCTCCATGCCCGCTCCAATATCACCAGTGACTTTGACAAGCGCGGAAACAGTACTGTGACGGGTCTGAAGCCAGACTGCAAGAGATTTAATAGGTTATTCTGGTGGACAAACCGCGATAACTGATTGTGCACACAAGCCTCAAGTACCATGGATAGGAAGGGAAGAATGGATATAGGGCGGAAATGATTAGGTAAAGAAGGATTTAGATATTATAAGATTATGCTATAGATTATCATTATTTTGTTTTATATCTTAAAATATAATATGAACTGATATGACTAATATGATACGTAATCATGATATGACCTAATATTTACTGAAAATTGTTTTTCGTAAACAATTTATTTAAAAATTTCTATTTCTGATAAAATTATCAGTCATTCTCCCTCATTGGATGTGATGTTTGGTCGTCAGATGCAGTCACCTACTACCCCAATTTTAGATGGTTCTGGCTTTTTAGCTTGTTTCTCAACTATATGAAGGAGAGTAATAGTATTTTTATTAGTGCTCCATCGTTGTTTTCTCTTATGATACCCATAGCACTCGAAGGAATAATATTTCATAAAAAAATACAAAATTTGCAAACGAGCTTATGTTATGTTTGACAAGTTGTACTTTCGCTAAACCGTTAGCGCAGCGATCGGTATTCAAAACAATAGGCTCGTGATTGTTATTATGTTAAAATTGTCGTTCAGTATAGCTTTGAAAAACTACATTGATACTAAATTGATCTGACGGAAGTAAGAAGATTAAGATTTTTATCTCAATGTGTATATTACGTGCTGTAGGGTTCGTAGGATGAAAAATAATCATTAACGTAATAGTAATTTTATTGAAGTAAAGAGTTCAGTCTCAGAGCTTTACTCGAAACACCTACTCGCGAGCAAAAGGCTCGCTGAGTAGGGAGACAATTGAATGACAATAGAAGAGCGGGGGGGGGTTCATTGAAGAAATACCTAGTTTAGCAGCGGTACTGTCAGATATTACACAATTTTCGTAATACGTATTTACGAATAATATATGATGTAGCTATGAAGAATGTTTTCCATCCGAAGTTTTTGTCTTTACATATATATACCCAAGAGCAAAAAACAATAATTCTTTTTGTGTTATTAAAGCTGTATAGTGGGCTTCTAAATAATGTAAAAAAAAATTATCTTTTCCAACAATACCACCCAAAAACATGTTGTTATTGCCAATCACCATTTTTGTACCTGTTTATAATAGCGGTAAATTAGGTTTGCCTTGCCCTAAAGAAAAAAAAAATTATCTGGCCTACCCTTATCAGTTAGTCATCAAAAGTCAACCGGTACACCGGTACACACCGGTACGGCAATACCAGGAGACAGGTAGCTTTATCCAAAGAAGCGAATCCGGCAGAAGAATATGTACATCAAAGTGAGATGACCGATTCATCATCAGTACTTCACTCAGAAATCGAGCCCTCTCTGGCGTCCAAGCCCAACATGAGCTCAGAGAAACGCAAAGAGTGGATTTTAGCGGCTTGACAGTCAGAAGAAAACTAAAGGTGGCTAACCAACTCCAAAAAGGCCGGCCACTGGCCCTAAGTTGACCCCAGCTCATCGAGCAGCCCGACTTCATTTCACAAGAAAACACGTGCAACTGGCAAAAGCCGAGTTCGTTATCGTCGAAACTAGAGGCAGATTTGGAGCTTTGACGGTGAACCAATATATTGAAGAGATATTAAATACTTTATAACTAAACTATAACTATATAACTAAATCCTGGGCCAACTACGAGACGGGAACTTCAAGCCGCACTTGTTGAAGAATAGGATGGCGTTTCTCGAGAAACAGTGAAACACCTTCTTAAAAGCCAGATGGGGTAGCACTAAATATTGTATTGCTTTGTATTATTTTATTTACGAATGTTTTGTCTTTTTGTTTGTATTTTCTTTAGAGTAAATGTTTCCTTATAAGAATTCATAAACAAGAATGTCATCTCATTTTAGAGTAAAAACCTTTTATTGCTTACGACTGTTTTTTGTTTCATTTATATGATTCAATAAAAAACTTTCACTTAAAATATTTTATGAATTTCTCTTTGCGAGAAATCTTCCGCAGAAACGTTTAAATTAATGATCAAACCTTCAAGGACTATTGTCGACGAGTGTCCTTCTGAATCTCGCAAGGCCGTCGCAACGTTATAAATTAGAAATATGTATTGTAACTTTTTATTTTATTGAACACTAGTTCCGACCTATTCGTACGAGTCTGCAAAAACTCGATGGATGCGGGCTCAGTATCATGCTTTGTGGCAGTCTGCGGGAGAGGCCTATGCTTAGCTGTTGACTAATTAATTTTTTTGGATCATCAAATTTGCGTCGAGTTTTTATTAAATCGGATTTAGATGTACCAAGCAAAATACTTGTGGCTGTGTTGTGTTAAGAATTTGGTTTTGTACAAATAAATATAAACCAATACAACTCAGTGATTAAGCAAAATCACAGAGTTGTATTGGTTTATCTATTTAAAAATTAAAAAAAGGCAATTTATTAAGATTAGGGAAATTTTTGTTTTACCGAGCAGAATTTGAAAAAGAAAACCATAAACCTACCTTGTTCTGAGGTATAAGCGGTAACTATCGTGTTATAAATGATTGTAGATGAAACGTACGTGAGACAAATGCTAAATATGGTCAGAGACTTATATGATATTTTATATTTTATTGCAAATATAATCGAATCCACCAACAATTAGTTTAGACAGAACTTTAACAATACAAGACTTTAAAAAGAAAAGTTTTGTTATATTTTTTGTCTTTATTCTATTGTGTTCATTTTACTATAATAAGAAAATAAACGTAGGTAATAATGTAATGGTACGTTATACGTAATTATCTTTTACACAATTGAGTTTAATAATCTTAAATCAGGTTTGTTATTATATGTGCGCGCTTAAGAGTTATATAGATATAAATTTTTAAGGAAGTTTCCCAATCGCTTAGCCTTATTTATATCTGCTTTGAGCATCATTTAGTTGAAGTTGCACTCAACAAGGATATCATAAATTTGTGTTTTAAAAAAATTATGAAATGTTTCGAACCAAAAATTTATGAAATCTTTTTTACCATTTACCTACAGATATGTAGGTACATAAATTTAATTTTCATGAATTTATACACATTAATAATTTATGTAAAGTTCAACAGCTTGAAGCAGCTTTACGATTTTTTTTATTATTCGTTTATTGATGAAAGTGATGTTTTCAAAAACAGTGACATATTATAATGCTAGTTTTCGTTTAATTAAAGTAGTTACTAACTTTTTATTCACAAACGAATATGTTTTTTTTTTTACTAGTTATTAACTTTTTTTAGTATTACTAAAGACCTTTTTCGCGTTTTATGGCTATATATATATAATATTTTTTACATATAATTTTGGGCTTAAAAAATTCGACCGTATTTCCTATTATCGTACAGCTCAAGTGGCTCCCCATACGTTTTCGCAGGAACACTCGATTATTATGCTTCCTTTTTAATATCCTTCATTCCCCAAAGACTCCATCATATCTCCGCAAACGGTTTCCGTTTGTACATCCACCTGATGAATCCTGCAGATCGCAGCTTATATTTCTCTTTGAATTTCCTGCTTATAAAACTAGTTTCTATACCAACTTTTTCACTGCGCAGGGAATTCGTTTGTGGAATGATCTTCCTGAAAAAACTCTTGCCACGAGAACTGTTGTGCTATTTAAAAAATTAGTGAAAGAACATTACTTACCTTTATCTAGTTGAATATATAATGAAATATTATGTTACCTTTATTGGATGCTATATATATATTTATATGTCTTATTATTTATATTTTATTATTATTTTCTCTCCCTCTGTATATATATATATATATAAATTTCATCAAGTGATAAAATTTTAATTCCATCAAAGAAATTGCCTACACTACTGATATGGCATTCGGATGTACACATAATTAGCAATTTATAATTATGTGCACAATCGTGTATTGCTTTATGTTGTATATTCATATTTTTTAAAATTTAAAGTACAATAAGCCAAAACGATTATACGCCTTTCACACAAGTAGCTTTTCTCTGAACATTCAGAAAACCACTCGTATAAAGTCCTTGACGTTAGAAACCTACACGAATATACGAGTATTTCCTTCTGGGACAAAGTTTCAAGTTACTGCTTCCACAAAATATTTGTGATAAACTTAACTTCGTTTTCATTTCAATTAAGAAAAAAGTTAAAATATTGTCTCAAGCTTCCATATATATATTATTAAATAAATATAATATTATTAATATTTTTTATAAAGGAGTTTACTTTAAAGGTTGAAATAAACTGACTTATTACCTTGTTATCCGGAATATAAATCTAAAGGCGCCTATTGCATAAACATTATTTGTTTAGATTCGTAAAATTTCATGGCTCAATTCTGGCGCGAAACGAAAGATGTAAAAGTCAGTATTGCTGAACAATATTTTCTTCTGGGAGGAATTGCTAACGTGGCCTTAATACATTACGCAAAAAACTCAAAGGATCTTGTTTAGATTTAATATTATACACCGGTGAATTTTTGAGCCGAGTATCTGTTGTAATATGTAGTATATGCATCATTTAATATATTTGGTAATCTAAACAGAGTATCTGTGTATATTCAAATATAACATATAGACAAAAATAGAGCAGGGTTAAATTAAATACTAGGTTCCAGGGAAGGAGACCGCCGCCTCTACGCGGGGGTCGTGCGATCAATGGCCCTCTACGGGTATGCCCGTATGGTCACAGCGACTTATGGGCGTCCGTCGCTGCAGAGCTAAGCTCAATAGCCTGCAGCGGAAGATGGCCATCAGTTTCGGGGGAAAAGGTGCACGTCACCTTCCGACTGACGCAGGTACTCACCGGGCATGGGTGTTTCGGTGAGTACCTGAACAGGATTGGACGCGAATCAACAACGCAATGCCACCACTGTGACGGTGACTGGGATTCCGCACAGCACACGCTCGCCGAGTGCCCTACGTGGGGCGGATCCTGGTCCAGAGGATTTGGCAAGACCTCTCTCCGGCTGTCGCAGTAGCGGCTGCGCTGGATAAAGGCGTGTGGAAGGCGCTGGTCACCTTCTGTGAAACTGTAATTATACAGAAGGAGACAGTCGAGCTTAACCTGGAGAGGGCTGATCCCGCTCGGAGACGGCGACACCGGGGTGGATGCTAACGGAGCCCCGGCCCGACAGCCCTATAATCCCGGGCGTAAGAACAGGGCTAAGGTCGTACAAGGCGACTAAAAGGGGACTTGGGTGTGGGCTCTGACCGCCCGGGGAGGACGGTAACTCGAAGTGGCCACGAGTTGCCGTAGCACAGCGAGAGTTCTAGGGGAGGTGTCTGGAACACTTGCACAGTGCTTGACGTGCTCAGGGTCACCGAAGCGTTCCGAAGGAGATCTCGGAGTCCTTCCCTGAGGATAGGATGACCACGGCCCCCCCGACCCCGACCTTTTAGTGGCTAAGGTAACCACATAACCCTGTCTCTCCCCCAGGAGGCAGGGTATCTTTTGAAGATTTCCCTCCCGAAAAGAAAAAAAAAAGATACTAGGTTAAGATTTATCATCATTATGATCTATGATCATTTCAGCCCATCACTAGTCCATAAACTAACATACAACACACGGTACATTGCCACTTCAAACTAAGACTTCTACTAATTATTAGCCAACTAATAAGCAAGTATTACATAAAGTAATATGGTGCATCAACTAAATTATATTTTTTGAAGTAAAAGAAATAATTTCATTTTTAACATGGAAGGAATCTGTCTGTCGTAGAAACTTATATTATTAATATAATTAAATTTTTCGATATATAAGTCAACAAAAAATGTACTGTTATTGCATTCGTCATATACTTAATGTACCATGTTTTTTTTAAAGGAATCTTCGAAGTTATAATTTGACTTTCGAACTTCTTGTCTGCCACAAGAAACACTTCTACTTGTAGATCACAACCACAACGTTGAAGTTGGTTTTATGTCGTAAAAAGTTAGATTGGATGACGTCAATTCTGTAATAGGCCCACCAATATAACAAGGACGATTGAAGGCATTTGGAGAAATTGTGAAAGAAAACATATTTCTAACAAAGACAAACAATTTTATTTAAATATTTTTACTATGTATATTTTTAATGTGACGCTTGCAACTTTTTACAATATGTTTCAAAATAATAAATGACTAGTCCAGGTTATGTATGAAATTTTTATTTATAATCATATTATACATAATATGATTATAATTAATATAGATTTATTTAAATACCTTGGCAAATTGCAAAAAACTACTAAAACTTTCTTGAGAATACCTGTCATCATAGATTATTCATCTATACGAGTACTTGAACAGAGAATATATTCAAGTGGCTTTTCGAGAATGCCGTGACAGACAAACCAACAAGTAATTTTTTTTCACAGTGGTAGATTCACACTGGAGGTAGTTCCTAGCTGCAACATGAAAGGATCTATTCGGCCGGGAAAAAACCATAAGGTCGAAGAACATCAGCAACCTAGGCAAGCATTCAGTATAAGGTCTCAGAAGTGATAACACTATTTAGCGCTGGTACTCTGTTAGGGCGTGGTGCTTCCCCACAATCATGCTGCAGCTAGAAAACTGTAGCGCGGCTCTACCACTGATAAAAGAAATATATAATGTTATATCTTTAAGTCGAGAGAAATTATATTACGAAGTGTTGTGGCACAAAATAGCAAGATGTTGATGCTACATAATTTAATTAGGTCATACGGAAAATTCCTGGATTTCGATAAATAAGAATTGAAGATATTTATTTATTATTTTCGAAGTTTATACCTTCACAACTTACACATTTTTATATTCGTTGGAACCTTTGTATGAAGCAGTGGATCCAGTCTTCGAAGATTTGGAATCTTTTCAATAGCTTCGTGGACCGCGTTCACCGCTACTTCCGGGGTTGTAAATCGTAACCTCATAGTGAAGCATATCTTTAATAAACTTATCTTTAATTTTCAGAAATAAAAAGAAGTCGCAAGGTTCGAGGTCCGGGTTGTATGGCGGATGCGTCATCAGTTTCACATTTGTGGCCTTCGAATTAGCATTCATTATCTTAGCGAAGTGTGGGGACGCGTTATCGTGGTAAAGGACAACTTTACTACAAGAACTTTTTGTAATATTCCGGCAAGTAATTGTTTACACACCAATCTGCGATCACTGTCCTTTAGTTTTTTAGCGACACTGTAATGATTTGCCGAAAAAGGAAGCAACTATTTTCTTGCCCGAGCTCAGACTTATCTTAACTTTCGGCGGCAAGTTTTCAAAAGGAAAGACCGATTCTGCCCACTGGCTTTTTTTTGGCAAGTTCAAAGCAATAAATCCAGGTTCGCACCCGTCATGAACATCATAGACAGGCAATGATTCGACACTCGACACGCTGTCGCCCTAAAGTAAACATTCAGATGCACATGTAAATGTTTTGCATGTTCTAATACCTATTACAGTACGAATTTGCTGACAAGTAATTTTTTGTCAGTTTAAAATAGTTGTCGTACGGTATCAATTTCTGTTTGTGACCAACGGCCGACCATGAAGGTCGGCCGTTGGTCATCGTCATGGAGGTGATCACGTCCACGTCGACTACTTGCGACATCGGTTATATCACCAATTGCTAATTTAGGTCTCTGGTCGATATAATAATATTATCTCGAATTAATTTTTTATAATAATATTCTTACTAAGACATCACAAATTATTTAAAACATGAAGATGGGCAGAAAAGGCCCAACTAGATATTGTGGTTGAGCTTAAATAAATGTTTTTATTTAAAACTGTAACGTAAGTTACGAATAAAATCGAAGCCCAGTAATATTTTTGCTTCGTTTTCATTGGAATTTATAATTTGATCTCAAAACGCTTGCAAAACATCTAAAGAGTCTAGCTTGAGTTTAATACTTATTCTGTGAAATGAGTTCCAATGATAGCGAATATTTCTGCAATACTATAACACAATTTTCCAACGTTAAAATTTGTTTACTGTACAGTATTTCTTTTAAGTTTTTCAATGTAGTATGTAAAGGTATATTAATAATATTATACCCTTTTTAAATAAATTTTCGTCTTCAAATTATGATATTTATCATAAATGTACTTTTCATTTAATTAGTTCTTTATTATTATATTTTACTGTATGATGTACTTTAGTGTTTTCCAGAGATTCTTCGATCTTTAAATAATTTAATTTATATCTTTTACCTTTGATTATAATACATAAATACTTGTATGTATGGAAAAAGATACGATATTGATATAAAATGATAAAATATGAATGTCTTATTCGTCTTGATGATTTATCGAATGCACTAACCTTTTTATTTATTCTATTTTTATTAGGTGTATAATGCATATAACTACATGAACTAATTGCCAAAAGCTGTTTTATACCAATTTTTTTTTAAGAAAACCTGATTCTATGAAGGCTTCAAATTTCTCCCTTTACAATTTAAGCTTATTAACTTATGCTAGCTTGAAAAAAAATTATATTCTAAGAGTTAAATGTTAAATTTTGTAAAAAAGTGTCCACGTTTCATAGTGAGCTTATTATGTCATGTTTAACACGTGTCGATCCTAGCACTGTACACCGGGATTTTTTTGTACGAATTAAAAATTAACGACTAAAAGAAATTGTAGGAAAATGTAGTAAAATAAGCATTTCAATTGCCAAGACCGGAAATATTTACACTGATTCAGGCAGCGTCGACTAACGTGCGAAACGCCACCAACTGCAACCGCCCTTTTGTAAAGTTCTGATTGGCCTCACAGTTTTTAGCAGAGATTTTATTATTATATAAAATCTGTGCTGAATTCATTTGCTCGCATCAAAGATGGCTAGATTAATAATATCAAATCCCAAACCAGACATACACTACAGGACTTGGAGATATTGTGAGCTCCTTCTGTGTAGATGGGACCATCGCGACGACGAGGCCTGCACTCGCAACTTAGGATTAAAAGTTTGAAATAAACGTGATAAAATCCGTAAAAACTAATTTTATTCAATACATTATGTACTCATATTAAACAATTTATAGTTGAACCGTTATTCCAGTTAACTACGTTCTAAAATATCAATTTTATACGATTATAAGCTTTAAAGACGATAGAGAGTCAATTGTAGTCACACTCAATATATATTTTTAATTAGGAAATAGGACTAGTGTAGCCTTAAAATGCATATAAATCTATGTAGAACTAATAATGTCAATGTTTGGTTTTGGTTTTTTACTTTTAGTTTCGTAATTTAAGTTAAAGCAGAAAAAATAGAATAACGATGTTTGACAAATGTTATTATGGCTTCTGTAGCGATAATTTTTTTTAAAAGATTCAAAAAAGTTCACTGAATAATATATAATTTATTATATAATATATTAATATATCCTTGATGGCTTAGTTACTGCTGTTGTCCTGTATAAGTTTAAAGAAAAGTGATAACTCGATCATTGTAAAGGCTATGAACTAGCGAATTCACAAAGCTTTTCTATGTTCCCATAGCTTCTAAAGCCCGCGTTCGTCATTGAGTTTTTCAGATTATTAGAAGATCGTTAACAGCCATCTGATACTCAAACTCAAGGCTGCTAGATTGTAAGTTCGACATTAAACCCCTTACTTTATCGCAATTAGTTATATATATTGCAATTATTCTTTATTTACATTCCTGATATTTATAGATATCCAATAAAATACGATCTAATCGTCAAATAAATATCTAAATATAAAAGGTATAAAAATATACTTGTATATAAGGATGTAAAGCATAAACATTGCAGAACATATAATTCATTATTTATTTTCACGTTCCAGCATTAACATTATTACATTATGTGTTATTATCCTGTCCCCTAATGCTTCGCAATTAGGACGTCCCGGCAGACACGCATATTAAACGGAGCGGGGATTCCTGTTTTTATCTTGCTTTTCACAAGACTCGAGATGTTTTTTATTGACTGAATAACCGAACACTGCAGACATAGCTATTAGTAATTATTAATAGCATTTTAATCAACATTAAATATTAACATAACTATAAACATTGCACATAAATTTAGAAAATGTCATCGCTTATTGTTTTACTATTTTTTTTCTTCTTTTTCTTTTCTGCGAAAGATATATGTACAAAATAAAGAATAACTGTCACTGCTAATGAACTTGTCTACATATATTGCACGAAAACTTTATTATTTTCGTTCTAAGTCCATAAATTACATGCATAAATGTATGGTATATATATTACCAAGGTATAAAAAAACATAACCATATAAAACAACACGATTATTAATATTCTAAATGAATCATAACTGTTCAAGTGACATTGTCAAGTAAATTACTTTATATGTTTATATAATTGGTGCAAAAACCAGATTGAAACCAAGATGTTATCTTTAAAGGAAAATTTTCCTTGTTATATTTTTATTATTGGCAAATATTTATAAACTTAAAAATTCTGCTCTGGTTTGCATTCCAGTAAATAAATACATAAATATTTTTGTCCACCCTGATTGGGGGCAAATGAAAAAACAATCCTTAAAGAGGCGGTTTCGAATATATACTAATACTAATTGATAATAATACGTTTATTATATATCTAAATGAAATACAAAGTCCATACATTTATTACTTTTTAAAGTGTATCTCCAGTACAACTCAATAACTGAGCAATATATGGGGAACTTATTTAATTTTTTTTGAATGATTTGAACCACATAATTATTTTTACAAAACAACAGGGGGCTCGCCCCCGAGTAATGGCAGCAGCTTTTCCTTCTTCTTAGTTTCCTTTTCCACAAGACTTAAAGTGACTGCGAAGTATTAGATAAGAACTGAAAATCAGCTCCGTAAGTCTATTTTGTAGTATGCTGTTTAGTAACGTAGGGTGAGTTTTAACTTATTTACGACTAAAGCTTATTTTTATAAGCTTATTATAATAAGTGACTAGAATTCGTGTTTAACCGACTGCCAAAATGGGTTATGTTTTTTATGGGTATATCCTTGCATATGAAATTAGGGTACTATATGGAAAAAGTAAATAACGATTTTTTTATGAAATTATATATTTAATCAATCGAACTTAGTACCATTATTATCTATGCACTCTCGCCATTTTATAGGTAGTTAGTAATCAATAAAATCTTTGAAAGCGATTTGGACTGCCTCATCGGAATTGATTGTTTTCCTTGGAAAAAATTGTTCAAATTCCTAAAAAAAGTGGGAATCTGTTGGAGTAAGGTCCGGGGAGTATGGTGGGTCTCAGAGACGTTCCATTCGTAGCTCCTCTAATTTAGCGACCATCTGTCGTAAAGTATGTAAAATGTACGTAAGAACAGTGGACTAGAGCAATTGACCAGTCCCGGTTGTTTAACCGACAACTGTCGGTCCTGGGTTCAACCACTGTGATGAGTGTTTCTGACTGTCATACAGTATCCGTTTTTCATCACAAGTACGTGACGGACGTGGTTTTGCGATAGATCCGCTTTAACGATCTTCTTAAATTATTCATTGTCTTCAACCATCCGCGTGTTTTGTTTTAGATATCAAAATCTCCAGAACGAAAACCTTACAACCAAAAGCGTACGATGCTTTCTTTTACAGTAGGTTTCCCATACACATCATTAATCCTTCGAGCTGTTTCTTCAGCGCTGGTGCTACGGTGGAGGAACTCTTATTCGTAAATAATGTGGTATTTTAAGTTTTCCATTTTGTTAACAGAAGGAAAAAGCAAATGGCGCAAAAACAAATGAATCACTAAATTCGAAACACAAATACACAAGCCCAAATTTGGAATACATTTGAATTTGGAATTCTTAACCAAACCAGATTATTTGTGATCAAAGTGGCCAGTTCGACAAAACGTCAATTCCTTATGTAATGATTATCAATTTATCACTTTTTTAACGTTTTTATCCAGAAGATTTCAGCTAAATTATATATTAAATTCCGAATGTTCCAAAGTTAGCATGTTGTGAACAAATTAAATGAAAATGTTAGTATTTACCATCTGAATTTTGTCGACTTATATGTACGTGACATTTCACCCTATTTACAAAATTGTTTGCTTCTCCACGCTCGGTGGTTAAATGCACTCCCAATATCATTTTGTAATTAATAACGAAATATTTGTTAATTGCTATTTTTAAATAAACTTATGTAATACATTAAATTATCACAATGTTCTATAAATATTAATTTACGAGAAAATCAAAATGCAAATGCATTATTTACTCTGAGGACTGACATAAACTTCAGTTATATAAACACAGGTTTTAACAATTAACATACGAAACAAATAACATGGTAAGGAACTGTAAATTGTTAAGTATATCATTATGAGCTATTTTTCAAATTATCATAAGTAAAGAAATTTGGTCGTTGAAATTATTTTAGGGATATCTTTTGAGTCGTTAAGTCAGAATATTCATACGTGGCACTAGAAGGGTAAACTAATCAAACGTTTAATATTAAATATAATTTTTTTTACTAAAACGTTACTGAAATTACAGGAAATTTACAATAACACTTTTTGTCCAAGCTAAAGAAATTTACTGACAACTAAAAGCGACTAAAAAAAACTAATAAAGAAGTGTGTTATGTTTAACGGCTGAAATAAAATTAATCCGAAGTAAAAGAAGGAAAGAAAAAAATATACAGGAGAAGTCTAAAATGAGAAAACATACGCTTTTAAGAATAAAACACCGGAACAAAGTAACCGAAGCTTTTAGGAAAACATAAAAAGATCCGGTAAAGTGCTGAGAACATTCCAAAGGTAATGTTTGAATAAAACAAAACCAAAAACCGGACACAAACATCTTTTGTGAAAATATTGTAAATTCATATTACAATATTAATAGTAATTGTAAAATTATGATAAACATTAAAGTGTTTTTATCATAACATAATTAGTCAAATGATAAAAATTAAGGCAAAGTGTACACTTGAAAGATATGTAGTATTGATTGAAACTTATTACACTTACTTATATTGATATTTATTGAACATTGTCTTACAAATAGCGACATATACATTGAATTTCATTGTAAGAAAATGAACAACGATCTTATGACAAAAGCAGCAACTAGCGACCGTATTTTAAGTCCTAACTATCAATCCAAAATATGATGTAAAGGGAAGACTGTAATGGACAGCGACATCCACATTTCACCTGGATTTTTATACTCATACTTATGTATTAAGATTTTACTAACCAGATAACTATTACCAGCAAGGATTATAACCCACGACTGTTGAATACACATCATGAAATTTTCTTCATTTTTACTACTACTCGTACATAGTTAATGATTGCGAACAAAGTTAATTTAAATTAACATCTTTGACCTAGCTTTCACTACACTACATACTAGTTGAAGATACCAAGAAACTATTCAGAAATAGAACGAGGTGCAGAGGACATTCTGACGACAACTGGGTCGACGTGCTGGAACACAAAGTTACGGGAACTGGGGACGGCCCTCTGTGTCGAGTATAATACGACTTCTGCGAAAATAATTGAAAATTTCAAATAACGTTTAAGTAATACGGCTTCTGTCATTCAACAATTTTAACCATTAATTTTATTTGTAACTATAAACATATCTCCAGAACTTTGTGAATTGTTATTTATTGTTTTATAATTTGCTATATTCCCCTATATCTTTTTGTTATATGCAGCTCTCATAGTGTAAATTATCCTACAAAAGTATACAGTAATACGAATGACTATGATAACTACATACAACATGGGTTGTAATTTGAGAGGTTTTCGATTATGTTAAACTATATATAAAAAACAAAGCAGCCCTAAGCATTGCATGGTATTCTACAAAAGTAAAATAATATATTCATATAGTAACATTTCGGCATTTTTCATAGTTATATCTATTTGAGTGCCGAAAATTTTGCAAAACCACAAATGTAGATCAACAATTTTTTTCGCTTTACTTGGACCTTTATCTGTGCTTTATTAAAAAACGATATGGCCCTATTAAAAACCGTCTTCAATGACGTTTCAAATTTTTCCAATTATTATGATGTTGAGATTAAAAAGACTCTTCAGAGTTTCCGCATCGCCGCCGTCCGTCTCGTTTGCGATATTCTGCCCTGACTCAGTTATCATAAATTTTTTTTGAGCTTACTTTGGCATTACATTTCACATTTTAATTTTAATAATTCCGCTAATGATTTGGGCCGTTTATCTATTATATTATTTATTATTTGGATTAATTTCTGGCACAATCAAAATGTCGTAGAAACATGTTAAAAAATATACCCTAATGGTAGGAAGTAGTAGTAGTATTTTTGATTCAATAACTTTTTAATTAGATTTTTCTAAAGAAATATATATGCTAACGAAAATAGAGTGTATCTTCTTGTTTTTTCATTAATGACATTGATACAATTGATATTTTGTTATCTATTTTGAAAGATTAATAAAACAGGAAGAATGCTAAAAAGTTCAGAAGATCGAGTCTCCTAAAAGCCTTCTCTATACATCACCAATACCACTCCTTCAAGAGCCGATTAAGGACAATCGGCCTCAACTGCGACCGGCAGTTAAGACAAGAGACCATATAATACACGCTCGAGTTCCAGGCCAGTGTCAAAATAACTATGGTAAGAAATACTACATACAAAATTTTGGTAGAAAGACAAAAAAATGTCGTGAAAAACATTAAAAATAAAGTTAAAAAGAGTACGAACCGCAAGTCTGTGCAGTTATTTAGCATTACAATTGATTCTTTAATGCATTTACTCCAGTTTCCAATCTCCGATCAACAGAAATTTGGCAAGGAATCTGACATTCGATTCCTTAAAGTTTTGTAAATAAATCGGTGAACGAGTTTAAATAGTCGTGATAGTTTACTGTCATCGCCTTCAAATTTATTATTTTAATATAAATTCAGAAAGAAAATCAGAGGCAATGTAAGGCAATGTCATCAAAGAAACGAAAACCGCACTCATGCGCGGTAAGCCATGTAATGTAGTGTTAAATAATAGGGCTAGTAATATAGAGCTTTACCTAGAAACGGGTGGACTGCTTGGTTGTAAATCAACCTGGTCGCTTTTGAAATAGCTAATGTACAAACGAAGTCATTTTTTCGCATAATTTCATCCTTTTTTTTTGGAAATTTGGTATTAATATCGTACGTATATGTGCTTTGTAGTCTTAACTTAAAAATACCGGCGTTTCCTCGTTTATTTTGATTTTTTCAATTAACAATATCCCGTATAACAGGTATGGTCCCCTTACTAAGGTACATTTTAACAAGAAAACTGGGGTATTTATTTAAAATTCTTAAATCTTGAATAACTCAGGTTATTAACCAGGTTTCGGACACTATATCATATGACAAAATTTGCTGCAAACGTGCTCTTCTTTAACCCCTCGCAAGGAATGTATGATGTTGCCTAATCCGCAACAGAACATAGGCCCTATTTTATATGTAGGTATGTAGTTTATTGTTTGTTACGAAAACGAAGCACTGTTGTTGTCTCGATTTAGTGCATTCTAATTAAAATACGGTAAGAACCCTAAAAAAGATGAAATATGCAAGTTAAAATGTTACGTAAAAACAAACATGCATTTTTAAGAATAAAAACTCGAACAAAGTAACCGAAGCTTTTAAGAAGACATACAACGATCCGGTAAAGCGCAAAGAACGGAGAAAAAAAAGTAACATTCAAATAATACAAAATGATGAAATCTGGAGACACGTGACTGTGCGCAAATAACTCTATATGCATAATGGTTATTGCTAAATATAAGGGAAGTAAAACTGTAAGGTTCTGCTGGAAAGAACTGCTCGAAATAAAAGGTGTATAAAGAAAAAGGTGTAGAAATCATAAATATTATAACTTTTTTAACTTCTTCACAGTACCTTAGTCGTAGCAATACTCCTTTATGAATACAACCTCGTAATATAGAGGCTTTGTGCCTACTTAGGGCAGAAATACACAAGTTTTAAATAAAAGTTGTGATGCATACGTTAGTATTCTTATATCACTTGTGGGAGCTATAGTAATGAAAAATGTTCTAGTCCTTGGTCTGTTTCTTATAACAAACACCCAGAAAGCTAGATGAGGTGCTAGATTTATATATGTATATATATATATAGATATATATATATAGGGTTAAGGTAAAGTCAAAGCTAAACCGACACTTGCATTCATTTGAAAATTTATATTTTCTCTCAAAACGGCTACAAAATGGTCTGAAAGTTCACTGTCCTATTTTCGAACGTCTATGTGTGTCGGTATTGATTTGATTCCAAATAGCGCTTCCTATTTATAATTATTCCGATGAAGGGTCAATGCAGATTAAAGAAGCTTTTCAGAGTTTCCACATAACTAACTTGACATTGCTGTACCAACGTTTTAATCCATTGTTTAATGACATGTTTTGAGTATTTTTCTTATAAGTTACAAATGTAGACTGCTTACTTTTTGAATGCAATGTCAGGTGGATGCATATTTGATAAATAGCCAAAAAATACATATCTATTTAAAGTAAAAAAGATGTTTTAAACGTGTCATCATGAAACCTACCACAAAGTTGCTACTGAGCTTTCTCATACGACTAGCAGTGGGTACATTAAGTCACTGGCACAACACGCACTGATTAACGACTTTTGAATTTAAACATTGAGGAATGTTGGATGAGAGTTGGATGTTGAAGTGCCACAGTTTCCCGAACGCAGCCCATCCGAGTTGGATCTGTCAATTGACCTCTGCATCGAAAGTGGACTTACCAAACCAGTTTATTTGTCCTAGGTAAGTATACTCAGAGCGTTATGCTTCCAACATCAAACCTGTATAGGTGTGCCATGGATATTCGATATGATCTACTTCTCGTCCATCGCCATCTCCCCATTGAAGTATCCTTTCCAGTCCAATGCAGCGGTGAAGAGTTATGGGGATATGACATCACTAACTCTAACACCTTTCTGCAGTTGAATGGTGCTGTTCAAGTGTACTGACACTACTCGGACAGACTGAAGCCCCTCCTAAATTTCGACGGAATCAAAGTCTTTCTCATAGTTTATATTGCCTGGCGTATATAAATTATGTGAATGACTTTGATTCCGTTGGCTTCCAATTATACTCTTCAGTATTCTGTATAATTTGTCGAATGTGATCTATGGTACTAAAGCCTTTTCGGAAGCCAGCTTCTTCGGGAGGCGGAAGTCATCGAGTCTAAAAGCGAGAGGAAGCAGAATTCGCAATGATTCTCGAAAGTAAGATATATACTCAGAAAGGATATCGATCTATAGTTTTTCAAGAGTCTATTACCGCCTTTCTTGAAGAACAGTTTCAATACACTTCTGTTCCATGCCTCTGGCGTAGCACCATCACCATAGTTGCTCCAACCCCATGGATAGTTTCCACAAGCTTAGCATTAACAATGTCCACTGTATCACAATTATTCAAGTCATTGAAATGATTTCGCAAATCGAGCTTAAACTTTCCGGGGTTTTGATTAAAAGCACGAATTGAAGTCTTCAAATTGAAGCATGCATATGGTTAAACTTTGAGAAGAAAAATTCGCGTTTCTATTATTTTTCTCTACGTATTAATTACCATCTTCAATCTCAGCTCAGAACCAACTCCCAGCAATTTTCTTCTTCTATCACTCTTTTAATTATTATTTTTTTAAATTCTGTTAAGTTGGTGTCAAATATTTTACTACAAGATAATATGATTTTTACTATATTAATTAAATAACTTCTTATAATAATTAAACTAAAAATTAGTTTGTACAGCTACGAAGAAGCTGTAGATGGTTAATGGCTGGCTCTAATAAAATACTGAGTGTTTAGCGTTCGGCCGTAGTCACCATTTAATATTTTATAATTTGTATGCTGCTATTTTGTGATTTTATTTTGTATAGAGTGTGACAAACAAGCACACAGTTCTCCTGATGGTAAGCGATTCTTATTGCCTATAACACCCTCATTCATCCTCGATAAGGAATCATAATTTTTGGACCGAGGACTGAGTTGGAATGCCTCTCTCAGATACCAATTGGAAAACGGCAGCATAGGTATTTCCCGCTGGTATTCTGCGTGGGTGTGATCCTTCTCCCGTTGGCTCTACCGCGTTATCTGACTCTATTCTATACTGTTAATGACATTCTATTGTTTAAAAAAAACCTATATTTTTTGTCCATTATTCATTATATATCTTATATATCTACCATTACTATCGGGGCGTAGCAAGTTTATTTTTTTATTCCACGTTGTCTCAATGTTCGACACGGATTTTAATACAGCAAAGTCTTTTACCGTCGTAATGAAAAAACCGACAGCATTTTTCTAATTAAAAGTATACTAAGCAAGACGTTTAGCAATGTAGTATTTTCATATTAAAAAATATATAAAAAGTTTTTCCTCTTTTCCCATTCGGTTTAGAGATAGTGAGCGCTACCCACATTTCACATTGTGTACGTTGAATCCGAAACGTGTAAAATAAAACTACGTTTATTTATACGTTTTTGTTCGAAAAAAACTAAATCTGATCTTATCATTCTATTTTGACTTCGGAATAGTTGCTTTTTATACTTATAATAGTGCTATTGTCATTGCGAGAATCTTCAAACCGTTTTATATAAAATAAATATACTTTGGAAACTTAAATAATAATAACTTAAAAAATAATATATTAATTGTTGGCAGAGTTTTTAAGTACAGATGGAAAATAAATTAATTGAAACTGCGACACGGCTTGTTAATCATATTGAGATTTGTTTAATGCATCGCTAGGTTTCTATCCATCTTAACGCTAAAAATAATATTGAGTACTGTATATATTAATTTAATCTATTATCTGATTCGAGGGGGATTTGGTTTTCGAGTTCTATTATAATGTGTTATTCTATGCTTATTGTTTAAATTAATTGAAACTGCGACACCGCTTGTTAATTATATTGAGATTTGTTTAATGCATCGCTAGGTTTCTATCCATCTTAACGCTAAAAATAATATTGAGTACTGTATATATTAATTTAATCTATTATCTGATTCGAGGGGGATTTGGTTTTCGAGTTTTATTGTAATGTGTTATTCTATGCTTATTGTTTAAGTTTTTAAAAAAATATGACAACTCTGTGTATTTCTATTTCTAAATGTATCCGTTTGTCTACAAGTAATTAACTATTCTACGTGAATGGATGAAACTTTCACTACCCTTTGCTGTGTACTGCAAGTCACCACAATATACTTATAACCAATATGACGACACAAAAGCTAGTTATAACAATTTGATATTAATTGTACGTCGATAATACTTTTTGCTCCAGCCTATAAACATTATCCCCGAGAAATACTCAAAATGCACATGCATTGCACCGATAACTTGGTCTACGTATACTCGCTAAAGAACAAAAACGCACTCACTAAAGAAAAAAATATATATATACGTTATGCTTTTATAAGCTGCGACTTTTTACAAACTTTTCTTATATTAGTTTCCTTATATAAATGCATGTGTGTATATAATTTTTACTTTTTTTAATGTACAAATTATATACACGTTTGTGTTATTTTAATGTGTACATAAAAGTTGAATAAATAAATAAATAAATAAGAGAATATATTGCTAAAAACTATAATAACACGAACCAATTTACTGTTGCAATAACATTTAACTAAAAAGCAACACCTATGAACACAATAGGATATCGTTGAACAACACGTGCTGTGTTTAGCGTTATACTTTCAAAGTGTTATATATATTTAACGGTTGTTACGTAATTTCATAAATATGCTTAAGATAACTAACGTCGCCGAACACAAAGGCTGACAGAAACATGTAAAAGCACTTTATGTTGACTCAATTTATTAATTATCTTATATTATACCTATCTATAACGACTTTTGTGAATGTAATGTATTATTTGTAATATTTTTTTTCTATCACCATGTGGTAAGGGCAATTATTTTCTCGTTAAGCAATAATCTATCACTATATTAACGAAAATATTTCTGATACATGCCTACTAAATAATTACGTCTGTATTGTGTAAAGTATATAATAATAATTCTAAAAGAGACGTCGTTACCTTTCGTTATCTACTAAAAACTATAACAGAAAATACCTTCATAGATAAGGCAACAGTCTGATATTTTTTTTACCCTAACGCACTTGATTTTGTAGACCACAATTTGATTTGAAATAAATAAAGCCTTCTTCTGTAATACTTTTGTCAAATAATAATTGATTCTTTAGGGTGTTTCTTTTTTAATAGAATAAAACCCGTATTAATACAATCGCGATGTCATGTTAATACATATATTAGTGACGACGAGTACAAGAATTCTTTGCTGAACAATAAAAGTTTTTATTGAAGGACAAAGATGAGGCCGCCATTTCGATTTCAATGCAGCCTCACGCAGAATGTACCATAGAAATGATGATTTAGGATGATGAGAGATATATATCATTTTGATGATACGACACATGTCACTTATATCTCTTTAGCTTTTGGAATAAGCCAAACATTCCATTGCTCGTTGAGTTAGATTTAATGAGACAAACAGATAGCTAAGGTAAGGTAAAACGACGCTATGAACTAACAAAATTTAATATTAACTGATCTGATCAGAATCATAGTCTATATATAAATATATCATATACTCTCTCTCTCTCATATGGTTTCAAGCTAAATGCCATCAAGTGACTCGCTCGTTAATCTCACACATTCTCGCTTAGCTCAGTAGGTCGAAAGGATCTAATTAGCGAAGAATGGATATATTTCAAAAGCAAGTGAATTTTTAGAAACATAAAACAACAAAGAACATTTTCACGCTCAAAGTAATATCGTTAGTGAAATCTGTAAAAAGGGCAAGGGACGCAGGAACTGGTACAATTAATTCACGAAGAAAATATATCATTTTCCGGTGACAAGTGTTGAGGATCTAAGAAAAATATGAAAATTACTACGTGCGACAAAATAAAACATTTTGACGATGATAAATGGGCGATGTTTGAATAGCAACTTGAGTGTTGATACTTGTCAACGGTATTTTAGAATAAAGTAGTTTTGACAACCAAAATATCACCTGCACTATTCTAAAATACAATAATAGATTTTGCTTATTTTATGCAAATTGAATTTATTTTATGACTAATTTTGAATTGTTATTTAATAATTTTGCTTATTTTATGAATAATTTTGAATTGTTATTGAATAATTTTGCTTATTTTATGAATAATTTTTTGTAACGCGGAAATTTTTGCAATCACATTACAACACAAAAACAATAAAACACACACAATACAATACAAAATAACAATACAAATACATCACATTTTATTATAGTTTAAAAATGTGTCACGTAATGTTTTATTAATCATTACATTTCACTTATTATAAGTATTAATAGCATATAAAATAGATTAAACCAAATGCAATTTTTTGACATAGAAAATTTGAAAAGCGTTCTGCAGTTACGCCATTATTTATGGGTACTGCAGGTTTGTTTTAAAGAAAATATGCTAAGATCACACCTAACGTTCGCACTAACTACTCAATGCGTGTTGCATGCTAGCCACTATAAATAACTATATTGTAATCAAATAGCAGCAACAAAATACGTAATAGACATTTTATCATAAGGTTTTTTTTTATTCATGTACCATATTTAAAGTCAAACAGAAAATAACCCAAATGCAGTCAATATTTGTGTAAAAATTTTTTACTTACAACACTAAACCTTTTTTCTCAAATCTAGACTATTAGAGAGATTATAAGACATTCATTGTGAGATACTCGTGGGCCGGCTACAACAATTTATTTGCACTATCACAAATTTATTACAGTGTAATAAAGACACGCTTTTCAAAAACAAAAGAATAAAAAGAATATTTTTTTTTATTTATTTATATTTTTTGAAGAAAAAACATAACGCTGCTTTGTTAAGCCCTAATAATAGAAATGCGTTAAAATTAATTTTCGCCACGTTAATTCGGAACTCGTTATACAATTTTTATTAAAAATAAAATGTAATAATAAATTTAAAAAAAGAAAAATTAAAGTCTGTCATTTTCTAACAGCGAAAAAAACAGTCGAAATAGTAGTTTCAGAGTGCACTTAACGGTAAACGCACACCTAAAATAATATATAAAATTTAAATATTTCGATGGCACTTATTAACTAAGTATTTTTAAGATGTATAACAAATCAGCAATGAACCTGATGACAGCCTGTAAATATTATTAATAAAATAGTATAGAAATCAAGACCACAAACAACCAGAGAGTTCACGTGCTGGTAAGTGATGAATGCGACCTATGACATTCCATCTCATTCCCGTGGACTGGGATGCAATTGTCTCTTTACCTGTAATTAGGTCCTCTATCTGTAATAGGACTAGAGAGATAGAGAGTATTATGTAACGTTACGATTAACGTTCAGTAATTATTATGAATTATATGGTATTAAAAGAAGCTACTTATTTAAGGTAAGAAGCGGAAGTTAAATAACGGAATAACAATAAATTAAATGTATTATTTTTATTCCACTTAGTAGTTTGCAATCCTTTTTTATCCATTGTCCACATTTAGTTTTGAAGAACGTAAAGAAAGGAGAATCAAACAGTAAATTTACTTTATCAACTTGAACACATTCTTCTCGGATAGACCCAAATTTTTTTAAGAAAGTTATAGGGTCATAAATCATATCGTCGTGTCATTTATAGATCGGACCTTTTTCGATCTCAACGCTTAAATTTTACATTACTCGTAAATAAGATAAGTCAACAACGAGTGAAACCCTATATGTATGTGATAATACATAAGGCACTCTAATAAACCCTATCCAGTTGTTACCGTCTAGCAGTATCAAACCATATACCCCATGGTCGAAATTGACGAGGAGCACATAATTTTCAAGTCAAGGTATTATTATATATTTAATTAATTAAAACATAATTAGAGAATAATAGAAATTTCAAAAATGAGTAGTGTATTTACGAATTCCGAGTGAGTCGAAAGGAAACATTTAAATGAAACATTTCTGAGAGTGTTTCGGCGACGTCGAGCATTCTGTAGACAAGTGCTCTTGTAATGGCCAAGTAAGGCTAGACGCGTAGCATTGAGATTTCCTCCAGCGCGGGACCATGGGATGAATAGATGAAATAGAATGAAATAACAAAAATAGAAGGACATTAAACATACTTTAACATTCAACGACAGTTCTGAATTTAAATACCATTTTAGTCGATGTCCCATTATTCAAATATTGAAATTTTAATCTTCTATTTATTAACGAAGTGTGGGCGCCCGCGTATTAGTTCGCTATGAATATTTTGTCTTCAATTGTTTTTAAAGTGCAATAGAATAGAATTTTAGAGTAAATAAATATCATTTTATCATTTGAGTGCTAGGTTTTATACAAACCACCCACATCGCTGTTGCATTAAAATAAGCATGATCCATATATTGCAAATGAGATGAAATGTAAATAGAATAAATAGATGTGAGATAGACTCACAAATTGAGACTTCAGTACAAAATGATATTCAAAACCTTATTATTCAAAGCCTGTTGTTATGTTAAATAGATATATGCACTAAGTAAATACAAAATAATGGTTAAAAAAGGAATTCCTCTGCTCTTCTCCTTGCTCAATTCCTGTAATTTTTTTATAGCATTAAGAGTAACAAACGAACTCATAGTTCACCTGATGATAAGTGATTCCTGCGGCCTATGACATCTACATTCATCCTTGATAAGGAATCATAATGCAGATGTGTTGTCACCCCTGAGGACTGAGATGGAATGCCTCGTCACCAGTAATAAAGGTCTCCGGATCTCTGCACTCACCAGACGAAACACAGCAGCGTTAAGCTGCTATTTTACGCTGGCTTTCTGTGAGGGCGTGGTCTTACCCCGCCCGTCTATAAACATGTTATATTTCAAGACGATCACTGGGTAATCGGATGTGACAAAGACTGATAGAAGGATAGGTAGTAAAGTTCGGCTATAAGGGTTGTAGGCTTTTTATGTATGGAACCCCTAAAGATTCATACTTATGCTATATATGTACATACACCGTATGGCATGTAAACAATACTCAACTATATAGTTTTAGTAAATAATACATATTCGTAGTAGGCTTCCTTCCTGTCAAGTGAATAACTGTGTAGTTAAAATTTTATGGATTGCACAGACTGTTGCGGTTGTTGTCACGTTATGCTCGATTGAACGCGAACTTTACGATAGGTCGTAACGTTTGTAAACTGATTGTAATGTTGCTATTGAAATATTGAATTGGTCAAGATAAAATGGAACTGAAATCGAAACATATTGCCCAAATATATACGTGGGATGCCGTAAGAAATCATCATATATTATAAGTAAGCCGAAGCACATAGCAATAAACTTATATATTATTAACGGCAAACACTACTTTTAATAATACAAGGGATTCAACTGAGACCTGAGATCATCTAAATATTACTCCCGAGGATAAAAATAGCATTTCATTATAGAATATTTGGCAAACGATCAAGAAGCTAACCTTATGGTAAGTAATTACCGCCGCCTATGGACATTCCGCCGACATTCGCAACACCAGAGGAGTCGCAGATGTGCACCCGGTTTTCAAAAAAGCGTAGGCTGTTTTCTTGAGATCCCTATGTCGTATTTTCGAAAATACAGCTTTCGCCAGATATTGGGTTACTAATTTCTTAAATTCCCCATACTAAAAACAAAAGCCGCTTAAGCTAATATGGGTTGGTATTCTTTAAACTTGCAGTTCTACCCTAATCGAGACGAAACACCCTTTATTTCTGCAATTTTTTTCATTATATTAGGGGTGTCATACGAGCACATAGTTTAACTAATGTTAAATAACTCCTGTGAGCTGTGATAACCATATTTATACTCGATAAGAAATAACGCTATCATCGTTGGAGACTGAGATAGAATTCCTCATCACAGGAATGAAGTTTCCTGTTTCTTTCTTCGCACCATTTCAAACACAGTACTGCTAAACTTCTATATAACACTTGTATTTACGAAAGGATTAGTTTACTCGCCATATTCGTGCTACAGCTAGTTTATAACTGAGGAGTTTATAGTCTAGTCAGAGGACCACAGATACAAGAATAGGCTGATAGAGCCCTATATATATAATAATATATTTATAAAACATGGTAAACATTGAAATACATTAAATTGTCTTTCAATGTTTACCATGTTGTCTCATTTTACTACAACCATTTATTACTAAATTTTTAAATGCACCTCGTACAACAAATAACTTTTTTGTTAAAATAGGTATAAGCTGAAGTGGACTTTCATTCGATTGTAATGCACGCTAGAAATATATTCTTTATAAGCCCTTAAAGGTAATTTATGTTAAAGGTTTACCGCTAGAAAATATAGTTTTATTTCAATCATCTTACATTATATTTATTACAATACTGTACGTATTGTACTAACTATAAAATATATATGCGCGTTATTTTTTGGGGTAAAATATTTAACGCGATGACTTGCGTTACTCTGCTTTTTAAGACTTCTTAAAAAGCAGATATGTAGAATATAAATTTTGTTTATAAATCGACCGATATATCGTTATTTTAGAAAATTACAAATATCACTTTAGAAACTAAGTTACTAAAATCTAAATTTGCACTATAAGTTTAATCAAAATACTTTCACTTGTATAATGACACTGTTATTCGGTACCAGTTCGGTTATATTTTTCGTCTGCAAAGTAATTTAAGCAGGTATTTTTTTGTATACTTTGAAAAAAGTAGCTAAAACCTGGACCTACGATTGTTAAGTGTATTAATAATCGTTGAGCTAGGTTTTAGCTTTTTTCAAAGTATACCGTTGCGATGTATAACCACTAAGGCACTCAACAGAATAAGCTTTCAGAACAGGTTAAAACTGTTCTTGCGGAAAGTCGATAAAAAGCCGTCTACTGCTTCATCTAATCTGCCGTCGTAAATTTCCGTCGTCGCAGAGATTTCTTCAAGGTGGGGTAAAAATATAAATCACACCGATTCGACACCGTGTAGGTTCAGGAGTTGTACGAATGGGCGTTGCTCGTCACTCAGCTCTTGGAAGGCTTGCGGAGGTATACCATGGGTTTGTAACCGTGATTTGACCATCTAGCAAAATAAGGTCCACTTGGCCTACTTCTTTGCAAAAAGAACGGCAACCATTTGTTTGTTGACGTTTTGGCCGCGAACTACTTTAGACCTAGTCGGTCGGTTGCGTATTTCGTAAGCGGCTTATAACTATATATTCACGATTTATCTTTGTTATATACCTTTGTCGAATTTATCTAGCGTAATCTAGTACATGTAGAGCACGTGTCGAATGTCGAAAAAACTTGCTCAAGTGATACAAAAAGTATAACAATGGAGAAAAAGTGGAGTCATTGGCTATCATTTTTTGGATATTTTTCCCGAGCAAAGGTACTCAGGGATTTTTTACAATCTGGTACAGAGAGTGCTTCATCATTCGTACATTTGTAGAACAGACGTACACCTATTTAGAAATCAGGGCAATTTTAATAATTCATTGCCGCTTCTATTTCTATTATAAGAGCTTAAGTGGAAGAAGATACACTATCACAATAACCTTTTTGGAAATTCGTTTCTATCCCTCCAACACGTTTCATGCATTTATATGAAGCAGCCCCACGTATTGAGACATCATGACTAAAAACCTTATGACAAAGCTATAGAGTTGTTATTGGCACACTCGTTATGTGCACCTAAACGTTTCGATTGGAATATCATATTACACCCTTTACTAATGCCTTTCGGAATAAAATCATCTGCTAGGCTACACAGTGCAAGTGTTTTAATTGAAATTAATAAAACAACATGTTGCCCCAAAATTAGATTATAGAGATAGACTATATGAAATTTAATTATCTACAATACAATAAGAAACATAAACAACTAATAGGAAACAGTTATTAATTTATTTAATGCATGTTATTAAATAAATTTAAAACAACAACGAACCGACACCGCTGGACGATGAATGGGCACAGCTTTTATTGCAATATGAGCTGGGGTAGGTTCGAGTTTTGCCCCTGCACATAAGGCATATCATCGCGTATAAAAAACGACTCGAGTTTTTAATTCGAAAGTAAAGCTTGCCTGTGAATACACAATTCTTCACAATTATTCGGCTTATCTGAAATATATCGAAATCAAATTTGAAAAAAAAATCATGTATTGCAAAACTTAGCGAAAGTAATATTTTTAGATTGAACTATAATGTAGATTTGAATTACATAATTTCAAATGCAAATCATTACGCTGTTTTGTGAATAAAATTCGAAATAAAGTTAAATTTACGACTAAATTCAAGGAAAAAAATTATATTGAGAAATGTTAAGGTAATGTTAATGATAAATTTTAAGTGTCATGCAATGTATGTTTATTACACGATACTTGAAGTTCCTTTTTAAATTATGCAAAAGGTGTTTCTGTGCGTTATAATTTGCCGCTTCAAAAAAATCTCTTTATAATACTTTCTTTACGGATACGGAGCATTCTAGCTCAGTTCTCAGGAGTGACATGGCATTATGTATATCTTTATGGATATTCCTATCAGATGGACTGGTGCACTCGTTTTCTACCTGCTAATATATTAAAAGCAAAGCATGACTAGTATTTAGAGCATTTTTAGGTTATGCTAAACATACCTTAAACTAAAAATTTAACTAAAAATACCTTCCTCCAAATAATCCATTAACATAATCGGGGAAGACTGAGATAAAAAGTTCTATCTATATCACCTTGTTATTACTGACATTACGAATTTCTACTACTGTTAATACTTGTGTGTTTATACAAAATATAGTATTTTTTAAAAATGATCAAGAAAGTTAATGTTTATTAATAGTTGGAAAAAAACATCCAGAAAATTATCATATTAAGCTCGTTTACCTTTTCAAAAGGAATGATAATGTCCTTTGGGCCGACTTTCATAACCATTTCCTTCTCTATTGAATATATTGTCAGTGTTGGGTACGGCCATTCAGAGCGGGTGCCGACAGAATCATCCGTGGCTTAACAATTTGATTACATGTATCGCAATTTCGTGATTCAAATTCAAGTTTTAACTAAGATCTCAGAATGTCCTATTTACGTGTCACACGCGTTCATATATTGTGTTTATTTACCAAGCGGTCTGAGTAGTATGTAAATTGGGTCTGACTAATTGAAAATTTGTTATAGATATATATATTCATTGAGGATGTTGAGTTCAATATTCTCAAATATTACAAGTCAAGATATTATACGTGATATATGTTGATGGTATGGATACAGTTCATAAAACATACGCGTGCTCTAGTAAATAAAGCATTAGCCTATGGAGCTCCGGAAAATGATCGAATTCAATGTACTCGTGTGTGTAAGACAAATTGTTGGTTGTTGAATTTCGCGTCTGAGTGCGTTAATAAATGTCTCGTCTACATAGATCAGAACATATTTTTCTGTATAGTTTTTAGAGCAGATATTTTACGGCTTTTGTAGTTTTGTATTTTAAGACAACAGACTTAATAACATTTCTTAAATTCTTGCAACACGTTCTTGACAATCCATTTAAAGACTAGCACTAAACTTTATAAATTACATAGACGTAGGCGCCTTCTGGAACCCATGACACCTACATTCATCCTTGACGGTTTCTGTTCTACGATTCTTCCAGATTACAGTGTAATACTAATAATTAATACCTTGGGTCTAGAGCATTATTGACAGTAATTTTACTATTAGCATACATATATATGGATGTCACCCTAAGTATGTCAACTCGGAGTACAAAACTAAAATTCCTCATCACCAATAATAAGATCTCCGGTTTCTTCCACCACACTTTTCACCAGACAATGGTTTTGTTTTTTTTTGTATATCTATGTTGGTCTTATGACCTCTACAGCTTCAGCGCAACAGACTCGCGAGCAGGGGCTGAGTAGGGGAAGCAACGACGACGCTGGCACGAAGACACTGCTACACCACCGCTGCGCACCCCTATGGACGAAAAACGTCGACGACAACAGAAGCGTGGTATACGATCCGAGGGTCCCTCATAAGGAGGTTTGAACGTCGGCTCGGATCGCTATCGAAAGGGAGGAATCAGACGAAGTACTGCACCGCTAAACTACTTTACATGGAATACAAAATCCGGAAAAGGGGATCTTACCTCGGTGAAGCCCATCTAAATGTCGAGTTTCGGTTAGATAATAACTATGTGACTCTAGCACGTAAGGAAAACGGGTGGCTCAGGGTCGTTGTGAGCTTACATTACATATGTAGATGATGCATTAAAAGCATATTATTTATCCATAAAAAGTTAGTAGCATCAATTAAAAGTAAGATAAATAATTATGTATGGGATATGTACACAACAAAATCTGATTGTACCGCTCAACCTTGATTAAGTAATTTGTACGAAGGACGAAAAGATAATGATATAACAAAGTTTTCTTTTCAGGCGGCAATTACATTAACCTTTGTTTGTGTAATGTAATCTTATCTAATTTCTTAGTTGCTTTTTTTCTATTTTTCATGAACGCTTCATTTCGTATGATGGGAAAATACTTTTTTTTATAAAATCTTTTTGGTTTTAGTAGTTTCAAAATGATAGATAATGTTTTTAACGTATCTATTTAAAAGAGTACAAAAAGAGACACAAGAAAATATTTGTATCTTCTTCAAGCATACGAAGTGCATTGAGTTTACAATTATTATCAAAAAATCTTAATGTGTGTATGTTCATTAGATATGATACGAGGTTAAAAACTTTTAGTCAACTTTAAGTAGGAAGTCTTTAAATATTCAATTTAATGAAACCTAGACAGACTTACTTAATTTTCCATATTATGTCAATACTGTATAATTTAAGTTTTTATCTTTTTACCATTACTGAAGATCCGACATATTACAACTTCCAACTTCAAAAGTGAACGTTTGTGACGCTCATAATTTGAACTAAAGCAGCACCGCAAAAGATAAATCTTACAACATTTTGAAATTTTTAGTATAAATCGAGTAAGTTGGTTGAAAGTTAGACAAAGTATATTTGAAGATGATAATGTACCCACATGGCAAGAAGAAAGGTTTTCAAGTGACATCTTCACATTTGCAATCCTAATGAAGGACAATCACATCAAAGGGATTCTGTCGTCGCAGAATTATGGAAAACGAAGCATGGAAGTAGTCATTATAAATAAGTACATGCATTATAGTGGTGATTACTATGAGGACGAAAGTACAACAAGAATTATTTTATTATTTATATTAATCTTTTTTAACGTATACAAAACTCACCTCTTTTCAATTACAAACAAATGCAGGAAACAAAGCAAAAATTTTACCTCAGATTTTTATTCCGCCTTTCGTCAACTAACACAAAGAAAAAGTTTTAGTCATTAAGAGAGAATTGGCAATTACTTAAGAGGTATCTGATGCGGACAAAACATTGTCGTAATTTAGGTCAAGCTAATGAAACCCCTAATTACATATTATATGTTGGAGCATTTTTTATCCGTTATAACAGTTTTGTTCGATATGATTTATAGAAAAAATTAAGACAAAGTTTTTTTTATAGACCCAGCCGTTTGGATAAACTATACAATTATTAAATCAGAGTTCATTATAATGTATTATAAGGAGCTGTTGCATTAAGGGCTATGACCACACATTTTTCTTACATTGAGTGGAACACTCAAGCACTCAGTTTACCTACTGCCCATGACAAGGGAACATAACGCAGATGCGTTGTCACACTTGAGGACTGAGATGAAATGCCTCGACACCAGTAATAAAGATATCCGGATTTCTGCACTCACTAACTTATTACTTCACATTTTCCAGAATACTAGAGTGTAACAATTTAATAACATCTTCTAAATTATATAAGATATTTCATATTATAAAAAAAAGGAGAAAATATTATTAAAAATACTCCAGTGCTACTTTTTAAAATAGATTGAAGAACATCCATTGTCTGATAAAAGAGCCATCACTTTCTCACAAAGACTATGTTACTTTTAGGCGTCTGAAAGATTCTTTAAGACAGCACTTAAGAAATATGTTCTCAAGTACTTTTATATTTTGTAAAAACGTGAGTATAATATAATGAAGGACAAAATAATCTAAAAAAAATGTATTGAAAATATGTTTACTATGTTTTTCTTCCTTTTTATAAACATAAATAATTTTACATGTACTGTGAAAATAATCAATGGAGTAAACGTAATTCTTTACATATTGAACTATGAAAACGTGGTGTTTGAAAATGAGTTTGAAACAAATGAGCTACGTGCTTTCCTTATCGGATATAATAAAAGTCTGTAAAGGAATTACGTGTTTTGATATTATGTAGGATATACGCTCACAATCTGTCATTGCAAGTTAATATAAATATGGTTCTCTTATTGATCTTCTATAATCAATCTCAACAATGGCGTCGAGATACCCTCGATGGATTCCTATCCCGCAAAATACTAGTATTACATTCCAAGTATGTACTAAGGAACAGCATTAAACATTAACTATTTGAAAGTCATATTAACATGAACGAAGAATTCGTGTCACCCCTAGTTCATTAAAAAAAAATATTTTAAAAAACATTAAGATTAAGTATCTCCAATAATTTTTACTCGCACGTTATTAAGCACCGGAATGAAAATAAAATAAAATATGAGTCGACTAAAAGCCTTTAAGTGCGCCTTTCAATAGAGTCAAAGGATGCCAGACGATAACCGGCAGCGCCAGTTCAGAGACCGCGAAAGTATATAAAGTAAATTGTAGAGTTTTGATAGGTAAACTTTAAGAAAAGATCCCGATGAAAGATCTTATTAAAGATTATTGAGTTTTATTTTATTAGTAGGGCTTAATGAAATATATATAAGAGATAATTTTCTAAAAGTACTATGATGTAATAATTAATTAAACCTGTTAGTACATCCGTCAGTTATCATCCTTTTTTTTTCTTATATATCTTTTTAAATAGTATTAGCAACACTATTAGCAATACTAATATTCCGGTTAACCACTCCAACAAAGCAATCTATAGGGACGGTCAGTCTTATCAATTGGCCCTCATTATATACTTAAATAATGATGGTTAAAATTAAAGCGTTCTACTTTTTTAATTCGGGTTTTTGTAAGACGATAATAATAAAGGATGAAAAATGTTTGACGAATTGATGTTAGAATATTTCTCAATCCTCAAGGATAATATTGCATAGGTTTCACATCCTACATATAATGGTTTCGTAATATATAATATCAATGTTTTTCAATTATTGACCATTATTGTAATATTACCAAATTATGTTAATTTTTCCTCTAACTTGTAAGACAAAGTACAAATAGTAACTTTACTTCTTTAATATCATGTGAAAATCTCGAAAGTATTAAATACACATTTATTGCAAACCTTAACAATTGCAACGCGTTTTCTTTAGTAAAGTAGTTTAATTCTATATAACTATAAACTAAATCACGCTAAAAGCTATACTACATACTGTATGTGTATAAAGTCTAAATAAAATATATTTTAAATGATATTCTTGTACAGTTCTTACCGTACGAAAATGTTATAGCGATATACATACAGACGTAGCCCCGGGCATGGCTAGTTTCAAAATAAATCGTATCAATATTACAGCGAGACTGTCTCACAATTCCAACTTTTTACTTTTAACGATAAAAGAGTTTGCTTTCGAGCGAAACTAAATGAGATACAAATTTCTGGAAGAACGAGCAGCAAGGGCATTATAACGCTGCAAGTTTCACTAACTTTTCTTTGCAGTGCTGCGTGTAACGAGATCAACTTCGTTTAAGACTAACTCCTTTGCTCCGGTTTTCAAAGGTAAAGATATACAAGATAAACAGTTGTTGAATTTTAAAGCATTAAACATTTAAAAATTCTATAGCAGTTAATGCATTACGTTTTATACTTGATATTCTTCTCGTTTAAGTTAAATATGCAACATTTTTTTTTATAGTACTACGGGTTACAAACGCTTACCTGATGGTAATTTCCTGGCTCCAATAACATCCATATTCATCCTAGATGAAGAATTATTTTGCAAATGCGTGGTCATATCCGAGGACTGAGATGAAATACCATGTACCGTACGTTACGTGTACTCACAGAATATTTTATGTAGCAACACACAGTTGCTGTGTTTTGAAGAGTTAGTGAAACAATCCCGAGCCCAAATTTCGAGCAATGTGAGCCTCAAGAAGAATTTGTGACGACGCACATTCTTCTTGACTCATACTAGAGAATGTATGCAGATGCATGTACAGCACCATGAAGCTGCTGTATTCCAAGAGTGAGTGAAATAATCCTCGGATCAAATTACTAGCAAAGAAGTCTACCTTAATGTTCATGTGTAATTTGTGACGACGTGACTCTTTAGTCAACCACGGGTATTTAAGACTACTTTCAAGAAAATTACATTAAGTAAGCATCTATATTTTAATGTTTTTAGATTTTGTTTTGGTATATATGTACTAATTATTATTACTTACTTAATTTCTGTTGGAATTCTCATTAGACTCTAGACATTTAAATAATTTTCTTTTTATTTCCAAAACTTCGACCGCTATTAACAATTATGGCGTTCATATGTCTAGTCTTACTTAGTTTTACCTTACTTCTTAATTTAATTGTAAAATGTTTTGCTTTTTCATAACTGTTAACGATTTTTTTAAAAATCTGAATATTTTTCACTTATTGATCAAGAAGCAAGAGAAATGTTTTTTGATAATAATAATAACCCTGTAGGAATAGCATTTTCAAAACGCTGAGTTGCCTTTTTTAGAATATTTGTACCCATACATTTTGTACTTTATCTTCATACTTTAGAACTTTAAGACAAATATAGTATAAATAAAATAAGTGTCAAAGAACTTGTCTCATAGAATAGAATGCAAATAATAAACCCATCATTAACATGTACTGAAAATATTTAAAATAAAATAAATATTATTAAATTTAATATAATTGAAATATAATATAATTATTTTTAAGTTTGTTTCCTGAGCCTAATTTAAGCTTTTGCGCACAATGATAGCGTGATTTTATCATTATCAAGTACTGAATTCTTTGTCGTATATTTTCATATTTAATATTTAAATGACGACAACATTTTCATAAGTAATTATTAATCACGATTTTAACGATTCAACGATGACCATCGTTTTTTTTCAAAAAAAATAAAAAAAAATAAAAAGAAAAATAGCAGTGCATTACTATCATCCGGATGAATCACTCCAACTAAGCTAACATTGATCATGATAGGAGATAGGTCACGATAATAGTCGAATACCAAATTGGAACCTACGGCCTTAACTTTCACAGACGTTCGGGCTACGAAATATATTATACCTATACTGATACTATATAATGAGATTTGAAATAGACTGTTGATATTTGGACACTAACACCGTAATCTAACACGTTGCTCCAAATTCATAAAAGTTACTGCATTGATAGATTTAATATAATACATATTAGTATAAAGAGCTACGCTTAATATAAAAAAAAAATATTAAAATTCCGCACTAGCAAATAGTAAAAGATTTTCCATAACGCTAGCTTATGACGTCTAAGAATATTTTTGAATTTCAAATAAATAATAGATAATGGATTTTATACCTCGTAGTTATAACAATAGTCTAAATTTACAATTTTCACTTTAACACACAAATTATTGGCAAACAGAGAAGTAATAATTGATTCAACGAATCTAAATCCATTTGGATGCAAGTTTTTAAAACTTTAAGCCACTCTCGGTGCTCATCAACGGGTCCATTACGGCATTCACAATACACTTCTCTATTCTCTAAGGTAATCGTTGTACATTAAGCCTAGTACAATATTGTGGATTACATAAAGTAAATAACGGTGCAACATAATATAAAATAGAAGGGAATAAGTGGATTAAAATTTATTTACAAAATTTACGCACCAAAGATAAGCTCGCATCACATGTATTTGGATCATCACACAAACGGAGGAAATTTTGGTATGAAATAAGGGAATGAATGAATAACGCACTGCTTGTCGAGCACCTGATCATCTGCGATCTTTGTGGTTCATGACACAAACATTCATCCTTCATAAAAAAAATAAATACAACAAGGTAGGAATGCTTCAGCTACTCGTAGTACGCACAACCGTAAATTTTTAGCTTTCATCCCGATCGGGGACGGCCATATAACGTAGAATACCCGCATGAAATACCGGTGTATCGCTACTGTGTTTCATAGAGTGTGTGTAATTGGGTCTCCGGATCCCTACTGGATTTGAGAAGGCGTGG
Organism: Teinopalpus imperialis; assembly: GCA_029286865.1. Classification (NCBI taxonomy): domain Eukaryota; kingdom Metazoa; phylum Arthropoda; class Insecta; order Lepidoptera; family Papilionidae; genus Teinopalpus; species Teinopalpus imperialis. Next base: position 7,960,245 of record JAGSMU010000005.1, read on the forward strand.
TCCTTCCCCGCTTAATCCGACCCATCAAATAGTTACAGCATGGCGATACCGCTATTATATTATTTGGGATTCTGACCAATTTATTTCTAAAGAAAGTACCGACGGAGTAAAAACTAATGCTTATGATTAAATAAAATTACTATATTTATATGTATAAATTAGAGGACATAGCGATTTTTTTCCCAACTTCAACATACTACGACTCATAGACACCTAGCGCCTTTATAGCTAGCATAGTTGTGGTTTTCTCGGGTCAATGGGTGTCTACAACAGTAAGTAAAATTTTCAATATAGATATTTTTAATTAAATTATAAATATCCACAATGAATCATTACAAAATGCCAGAAATTTTATTTAACTTTAAACAAACTAATTAAAACTGAAATAACTACTGTTCTTGTTATTTCTGTTAGGGGTATTAGACGGACGTCTAATCGCTAATACGTTGTTTAACGTATTTGGATCATAAATCATTTTATAGTTCTAACAGATAAAATAGGTGATACAATAACTATGAATCTTATCTAAAATTAAGTTGAATAACATTAAAGTAAATAACGACCAACCTGAGGTAACTAATATATTCAGGCTATTTGGAAAATATCTCAAAATGGTAAACCTCGCAAAGAATTGTTACAGTTTCCTTCAACATGTTCCTTGGATACTTATGACACATTCGAGGGGATCAAGACATTTTAATAATATACACCATAAAGCTCTATAGGTAAAGGTAAAGGTTTCTATGAAAAAAACTGTAATTCAACTATAAAAAAAGTACCCATAACTATAATTATGGGTACTACTATCATATCAAGTGTAGTGTTGCATTAACCCATATCCAAAAATGAAGGGCCATTAGGCAGCTTAAACTTTATATTATTAACTCCAGTAATAAAATCAAATGTACTTAAAAATTAAAAATTTTAATTTTGTGGCAACCAATGTACAAAGTAATCAAGAGTGCATGCAGAAAACTACAACATCAGACTACGCCAAGGAAACAGTTTAACAAGAAAAAATGTAATCTATACATTTATCATTTTAATACGTGCAGAAGATACTTGATACATTCTCAATGACAGTCAAGTTATGTGTCATGAAGCACTAGACACTTTATATGCCATAAAGTACTAAGTAAGACAAGTTTGAATGAAACACAACTTATTTAGGTACACAGAAATGTAGGTAATGTTGACGTTCATTAAGCAATAACTTTCAATTCCTCGGATCAATGAAATTTGGTTTGATTTGATAAACATAGGATATCCGAATGAAGACACAATGAATATTTATTTTTCGCTATATACTTATATTATGCTAAATGCTCTTAGTGACTGATTTCAGTTAGAGAATGTTCTTGATGGAAAAAATGCAAAACACGGAGCGAAACTTAGCAAGATTATCTTAGAAGACAACCGACTAAAAATGACGAGTATGGTGACAATAGAATATATCTATCTCAGTATGCCATTAGACAAAAATAAGCAAGTCTAGTTTAGTAAGAATACACTTTTCTCGGGTACGAAGAACGATTTAGATTCGTTGGAGTGACTCACATTGTTAATTCTAATAAATATGAAGTTTAATGGTGTTGCCGTGTAAAAATTTTGCTACGATGCATACTAATCATAAGATATATTATAAAAACGAGAGTCTAGTTATATATTTTTTTCATTTTAAATTAATTTACTTTTAATAAATTTGTTTGTCTTTTATGTGCGTTTGAAGGCGCACAATGGAGAGCTATTGAGAAAGATTACTAAAAGAAGTAAGTGGAAAAACGCCCTTTTTGAATCTATATTAATTGATAATCTTTGGCTCGAAACAGGTCTACGGAGATTTCTCTTTATATGGACAAATATTTTACTGCTACTTTAAGCATGTTTTACCGACTAGTTTTAAGTAAAAAAGTTTATATTTATATTTTATTTTACCTAACAGGTTAATTAGCGCCCTTCATGTAATAAAATGAAACAAAGTGGATGTTAGCGTTCATTTTAATAATAAAACGATATTTTTTTAAGATCATCTAGACTTTAATTTCTGTACAAAACATCTACCTCGTCACTGTCAATGTACTAATAACCTTTTTGAAAAACTTGTGAGATTATATTATATGAAAGACACTAACTCGAATTTATTTATTTTCATTGTTTATTCGTGCGTTTTTAAAGTTCAGGGGTCTTAACTTAAAATCTGAGATATAATCGTATTACATTGAACAGCGCTTTGACATTGAATGGATAAATATGACATACGATTACATTGCCTTAAATATTGTCAGTGAAAACCCGTATTAATACTAATAGAGAAGATAATGTATTATACGTGGTGCACACTGAAAGTTTCCGGAACTAGCCATTTGCAATAAAAAAAATAAAAAAGATATTACAGAATTCGAAAATAAAACTCTCTTGGAACATCTCTCTTTTTAATTTGCGAGACTGTTATTCATTTTTTCACTGTGGCATCATTTAGAAAATTGTGTGAAGCTATTATAATGAATGAAATTCGAAAAAATTGTCTCAAGTTAAAATCTCAATAGACAAATAAAATCAAATTCTCTCTCTGATATTTTGTGATTTTCGCTGTGGCTTAAGTCAACAAAGTTTGGTGATGAAGCCCCATGTCGCAGCTCTATGTATTCATGGTTTTGAGAATTTAGACGTCGATGTCATCATCTCCATAAAGTAAAAATTGGTTAGCGATTGCGGTCTCCGTATCCAATATTAACACTATAATACAAATGATTGAAATTGACAAAAAAGTGTACTGTATTAGGCATTGTAATGATCTAAGATCAAAATATTTTCCATGCGTATCTGAGGGTTCGGAAGCTTTGCACTCGATTGATATCGTATGAATTAAGGGAAAACCCGAAACGAATGCATGTCGAATGAGAAAGGGTCAGTCGGCAGAATGGGACTTTCATGATGACTTGCCAATGAAAGTTAAGTAAAGTTGAAGCAAATTGGCAAGAAAATCATTGCTTCGAAAACAACAAACAACAACAACAAATCATAGAAAACATAGACGCACAAAGATCATCTACTCCGTTAGTATGGAAATATGTATACGAGTACTTTAATCATAGTTTTAGTCTCTTGGGTATTAATAATTGATTGATGACTAAATATATTGATTAATCATTCATATTAATGAAGTTATATTATTAGGTAATAAAAAATAACCTACAGTATCGATAGAGAGAATGACCGCCAGGTTTTGTACTTCCAATGATCTCCTGAAGAAGACAGACAGTACTTCCACACAGACGAGAGAGATAAACCTCTAATGAAAACATGCTCGGGAAGGACTGTAAGATTCCCAGATACTATGGCCCGTCCTAGGACGGTCTTAACGGGGGAGTACTATGGTGGGCCAATACCTATAATATATTACACAAATATTACATAACATAATTTATCTAATTCAGAAGCATAACCAGGCTAAGCCCGTAGTATTCGGCCGGCGATAAACATCGGTGTAGCTATATCCATGCGACGCAAGCCGGCGCGCACGCAGGTCTAGTACCCCATGATAGCAGGGACAGACAGTAGAAGTTTAACCACCATGAATAATATAAAACTTTATCATAACAGTCATGTACTACTCGACAGGTGACAGCGTTGTTTTTCTCAGTTGCCAGTTTTTTAATTATTAATGGTTTAACGATATATGAATATTATACCGCCTATAATCGATTTGCTTGTACAATTCATGAATTTAACTTAGATTTAGCCCATTATGATTAAATCCAATTAATTTATTATATAAAAAAAATTGTTTATTTAAAAGCGATATTGTTCTAAATTATCTTTCGGCAAGCCAATGTCTAGTCAAAAGAATATATTTAGAATACTTTTTTTCTATAATTCTAGGATGAGAAATAAGCACACAGTTTACCTTAAGGTAAGTGATGACAGCGGCTGATAACTAAATCGATTGCTTCAACAAAGAGATGCGTCGCCACTGAGGATTGAAGTAAAATCTCTCTTATTCACTCAACTCACTCACCGGATGCCCACAAGCACCATACGAAACACAGTAGCGTAATGCTGCCATTTTACGTTGGTATAAATTGAAAAAAAAACTTTGAAAAATCAATAGCGATATCATTAAAGGTAATAATCAAAAAATATTTACAAATATTATTTGATGAAGTTAATAACAATAATAAATAAAAGTATTTGTTGATCATAGGTAATACATGTAGTATTAATGAAAATCCCTTATGATGTACCATTATTGCCATATAAATTTCAAAATTACATTATTATATACAAATTATAAAATAATCAAGGAAACTAAGTCAGAAAAAAATCAAAATAGTAATAATTATATTGTATTAAATATCAGATAATTGAGGATAAAATATCATTAATAATACGAGAAAAATATTTCTGCATATGTTCAAACTCATCAATTCAATTAAATCTTTAATAGCGTAAGTAATAGTTCTCTAATAGAGTAGATTAATAAGGATTAAAGCGCACTTCATCCAAATATATTTATTTCATCATTTTCTTCTAATTTTACAGCAAACTATAATTCCAAAACTTTTTTTTTTTACTAAATAGAGATTAAAATCAAACCGATTATACTTTTGATTTAAATTATTTTGGGTATGACAACATTATACTTCATTTTCTACCTATTATTACAATAAAAAAAAATACTTTCCGTGGATTGTTTACGGAGACGACCCGGATTAAAGTGAAATGTTTGATATATGAATATTTATTTTTAGTATCAATCTTGCTAAGCGACGCGAATACCTACGAACGGTTACCAAGAAAGGTTTTCCTCTTTATGAATATCGTAAAAATGTAAATAAATTTTATTCCCAATATGCAACAAAGCATCTGAATCATAGAATGTTGTGGCAATGTATCTCAAAACATTTCAATAATAATATTTTCATGTTCTCGAGGAGGCAAAATTCAAAATTCTTTAGGTGCAAAACATATACTATGTCTACTTGTTCATGAATAGTTTAGATTGACCAAGAAATGATGTGGACCATCGTAAAATAGTAGCTGTGAAGCGCCACTGTGATTCGTCACGTGGGTAACTGACTAACGGAGGACTTACAACTGGACCAAAATGGCCTTACAAAACATTTTCTTCTTCTAGTCTTCAGGAGTGAAACATTTCTATATTTGATACCTTATCGAGGATGAATTTGGGTGTCATGAGCAAAAGGAATTTTTGTAAGGTATATTAAGTATACATTATAGAGCTATTATATACCAGCTGTGTTCGCAATTTCATACGCACATACATGTATCATCTACCCATCCTAGTAATATATACAAATAAAATAGATATAAATATTAAAAAAAATTAAATAACTTTTTAGTAAACTTCCAGTAAATAAAACAATATCAGATATATTCCAATTGTTAACCTTTCTAAATCGGAACAAAAAATAGCCCAAGCTTATATCAATACAAATAAATTTTAACACAGAGTTTAACTATATATTTAGAAGTATGAAAGTAGCTAAAACAGAATCCATGCATGATTGTCAAAAAATTTATTTAAAATTATTGAGTAAAAAAATTTAAAAGAATATATATTAGATACTTTGGCATTTTGTCGAACTTTGATCTCAAATAATCTGGCGTTTGGTTAGGAATTCTAAATTCAAATGAATTTCAAATTTAGGCTTGTGTATTTGTGTTTCGAATTTAATGATTTAACAAAATGTAAAAGATTAAATATCGCGTTATTTACGAATATGAGTTCCACCGTGATACCAGCGCTGTAGAAATAGGTCTAAGGATTAATGATGTGAATGGGGAATCTGCAAGCTAAAGCCCCAAATGCTGTCCCAAGCAAAAGTTGACACAGATAAAGGTACTGGTGAGTATTTGGTGGACCATACATTACATCTTCGTAAGATCTGGTCAGATGATTACGGCAGATCTGTATTGTCAATAATTGCGAACCATGATGGAATAGCTAGCCGTTAAACAATAGGGACTGGTCAATTACTTTAGCCCACTGCTCCTTCATAACAACGCTAGACCATATACTTCACGACAGACGTTCGTTAAATTAGAGGAGCTGATTTCTGCTGTTGTTAATGTCTCTGACACCCACCATACTCCCTGGACCTTGCTCCAACAGATTACCACTTTTTTCGGAAATTAGACAATTTCTTGCATAGAAAAAAATTCAAAGATTTTATTGATTCTCGCTTCCAAATTTTTTCAGCAATGGATTCAATGATCTACCTATAAAATGGTGAAAATATGTCCATAGATAATAATGGTGCATACTTCGATTGATTAAATATATAATTTCATAAAAAAAATGTCTTACTTTTTCCATATAAAATGCTAATTTCATATATAAGGAACCTAATGATAAAACAGTATCAGTTCATCAACTTCAATCTTGTATTTACAAAGTAGACAGCACACACTAGCTTATTAAGGTTTAACCTAAATTTGTATTCTTAATGTATGTGAGATAAAGATTGTATTCGTGACAAATTTGCATTATGCTCCTATCGTAGCTTAGAATTAAAGTCGGCAAAAGATATCCGAATTTCCGACAATGTAATGCCATAATTGTATTTAAACAGTATTTTCAAAACACAGTTTAAACTATAATAGTTGTCCACTTCAAGGTCGAATTTAACTAACATTTTGCTACATGTTAATGCTAAAGATGCTAATTTTGTTTTATATCCCTGATTTCTATATATATATATATATATATATATATATATATATATATATATATATATATATATATATATATATATATATGGGTTAAGAGTAGTAATAACTTAGTTGTTAAGATCTAGCTTTTGGTTGTGGACTGGAATTTCACTGGTTCTTAGTTGAGTTTCGGTTTTCTTTATATGTATTATCTTCGTGTGGTTTCAGGGCAACTTAGTATGTCGCAACGACGATAGCTGCCTTTAAGATCAAAGCCCGTCCTCGTCGTTTTAAGTTTCGACTACGGAAAACAATATAAGAAGAAAGCGTCGACAACTAAGTGAAAGACATCTTGTGTTCCCTGCAGCATTTCGTTATTTTGTGGCATCTCATTATAATATATATTTATGTATAAAGTTAAAAACGTGCTTATGAGTGGGTATAATATCTTACATCAAACATAATATATATATTATTTCACTTTATTATTTACTCAAGACCGCTACATAAATCAGCTAGGTACAGATTAATAATATAATATCTAATATGTCATCGTGACCTTGTTATCGTTTGTAATTGGTGTAAAGGGAGAGCACGATAAAAATCATAAAATGTTTCAAAAATGTATAGCAGTTTTGTATGTGTAGATATACTAATTAAATGTACGGAGTTATAGTGGAGAAAAGCTCCAAACATAATTATTTTACATTTGTCAGTGCATTTTCATGATATAGTGTGCCGTATTCGTTCACCGTACATTAATCCCTGCTGCGAGAGATCATTCCCTCCGCATATTTTATGTTGTAAGTGTATTATTTTTAATGGCGTATTTTATGTCAAGTTTTTAGCGCTATAACATTTATATACTTAAATATTTTGAGGCGTTCATCGGGTATCATATATATATATATATATATAAAACTGTACGTATATATATATATATATATATATATATATATATATTATATATAAGTTTTTCATTAATTAAAAAATATATAATTATATAGTTAAATATTGTAAAACACTGAACAGAACGAGTCACTTTCAAGAATTAATAAGCTGTCTACTACACAGTTTATTTAACTTTTTATTATGGTTAAATATTATTAACGATGTTGATTATATATGCAATATATATATAATTACAATACACTCTTTATATTAGAATCTTAGCAACAATATGCAACAACTACTCATTGGTATCCTTCTATTTAATTAATTTTAACTACATGTAGTTTGAATGTGTGTTCTATATGTTTTTTATAATAATTTCAGTGTCCGGGGAGTTAAGAAGTAGCAGTGCTACAAGCAATTCTTGTAAGTAGACCCGTTCATAACTTGCCGTTCGTCAATAACAAATACTTTACTCCCTGTGAAGTAGGTATATGTAGCGTCTACGGTCTATTGTAAGAAATGGCAATAAAACTATTGTTTGAACGTGTCCTGAAATAACAAAATAAATTGATCTCTTTTTTATCTCATTGCTTTTGAGCATATTGTAAATAGCATACAAATTTGTTAGTGTCGGTATCTCAAGCGTACTTATCGTCGATTTTAGTATTGATTTAGGACACTAAGTATCATCGAAGATTTGGTTCGTAATGATTTTTATTTATTTTCTTTCTAAGTACATTTCTTACTACGACATGTCTATTTTGACTTATAATTATTATAGGATTTATTTTTTACTGGATATATATTAGAAATATATATTATATTAAAATATAGTATAATTATTTGACCAGTCGAAAATACGATATATCATATATTTATAGTTATTTTCTAATTACTATAAGTATTTTGAATATAGCTCTCCAAAGATCATTTGTGTTTTGTCAATAAAACTATTAAAATCTTATAAAGTATTAAAAGAAAAAAAAAGCTTCGGTTGTAACGCAACCCGAAGTATTTCTTCCATAGAATTTATAAAGTAAAGTTTTTTTATGTATTAAACATTAATTTATCTCTCGTCACATTATTATATAATACATAACTTAACTAACTAACTAATAGATATAAATGAAGGAAATGTAAGAGAAGGCTCATTAGCTTATAATACATTTAGTTTCAGAATAAAGTTAGGAAATGGAAAATGCATATTTATTATTTGCCTATATATTTTTTTTCTTAAAATGTGCTTCCTTCTGAGTGCCGTCATTCAAAATTAAGAAGAGACAGCGCGGCACCTCAGAAGTAAGGAAAAATGAAAGGCGAGTGGTTGCGACAATCACCTTCCATTTCCAACTCCTCAAGATTTATGTTAATCTGAGGTGTCCCACAGAAAGTGGGTCGCGTGCCGTAGGCGTTGATTCGTGTCTATTTAAAATTCCAAAAGGGGGCGCGCGAGTATAGTGCATACGTCCAAGCGTTTGCATCGCAGCTATAACTAGGTCAGTTTTGGACTTACGACATCGATGAGCTGGCTGAGCTTGAGTTTAATGCAGACGCGGAGGACGTCAGTGGTGTTGACGACGGGCCTGACGAGCTTGTTGTAGTTGGAGAGTAGGTCATCGTACAGGCGTTTGGCGTCGGGGTTACCGGCAGCGACGGCGCGCACCAGGCAGCAGCCCACTAGCCACCAGACGAGGGTACCCATCAGCTCACAGGCTCGGCCATAGTTACGTAAGGCGCGCGTGAGAGACGCGCGGCCGGGCGCGGCGCGGCACTGACTGCCTCTGGCTGCGCGCCACCCCTCACCCGCGCCCTCGCGCCCCTGTCAAAGATTCGCCGCCCAACGCGAGACTCTTTTGCATTTTGTCCGTGTTCCCTCTAATTAACACTAAGCGTTTTACTTCGGCCGGTGCACGGCGCCGTTATTATTTTTTCAGCTATTGGCTTATTACGTGAATGTTAAAAAAAAATAACAAGACCTTTGTTGTAATTAATGTTAGAATGATAATGAAACATCGCAAAACATATATTTAACTACTGAATTGATTATTTACACAACAATATTAGTAATGCTTACTAATACATAGTACTAACATCCCGGTTAACCATTCCAACTAAGCTGAATGTATGTACATACTATGCTACGAGATACGAGTAATTCACGACAATAGTTGAACGGCGGTTTCGAACCAATGACCTTAAGTTTCGCAGATCGTACCCTAAATCGACGACAAAATCACAAACACAGGTAATGTAAAATTATACATTTTTATTAATTTATTGGTAATGTTAAATACAATACAAATCAAGTGCACAACGCATATTCCTTACATTACAGTCTTAGTAATGGAGCGAAACAAAAGGAGATTACCGGATGCGAATAACATATACCCCGTAGCTTATACATATATCGCTGATGGGATGGGAGATCCCTCAGTAGCATTACAATAAATATGCGAGACGAGAGCGCATCGTATTCTCTGACCGCAGTCTGTTGAGGCTTACAGAGAAAGTTTACGTTCAAGATGTTTTTATTGCAGAATGTCCATCCCACTTTAGAACTAGAAATTTATTTTTGTATTGCAACGACCCGTTAAGATTTGAAAATATGCATACGAATTTAAAAACCGTCAACGCTTTAACGCCAGTTTTGTATGCTCGTTTTACACGGAAATTTTATTATTTCATTATTTACAGCACGGCGACGGTTAATTAATTTTATTATTTACCATGTAATCGGATTATACTGTAGCTATCTCGATTTTCAATTATAATATGATATGAAATTAAATAAAATATGCAGTAAATCCTCCAGACTAGTAAATTTCTCAGTAAGATAGAAAGCGATCTATTTTCAACCTTTAAGCTCTCACTAACTAATATTTGCTTTAACGAATGCGATATATCAGATGTATGTCCTAGTCCATTTGTACTACAATGATATATTTGATGTGATATCTAATTATAGATGTTATCAACTGCGCAGGATATCATATACAATGTCTATCAAAAGGCGATGGGAGACACCAAAAAAACGGCTTCGTAACAACTTTAATTATGATATTTTAAACACATGTAGAGCACTTCACAGAGCATTCAAAGTTCCTGAATTCTCTAGATTTACACACATAAGCGCCAATCAAAATTAGTCATTCTGGTAATACCAATGTGAAATTTAGATGCACCGTAATTTAACGGGACGGGGCTTAGGCAGAACATAATTGCAATTATTTTGACAGAAGCAGGAAAATCATTATCATTCGTCGGGTCTCTATAATCTCATCAATTGCCCATGCCATTTAAATACGCTGTACAGAAATGATAGATAATGAATGAAAACTAATGAATATTTTAATTTTTTTTGTACTTGACACAAACATATATATGTAAGAGGCACTTCAAATGTGTTACACACACCTATTGGTTTCAAAACACGTACTCGGCAGCCGTTATCACTACAATCGGCCTTGTCTCTTAAATCCGCTTTTTGTCCCTCCTCTCTCGTATATGTCGGCAGGAGTGCTTTTTATATAAGATATATATATATATATATATATATATATATATATATAATTTACCATTAACTTTCATTACTAGTTCTAATTTAGATTCTTCAATCTAAATTCTTTATGTATGGGACGATGTATTAAATAAAACGAAAAAATAACTAACTAACTAACTAAACTAACTAATAACAATAGAAATATTTTTTATTATTTGATTCTATATACCCATAAAATTTTGTATATCCTATGCCTCTGTTTTCCTGTCTGGTTAATTATCTTGAAAACTACGAAACATATTTTCTTTGATCACTTTTTAAGCTTTCTACACTTTATAAATATTTTATAGATAACTTATTTACTCGTAGCGAACAAGAAAATCATCCAAATCCTAGAAAATTCCTTAAAATGTGTACTTTTATTAATTTTACGACTTGACGAAATATCCAACATTCTTTCGTTATATTTAAGTGTTTTGATAAATAAGAACATATGTTATATTTGAGATACATTTCTTGTTTTTAAAATATGCTCCAACTATTTACACATTTTGCATTCATTGGCATCATGGTGTGAAGGAGTGAATCCAATTATCAGTAGAGACCTCCTCAACGCGTAGAACAATTCAACTCCGCTTCCGGGCTTGTAAATGGCTATCTTTAATTTTCGGAAATAAAAAGAATTCATAAGGTCAAAGCCAAAACCTAGCCTGTGGTGGATGCGTCATCAGTTCCACATTTGAGTCCTACAAAAACGCATTCGTTATCTTAGAGGAATGTGCATGTCAATTTTGTAACATTCTGGACAAGCAATTATTTACGTACTAATCAGCAGTCCCTGTCCTTTGGTTTTCAATAGAAGCAACCTCACAGATTACCAGTATGAAATAAAAGTATAACGCTGTAATGTTTCATGTGGTGAGTGTCCGGGGACCCAATTACATGTAAATAAAAGCATTACATCTGAGGGGTGACAACATGTGTCTATTGTGTCTTAGTTGATGGCTGCAAAATGTCATGGTCCGTAGTCCGAAGTCATCTCTTATGTATTAGAAAAACTGTGTGCTCGTTTGTTGCCCTTTCTTTACATTACAATAAAAAATAATACATTGGACTAGGGATCTTGACAATGACTACGATAAAGTGTATCTGTGAGTAAATGCTTACGGTATTAAAATATATATTTCGCAGTTGATGTCATCTAGTATGCGAGTGTATAAGCACCAGATATAAAGACGTTCTCGTAATAGACGAGGAGCACATGATCGTCTACATCTACTTACGATAAAGTAACACATACAAATTCTTTGTGACTAATTACTAAGATCTCCAGTTTTCTTCACTCACCGTTAGAAATGTTTTAATATGATTGTGTTTCGTAAGAGCGTGGTCCTTTTCCGGTCTAACCGGCCTATCGTTCTAATTAAATTCCTATACTCTGCGTAGATTTATCACGCAAATTATTTACGACTCAAAAACTAAAATTAAAGAACGTTGGAACAAATGAAATTAAGCTTTGATCTTTTGAATATTATTTGAAGAGAAAACGATTGTCCAACAGTTTGAAATGTTAATCAAATACTTATGGATAGAAGTTCGTAAATTCTTAACACTTAGAAACTTAATTTCTATAAATTGTTTGATATTATTAAAATTTTCTTATTGAAATTCTAGATATTGTTAGAATATTTTTGTTATTTATTATTTCTTAATAATATATAACATAATTCTTCAATATGAATCTATTACATCAATTGTTCATGTTCATCTAGAGAAAATACTATCTAAGAACAATTAACTTGAATTGAAACTAGAAAGGCTAAAAGTTGAAAAGGTTGTATAATATAATAATAATAATATTTAAACTGTGTTTAAAAAGTGCCATAAATCATCGTAGCGAAAGAAATACATTTTATTATTTCACAGAATATTTCGTTTGTCACATAATATTTGACTTGGACGCTGATTTCATTTATAAATAATTTGAGACTGCTCTTGCTTTTGAGCTTAATTTGATCGTAATGTGGAATAATCCACAAAACTCCGAGCAGTAAAGTAAATCGAAACTCATTAACGCTTGTGTGAGTCACATAAAGGTTGGCATTAAATTTATAATCACTTCAACTTTTTCATGCGACTACTTGTTGTGTTTTTAACACGATCCTGGTTATATGTGGATTTAACTTATGTATATAACAATTGAGAGAATTAACAATATATATAATAATTGAGTATATTTTTATAGAAAGATAAGTTATTTATAGGAGAATGTATAATAAGAAATTAATATAACAGTGTAAACGTTTACGTAGTGTAGACCAACAGGTTACAAATTAATTAGAAATATAAGATTTGATGTTTTTTTTTTAAAATAAGAGTAGTAAGTAAGCAGTTTGCTCGAATGCTTTCCTAGCTATATTACCAAAATATATCGGCATAGCGAGAGCATTCAAACTTTTGTCTTACCTTAAAATTATATAATCGTAAATGATAATTACGTTGTCCTTCTAATAATAGATCTATCTGATTCATAATCAAAAATCTTCTATTCTGTGATTTTTTTAAATTGTATTTAGGGTAACAAAGAAGCATACAGTTCATCTGATGCTAAGTAATTCCTATGGCTCCTAACAACCCCATTCCCTCTTGGTAACCAACCATATTGCAGATGCATTGTCTCCCATGAGTACTAGTCACCAGTATTAAGGGTTTTTGCATCCATACACTCGCCAGACGAAATACAGCTTTATGCTTATATGCAATGAATAAGAATGTTATTACCATCTCAAATATACCAAATTACAAACATACAGACGTAGCATAGCACCGTTAATTTAAGGTGTGATGTGATGTGTATTAGGTATTAAGCCGACAAAATAAAGGAATAGTAATTATACTCGCATATATATAAAATAAAGGAACATTAATTATACTGGCATATATATAAAATAAAGGAATAGTAATTAAAATCAGTAGTTTTTCTCTTTTTAATACACATACATATATATCTGTGGTCATAGATCAGACAATGATAAGTACATTTTTGCTCAGTATGACTTATTAATATAGGTATAATCGCCAAAAGTTGAAATATAAAAGTTATAATAATCTGATTAGTAATATTTTGCATGTAGTTATCCTGATATGACCAAATGAAAGCATTTTTTGGCGATTATACCTATATAATATATATTAATAAGTCTTACTGAGCAAAAATGTACTTATCATTGTCTGATCTATGACCACAGATACGTACCTTTCGGTTTAGTACATTAAAAAAAAAACTATATTTAATAGTATCAATTCTATTATATGATAATAATAGCAGTAGTATTAAAAAATACATACTTTATGTACATATATATTTTATAAATAATTTATTTACCAGGATAGTACAATGGTACATCGCTGCTGCATTGGGCATATTATTTTTTATTATGTTAACCGAAAGCAACACTTATCTCGGATGGGGACACTCATCACTTAACCCTATTTGAGATTTTTGTTATTTTGTGCCCGTATTGTGACTATAAACTTAAATCACCTTACATTGTCCTGTTTGCGATAAGTGTTGAACTTATAGTTACTTCACTTTTTAAGTGGACACGAATAAGGTTTTTATTTTATTTCCTCTAAAACACTATACATAGTATTTTACACATGAAATCGGAATTTTAACCAAAGTGTGTTTGTCGTAACATTGGCCTTTAGAACAAAGACGAAATGAAACAATGAAAATTGTACGTACAATTCATTGTGGGATTTATACTACACAATTCAAGCTTTTACAGTTTTTAAATTATCAAATTTCACAGAATTAATCTACATTAATATTTTTCTCGATTAAACTTATTTGCTAGTACTGTTTCTACAAAATATAAATACTGATAAATCTTTTGTAAATTACAGTTAGTGAAAAATATCTTGTTATCCAAAGGCAACTTACTCGCTCATTCATCATTAAATCATTAGTATAATTAAAAGTAAAGCGAATATTTGTAATTGTGATAAAAGTATATTAAATTCCCTATTTATTTATTAAATAACTTATACTTTTAGATCTTATCAGATATTGTTGCTTATTTATGGTTGTATTACAATATAGTTGTCCTGTACTATAATCCTTTACCGCATCCGAAGTCCTATAAATCTGGTTTAAGATAACGCAGATATATGTTTGCTTGTTGTTCAGAAAACCGCTACGCGGAATGTCTGATGTTAAGGTTGTTTCTTGAATAGATTTGATTTATCGATGTACTTGGTTCGTTCTCAAAGGTATCGTTCAATATTATTTTGTGTTTTAGTGTACCTTTTCTATGAGATTGGATGCGTGTCTCTTTAAAAAAATCTAAATAAATGAAATAATAAATAGTTTGAATAAGTGTTGACATCAAACCTCGCAAAAGGGTATGATTTCAGAATATCAAAATATCTTTAAATTATTTTTTACTGAACTAATTCTAATGAAGCAATTCAGTACGCTGCTACCGCATGAAGACAAATGTAAAATAATATATATAATAAGATTGTCCACACACAATCAATGGATTATTTAATAATACTTAAGATTAAATAAAAATAGCCTCAAGTTAAAGTGGGAAAAGATGGAAAATAGTGACAACGTGTTCAAGTTAAAAGTCGTAAATGGAAACGTGGATGCGTCGATATTAATGTAACTTTACGATCAATGCGTGTCAGAGTACATTCGTTTCTTCCTACGTACAGATGTAACCCCTTCATAGATAAAACAAAATGTTCATAGCTAGTTTGCTATATACTTATGTTGTAAATATATTATTAAGATAGTATATCTACACTGCAGTTTGTGTCTAGCAGCTGAATGAATGAGTCAGCTCTACCTAGGTAGGACTAGGACCTCACAGACTACCAGCGGTAAATAATAGCATAATACCGCTGTGTTACGTCTGGTGAGTGTAGAAATATGGATACCTTTATTACTGGTGCCGAGGAATTCCATCTCAGGCCTCAAGGGTGACACGGCAACTGCACTATGGTTCCTTGTCAAGGATGGGTATAGATGCCGTGGGCCACTATGTACATTGCTTTTCTTTATCCTATGGGATTTTATTACAATTGATGTATAATTATGTTGTTTTTGTAGTCTAGGATAGATGAAGATCTAGTCTAGAATTACGAATACAATAAGGTATCTATAAATACCCTAAAAGAGGTGTACTAAATATCATAATATTAGGTTTTTGCTTTTTAAATATAGAAGTTATGACTTTGTACAAAACTAAATAATAATAAATTAACTCATTATTATTATTATTATATATATAATACCGTACGTCAATTTACAAATAAAAAATACACAACACAAATTGTTTACTTATTTCTCTAAATTTCTTTTTAACAGCGGCTTAAAGTGACTTTTTTGATTGCCGATTCAATCCGCTTTTACAATTTTAATTTCAGCCTCCGTTGCTAAGCTTTTTTACTTTTATTAAGTCGTTTATAGATCAATGTTTAAAGGTAGCGAGAGATTTTTTAATAAAGAAATAAAATATATTACCAATAAATATACCTCTTGATTCCGATACAAATAACAATATCATTAAAACATAGAGCTAAATGCAATGAATCAAAGATTATGTTTTTTATTTCAAATAACAAGTAGGATTTTATTCATATTGTATTACAAGTTATAATAAATAATACAATCGGATTTTGTTATAAAAAGTCAATTGATCAAGTAGCTAAACTGTGTAAAATTATCTCCACTGTTTGCAATGCGGAAAACAATATTTTAAATGTCACTTTACTTTTCGACGTTAAATAAGATATAAAAAGATTTATAGAATTGCGTCGCGCTCAAGGGTAACGTGATGGAACCGCCGAGAGGGACGTCCTGAAGTGCTATTACTAAATAAAACATTGCCGCTATGCGTGATGGCGATCGTGGTTAAGAAAGACTTTGAGACTTTTTTTTTTTTTTTAATTTCTGTATATTTTTCCCTTTATTTTCTACTTATACAATGGTATAAGCAAGTGGTGGGGTAATAAAAAAATGTCGGTTATATGCACTCAATTTACGAGCATTACTTCACCTACCGATTCATTCAAGTTTCTATATATTGAATATATATATTTTTTTAATGGTCTGGCATTAAAGTTTTTTTTTAATTTTTCATATATATCATATTTTTTCAAAAATGCTGTTCGAAGAAGTCCGTACTTAAACTTTTTATTTCTACTAAACTCACAATTTAATATTATTAACTGGTAAAATTCGCAACGTGGATATCCGCACTCAAAGGTGAACGATATAGATCAAAGGCGCAGTAAGCTGAAGTAGCAATTGGCCAGCCCGTAGAACCGATAATCTATAGGGAAACCTGGTAACATCGTACGATCAAATGGTCACAACGTATCGGCAATTCTAGGGTAAGATGACCCTTCACAAGACGGAGTAACGATTAATGCATGTCTGCGGGAAGTCAAAGAAAACAGGTGGCTCGGGAACATTCTTCGTAGCTGTCTATGAAGGCCTATGTTTATATTATTATCTATTTTTATATATTTGGAAAAATGTAAACATTTGAGCATTGATTTTCTTAAATTTCATGATTTACGATTTTTAGTTTTGAAAAGAAATTAACCGTTAAATATTAAACATTATCATATGAATTGCGCCTAAAATTGCGATGGTATAAACTTTAATGATTTATCACTAATCATTAAGCCGTAGGCAATCCGTAGATATATGATTTTAAAAGGATGTGTATATATGAATATGAAAAGCTTTCACACTGTATAATTTTAACCACCGAACTGAGTTCAATAAATAAGGTATCTTTTGATTAGTTAATAGAATGTGTCTTGGGCTACTCGCTATATAACGTCACAGAAAATTCTACGCGACATACGCCAGACGTTGTTAATGTTCGCCCCCTAATCGGGTTAAAGATTTTTTTTCTATCCTTAATACGTGTTCTATTCTAAATTCTTTAATACGTCATACAGAAAGATTTCTGTGATGAAAGGGATAAATCGGCTTTGTTTGCAACTGTCTATTTATTACTTTTATTTAAAGTAAGGTATTGTTTGAAAGCAAAATAAATTTATATATTGTAAAAAATAAACATTATTCTAAGAAATAAATTTCTAAATATAATCAATGCACATCTAAGAGCAAAAATTATATTAAAGTACTAGTGATAGAACAAAATCAGCAAATTAGAAGCAGATATTATTATGACCTCGTGTATCTTGTCCGTTGACAGATTTAGAATTTTTTTAAATTATGCTTTTGGATAAAATATTATGTATAATATTTTATAAAAAAATCTATCAACCACCTTATTTTATATATTTTGGTCCGTTTTGATAAACTTTTGCATTGATTAAGCATTGAAGGATTTTGGACAAGAAGATATGTCACAGTTTTCCGAACGCTGCCCGTCCACATTGAATTCACCTAATTGAGGTGGACCGAAGTTGGACTTAATTAAATGCACCATTTTCCCTAGGTATACTCATATATCAAATATACTCATGAACAACTTCAAGCGCAGTGCTCTCAAGATCAACTGGAATTGGTGGACGTTAGACATGATTTCCGTTTTGTCCATGCTCATCCTAAGATCTCCAGCTCATGGTGCAAAGTTCTCTAACCAATTCCGCTGTGATGTATGTATATGTAATATCGTTAGAAAAAGTCAAAAGTCTCTCAACTCGCCAATAATGTTAATTTTATTTCGTTTTCAGTTCAGTAACTTTAAAACATCTTCCAATGCAGCAGTGAAGCGTATAATATTTAGGAGTATAAAAGCACCCTGCCAAACACTTTTCTGCAGTTGGATACTCGTAGTTTTCGCATTGCTGGCCTGTAGCTTGACAGACATCGTAGCTTTGTTTTAAAGCACCTCAGTAAGGCCCGTCCAAACTTCGACAGAATCAATGGTATTGTCATAGTCCACGACTTTCAAAATGTTGTCACAATGATGATGAAGAAGAAGAAACCATACTGAGCAAGCAAAATTACAAAATGGGCTTCAATAGTTCTGGCGGTAACGGTCAGTAAAGCTAAGGGTCGTAGGTTCGAATCCGCAATTCGACTATTGTCTTGAACCATCTCCTACCACAGTCATTTTAAGATTGAAGAGAGTTGGAGTGGTTAACCGGAATATTACTGATGTAAATAGGATTGTTCGAATTATTTTTACAAAACAAAAACCTTAAGTTATTATTTAAACATTACGCTAATATTTAGAACATTAAGATCAAAGTTGTATTTATGTTATACGTTGGGAGCTAAGGGATATACTATTTGTGTTTATTTTTCTAGTCTTCAAAGTCAACCTACGAAGAATAAAACTACAGCATAAGTTTACTACGAGCTATGCTTCTGGCGTCAAAGGAATTTTCATAGAGCTACCAAATGAAACAAATCTGGACTTTGAAACTTATACTACTTGCATAACAAACAGGAAATACTAAATAATTAACATTATTTTGTTTAATAGGAAGAGACTGATTTGTTTAGTGCTAATGTTTTATCTATAAAACAAGGGGGTGACAAACGAGCACAACGATAAATTATAATTGCCAGCATGTGCATTATAATTTATCATCAGGTCAAGCTACAACGTCACGCTACAACCATCTTCACTAATTTTATGCAAGATTCATATACGTTGTCTTTCCTGAGGGTTGAGATAGAATACCTGCCAACAACTGGTTCCCTACATTAATCATATAAAATACCGAGAATCGTTATGCTTCAATACATAAAAAATGTGAAAGATAATGTCTCTCTCCCGTCCCGTATTTTATATATGTATGTAGGAGTCGCATTAATATCTGAAATTGTCTTATAGATGGATGTAGGTGCTCGAAGTACTAAATTGAAAACTTAAACGCCGTGTGCTTTCTGGCATTTAATTAAAAACAGGGTCTTAGTTAAACTCACAGATTTCCCTAAGGAAGGTGACATCGATGGAATACTAATATTTTAGTAAGATTTGACCTATTCAAGTTATCAAGTTGTGATGAACATATTACGAAATAAAAGGAAATGTAATATATTTATTTTGACGTATATTGTGAACTTATATTTTCAATTTTATTTTAATAGAATAAAAAGCAAAATTTACTAATTATGAACATACTATATGGAAACATTAGACATAGAGTTCATAATTTATCTTCCAGAAATTATGTTTCTTCGAGAGTTAATGTTATTATATTTTACCTTTATTTCTACGAGAAAATCTTTTGACAATCACACACACAATTAGCCAAAGCGTATGTAATATAATATTTATCTATAATATCTATGTATATATAATCTATATATATATAACTGAGAGATACCAAAAACTACAAACTAAAACAATATCAATGTAACATTTAACGGATGGAATAACTTGTAATTAATAAAATACTTAAATTGTGATTTAATAAATTGTGTATTAATAATTGTTATTCTATGGTACATTTATATTGTTATTCTGTGCAGAGTGCTCATTGTTTTAGGATTTGTTGTCCCGAATTTAACGTCCGAACGCCTTGCGCCCAGACACCTGGGATTTTTTTTTCTTATAAAAGCACGACTATGACTTGCGCACTCGGTATCGACTAAGATAAATAATCAAGAAATATTTTTTAATTTACAAAACAAGAAGAAGAAATACAAGAGGGAAATAGTTAGAAATACAATAAAAGCGTACTTTTTGCCTGTTTGCCTGTGTATTTGTGCACGTTAGGTTCACATATTGAAGTTTTATTATAATTTTACGTGTTGTAAACTAGGACAATTTATCTCAACAGTTTCAGTATGCTCTTTTGTGGACTTGGGTGTATTATAATAATAATAATTAGGTATAAAACAAAAAATACTTGTTAATATGAAAAAGCGTCACGCGTACACTCGGCGTGATAAGTGCATAAGTCAGAAGATAAAGCACTTTTCGATTTAGTGTACAAAATCGCGTGCGCCAATTTTAATAAAAAATATTTATTTTTAAAAATTTTGTGTTTTAATACTGTATAAAGATAACGACACAACAATAAAAATCTTATTATGAGAAATATACTAGTAAATACTTTGGACGTCGGTATTAAAACTAAAAATTTCCAACTGCATGAATGGTCCGGAGAAGAACTACGCCCACGTGGAATACCAGCGTGAAATAACAGTATCACTTACTATTGTATTTTATTATTTTACCATTTATTATCGTGAACAAAAGTATGAAAGATTAATATGCTATTGATCATTAAAAGATAAAATATCGAATATCGCGGAACTGCAGAGAAAAGGTCAACTGGAGCCGTATTGTTTACGGATCGGCGACGGGGAAAAGAATAAACTGAAAGGAATGGTAACGGAACTAGAAACCTTATTTTCTATTCACTGAAAGGAAACCGATACGAATAGAACTTATTGCTGTTTATTCTTTTCTTTTCTCATATATTTTGTCTCTTAGAATTGAGAATATTCAGGGAAGCCAATTCTTAATTTAAAATATAATAGTATATATGTATAAATGAGCCCAGAATTAAGAATTGATTTGCCAACTGGATTTGTCATCTCGGTTCTATGTAGTTCTCTTCTGCACACAGACTGCCATGAGTTGTGAAGTTTTTCTAGTACGGGTATTCGGCAGAATTATGTATTGGGTATAGTCAAATGTAACTTTGATAGAAAGCGCTATAATTTACAAAATCACGTTATTTTATCAATATATAGGAAAAGAGAAAGTCAACGTAGCGTAGTCTGTCTGTAATGAATAAGTTCGTTCGTTCAGTAAGTACGTTCAGTTCAAAAACCAAACCAGAAGACATTTAAGTTATTTTTTATTTTTATGATTTTTTTTTCTCTGAAGACCATATGGTCTTTTTACGTCTATACGTTTATTAAAAAATACATAAATTGTCAAATAAACAACATAAGTCAAGTCAAATCCCGCGCGACAAGCGCAGCGATCGATACGTATATAGAAGAAGATTCCAGAATTGGAAGATCTCCAAATGTCTTCATATACAGTAAATTTACTGAGACTTCATCTTGTAGCACTCATCAATGCCACTATTAATGAATTTGCGTTACATTTATATTCTCTGTTATTCAAACCAAAATTTTTACAAAAATTAAAATTTTGTTCCATATCTCCTTGCCCAATTGACCAACGGTATATCTGCTTAGCATGCATATTACATATTTACATACATTCAATATATACAACTATCTCTATTAAATCACTGTCTACTACTATTTAATACATTTCTTGGTATGCTTTGAAATTTCCTGTAACTGGAAGTTTCTAACAATAATTAAGAAGTTCACGTTCCACTTTGTAACTTTCCAAGCATCTAATGAATTTACAGAAAGTTTTTGACCATTGAAATGACTGGATTGATTACAATCCATTAAAATAATGTTCCTATTGCAACTGGCTATCATTGTATTTAAATTAAATTATTGGTATGCTTTGAAATTTCCTGTAACTGGAAGTTTCTAACAATAATTAAGAAGTTCACGTTCCACTTTGTAACTTTCCAAGCATCTAATGAATTTACAGAAAGTTTTTGACCATTGAAATGACTGGATTAATTATAATCCGTTAAAATAATGTTCCTATTGCAACTGGCTATCATTGTATTTAAATTAAATTATTAATGGGTTGATAGTTGAATTAAAGAATTCAATAAACAAAATATATGTGGTCAGTATAATGAATATTGTTCTTTCCTTATGAACGTTTAACTGGTAATATTCTGTAAGGTCGATTAAATAAATGTTTTATTTGCCGTAATTACTTTAACGTAATAACGTAGTATTTTATATTTATTGGTTATTTTAAATTTTCATAGAAAGAATAAATATTCATTAAAGATCCTAGAAACCACAGACAGATATTGGTGAACAATTTCTCATTGTCAATTTATTTATAATAAAATCCCTTCACCTCTGTGGCTTTAAATATAATATTCTAATAGAAGGTATGCCGCCGACCACGGTACACGATACTAGAAGATGCTTTATAAATTTAATATAACGTTGAGCACTCACTTAGTTGAGCATATCAGGTTGACGTATATATTCCACAAGTCATTGTAAATTTAGGTGAAGTCATAACAACTATTCAGCTAATCGGACATCGGTTGATTATTATTATTCAGCTACTCAGCTAACGTTGAGTATTGTGTAGTTTCGACCGTATTTGTCTCACCATACAATGAAGTGGCCTTCAGTATTTCAATGGAGGCAAAATTACTGAAAGTTTTATTTAATCATGTCAATACATAAAACATGAAAGGGCAGATAAACAGGACCCTCGTAATACTAGGATAAAGCTAAATAAATTATCGATCAAAGTGCAAGGCAATCCATTAAACTAATGTAGCCAAGTAACAATTATATAAACGCCCTGTCGATATTCAACACAAAAATTATCAACTTCAATAGTCACGTAATACACGGTCGGTTGATACCTTCCAAAAGCTGACCGATTGAGCACATGGGGACCAGGCGTGTACGGCGATACAAGTCAGCTGATTAGGATGAGATGCGGCATTTCTTTGCGTATTACCCTTGGCAGCGCTTATGCTCCTCTTCAGAAGATTGTGCTGCGCAGATGCTGTTTTTGGAGTGATATATCAGGCTATAGAATATTATATATAATTTTGTTCCATATTTTGATGTCTCACTCCATATCAAAGCCCGCCCGTGGTTTAGCTCTGAGTGTGATAGTGTCGAAGCACTTAAGCATTTAGCTTACCAGAAATGGGTGGATGCTCGAGCCCGGAAAGCGCCGAATGTCCAGAGACTGAAAAGATCCTTTAATAGAGCTGCCAAGTCCTACAAACATGCCCTCCGCAAGGCCCGCTTCGACCATATTGGCCGTATTGGAGCCAGACTAGCGTCTTACCCATCTGGGAGTTAAGCTTTCTGTCCTCTTGCCAAATCGGTCGAAGCCAATTTCTGCCAGTCTTCTTTACCGCCATTGTCGAAGTCGGATGACTTATTAGCTCACACCGCCAAATAGAAAGCAGATATGTTTGCCTCTCTATTTGCGAAGAATTTACAACTAGATGCTGCTGCTAACTTTTCCAAAACCTATATTGTAATTTTATTAATCGATTTATACTGTATTCATAATAATCGTCATCATTATCTCATGTCCGTAGTCCAATTGTGAAGATAAGCGTCCCTCTTAGATTGCCATAAAGCATGATCTACATCCGTCTACTTCCGAAAAACTTGTATGTATAAGGCCATTGCTCCATCACGTGGGAGGTTATACTGCACTGCGACACTAATGAGATCATAGAGTATAGTGCTTAGGTTTTTGATTATGCCATGATGACTACATCGTGGATAGATCAGAGGTGAGTGATGTACTCGCCATCGATGTTAATATCCTTTCCAATCCAACAGCTTGAAAGCATCTGCCAACGCAGCGGTGAAGAGTTTCGGCGATATGACATCACTCTGTCTAACATCTTTCTGCAATTGGATAGATTTTGTACTGCTGGGCAGTACTTGAACAGATATCGTAACGTTGTTGTGCAAACACCGCAGCTATGTTTATATACTGACAGTCAATTTGGCACCATCGACGGAATGGAAAGCTTTCTCATAGTTCACATACGCCATCCACAGAGGCAGATTGTTCTTCTGTATAATTTGCCAAATAGTGTGGATGTGTTCCTGTATGGTACTATAGTATTTTCGGAAACCGCCTTTTTCAGAACGCTGGAAGTTGTCAAATCTGGAAGCGATATTTGAAATAACTCTCGAAAACAAGATATAAATGGCGCTCAGAAGGGATATCGGTCTATAGTTCTTCATAAGGGCATTATCGACTTTCTTGAAGAAAAGCTCCACCACACTTCTGCTCCACCCCTCTGGCCGTAGTACTGTCATGAAGAATGGAATTTAAAAGTTTTTGGAGAACTCGATGCATTGGTTCTCTATCCGCTTTCAAAAGCTCTGCTCTTATTTCGTTCTCCCTTGGCGCTTTGCCGCTTTTAAGTTGGTCAAGAGACATCCTAATCTCGCTCAAACTGACGCTGAGATGGAGCTGAGATGATCGTTACTTGCGAGTACCTCCAACTTCGATGTGACCAGCTGTCGAAATAAATAAAGAGATCGAAATAAACTTCAAAACAGATCATGATTTCAAATCTGAAATAATAAAGTGGATAAAAAAATATAATTAAGCAGACACTTCTATAATATGTGAAGTAAATAAAAACGCATATATTTATAACGGCGTACACATATACATATTACATTACTATCACAAGATATTTACAACAAGATTTAGTAAACATAGATTATAAATACATTTTATTTGAGATATGGAAAAGCGGAGATTCCAGGACACCGTCATATACATATGCTTAAATGAAAATTATAGCAATTAGTTGCGTTTATGAAAATATATTTTTTTTTTACTGTATCGCAAATCTCCATGTATTAATCAATCCCGCTAGTCAAGCTGAAAGATTTTAGGATTTTGTATAAAGACTAGAGAACAGACTACATCAGATTAGACCTATCCAGCCTGTGTGCCTCTCACCGTTCGAAGATCACCAGTACCATACCACCATATCAATACCATACCAGTACTTGTGACCACAGAGACATCATTGAACAGTTGTCAATTTATCCATAAAGTCATTGCTGACTTTGTGTTTAATACAAATATTCATCAAATAAAAATCTTTATTTGTTCTGGACTTTGCTTTTTAGTCCCGAAAGTAGTATTTTTTTTAATATATAGCCGTTAAGTGGATACATTTTAAGGATTTTATTCAATTGAACGCAAAAATTTGGGCTAAGATGACAGTAAAATTTAGTAATGAAAAACTTTTCTATACCTAATTGAACAAATATAACTATCACATAGGTATATAGAATACGAAATATATACTATTAACTAACTTTGTCTGCATATACACCGCCGTATTATTATTTATTTTTATGCACTTATATAGCTTAAAACTGTTACAATACACTATACCAAGTAAAATTTAAAGTTTCACATTAAACGCGAACAAAATATAATCCGGAAAGGAAATTTTGCAGTTTGCTGAATATAAAGCGACCCAAACAAATACTCTTCATTGCACTCACACTATACAAAATTTTAATTTAAGTAGTAACGTGTTTAGTTTAACAATCTGCATCAACATCAACATCCCGCTCCATCAGTAACAGCGTCAAGTCTTTAGTAATCTAGCTTAGTATAAATATAGATTTCATCTATGACGGCGCTATACATGGATAAAAATATAAATTGAAAAGCAATAGCGGAATATTGGCAAATTAGAATGTTTAAAGGCCATTTTGGATTATGCCGTCAATTATTTCAGATCCACGAAAAAATATCCAAGAAGAATAATCTTAAAAACCTTGACCCCGGCAAAGTTTGCTTAAGCCAAATAAAAGCCTATTTACGGGATCAGAACAAATAAGTTTGAAAACATTTTTCGCAAAGATTAATTTAGTTCGAGAGAAAATAAAAGAGCTAGAGTAGCATTCGCACGTAATATACAACCAGCTGTAATTGATTGTATTGCAAGCTATATTGTTTTTCGACAAGATAAATATAAAAATATAATTTCTCGAAATGGAAAAGAAAATCACAAAAAAATTATGACATCCTGATACACAAAAATGACTGACAAACATATGGTAGAGCTTAAGCAATGGTCAAAGAGTAGCAGAGTCATGCTTATTTTTATTTGCAACATGAAAAAAATGCTTCAAACGGGGAAAGACAAGAAGGTTATACAACGTTGCTGTTTCGCATGGTGAGCGTAAGGTTCCAAGGACCTTGAAGACAGGGACATGTAATGAGCCATTCTATCTCAGTCATCAGGGATGGCAATGAATATGCATTTTAAATTTTTGCCGAGTATGGATAAAAATTGTATGGACTGCAATAATCACTTACCATCATGAGAACTGTGTGCTCAATTGTCAAAATTAATTAATTGCCAACCGACAGCTTTTTAACTACTGCTCATATACATATAGATATCAGATAATAATAATAGTGAAATAATAATAATAGAAAAACCGATATAAGTCTCCTAGCATTAAGAGGTCTTGCAATGGTATGTCTAGTATGAGATATAATTTTATTAATCACAGAACACGAAGCCAATATTATGCACTCAGCCATCTTCTATTGAAATTGGACGTTTTTTTTTATGTCAATAGCCTCCCGAGTCATCCTAGGTAGAAATTGGTGTTCTTTTGCGAGGATTTGTTAGGTGTTAACTATGACTTCAGGACATTGGACCGCCTCAGTGGCTCACACTTCCATGAGTGCTGTAAGTTTAAAACGTAATGATAAAAAAGTTTAAAATAATCGCCGTAAAACCGATAAAATTCCTAAAACTAGCTTTATTCAATTCAACACATTATTTTCTAAAGATACAAGTATTAAATACATTATCATCAAAGTAATTGAACAGGTTGAACATGCATCGCTTCCATAACTTAATACCTCACGGATTAGAAAATAGTAAATCGTAATCATTTTTCACAACATTCCAATCCTTTACAGGATCTAATTGACTAGACTCTATGAAATCTGAAGAATTCTGTCCGTATTCTAAACTCCTAACAAAGTTTAGATGGTACGGGATGGAAGGTTCCGCCAGTAACCGAAATCGGTGTTACATACCAGCAAGCCAAAACATGTGTGCATTGAGAGACTACACAGAGAATATGCGAAATATTATTAACAAGGAACTAGTAGTAGACATAAAACTTGTAGATATGTAACTTAGTAACTACTAATATAGGAAAGTATCTTAAAAATAAGGTGAAAGTGATTTACAAACATTTAGTAAAAATTTGCTTATTATTCAGCTTATTTATCAAATAACAGGTCACAAAAAAAAAAAACGGTCCTCATTCCACACAAAAATACGATTTATTAAGTATTATTATTTAAAGTATTTAGTAAAAAATAAATGGAGGACAAATATTGGCACAATTTCAAGATAGCAATTGTTAAAACCGATCTTATTCCAGACGCCTATTTTTATATGTCCTTATGCTAACTGTTTGGTGAAAAGAATATTCAAAAAACAAAGGAAATCACCTAACATTAAAAGGTTTCTACTAATATATATTGATTTCTTATTAGCTGAGATAACGATCCCACGGCCAGATTTGAGGTAGTAATTGAAAAATAAGGTTAATGCGACAGACATTTAGGAAAGAACTTTAACAGCCTTTTTTTAAATAACATGTGTTAAAGATAAGATACACTATAATAATAATTATTATTATTATTTATTTGACACCATTTACATATACAATGCTAATAAAAAAATACCTAAACTATGATCTACATTTATTCCTTAAGTTAACTCCCGGGTCTGAACTCGATAAAACATATATCTATATTTCAGACCTCATTGCTCTTCCTTAGTATATGTAACAGACTAATATAAATTGTAACAAAATGAAGACTCAAAAACCATATGTGAAATGAAAAGAAGAGAAGAAAGAAAGAATGTCTTATGTCTACACTATGGTCCGTCAGTCCACACAAAATAGATATATCTATTGTTGATTTTTTTTTGCGTTGACTAACGAACATATATATCACCTGATAATTCATTCATGTTTGCGGTCCATCTACATCCGACCATAACCAAGATCCAACCCACCACTGAGGCTACCACCACCCCTGAGAATCGAGATTTAATGCCGCATCACAATTAATCAAGTTTTCATTTCCTCAGCGTATTGCTGTTAATTCACGATGGTATTGTATGAGGGCGCTCTACCCCGGTTGAGCAGACCGTCTCTTGCTGTAGTTGGAGTTACTCCTACGTAACTCTAAAGCCTACACATAAAAAATAATAAATGTAATCCTGTGTTTTCAAACTTGAAGTTCACCGGGTGCTGTAACTTTCCATTTCCAACTTTTATTAAGAATTTCATGTTCCCCTTTAACTTTGTAACTTTCTGGGCTACTAATGGATGTACGATGAAAGTTTTTAACCACTGGAATGACTTGGTTGATTACAATCAGATATATAAATTATAAAATTATATCCTCAGTATTTATATTTATTTTAGATTGCTACAATTTATTTTAGATTGCTACAATTTATTTTAGATTGCTACAATTTATTTTAGATTGCTACAATTTAAATATATATATAGAGCCTTCGTACACAGTTAGGGGTATTTATCACTAGTTTAAAGATGACAACATTGTTTTTTTTGATCTGATGTAATCTCATTACTGTACGATCCGAAGAATTCCGAGTCAAAGTCGAAAAGAGTACTATTTGTGCGTTCAGCAAATATTGATAAGAACTGGGAATCTAAAGGCATTCATTATAAACACGATCCATTGGGTATTTTATGTACATTGATAACAAAATACAAAATAATTTCACACATAAGTTTAATGTTAATTATCGTCGTCATAGTTTGACATTGTACAATAGTAATATAAACACAAAAAAAAATTAAGTAACTACATGCGTAGGGCTTTGGACTCTCTCTGGAAAAGTAGTTAGAGCATTGTTCACCTCTGTGCACTAACTACCTTGCCAGAGATTCTTCAGATGATTTTGAATTTCTTTTTTTGTTTATTTATTACATATGCACGTTTTTCTCAATATTTTCCGTCGAAAACGTGGAAAATTAGCCCTTAAAATTACAATTAACAATTACGTTAGTGCCAGCACCGGAGATCGAACTGTTTGCTTGCGTACCTTGAATCAAAAGCGAGCACTTAGCGACTGAACTACCATCGGTTCAATAACTTACATAAATTTATATTTAAAACAAATTAATCCAAAATAAAAGGAAAATCTTTTTTTTTATCAAAGCGTTAATTTAGTTAACTAGATATTTAGGGATGGTTATTTACTGACAGAAAAAAAGTGGTTAAATCTAAACGTGAGTGTGGCCGGAGCTTCTCTTCTTGGACATACTGTAAGAGTGATTAAATAGAATGGAGAATTTGGCATACTGTAGACGACAACCTGACAACCTATCAATAAAAGCAAGTCCAGTTCGTTGCAGTAGTAGCCCACTACCAATTCTACAGTTGTTCAAGAATGGCATGAAATGACTAAGCCCGTAATACTTTGGCTAATCAGCAAAAAATCTTTTATGACCTTTTTATATGATTTTATTCGTATACAGCTGTATACGAAAAGCTTATAAAAATAAAGCTTTGAAGTCGCTTGTCATAAGCTTATGACAAGCGACTTCAAACGCGTGACAACATGGTTAACCAGGTGTGATTACTAGCAATATTTCAATAAAAACACAAAATAGGTTAGTTTATATTACTCAAATTCAGTATTATATTATACCACCAATATAGATGTATCTTCAAACAGAGTAAACAAAATGCAATTGTTAAATTAACTGACTTTTGTCGGATATGCTCAAATTTTAATGCTATGTAATTCTTAACGTTCGATGTAATTCGGTCTCAAATCTTATTTCGGAATTCTGGTTTATCTCGGCTAGAATGCCACGTCTAAACACAGTGATGCGTTTCACAATTAATTACACTTTAGCCGTGCTACATAGCACACAAACGAGATAACATTCTATTGCTTATTTAATTAATTGAATCAAACACATTTTAGCAGTAGATACCTCTGAGGATAGAGAGAGCTTGGTTGGGATGTGTTAATGCATCCACACAGAAAAAACTAATTGTACTATTTAAATAGTTATAAAATAACATTCCGGAAATATATAAAAAGTTTGTTAAATGATTTTTGTTTCAAATTTTAAGAAGCCTTTGACGGTAGCAATGCGAGAGCAGTTATTGTAAAAATATATTAAATTCTAATTTTGAAGTTTTGCAGGTAATAGAATACATAAGAATTTAACCTAAAGTAGGTTAATAAAACCAACATTCAAATCATCCAAAAATTAATAGTTCTGTAGAAGGCTCATGAAGAATGTAAATAAAAAATAAAAAATTGTACACATTGTTCACTTGCCTAAAATATGACTATGAACAACACGTGTAAAGAAAATTTATAAAGCATGAAAATACAATTTGTGTGTTCTGTAATGTATTAAAATATATAAACACTACTTTACGAGTCTTTGTCCTTGGGTACGGGGTAATCATCGTTGGGGGTATAAGAAATCGTGTAGTCCGGTGTAACGTTCTATACGCACGTTCTTTCAGGGGATAGTTCGGTAACCGATATTGAATTTGATTCTTGGACCAGGGACCGTTATCCAAATAGAACTTTACTTGCATAATTAAGATTCGAAGGTAGCTCGCGGGATTAGTTATGAGCAATACTTAATTTTCAGGCAATCAAAAAAATAAGAAAGTCATAGTTTTTTAACATTCATTTCGTTTCTAAATTTTTGCCGGCGTTAGCCCGGATTAAAGGTAATACGGTATTATATTAAAAGTAATAAAATACTTAATTTATTAAGAAACAAGTTCATGCTGTGCTTAATGATAATTAAAGAATTACTGTGTATTAAAATTTTAGAAAATGAAATCGAAATAAATAGAAACAACTGTAGGTTAGACCGAAGAATTTGACGTCCGTCTTTTTTTTTAGGGAATACGTGGCGAACGAACCAGTAGCTCACTTGATGTTAGGTGATTACCGTCACCTGCTGAACATCCCCAACAATTTTTTTATTTTATGTTTTGTTGTAATAATGGAAAGTGAAAATAATACAAATATGGAAAATATATTTACGCTATGAAAAAAATGGTAACGCTGACTCTATAAGGTAAATTAATAAATAGTTTAGCAGACAGCCAGCACAACATATAGAAACATTGCAATCGAACTCGACATTGAAAATTTACTCTCTTCAGTCCAAATAAGTTTCTCTACGAAAGATTCTGTAACAAACGTGATTGAGGCAGAACCTATTATTCAACGCCATGGGTAAATATGAGAAAGTTATCTTATAAATTGAAACATTTGTGCAGAGCAGTAGATTTCAAAACCTCTACTACTAGATAACGAATTCAATGACCAAGCCATTAGACTATCACCGCACTGCGGCAAATTGAATGATACTCATAATGTTCTTGCCATTAGCTATCTGGTTTTTTAAGGGCGTTTGTTATTTGAAGCAACATGTAGCAAATGTTGTATTGCTGAAAACTATTCCAGAAGTATCATGAACTGAAAAGAAAGTATGTATAAAAATTATTTACATAATTGTAAATTATTGTAACACACCCTTTTTAAGTAATTAAATTACAATTTCACTTTAAAATATTTGGATTTTATCCCAGTTATATTATATATAAATGATGACATCTACTCCGCTCAGATGGTGAGGTTTCGTACCTCCTTATGAGGGGCCCTCGGATCGTATTATCGACCCCCTCTGTTGTCGTCAACGTTCTTCGTCCACAGGGGTCGGAGTGCAGCGGTGAGGCAGCAGCAGTCTTCGTGCCGGATTCGCAGCATCGTCGTTGTCTTCCTACTCAGTGGGCCTCCCGCTCTCGATTCTAATTAGATTAAGCTGTCACACACAAAAAAAAAGATTACATCTTATTTTGCCATAGACAACTACTGGCTATTGGCCATCCCCGTTATTTTTATACCGCAAGGGGCTCCAAAATGATTAAACGACAACTGGTTTTCGATAACAGTCGGAACTACGATTCGTGCATTTGCGTGGCCTCCGACGTGTGAAAGCGTTCAGACGTAAATACCACTAGCGGTCATCCGTCCAAATCAAAAGCCCGACCAAACGTTGCCTAAGCTAATAGATATATCAAAGCTAAGCTACGATATGATTTTATTATTTCTCTTTATTTATATACCAGAAACACATTTTTTATTGTAAATTTAAGTTAAACAAAACATTAGCCATTGAAAAAATTATATAAATCGCCCTTCCCTTGTACCACTCAATTATGATATAACAATAACGTTAATTCACTATACTAGTTATAAATGTGTGTACGATTTTCAAGTCTAAGATATTTTACTACTACCTCCCTGATTGCGATATTCTTCTTTTTTCAACATCTTAAGTAATACAATTATATTTTGAATGTAACAGTAATTCTAAGTTTATTATAAATTATGCTTCATCCGAAGGAGGGGCTTAGATGCTGTACCACCTACACGGCTAACACGGTTGCTAAAGAAAGAAAAAATAAATAATTGTCAGGTTAATTTAAAGGTTTGTTTTATGTAATTTAATATGTAAGTTGCTTCTTTGTGAACAATGTTTTGGTTAAAAAATATTTTTTACGTTTAGATTATTTATAATTAATAATCATTTATGGCAATATATTCATTTCTGTAAAATGGCAACAATTCCATGCCCAAAACGTCCACCCACTCGTTTATGAAAACTTCGTTATTTAAATTATTTCGACACCAGCCTAAAATTTTTTAAATATTTCATAGTTTATTAAAATTAATATCCGCTTTTTATTCTACATGAGAAATAGTGATTGAAAATGCTTGTGCTAGGAGATGGTTCTTTCCAATAGTCTAATGGCAGTTTCGAACCTACTACCCTAAGTTTGCCAGACCGTACCCTAAACCATTAGGCTATTGTGAATTAAATTAAAGGTGAGTAACACAAAGAAGAAAAATATATGTATGCAATGAAGAAAATCGTAAGACTACAGAATGTGGTAAGTTGATCACGAAGTTAAAAGAAAAAAATACATAAAATAAACAAATATCTGCAATACACAAATATAAGTATTTTTATTAAAAAAAACAGTAAGAAATATGCTAACAAACAGTGTAGCCTCTACAATACACGGTATAACAAATTACTTTTGTGGCATTAAATTTTATGTTCCCGTTCACAGATGTATCATTTGTAAGATACAACAAATAAATTGTGTATGAATGAACAACTTCTAAGGGAATAAGACAAGGTGTGGATTTAAATATAAAACCATAAAATGAATACATTCGTGTTCATTATTATGCAATGTTTTGTATACTTTTACATTTAAGTAATAAACAATAAAAGGGTAACAGAATAGTATTTTTTTAATTTAAGTTCGATTCAAATATATCATAATAAACTAATTACTTGGAAAAAAAAAGAAAATAAAATGACCAAATTTGAACTACTTTTGTCAAGATTTTAACTTATCAACTTCATCATTCTAAATAAATAGACTTACTATTTATCAACTTTTATATCACAGCTTATATACTCGTATCCCTGTCCCTTATGTAGATTTACTTCTGAAAAAAGGGATAAAGGATTATTTATATTTAACAATTTGATATTATCAAATTGTTTCTTGGAAAAGGGACCAAAAAGCATGTATGGAATAACCAACAAGTGTTTGGACATGACCAAGGGATTCTTCTCCAGCGCCCACGCATTCCGAAGTGGTGGTACAGATAGCTTATAATAAATAGCGATATTAACTTAAATAATCCTCTGTCAGAAGCAACTGACCGAGCTGAAGTTCAGCCTTCTCGGGCGCCCTCGAGTCCGACGCTCTCGCGAAACAGGGTCCAAGCCGAGGCTCCTCCCTCTCGGGAGCCCTTGCGCTGGTTACCCATATATAGGGGTCTCGACTGAGTGTCATAAGCGCTCGGTCACCTTTTAACCCGGTGAAACTATAAAAGCCCTCGGGCTAACATCGGACATCAGCCCGAAAAAGTAAAATAAAACAAGGGATTGCTGTAATACGTAATATAATATGCAATACTTGTCGTTCGTTGTCGATTTAATTATTTAACGATATGTTTACTGATGTTGCGCATAAAATTAATTTGCATGTATAATATTATAGTGAATATTATAGATATAAACTATATGTATACCACTAACCTTTGAATAGGGAAGGGGACGTCTGAATGCCTCTCTGTTTGCGCGAATGCTTATATGCTATAGAATATTCTGAGTAGTAAATATCATCTGGTAATGACCACAAGATATCACTGTGGTCGAAGTCCGTCAGGAGGACAATATCATCAGCAATATTAAAGTAAGGTTTAACACCTACCAAACGATTTTAGTGACTGAATAAATGTTCATGAATTTAATACTAAAATGAGGTAATATTATTATGCCTTTTTTTAACTTTTTAGGGTACCGCAGGGTACAGGGGTGTTTCCGAACCGATACGACTTAGGGACCTTCAAGAAAAGATCCTACACATTTCTTAAAGGCCTTCCTCTGGTGTTGCAGATGTTCATGAGCAGTGGTAATCACTTACTATCAGGTGACCTGCTTGCTTGTTTGCCAACTATTCTATAAAAAAAATAAAAAAATTAAATTTCACTAAAAAATAAAATAGGCAACAAAACTTCTCAAGGAGAATCGTCAACAAAAGGTTAGAAATATAAATAATTAAAAAAAAAAGAACTCGAAAAACGCGAAGCGAAGCAATATTATTTACGGATCGGCGATAAGAAAAGTAATAATTTGTAAGGAACCGCAGCAGTTTTAGATCTGACCTTACTCTATTTTTTGAATGAAAAATAAACTCGGGGAGGAATTAATGTTTTAATATTCTCTTTATTTACAGTTTGTTTTGGTAATTAATAATTTTTTTTTAATCTTAAAATGTATTTATAAATTTAAATATATTATTGACATTTTAATATATAAATAAAATCTAATACTTAAATACCATTAAACAAAGGTCAACCAAGTGTTTTTAAGTATTGGTAAGACATTTTCATTGCAAACATAATTATTTATGATGTTTAAGACATCCTTATACATAAGACCTTATACATGAGACTTAAACAATAAATATCATTATCAAAAATAAACAATGACAAATTCATTATTAACGTAAATTTAATTACTAGGATCTACTTCAACTACTCTTTGGTACATATACTAAATCAATTGAGTCTATATGATGAAATTCTCTTAAATATGAGCATCATTATGACTTCGTGTGACATGAACATAATTTGTCGAGGATACCAAAATTTTGACAATTTTTTTTTATTTTTTGTAAATATTTGACTTCGATAATTGATATATTTTGATCGAATTGAACTTAATAAAACGGTAAAAATGTGTCTTGGTGCAATTCGTAAAAGTAGAATTCACTGGGTACTAACAACGCTTCTCATTCTAAAGTTTTTAATAGTATTTAAGCAGTTTCCTTTCTTACATTATATTGGAAGTATCCGAGCTTCTCATTATGTGTCTGTTAAAGTTTTTGACCACTTCGAAATAATAAATTCTAAACATATTTTAATATGTTAAGAAATAAATAATATTTATTTTTTACTTTAATACGATTTTAGAGTCGTTTTGTTTTCTAAGACTAACATACAAATTTCACGTATTTAGTTAAATTTTACTAACGTATATACTTAATCCAACGCGAAATCAACTCGTAAGCAAAATATAAAGTGTTATTGGGTCCAAACAAGAGGTGTTGCTGGTTGTGGCCTTTCTTAATCCAATATTTTTTTTTGCATTGAAATCATAGGATTATTCAGCGAGACGAATATAAACAGTCGAGGTTGATTCCGTATAGCAGAGCAATAACACGGATTTATTATATTACATTTACACAAAATTCAACAATTCATCTCTTGAGCAATAATTGGCCATGTATGACTGGTAACTACGGTAGTGATCGCGATCCCTATTTCGAGCAAGGGTCTATATCCAAAATTAATAAAAAAATGTGAAAATAATATTTGCTATATATACATTTAAAAAATTAAATAAATTAGCTCAACAATAAATGTGTTAAGTAAAACAAATACATAAATACGGTGACAATTTGATACCAATAATTAATTGAAATTTTAACCAATACAATATTTAAGCTAAATTTACAAGATAGCATTATTAAAATTTTATGTGATTATATCGGAAATAACGTTATATACCGAACATACTTAATATATCGAGTAAATTTTAAAGTTTGTAGTATAAACAAGCAAAACTCCAAAACAGGAAATTACACAGTTTGCTGAATATAAAGCGAGCCAAAAATACCTCCCCATCGCGATCACTTTGCTCAAAACTTAAATGTATACCACATTGTTCATCCTTTTGCGGCTATTACGGAGCTCTGCCTTGTATGGACGTAAACGTGCCTATTATAAAAAAGCTCAATATCTTTTAAAAAGCAAGATCTATAGTATATTGAATACCGTAAATATATTTTCTTTCCAACCACGCATGATTATAGCCAAATGATTATAGCCAATGAGAATTGTTTTTTTTGTTCTTATATATTAATAGCTATGAGAACATATATTCTTTATATGAAAGCAATGATAAAAATGTATCACTTTTATAAGTGGACTGAGACATGTTCAGGGAAAGCTCTACCAATCAAAGCAGCATCATTTGGTCCATTTCGTATTTTTATTTCAAGGTCCATAGTAATTTTAGTATAAACCCCTCCTCTAAATATAATTGTCATTGAAAACTCAACCATGCGATGGTAATTAACATTCCACTTGACAATTGATTAAGCTTTAAGCCGTGCTGTTTCACGTGCAATTGAGACGCCATACTATTGCCTTTGTTTTCTGCATACATATACAAACAAGTGCAATAGAGTTGGCCATTCTCTGCTTTCAATTAAAAGTTTGTATACTGTTTGTATACTTGTTATTGTGTATGTATTTGTAGCTGAACAGTAACGAAACAAATCATTGACGAAGAAACACACACACACACACACAGATCTGCTCTGATCTGCTCGAGGTGGCGGCAAAACGGAAGAAACAAAAGAACATATTAACGACGTGGCATGTCAGGTTCAACAATGGACGGTATGTGCCCTTCTTGATTTTAATCAAAATGATATCTTCTGCATCTTACCAGATGCGCAGAAGATTTTATAATGCCGTAAGCTTTTCGCAAACACACTCGTCGTCCCCTTCTTTAGTACGACGTAATGCAACTCCCTGGGATAGCAAAGCGATGCAGGGGTTGCGGTTGCGTTCCCAGCGGAAATCACGCAATGTCTAGTCACACCTGGGGTATTTTTCGGTAAGAGTTCGACATAACCCGGTTGTCCCTCGGCTCACTCCCATCCCCCGAAAAGTCATGAGGATTTCCCCGCAAAAAAATATTGGCAGTGATGGATTGGTAATCCGTGGTTATTTAAATACCAAACCAGACATATAGACCACTGCAAAATATCAAGATACAATAAGCTCCTTGTGCGGAGAACGGACCGACTATGACATCAAGACGTCAAACACCTGAGTCCTACACGGGACAATAAGTGCTTCAAAGCACTCGAAACGTCAGGTTAAGGAATTTAAAAATTTAGTTTTTTCTTATGTGCATTATCGTATATATCATAATATATATACCTATGTATATTTTCTTTGTTTCTTTGATTCTCCACGAGATATGCGTAGCTTACTGTTTTTCCATTATTTATATCTAGGAGTAGCGCCTGCCTTAACACCTTAAATATTACAGACAAATCGTGTTATATTATTATACAATTCTTAACATCAAACAAATACAAATATGTAGTAGTGAACTATTTACAAAATTAAGAACATATCAAAAAAACTTGTCAGCAAAGTAGTAGTAAAGAAATTAAGTTTTTAGAACGTTCTCTACTATAAAGAAAATACGAAAATAATTCTGGTTTTACATCTAAAACTAACTGTGGAATAACGAGAATAACTACATTTTGAGGACATGTAAAGTCCATCAAACCACACTTAAGCCCCGTGTCGAACTTTTAATGAGAGGGGACACTACAGAGCCTGCGCTCAGTGGTATCCCCTTATATTTTTCCTCTATATGATAATAATCATTTGGGATGAAGTTGTTACGGTTTTGAAATAAAAGAGATTTTTACCTAATACGACTACGTTTTAGTTTTAAATTTTATTTGTACATTTTAGTAATATAACTATTTAAAAAAATCTTAATTAAGGCTTAGTAAATATTTTAGTAATATCATTCATATCTAGAGGATTTTTGGGTCCACTCTAAAAGACATTTCACTTTGATTTAGTAACAGAAAATGAGTATTTGATATCTCTGTAAAGGTATTTGAAGATCCATCGTGGCTCCTTTATACATTTTAATTATCACATTAAAGAAAATATCAAACTGTTGTTTAGTTATCTTAATTAAAAGAAATGTTAATAAAATATTCAACTTCATGCGTAACAAAAATGAAATATTCATTTTTATGTCGTTGTCGTTGTATCGTTTATGATGTAAAGTACGCTCCAAGCTTGAAAACATCTTTTGGGGATTTTATTCGTATTTATACTTTACCAAATTCCTTCTTGGTACCCTAGGCTACAATTTATTTTAAGCTTGATGATAATACCAAGAAGTTATAATATCAAAAAAAATCGTGGGAGGATTTACACTTCTTAGGTTGGTAAGCTGTGTTGATTTTTCCGCCAAGTACAACCGAAACCGCAAACATAAACTGTTGCGCGCTCCAATTCGCTCAACGCTCTTCTGGACTCAAACCCTAAGTGCAATGTGTTAGCAAATGAATAGACGGTACTATTGTCGGAATGCGTGGAGTTCTTTGAATGAGACGAATTAATAAGTTAATTGTCTGTAATTAATATGAATAAATATCCAGCACCTCGATTCTGCCTTTTCTAAGATAAAACTGTATAAGCAGCAGTCGGAAAAAAGTTAAAAAAGCATCAACAATTTTTTTTAATAGTAAGACTGCAGAATATTGTAATAAATTGAAGTAAAAATCGAGGTTCCAGCAGATACAACCAAAACAGAGAATAGTATATATATATAAAATTAAATAAGTAATATAAAAAGCTCTTTTTAAATGACCAAGAATTTTACATTGTTAGTTAGAGTTAAATTTATTTAAATGTAGTAACAATATTTTACACGCAGTCTAGGCGCGCTACATCCAGCGAATGGGTGTAGCATGAATAGTTTGGCTTCGAGGAACGGGGAACAAAAGTGCCATCGCAGAATACCTACGTAAAATTGCAAATAAATGCTGCTGTATTTCATACATTGCACTGAAGAAAGCGGTCAACACCTTACTGATAACGAACTAGTCCATAAGGGGATGACAACGATCGTTCTCGCAGAATAACAGCATAACGTTGTCCTGTTTCGTACAGTGAGCGTGTGGAACCGTGGACCCAATTAAAGGTAACGAGGAATCTTACTCAAGCGATAATTGCATTTACAATTAACTGAACTTTGGGCTCATTTATTACACCTAATATCATAAAACAACTCCTACGATGAATAAAGATTTCGTAGATTATTTCGTGTTGGATTTTCTTATATTCACAATTAGGTACTTAAAAACAAATATACAAAATTAAGTATCTTAAACAAATGTATCAAAAACTTTATTCAGAATGTCTACAAAGGGGATGGAAGTATGTAAACTTTGACTTTACTTTGTCAGTTCAAGCCAAAACTTTATAAAACATCAGACCAAAAAAACTGTTGGATTAACCTTATAATTGCTACAAATTTTTTTATTCATGAAGAATTATTATCCAAAATGTTGTTATTAATTATTGTTTGTGAATAATTATAATTTGATATATATTATAAATAAATGCGTTTAATTGTGAATCAAAGATTTGTAATTGTATAAAACTTTGGGTAACCAACAAGCACCCAGATGGTAAGTGAAGACTGCTAAAATCTACATCGATTTTCAATAAAAACTTAAAATGCATATGCGTTGTAACAACTGGGCACTGAAATAGAAAGCTTGGACAGAGACCCAGGTACTAATGGCGATCTGGATCCCTATACTCACCAAACTAAACACACCATATTTATGCTGCTATTTTACGTTGGTATTCTGTAAAGACTAATAGATGTGTTGTCTTCCCTGATGACTAAAATAAACTACTTCATTAACAATTATAGATCCGATTTTTTATTTTGGTGTACGAAACACATATGTTGCACTTACCAACACATATCTTAAACATAATGCTCCGCATATAAACGAATCTATTTTTAAATAAAATAAACTTCGGAATTCTAAATTCCGATCAAAAATTGCAATCCGTAAGTTTCGGTTACAATTTTGTCAAGAGATCCGACAATGCCGCTGCCATCTTAGTCGCGGTCTTTCTTGTCGCCGGCGCTTACGCCACGTATGCCTGTGCCATGCCAATGATATTGTATATATATGCAAATAGGATCTCGCATAAAACGTTTTATTAACTTTATCTCTTGTTATAACAAACAAACCAATAAATATATATTAATAGCGGTACAACGACTGACGTGACAGTTACCTAATCCAGGTGACACGTTGTCTCCATCTGCCGTAAATTCAGTACACCTACTATTTTCATTGTCTTAGCTACATATATTATACTTCGGTAACAATCTTTTTCATTACAATCTCTCTCAAGCATTAACTGCAGCACTCGTAACTACATAATTGATAAAGATAAAACACTTATCTATGGAGATTTTGATATAAACGGCACACTTTAGTATTACATTTTAAATATTTTTATAGTATCATAAAGTGTAGATTGGTTATTTTCATACGTGTGATGAGTGTTTTCAAATCCCAGGCGAAGTTTAGAGTAGAAATAATAGATTTTTAAATTTAAAAATCTTGTGAATTGTAATTATACGTGTATTACTTGCACTGGAATCATCTCTGCCGATTCGATGTTATGCGTATGTGGTACAAGAATTATTAAATTATAAAGTAAAATAACCTTACCTGGTCACAGTAAACTGTCTAGAATCGCTTTTATTGAAGCTAGATAAATAGTATATAACTCATGTTTATGTGATTTTATAGAACCAATTCAAGAGTCTTTTCGTACCGAATAAAAATAAATGTGCAAAGTAGCCAAGAAATTTCGAAGAAAACGTGGATAGCTGAAAATAAATGCATCGAATGAAAAACTACTTTTTTTCAGAAAAAGAAATAATAATATCAATTTTATTATTTAACATAAATTATAAGTCAAAAATGTACTAGCACTACTGTTCTCCATTCCCTTCTATAAACATTAAGAGATACAAAAATATACCATAATGTACGGTGTAAAACATTTCTTTGAATTTTGAGGTGGCATTTGTTTGCTCTACATTTCTTTTGATGAGGGTGAAAAGAATGGAGACTCTACAAGATAAATCTCGTTGCCAGTAACATTCGACAGTATTTAATTATATGTTTTGTGTTTTTACGCCCTAAAAATTTTGGAGGGAAGGAGTGAAATAAATAAGACATATTTTTTTACTGGTCTGTATTTTGAATGTTCAATAATAGGTCTGGTCTATACCTATGAAATTGCCGTTTTGTATGAAATAAGTTAAAGTATTTTTATTTCTGTTATTCAAAGTAATCCATGTAATCGATGCATCTTTGCCAACGCAGTGGTAGTTTATTAATGCCCTTGTAAAAATCAGCTGGACGGGAGGCAACAAACTCTTCAAAGGCATTTTGTACGGCCTCTCGGGAATTTGTCCAAATTTTGGAAAAAGTAATAGTCGTTGGGTGCAAGGTCTGGTGAGTACGGTGGATGAGGGAGAGCTTCCAACCACAACTCTTGCAGCTTGGAGGCTCTCTGTTGTGCAGTATGGGGTCGCGCGTTGTCGTGTAGGAGCAGCGGGGACGACCGATTGAGCAAAGCTGGTTACAGATGTGCGAGCTTCTCCATCATTATCTTTAGGTCTTCACAGTACACATCTGCAGTAAGGCTCATGCTGTTTGGTAAAAAACTGTGATGAATCACACCGGCACTAGACCACCAAACAGTGACCATCAACTTTCTAGAGGTCATTTTTCGTTTAGGGCATTGATTTGGTGCTGAACCAGGATCGAACCCACTTTCTGAGCGCTTTCGTCGCACGTAACAATTCGGTTCAAAATTCTTTAATTTCTGTGCCTGTTGAGCAGCGCGAGGCAGGTCTCAACGCATACGTTGCGCTGGCGATCGTTAGGTTCGTGAGGCACCCATCTATCAAGCTTTTTTAGAATTCACAGCCAATCAAAACTTTTTTATGCTATGAAATGGCCAATACTGAAGAAAGGCAATTTCATAGGTAAAGACCTAATATATTATATTAACAGACCTTTATATAAAATTTAAATATAATTCAGAACAACTAGTGGACATTGCAGCACATTGTATTCAGCGCTCATTATTACCTTAAATACAAATGGACTCTTCACTAAGACTTAAGAATCGTCGAATTCCAAAAAAACCTTAAGGGCCCAAATCCCGATACGAGCCAAACCGCTAATATAACTTATCAATTCAACACTTCTGCTCTCTACTCTCACTCACGCTCTATTGTACTAACTGCGCTTGATAATATGCTATTGCAAGTTGAACTATTGTCCAGTCAGACTGATGACGTGGAGATGAGAGTTCGAAGTAAAATACTGCTGGTTCACGGTGCAGCTGAAGACCAGAAGGAGAACATCCGCTCGTTTTGTCATGGTCTTATCCTACCCCTTAAAAAGGTCTGGTATAACATCAGAGACAATATGTCGGTCTCATCGTTTTCGTGTAAAGTTCAAATACTTTGTAATGAAATGTAAGATATGGGTAACAAACTTTTTTTTTATTACATTGAGAGTTACAAACGAGCACACAGTTCACCTGATGTTAAGTGATTCCTGCGGCCCATGACATCTACATTCATCCTTGATAAAGAATAATAATGCAGCTGCGTTGTCACTCTTAAGCACTGAGGAAGAATGCCTCGTCACCAGTAATGCTCTCCAGATCTCTTCACTCACCAAATGAAACACAGCAGCATTATGCTGCTAT
Source organism: Teinopalpus imperialis (assembly GCA_029286865.1). Taxonomy (NCBI): domain Eukaryota; kingdom Metazoa; phylum Arthropoda; class Insecta; order Lepidoptera; family Papilionidae; genus Teinopalpus; species Teinopalpus imperialis. Next base: position 8,004,019 of record JAGSMU010000005.1, read on the forward strand.
TTCACGCCGGTAATATTGTGAGAGCTTGGTCCTACCCTGGTCGATCTGAACCATTCATACTGCAGTTAGAAACAAACTGCAATATAGCTCTACCACTGTTAAATTAATTATCTGAATTCCTTATAGAGGGTCGGCATTCTTTGTTCCAAACAGAGCGCTAACCTTCCATAGGTCAGCTCGTCCGTGGTAGGACTTAAGCATGGAGACTAAAGACACTCAATCGTTATTACATTACCCATTTTAATTCAAATAATAATAAACTATCATTTTTAATAAACTTATTTTTCCCCTATATTTCAAACAGTGGGCAACATACATTTTTTATATCATACTTTTGTATAAAAAATTGTGTATACTTTCAATTCCTAACTTATTATTTAAATATATAACCCGCAGTATCCGTTAAGGGGCGCCGTCATCTATAATACATTTTGAGCAAATTTTGTACCATACCTAATTAGTTATAAGGACCTTAAAGACACTAAATAGAACTTATTAAATAAATTTATTATTATACAATGAATGATTATTTTAGGGGATGCTTTTTCTATCTCCGCGTGGTTGGTCCATAAAAAATAAAAAAAAAATTCTATAATCATTTATTAAAACAATTACATACAATACTAAATAATACATATATAAAGATCGACTAGACGGGAATCACTCGACAGGAGAGTCCAAACGGTCGAGGGTTAGGGCAAAAGGGAGAGAAACCTGTGGACTGTACGAGCGGTGTCGAGGAGCACCGCCTTCTGCGCTAGAGCCCAGAGTTGCCCGTCCCGGAGTCCCAACCACTTCAGGTTATCATTATTATCTGTGATAGCTTGTTGTTGTCACTTTGTCCACTCAGCCTTCTAAAGCAAAATCGAGAATCCGTCTGCACCATAATTTTGTTTTAGATCCAATAATGGACAAAGATAAAGTGAATGACAATGAAAATGAAAAATGAAAATGATTGGTCAGCTTTTGCAAAAGCTACTACAGTTGACTTGAAAGTTATTTAACAGTTTTCTCATACAGTCTTACGACATTCATGGCGAGGTCAGACATATAAAAATCAAACCTGTACCGTGGCTAACAGAAGATTTTAAAAAGCTTATTGTGAAAAAATATTTTGTGAAAGGAAAAATGAGTGAGCCTTCACATTCACAAATCTGTTGTAAGCGGTGGCACTGTCTGGAAATTACTTAAATCTATTGGAGTTGGTAAAGCGTTGCCTAGTTACCTCATCATAATGTTAATGTATGTATAAGGAGTTTCCTTAACTAACATTTTCCGACTTCTAATTAACATTAGACGGTTCAAATAAAGACCGTACGCTGGGTATAAGAAATACTAACTTCAATGCCAACTCGTGATTTCCCTCCTTTGATTGATGTTTAAAAGATCATATTGCCAATCTCGTCGAATGCCGTGTGTGAGGACAGTGTTAGTCGTAACATGATATTACCTATTGTTGAATTTGTCAAAGCTATTCTCACCCATACCTTGAATAAATCCATATTTACGTCTAAATTCACCAAAGCTTGGAAAGGTGAATGAAAAGGCCCATGTTTAATAACTTTCATCGTATTTCCATTCTTCCGTTTATTTCCAAAGTTCAAGAAAGATTCGTTTTCGAACAATCAAATCTCTGCCTAAACAGGAATTGTCTTCTGAATCCCCTTAAATCCGGTTTCCGGTTGGGCCATAGTACGACTACAGCGCTAGTTAAAGTTACTGACGGCATTCGACGAGGTATAGATAATAACAGCTCATTGTGTTGGTATTGTTAGATTTTAGAAGAGCATTTAATAATTTTGACATCTCGTTGCGTTCTATTAACATATTATATTCATCAGTGTTTTGGTTGGTTTCTGAGTTATCTTAGAGATCGACCGAAGGATATTATATATGTTTACATATTGGCGTGTGGTTCCTTAAGGTGGTGTTATTTAACTTTACTACTCTCTTACTTACTCTCCATCCCATGTATGCAGACGATCTCCCCAGTATACTTTGACTTTCCTATACGTTTGTTAGTTATTTTATACACAATGCATCGCATTGTCCATTAACTTAATTTAGCCTAAAGGTTATCTGGAAGTGAATCGCTATTTAGCGGTAAGACCGCCTTTTTATAGAAGTAAGTTTTATTTCTTTTATGTGATTACTTTTTGTTCTATTTTTGTGGTGTACATATATGTAATAATAATATATGAAAATTCTAACCATAGTTTAAATAATATAAATGGCGGCAAATCTGTTGAAGTTTCTTACAATGTTGTAAGAAATATCCAGATAAAATATTCAGAAGAGAGAGGATCGAAGGAAGATTCAACGGCCATACTCAGGACATCCCAAAACCAACTTTCTGTGATATACTTATATATTGTTCCTTCGCTGGAGACCGAATCCAGACTCAATCAGATACTTACTCAGATACCGAAGTCAGATACATGTTCTAATTGGAGGCTACTCATTGGATCGCTAAGCCACGAAGTAACTAAACAAGTACTACAAAACTAAAGTAGTAAAGTGATGTATAGTAGTCTGAGTGTGTAGAATATTCGTCTAAATCTACCTCCGATCTAATTTGACAAGTGTTATTTTGTATTGAAAATGTAAATAATCAATAATAAATAAAAAGGTTTAACCTTTTTTTCGATCTCCGGAAGCAAATGGATTTTCACCACGTTTATTTTTTTTATAGCTTCAGTCAGCGCGGAAAATTTCATTCCCGAATATGGTTGCAACGGTTCACTAAGTGCATGCACGGCTGAATTTTCATTTACGATGTTTGTTTTTCATATTCCAATTTTTCATCTTATTTCAATTTTAATGGTTACATGCTTTGACTGGTAATTCGAATTTCTTATTCCAAAAACATACTAGTGTTATGTTGGTTACGTTTAATGTCGATAAAACACTGAAATGGCGAACATAACCATATTTTTTAAATTTGACTTTGATTTGGTTTGACTTTGAATTTGAGTGTTACACATTACCTGATGATATATACCGCCTATGACATCTACATGTATCCTCGAAACGAACGAAATGCATCGTTTTACTCGTTTGTGTTCGTACATTTCTTTCATAGTATGTCTGTAAGAGGACGTAAGTCTTTGTCGTTCAGAAATTATCGACAACAAGCAACAGAAAATTTTGCGATAGAAATCGAATAAAGGAAACTCATTGCTAATAAGACACTATCAAGGGTAGATTGTGAGTCCAACATATTCTTCACAATAGTATCACCATCTTTATAATATATTTAATACAGACTACGCTGGGTTTATGATTCGAATTAGATTCCAAGATAATATGCCAATGATCTAAGAGCTTTTTAATCTTTACTTAGAGTTGGTTGGTTCTTGGATTTATATATTAAATCCTTATAATAATCCTTTATAATGTGGTGGTGGCTGGTGTGGTTTGTTTGCTTTAAAATTACACTAATTATTTTTGATTAAGTTTTTTTATTTAATTTTATAGAGAAGGTGTTTTTGAAGATATCTTGAATTGCTCCCTAACCGTAAACTCAAAAACGAGCGCTTAGACGCAGAGCTACCAGGGTGATTCATGAATGAATTATTGCTATATTATATTTGAACCAAAATTTTGTTGAAACACTCTGTATACTATATTAATCAACTAAATTAAGACAATATTCAATTTATATTGTTTACACTGAGACAAATGACACAAGTACGCAGACATCAGCGCGCCGCTCATGCCGCGATGTTAGAGATGTTTGGTTTTAATTATTTCCTTTTTAGGACGTGTCTCAAATGACATTGTATTATTTTATTGTGATTTTCCCTTTATATTTTGACCTCGAAGATACCGAAATTCATTCATAAAAATAAATACATAGTAACAGTAACGAATTTACAAAATACTTTTTCAAAGAACATATAAAACTTCATTAGCCCACTTAATAATTAATTATTAAGTGGGTTAAAGAATTTTAAAAATTTTGAAGATTTAAGAATTTCCTTTTTTAAAGCAAGTACTGGCGTGTTTTAAATGCTAACATTTAAAGTAAACTGAATTCTTTCCATAGCTTTTGGTTTGTAAGCTTTTAAATTTGCTTGCTTCTCAGGGTTGATCCTGAGCTGAGGCCAATATTCATGCAGCACAAATTATTAGTCTACTGACATGGTTGATTTATACTTGTCAGGTGTTAATGATACTGCATACTGCAACTTTTATCAATCGTATCTCATATAACGCCTTATATAATTGAAGGGCTAATTTTTACAAACTTTCAATATGTATCGTGAAGTTGAAATCATCTAGTAGAGTACGCATTAAACCTTAACATTAAATTATTATTAACGTATTCTATACTGAATAAAAACTTCCGCTTATATTCGACTATTTAAGGCTATTTATTAATTTTGGTAAAAAAAATCCTCCCACAATCAAAAACATCCGTTCTAGGTGCGTCTTGATATATACATATATAATGTTTTATTATATTTTAATGAACAAATCTAATAGAATATATTCTATAATGTAATGTAATTTAATTCCCTTATTAATTAGAAGTTTAATGAAAAGGGGATTGTCAGTTGATTTATTGTCGTGTGCTGTTGTCTGTATTGTATTCAAACAATGGGTTACGATCCGGTTGATTTTATGAAAAAAGATTGATTGAAATGAAAAAAATCTATAGAGACTTTCAGATATATAATTACACATAAAAACAGGATAGTCAAATTCAAACAAAGACAACTCGATTTTTTTTTCTGTTGTAAGTTATCTTCTTAAAATTCTTTATGTTTTAAATTTATTGTTGAGTTATTTAATGAAGCTGTCACTGTTTAAGATATAATTTACATGAAAATAAATAGATGTATACAAAGTCAAGAGTACTGTTACTTTTTTTCGAGAGTTCGTCTATTAAAGTGCTATTTGTGTGATTGTAATAAATATTATTTAACTCTGCTTTTTTTTTAATTCTAATAGACTCAACATGTCAGACACAGTACACATTCTTTTTAAATTTCAAAACAACGATAAGCCAACGTTTTGATTTAATTTGTATTTTAGCTAGTATACTGACCTAGTTGTTGGATATTTTGGAATTGTGAGTTGAGCAATTCACGTTCGGATGCGGTTTTTCCGCTTCCGGTATTTACCCCAAATCTCTCCCTTTGTTGCAGGGGTGTACGGATAAATCCGTAATAGATTTGTATAAATTACAATAAATTTGTAAGTAAATAGCAACAGTAGTGTTATTATAGGTTATTGGGGTAGCTTTCCTATGAATATAATAATAAGTCGTTATTATATTGGTTATGAAATAGATGAGAACAGGAAAATGGTTTTAAGCATTTTGTTATTTTTAACAATATTTTGAATGTAAAGCAATAATAACAGTGGGAGTTGGTTTTAAATAGGCTGTGTAACTTATTGCTCGCATATTTAAAATATAATTACAACACAATACAAAAAATATAGTAACAATACATTTTAATGTCGCATATTAAATGCAACGAAAACCACTCTTACTTTCATATAAATTTTTTAACTTTTGCACATTTCAAAAGTACTTGCTATGAATAGACTACGAATGAGATCGCTAAAAGACTTGTTTGAGCACTTTTATACCCTATAGTAGAAGGGTAGTATAGAGGGGTTTCGGCAGATTTTGCAGAAAGGAACTTGCAACGCCTTTAACGAGTTTATTTTGTTTACATAAACAAATATCCATAGTCAAATAGATCTAAAAAGGGAACTTGATCATTGTAATGAGACACCGACTATATGTGGATTCCACATGGGATTCCAGAATAATCAAGGACACATTTCGTGGCCAATATCTGTCTGGGACATCCTGAAGACAAAACTTCATTAATACTTCAACATAGGATAAGGCGTGGTTCTCTAAAAACAAGCTCAATGGTTAAACTGCAACCTACACTCCTGTTGGGACACAGAACTTAGCGGAAAACCGGACCGCACTTGTTGCTATTTAAAATATATCAGCTTATCAAAAGATTTAGACCAAAGATTTTATATTTCTACCTTTTTAACCAGTGAGTCTTCAGAGATAAAAATGCGTGGGGCAGATACTTTTTGCCACTTTATTTCTTCCCAATTCTTATTAAATAGTAGATGTAAATAAAATTAAACGGTATCGTTCTACACATTTAAGGTATCACGGTTTTTTACAATGATTGCCTTGCTTTCTTTTATCATAACATAAATTTGGATTGTTTTCTTTTGTTAATTTTTAATATACCATAATACATTAAAAATCTCCTTAAAGCGTAGAAGAATTGTAACGCTATTCCCAATATCTTCTTGTTCTATCCTCTGTTTTTCACTTGCCTAGAACGCGCGTCAGGCAGCTTTCTAAGCCGTAACGCTGCCTTTGTACCAAAATCTATTTTTGTCTGGTTTATTATTTTATCGGTGCACTATAAGAATATATTTATTAAAATATATATGCATTTGTTCTTTGTTTCTTTCTACAAATTCAATAATTCAATGTTATATTTCTATAGTCTACAAATAAGTTACTTTTAATATATTACTACTTTTAAACTACTTTAGTTGAATGTTACTTAGTATTAATATTATTCAACTATTTATTTAGTAGTAATATTATTTTACTTAGATTAAAGTATAGTTTTTGATGAAATTACATATTATTTGTCTGTTTTATCTTAAGCACTTATGTTTATGTAACCATTTTCAATAACTGTATGTTTTAGGTTTTATATTCATTAACAATTAATAATATCTAGCCGCCGCATCATGGTTACATTGCATTTCAATGACACTGAATAGTTTGCATAATTTATTCATGTTAATTGGTATGTTACACAGATTTGGTTTCTGGAACATAAGCTTCACATCGGGTAGTAATTAAGGCGATAAGATATTTGGTGTCCTTTACCAATGGAGGCGACTCATGCATCTTATTCGATGCATGGGTCTACTTCTTCTAAACTAAATTTAGTTTGGAAGTGCCCGTAGGGGGTTGATAAATGAAATGAATTGAAAATTAATCCAATTCCAGAATCAATTTACAAAATATTTTTTAATTTCACTCAATTTGAATTGTCGGCGGCATGATGGAAAAGATAATTAAGATAATGGAAATAATATGTTAAAAAAATAGACAAGATTTTAAAATAACCGGTGCGACAGAGTTTCCAAAGTGGAAATTGGCTGGCATGGTTAAGAGACATAACGAAGACGGAATTACAACATTGTTTAGGTTTCCAAGAAAGTCCAGGACCAAAACTATGCATGGATTCTATAAGTGAAGTAAAAATCACAAGGAACTGTATCAAAATATGAAGCTGACACATTCTATTTTTGTTCCATTTAACAGGTAACAACTATTAAATTAAACTTATATTAAATTTAATAGTTATTATTACTAGTAATAATAAATTCCTCCCAAAAATTCGTCTCAAAACATAAAAAATGTAGTTATTATGAAGTCACATTAAAGTTTTACGCTTTGAAATATACTTTTCACGTCTGAAATGAAATGAATGAAAAGCTTACTATCTTGCACAACTTTATTGCAGAATGTAACTTACACCAACATTTACAATCTGTATATCTTTTATTATATATTTAGAATGACTAAAGGATAAATTTTCTACTTTTAATAGTATGTGATACTTTTTATAAAAATAATCTTACGGATATCCACGACTAAGTAACAGATTTTTTTTTCGGACTGATGGCCGCTGTTATCCCGAGGGCGTTTACAGTTTTGCCGGGTTGATAGGTGACCGAGCGCTTATGGCGCATAGTCGAGGCCTCTATTAGTGGGTAACCAGCACAAGGGCTCCCAAGAGGGAGCCTCGGTTTTGACCGTTACCCTGTTCCGCGAGAGCGGAGAGCGGAGAGCGTTAGAGTAGCAGGCGCATTTCCAAAATCATTTCCATTATCAATCTTCCACAATTACTATAACCACTCCACATATCCGTCTTATTTTAATCTTATCTAATTCTATAAATAATTAGATAAATTTTATTAACAGCTGAAATTAAACCTCTTTTCGGCTATTAATACACTTGTTGACAGACTAGTACATACATATTTATAGATATTCAGAGGGATAGGTAATAAAGTTTTCAACCTAATAAAAATACCTTATAGTTATAACACATATTCAGCGATTGAATCAACAAATACGTAGTAAATTGTATGTAAAATGATTTGATTATGAATATATATTTACTATAGTCTTTTGTCATTTATATATATATACATATAAATATATAATATAAATCTGGATCGAAGTTACAGATCCTAGCTGGCTTACATGTGGTTTTTTAACCTTTTATTTATTTTGGATTGCAGAGCTTTATGTCTGTTCATAAAGAATTAAATGATATACCTAAGAGATTTGGAACTGAGTGTGTTTTATCTGATGCGCATAACAATGCGTCTGAACCTTCCTCAAATCTTATTATGCAAGCATTACATTGGACAAAGGAACTGCATAACTAGTAAGTGGTTCTGTTTGCGAGAATCCTTACAGCCTAATATGTTCTACACAATTAATATCATCTGGTAATAAAGCTGATACCGATAGCTCGAAATCGATCATATGCATGTTACGGGGTTGCCCATAGATCAACTAGAAGCACTATTCTAAACATCCTGCAACCATCTTTATATTACATAAATTATTGAGCTATAGGAATTTACAAATTATATAAGCGTTTAAAATTAAGTGAAGTTAATAACTTATAATTATAATCCACTTTTGTAATAATCTAAATGACGTAAATCTCAATTACTTCTTAATTACTGTTGGTACTTTAAAACCTCCAGTGAATATTAAGTTTAGACAAAGTTGCTACTTGTGGTAGAAGAAATTAAAACTGAATGGACGGTATACAAACAGCTTCTTGGTTATTAGACATTTATTAGTTTAGTATATCTTCTGTTATAAAACGCAAATATTTATTAATGTTAAAAATTTCACACGTATCCTACAATGAAATCAAAAAAAGTAATATATTGTTATATTTGAATAACTTTATTTATTATGTTTTAATATTAGAATCAATCCACTTTTTCAATAATGAGAAAGAAGCACCAAAATTCCGTTCGCTAAGAACACAAAACATAACCTTGTGAATTGACCTAAACAGATCCAAAAGCGCTAGACTCATCCGTCATATCTTTAACAGTTCGTATTATCCGTCATATATTTAACACATATTTAACGGTTAATGCTTATGTATTTATTGCACAATATGTTCTTATTAATTTAAATAATGCTATTTATTTATACTACGCCAATTTTTATAGACGAACATAAACAGATACTTTAAAGTCTTATGCCATCAAAGTTGTCCATTTATAATATCAGAATACCGGATACACAATATCGATTCATCGATCATTCATTATCATCACCATTCATATTGTATGTTGAAATTTAGTAGATAAAGTCCAAACGCCTCAGCGAAACTTTTTTGTGATATTCATTCAAAAGTTTACAACAAAAAGAAATTCTTTCGATTTGAAGCATTTCCTGTCAGCCGAACATTTTTTCCTTCTTTTTCTACAGTTCGATGTTTGAGTTTGTTTCGCACTGATGGTTCTTTATGATACGATAACTTAAAATTGCCTCACAAAGTTTAAATTAGGCTTTTCTAGATAAGTAAAGGGAAGAGATAAAACCATCTTGCTGATCTTTGCTGATATTACATATAGCGCACGCATGATAAGTTTTTAAAATAATGATTATTATTACATAATAATTATTATTGAATATGCATATATATATATGAATAAGCACTACACAGTTCGTGCTAATACAAATATACGTACATGAAATTTTGTGTATTTCCCCCACATAGATATAGATAAGAGTGAACTTCAGAATTTGAAGACTGTCCTAACGTATTCTATAGCTATTATTTATTTAATTTTATATATGTAACTGTCTCGACTTTTTCGTTGATCATTTGACAAAAGGCAATTTGACCTCGTGATTAGAATTTTAGAAATTTCTAACTCTGATTTTTAACGTTTAAAAAGATAATGCCGAGTACTGGTTTTATTTACACCTTAAGAAACGTGTATTTCAAAACTGTTAAATGTTGTATTGTCACGAAATAGACAAGAAGGCTACGTTCGCTAGTTTTAGTTGTTCTTTGCATTTTAAATAATAAGCGCTATGTAAGTATCTTCTACATTGTAAATATAAAATTACATTCGATTTACAAAAATGTTTTAAAATATGATATTCATTTATTATAAACTGATCAGATATATTCTTACCTCAATAAAATAAAACTTGCAAAGAAGTAGAAGCTTTTGAAAAACTGTATGATCGTTTAGTTTAAATATATAAAAGTAGTATAATGACACAAAAATGCGTTTATAAGTTTTGTAAATTATATGTAAATATGTACATAGATCGTTTATTAAATACTTGATTGAATCTTATTTCATTTATAAATTCTTTAGTTTTTTAATAATTCTTCTTCTTAAGCATTACTCATTTTAGACGTACTATAATTCATCTCTGCTTTACCCTAAGATTGAGCGATAGAGAATGCATCAGGCATTAAGTCCACCTTTACACATAGTGTGTGTATAAAGTTTTAATACATATTCAAAATAATTCTTTCGAAATAGTCTTTTTCATTATCATCAATTAATCTAGTTTATAAACTGAAGAGTGGTAAATAATGCACAAATGAGTGATTCTTCTAAAAAAGGTAATATAATATTTCAAAATCTATCCATATATATACCTCTTAATCCTAATCATTTATTCTACTTTATAAAACCAGTTTTTTAGAGTGACACCTGATCATACAGCTTACTTAATTGTTATCAATACTTTCAGCCCATGATTGGCAACGGCATTAATTCTCGATAAGTAATCATAAATCAGACGCGTTAGCAAGACTAAGGTTATAATTACAATTACAATTTCAACCATTTATTTCTTCTCTTTAAGATGTAATACCCTGTTACTGTTACTTGTAATAATGTAGATACATTGGTTGGTTCATTTACCAATACAAGCTGTGTTTCGTCTAGTGAGTGTAGAGATCCGGAGATATTTATTACAGGTGACGAGGCATTCCATCTCAGTCCTCAAGGGAACAACGCATCTTGTCCACGATGAATGTAGATATCATGGGCCGCAGGAATCACTTGCCATCAGGTAAGATGAGTGCTCGTTTCTTACTCTCAATGGAATAAAAATAAAAAAGCAAGTTTACTCGACTACGACTACGACGGACTTAGCACCATTATTGAGGCCTGCTCTGGCGAGGTTCCTCGTACTTTCGGAGAACTCCGAGCTCCTCCGTCCGCCTCGTGACCTTTGTCTTCTGTAGAGTTGCCTTGCGATCCCAAACAGTAATTTTCTAAGCAATTTATGTTTTACGAACTGATCCAATGCCCCAATGCATAGTACGTGATTCATGTCACATTTCACATTAAAGATCTTTCCATATGGATTCCGATTTGTTATCCGACTATAAAAAAATGAATTAAAAAAAATTGCCTAAAGAGGCTATTTTTTATATAGGTTTATAACGCAGTCGATTTTTAGTTTATTTTAATGGATTTATCAAAATAGTACTAAAAGCTACCATATTATAATGTTGTTTAAATATATGGGAAAAAACATACTTGGTTACGAGAACTTTCAACAATCGTCAGATATGCGACTAGAACGACAATTTCAAGCCCGCTCGTTCGGGACAGCTGCCAAACTTAAATCAGCGAACGGATCTTTTTATCCGATGAATGCCATTTCACGGCGTGCGGTCGGCTCTGTGGAACGGAAAACAGTAAACGTCAAACGGCACAGCAGTTTACTGGGAATCCATTTGTAATGTTTCTTACATCAAGTGTTTCAACGTTACTACATTTTGTAAGCTTAATGTTTAAAGCAAAAATTTGTTGTAGTTTGTTTCTACACTTATTATTTAAATTTTACCCATGGAAAAATATCCTTTTATGTATCCTCAGAGATGTATCGGGTCGACCGTAGAAACCACGCCCTCACAGAGTTCAAGCCAGCCAGCCAGCAAAATACCAGCATAACGCGGCTGGGTTTCGTTTGGAGAGTGTAAGGATCCGGAGACCCATATTACTGGTGAAGTAGCATTTGATCTTAGTCCTCAGGGGTAACACCAAATATGAATTATAATTCAGGTTTGATAAAACGCTGAATGTGGGTATGCTTGTTTAAAATCCTTAATAAAAAAAAAGTCATGGTAACAGAAAGCTTAAACCTAAATTGGAGATTATAAAATAACAAAGTTCTGTGTTGAGTTCTTATAAGTCGAATAACATATAAATTTCAAACATTTAGATCAACTAGTTTTCAATTTATCTAAATGTGTGAAAATTATTTTCATAGTTGTGCACCGGATGTATGTAACTTGAATAAGGATCACGTTATCATAGAATCTTAGTCCTTCATTACTCTACTGTTCAACTTGGGCCTCCAATCACAGATTATCACTAGGTATATTTGTGAACAACATACTCGTACACCACATCTTTAATCTACGACTGAAGACCATCTTAAATTGATAGCACAACTCTGCTTCATTTTGCATTACGAGTACTGAAAACGAAACCTTCCATCTGAGAATTAATGCAGAGCTGTAAAGACTTTGTTTACGAGCCGTATCCGCTCTTTGCATGCTAAATTCCTTTTATAAAAGAACAATAATTACAATTTATTGTACTTTTAAAAAATTTAAATTTCAAGGAAAAAGCTCAATACCAAAAAAAATAAGTAAAAGCGGAACGGAATAGCTGTAACGATACGTTTTAATCCTCAGTGATATAAGTATTTGAATAGTAAGTTGGTAAGAGAATTCTTGAATTAGGTCCCTATCCGTCAAATTGCGTATCGTACTTTCTAAGCTATACGATAAGCAGAAAAATAGATAATAAGCATAAAACTGTCAATTTTTATTCTTATTTATTTGAAATTTGTGATTATTATATATTGAGTGAATTATTGAAGTTAAGAAACAATAAATAATATGGAATATATTCCCATAGGTTATTTGTAATGTATTTACTTCCCAAATCTTATAGTATGAATTATAGTGAACACTGGAATATAAGAGAAAGCCATTATATTTGTACAAATACTAAAACTAAATTCTAATTTGGTGTAGTTGACTCCAACTAACAGTTAGACGAAATCCCTGCGGGCGCAATTTCTCAGTGGGAACATAATTTATGACTTACCTACCAAGAAAATTTACGAATAATGGAAGGCCTTTATAGCTTGTTATTTAATGAGGCACAACAAAGACTGGGTGAGACAGATTATGTTGAATTAGATGCGTTGTTACAATAGACAAAGTATTACATAAATACAGGTAAAGGGATATATTACATATGATTCATAAATAATTTCATATCCTCATGAATGTTATTTGCCATTGTGTTTTGTATTAGATATTTTAACAATCTTGATATTCATCGTTTTCCCAATTTTTGTTTCTATCCCTAAATTTGCGAATCACAATTTCTATTTTAGTAACACGTTCAGATAATAGTTAATTGGTTAATGTTATGCCCAGCTGTATAAATATAACCAAATCTTCCATGACGTGGCCGTGCTAATGCATTACATAATTTATTATCTAAATAAATTCGCGGACAGTTTTCAAGCTTATGAATATAGTACGAGGCATAGTTTTTTTTTTCAAATCCTCGATACCGTGAGCTCACTTAACTGATCTCAAAAGTTATCAATTGAAAAGTCATAGAAAAATTAAATTGAACTGTTACTTTCCAATTTTAATTTGAAATATATAGCCAAGAATCACTTTGTGAAAAACTCTATAACACCTTAATCCGCTAAGGTAAATAAGCCCACAGTAACTTAAGCAACATTTAAATTAAATGCTTAAAAAGGCAACATTCGAGATAATAATGTTTGATTATTTTTGATACACAAAACTAGTGCCATCTTTCTCTTATTCATCATTCTTGAAAATCCGGACAGAAATACTAAACGTACGTAAATGATTTCTGTCTTTGATGTGCGCTTTAGAAACGGCCACCATAACGCTTCGTTTAAATGTCCATTAAAAAAGGATGAAATTCTGCCATAGATCTAGATGTGCGATGATGGGGCCGATATGAGATTAAATTATATAGCTCGTTTAAATATCTTTAAACAATACCGTTACGCTTGTTAACTCTCGTTTGTGTTAATCAATCAATATTTAAAGGAGAAACTCGTCATCATTTTGAAATAAAAATACCAATGTTTTTGATTGCGTAATTCATGCATTTTATTGTTTACTTGGATCGTATTTAAACAACGGGGACACTGTTTACAGACATATAAAACTCGGAAAGCAATATAGTTCATTGCGTACATCTGTTATCAAGTAAAAAGAAAATAGAATTTTTTTATTGCTAAATAAAAACGCGTTATGTAATTTAACGTAAATGATTCACTCATTTTTTTTTAATAAATTATGTGTTGTAACAATTCCATCACAGTATATTTATGTCATTATTATAGAACGTACCCTAAACCTTTTATAATTTCCACTTCTACTATTCTTCATACTTCTATATTTTCTACCATCAATTTAAAGCACTATCAATAAAAGTCAATAAATCATACTCTTCTGTACAAAACAATATGATGGATACAAATGCTTGGAATTAAAACACTTTGAATATTACGTAGGATGACCATATTTGTAAGTAAAAACTTAAAACCATCAAATATTGAAAAGAGCAATTGCATAATTTCTCGCCCACTCTTCTCTGGGCGGTAACTTATAGTAAAATTAGGAGTGACTAATGTGCACATGTTTCACCTAATGGTAAATAAAGACAGATATGTATCTATCCTCAACAAAGATTCAACATGCGTTGTTACCCTGAGGACTGAGATGGAATGTCTCGTTACCAGTAATTAGGTTCCGGTATCCCTACACTCCGAAACACGACAACGTTATGCTTCTTCCCCTATCGAACCAACCCATTTATGATGCAAAGAGAAACTGGTTGCAGCGTAGCTCTACCATTGAATGCTGAATTTAGTAACTTGTACATATACAACGTGTGTGAAATAGCGGTCCATTGATCTATTGCCATCAGTTATTGTCGGCATCATATGCAAACAGTAAATATGTCATATGAACCGGAAACGAATGATACTATGAAAAATAAAAATGTGATCTCTATGTGATTGATTGCCAGTTCGAATCATTTCACTTACTCATATATCATGACTATCATACAACAGCACCATCAAGGGATAGGTCCATTTACGATAATTATTTTTCGTATGGAAATCGTTCGTCGAAAATTAATAAATATTACACAAGGCTTGTATTTCGGCAAAGTTGAACATTTACTAAACGCTTTAAACTTAACTTTTCTTGGTTACATTTTCTTGATGGATACAAGTTACTTAGTAAGTTATAGGCATTTTATGTATAAATAATATATAATAGCTCATGCATTACAAATGAATATGTTAGGCAATATTGTATACTTTAGACAGATTTATCTTCTGTAATATAAATTAAACGTACGTACCATATAGAATGATTGTTGTCGCGGAATTATAACGGAAGCAGAACAATCCATATCTATAACCATACACGAATTTATAGAATATCTATAATCTGGTTAAGATTTACCTTGATTAAATTAATATATGTGTAATTAACATTTTACTAAAATAATTTACTATAAGCTCTGTTTATCTCGTTATATATTTATATATTTCAAGTTTTTAAATAAAAATGTTTACATGCTCGTGTAATTTTAAATTGTACATAGTATTTTTTGTAGATATAAAGCTCATGAATTCATTACATTGTACAGCCTATGTGCTTATTATATTATTTCTTTAATTACCTTACTATGACTTGGCATTAAATAATTTGATGTTAGTTCTATGACCGAGTCATTCTGGACAGACTGATTTGATTCTTTAACTTTTTTTACCGTCATTAGAATACTGTATTTATACTAATACTATGCTATACTTGATAACAATTACAGGGATATTTATTAGTTAGAAACTAAAATCTGTCTAATTTAAAATAAAAGTCAACTAAATTACCAGTTTCTAGGAAATGTCCTTCAATATGATTTCGGACGAAGAGTAGTGTTGCCTCTTCAATCCTATGGGTGTCGTATAACAGGCCGGAGAACATTCAAGTCTTAGGTACTGAGCTCGATTCTTACTACGGCTACCTGTATGTTAATTAATGTTCTGTATCATTGGGAATGCACATTTCTCACGATCTGTCGAACGTGATTTGTTTCAGAAAACTGAGGATCTCTGTCTTGACGCAAATATGTATACACTACGTAGTTATTAAATGATCAAACCCTGTGAGAAATCGACTCTGAAGGGTAACGTTGGAATCCTCTTTCCAATAATAATTTTATTCCTGAACATGTCACTTTTCTAAATATTTATATATACTCGTATTTCAAAAATATACTTCTTTTACACACCTCTCGGTTCTAATGCCAATCGTAGAACAAATAAATAACACTTGACATCTCCAAAAAGTGCTGTCTACTTTTCACTTTAAACGTATTCAAATCCAAACGTGAACAAGGGTAAGCTCATCAGCGTACACTGGACATAAATATTGACTTCTGATTTTTAGCACCTAAGACTAGTAGACACCTAAAAAAAATAAACCCAATACAAAACTTGTTTAATTTATAAGTTTTTAAACGTGCCAGTTATTGCACTCAAGAGGGTGAATATCATTGAACAAATACGGAAGTTGTAAAAATAAATGTAATTTGCATAAGCAATTCGCATTTTTCCAAATATAACTTCTATTTTAGCGGTAAAAATTATATCTGGAAATGGTGCAAAGTTTAAAGTGCCTCTTGTGGTTATCGTTTGAATTTAAACCGACTCGGACTTTTTATTTAAAAAAACAGTTAAAACTCTGCAATTTAAAACAAGGGAAAATATAAGGCTTTTTAATGCTAACAATAATTTTACATTTATGAGTGTTTCGCTTAGTTTATTTGTTGAGTGTTGGTTGTTTTTTATGTTCTTGAAGCGTTCATAGTGTAACTTAACTACGTATTATTAACAGGCTCTAGTAAGGCTAAGTTTCATTCGATTGAAACTCAAAAGTTACTGTTCGAATTAATTGCTTCATGACATTTTCAATTATGTATAGATCATTGGGCAATTAATAAAACAAAGGCTAATAATAATAATAACCATTGTGGACGACTTTGACCACGTTTTCTGGTTATTACCAGATAACAATGGCGCAAAAAATGTTATATCCGTAGTATCGTAAGTTTACCGCCCGACCATTGACCGAAGCAATCGCTCATTGTCCCCTTATTTTAGAAGCTCCAAAGTAAAACCCAGAAACGCGCATACAACACATTTAAACCTAAAAAAACATCTATTTACAATGAGCAAACTCATTGTACAAGGCCCAAGATCCCGCGGTAGGCCCAAGAAACGTTGGTTGGACGTCGTGAAAGCGGACATTCTGGAGAACAATCTCACGAAGGAGGATGTCGAGGACCGGGCAAAATGGAGAAAATTCAGTCGGAAAGTGGACCCTAGTAGTAGGCCGGGAAATCGCTAGGCAGAAGAAGAAGAAGAATAAGCAGACATAATCGCTCAGTGATCGAATCCATGTCCCACCAGGCGTGAAAAGATAACATTTAAGTGATAAAAAATTAATTAGGTTAGAAGCCCACAATATATCTATAGTAAATTACAATATACCTTTGTAATAATCTTAATAACTCCTTAATTACTGAAAAAGTTTTTACCAAGTAATTAATATAGACATTTATAATAATATAATAACATTAAAATAAAGACGAGCTTTCTAGTAGACGAAGTTGTAGCTCTGTAGACCGTAAATGATTAACAAATTTACCTTATTAGGTATTGACCGCATGATTTATCGAGAATATCTTTAAAAAAACATCACTTGATAAGGTTTTGATACCTATATAAAGTTGGTTTCTGATTCCTCTCTAAAATAAATCCGAAAACTCATAATTTATTGGTAAAGAAAAATACACACGTTAAATTTTAGTAAGCTATTTAAAGCTTATAAATAAAATACATTTAAGATTCGGTGTAAGATGTATAGGAACATAGTTACGTTAATTCATTACACATTTTCAAAATCCATGTGATTAGTTAGTTAGTAGTCATATGCTACTTATATTGTTACAACATAATAAAATATTTTAATTTAAACAAATAACGTTTTGAAGTCGTGAAAATTACATTATTACGATCCATCTAGTTTAAAGTTTAAAGGTTACGTGTGAATGAAGAGTACCGTATAAATAGACGAAAACTTAAACGAAAAAATAACCTTGGTCACTAACACTGATTGTACATTGACAATTACTTGTTATAATGCAATAAGAAAGTTATGAAGCATTTGGAAGTAATAAAATATCAAAAGTATTTAAAACTTCATTATTTAAACTAAAAATTTTAAGTTCACGCAGTTGCGTAACTTTAAATTTAAATATAATATAATCATTGTTTTTTTTAAGTTGTTTCGTGATCGACCGTATCTATGTAAGACGTCTGAGTTGTTTTACAGAAATATTTTTTTTTATTTTATATTACTATAAATACCGCCTTAAATTTTCGGATACGGAAATATAAGACAATTACTTTATAATCAGATCCGAAAGCAGATTATGTATGTATTTGTAACTCTAATAACGGCTTCAGCTAAGATTTAACAAGCTCGGACTCAACAGTCACATCTGTCATAGTTCGTATAGGAGTTTAGTTAATTCAATAATTAATGGAAATGTTAAAGCATTTCTACTGCAGCTTTATAAGAACTATCAGAACCTCAGTAAGCATAAAGATTTTGTTAATAGAATGAAATTGGCATTCATTGCACATTTTATAATATAATGAGTTATTTATATTATTAAATTCCGAGCATAAGCGGATTATTTTACCAAGAAGTCACAAGGTTAAATGAACTAAATAGAAGAGGGTATTTTTTCCCAGATGGCCATTTATTGATCGTATAAATCGAGACTCGATCCATCGACTAACCGGATTTATATCAATGAGGTATCATTCGTATTGAAACTACTTTAAAATTTGTTGAAGCTTAAGTATACATAGTTTGATTACAAAAAAAACTATTATATTATTTTATATATTATATTATAAAACAAAAAGGAAACTTTAGTAGCATAATTATTCTATAGAAATATATAATTTACTTGTGAACTCTTATTGAAAAGTATTCATATCATTTAATATGATACAAAGAAATACTGAGAAAAGCTGCTGAATCTTAAAATATTCTTAAGGAAGCTTAAGAAAACATCCCTGGATATAATAAAGGAAATATTTTCTCTTATGAAAATTGAAAACTCTTTTAAAAATTAGTTGTAATAATAGTTTCTAGATTCCCTAGTTTCTTTGGTTCTGTAGGTTTTCCTGACGCTGAACATTTTTATTATTTTTTTTTCACACTAATGTATGCTTCTGTATTTGTGAAAGTGATCACTAATGTGTGCTTCTGTATTTGTGAAAGTGATCACTAATGTATGCTTCTGTATTTGTGAAAGTGATCACTAATGTATTCTTCTGTATTTTTGAAAGTGATCACTAATGTATGCTTCTGTATTTGTGAAAGTGATCACTAATGTATGCTTCTGTATTTGTGAAGGTGATCACTAATGTATGCTTCTGTATTTGTGAAAGTGATCACTAATGTGTGCTTCTGTATTTGTGAAAGTGATCACTAATGTATGCTTCTGTATTTGTGAAAGTGATCACTAATGTGTGCTTCTGTATTTGTGAAAGTGTAAATATAAAAATAAATATAACGCGCCGTGCACATTTATCATCTGGTTCCGCTAGAAAGATATCACTGTAGTCGAAATCGTCGTCATAAAATCATTTTTAGTTTAATTCTTTCTTTTACTTAAGTTGCCTTTAGTTTTAATTTAAGTTAAAGCGATATACTCAAGTAATTGTCTTGTATTTTTCTTTTATCAATCATTTTTTATTTTCGGGCTGATGGCCTCTGTTAGCCCTAGCTTTTACTGTTTCTCCGGGTTGAGAGGTGACCGAGCGCTTATGGCGCTCAGTAGAGACCTCTATTAGTGAGTAACTAGCACAAATGCTTCCGAGAGGGAGCCACGGCTTGGACCGTTACCCAGATCCGCGAGAGCGTCAGACTCGAGGGTGCCCGAGAGGGCGGAACCTCGGCCCGGTCAGATGCTTCTGACTAAGAATTATCTACATTATTATTATTGGCTATCTATACCACTACTTCGAAATGCGTAGGCGCTGGAGAATAAGTGGCGCAAGAAACTCCAGCGACCCTTCTATCTGTATTGACTGGAGAGAACCGGCCTGTAGCATGACAGTTCTCGAATAACCTTGTTTGCGTTCGGCGTGGGCGGTACTCGGTCTCCTTCGGATGGGGTTTATGATTCGCGATGGGATTAAAAGTGGTGGCACTTATAATCAAGGGGTTTGGGTATTTGCCCGCAGAGTTGTGATTTCGGCTGAAAGCCTGCTTCAGGTCTGCCATGTTCGGCAACTCAAGATCTATGTGTCCATTTATTATGATTGCCCAAATTGCTTTTCTTATCTAAATTGATTATATTATTGTTATTAGACTTATTTAGTTGTGCTCAAGGAACTGTTACTACCTTTGTTGTATCTCATGTCTGCACTTATGGGTAAGTAATATTTATCATGTTTGACTTTTTACACTTAAAAATAAAAAGTCGAGTAAACACTGGCTTTATTTGCACCTTAAGAAATGTGTATTTCGCAAACCGTTCTTTGAAGTTGTATTGTAACGAAAGGGACAAGAAGTCTTTGTTCGCTAGTTCTCATTGTTCTTTGCATTTAAAATAATAAGCGCTGTAGAATTAGCTCGGTGTATTGTAGTACAAAACGATCGTACATTAGACGTGCAATTATTATAAAGCGCTTTAATAATAATTTTTGATTATTACTTGCAGAGAAATACAGGCTTATGGAAAAATTCATAATGGTTGTGTATCAATAAATACACGAAGCACATTTATATATAAAATGTAAATATAATTTATTGTTTATTTATTTATTTATTGTAGACACACCAACAATGTACATATTCGCACATTCATAATAGTTATTAAAGTTGTATAGCATTAGAAACTAATATGTACACCAATAATAGGTATGTACAGCATTTACCAAATTGTGACATTGATATATATTTAGACATTTTGAGATAGAGATACAGTATAAAATATGGTCATAAACAATTTTTAATGAGAAAATATGAACAATATACAAAAAAAGCAAAATCTGTAAATTACACCAAAAAAAAAAACAAAAGACATAATTACAAACACTTAAATTAAAAAAGAGAGACAACTTAAGAGAATGATTTTAGTACTTTCGTCTTAAATGTATGTAGAGTATCGTTAAATAAATCAATGTTTTCAGCTCTGGCATTAAGTTCATTAAACTCATTACATATTCTAACAACAGGTGAATTGAGGCCTAGATTAGTCTTGACAATCGGAGTGTAAAACAATAAAAAAACAATTGTACCAATTGCAATCAAAGCAATGTGTACAGAGTTCTGAAACATTAATGAGATCCTTGTTTATCGATATCACTAGATATTCTGAAATAAAGTCTTACGACTTTTCCGATCCATTGATTACACTCCTGAACGCTATTACGATTTCGTATAACAAAATTAAACTCAATAATGAAATACTTACGCTGTTTCCATACATAGAAGCTCTCGCATAATGTGTTCACTTTCCCTCGTCTGCTATAACTTTAATGGATTTAATAACAGGGAAAACTTTAGGCGTACAAGTTAAAATATGCATAACATTAAAATTTATCAAAGTCTCAATCAAAAAATATGGCTTAAAAGAGATGAAATTGCTTTATGAAAGTAAAAAAAACAGTTTCGTAGTAACATCATTAGTATCTTTTCCGCCCCACTGATTCTGTTTGTTGGACTTGCATGTACGAAATCTCGAACGAATACCGACCCCGAGAGATAAGGTAGTCGCACATCTTGCACTGATAAGTTTTCCGTCACGGTAGGTATTTCAGGATTTGTGATATGTTTTGGTCGTTTGATTTTCTAGGTTAACCGTGTCTTGTGTTAACGGTATTCCGAGTAGCTGTCTTTTATCTATGTCACTTAATTGTAAGTCATCGTAAGACGTGCTAGGTTGAGGTTCTGTATTCGAATCGATATTACTTTTGTTGTGGTAAACAACTTGAATTCTAGAAAGTGCATCGTCGTTCGTATTTGTTTTTCCTTTTTTATGCTTGACATCATAATGTATTATTTGTAATGGTGTGACCTTCATTGCTTTTGTTGTGTTTTGTGATATTTCATTACGTCACTTTGTCAATATTAGGGGCATTACTTACAGAACGCTCAGAATTAATCTACGATTATAATATATAATATAATAACGTTTCATATGGGTTTTCTATATTTCTTTTTTCTTTTATTTTCCTCCCAATATACAGATTCGCAATTCTTTTTTGACAAACTTGCAAAAATTCTATTTCGGATAAAGTAAATATTGAAGGATGAATGTTTGCTTCTACTTCTAGTGGCTGTAAAAGTTTCCGCACTCGTGTCGCAAATAGACAGACAGTTTTAAAAATGCAAGCTTAAATAAAATAAGGACTATGTAGAGAACTGAGAATTTAGTACTGTGCACAATTGTTTTCCAATTCAAGTCACAATTATTAATCTTACTTTTAATTATATTTAAAATAAAATAATAATTTCAAATGTAAGAAGTACGAAATTTCTTTTCAAATTAAACAAAAAAACTCGAAGCTCCTTTTAGGGGTCAATTTAATTAAATAAGGAAGTAATAGTCGTAAAGAGCTTACCAACGGACGAACAAAGAGGGTAAAATTTGTGAGAATTTGTAATATAATGTCATGCAAATAACCAACTGAAAAACAATTATAAAAATATAAAGAAACAATTTTAAATCTTTTAAACGTTTATGACGTTTTGCTTCTAATTTTTTCTTTATTATAAATTTCGGAAGTAATTCACAATATTGTCAATACAAACCAAAGTATTTTTTTTACTTAGCATAGGCTATGTCGGACTCGTTCGACTAAAATCCCGAACGGTACACGAGCGCTCCTTCCTACTCAGCCTCTCTATAAACGAGAAGCGGACCCCTCGAACCCGACACTCAGAGGCCATGGGGAAAAGTACAGCTAAACAATCACAGCCCCCTACGGTGGATCAGGTCTACGGTTAGGACAGGGAGAGCAATGCAACATCAATACTCCTCAGCCTCCGAGCACCTCCCGCATCCGCATCAACAGTCCGCGACTCCGCCACGGCTACAGAGGGCAGGCAAAAAGGCACCTCGCTTACCATTCCTCGCGGCAGTACACTGACACGCGTCCACGGTGCGCTCATAGAACACACCTTGAGCGGCCACCTCGGACCGGCCCAGACCACCTGCGGACGGCCGTTTGGGTTCCACTTAGCTTCACCGTGGGTTCACGGCTACTAGAACCCCCGCCAAGATAAGGCGAGACCTTCGGGTGGACGGGGGAAACCGAGAGGTCCTCGGCCAACCATCCACTCCAACCGTCCAGATACTTGCATGCAGAATATGGCGACTCCACGTAAAAGGAACGAAAACCTGTCTAACTTTTGGGAAATCCGAGGATGAAAGTCGCCCGGAATCGTACTTCGTGGCAGTCTATTGTGTAGGTCTAGTGTGCTAATGGCAGGATGTGATGCTAATGACTATGTAAAAACAAAAAGTAAAATAGAAGAAATTAGGACATAGGCCGCCAGGCATCTCTACTACTTCTGATTGAAACGGACATCACATTTATCACATTATAAATATATTTAATTTATTTGGTTAAAGTATGGCAGTTTCTTCGCCATGTTGTTCTACGAAAAACAGATTAAACATCAAAACTTAAAATTAGAATTAACAAAATCTTTGGTGCCTGCACTGGAATCGAACTTGGTGATGGTAATGAATAATTTATTTTGAAGTAAAACCTTGTTTCACTGTAACTAAATTTGTATATAAGTGTGTAATTGTATAATGTCGGGACATAAGAATATATAAAATGAAGATGCTTTTAGCTTAATTAGTTTCTAAGCTATCATATACGGATGGGTTTTGCACACAAAATTTATTGTCGTTGTTATAATGCCATTTTTTCTGGTAGGATAATGTTTAGATGTTAGCACTAAGCTAATCTCTCAGTCAAAAGTATTTGTCGACTCAAAATTTTTAGCTCCTCCCTTTTTATATATAATATACTAATAATGAGGTTTTAAATATGACATTGCCCTTTTTTGAGTTCTGTCCACTTTGAATTGAAATTAAACCTTCTTGGTGTCAGATTTAAGAGTGAAACTTTTTTCGCATGAAAACTACTTCATATTTTAACATTATAAGAATAAAAAATAAAATATTCAACTGTTCGACTTTCATTTGTTTTTATATTCAGCTTTTAAAACGAAGCTGGTTGCCGAGAAAATAAGAGTAATTTTTGAATACAAGTTCCAGCGTGCGACTAATGCAGCAAAAACTATTCGTCACGACACGGTTAACTGATGCCGTTGCGTTTTTGGTTTAACTGCTTTCGTAGTTGAATCTTCGACTTGAAGACCACGAAGAAACCACGAGGAAGATAGGAACAAAAGTAAACAATGATGAAGGCCGATCCGTATCAAACTACCAAGAAATTAGTTGCATGGTTTGTTTTTTTTTTACGTTGAGAGTAACCAACGAGCACACTGTCACCTGATGGTAAGTGATTCCTGCGGCGCATGACATCTACATTCATCCTTGATAAGGATTCATAATGCAGATACTCTGTCACTCTTGAGATGGATGGAATGCCTCGTCATCAGTAGTAAAGGTCTCCGGATCCTTACACTCACCAGACGAAAAACAGCAACGTTTCTACTGGACTTACTATTTCACGCTGGTATTCTGTGAGGGCGTGGTCCTTTCCCGGTCGACCTGATCCATTCATTCTGCAGCTGGAAACAAAATGCAGCGTAGCTCTACCACTGTGAGGTTTAACGTTATCATACCGACAATATTGACCCATTTGCTGTAAATCGGTAAAATAAAAAAAAACTTGAAATATGGGTGCTGTCATGATTTGACTGATCTGCTGAGAGTAGTGCGTGTTGAACCTAGCCTAACATTGTTAAACCAGTATAGATATGAAGGGATTTTGGACCGAACGGTGACGCGTGACCATAAGAATTCTTTACGATTATCGCAAGTGCACAACGCAATGGTTGACCCCAAGTCAAAGACCGCAACAATGCCCTAAATTGAAGCTTATCCATGGAAAGGTGATGGTATTTTTTTGTGGTAATTTCATAACGTAATTCACTGCAACTTCTTCAAATCCGGTCAAGCATTAACCGCAGATGTCCCAAAACTCCGATAACAAATCTCACAGCAAGACAGCCCCGATTCGTCAATCGATCTTCGCCATTATTGCTCTATGATAACGCAAGACCTCACACTGTTCGAGAAACAGTTTTAAAACTTAAAGCAGCAGTTCAGGTCCCCAGAGTTTTATCGCAAAGGTTTAAATGATCTTTCTATTAGATCGCAGAAATGTATAGACGGCGAAAAATGAAACAAATATATTTTATCCTACAATTTTTTTTAATTATTCGGTACGTAACTCCAATGCGATATGTAATATATTAAAATGACCTTAGTAACAAATAAACTTTGTAACGTTCGAAGTATGTTCTTAATAATACATATTAATTTAGCTATATATATGTATATATATATATATATATATATGTATATATATATATATTATATATATATATATATATATATATATATATATATATATATATATATATATATATATACAAAGCGTTGTTTAAATCTACAAAAATAACACATGACATCTGCAAAAAAGGACAAAAACAATGGTGAGATATACTCGCACGCCTGCCACGTCAATTATAAGACCGCTTGTTGGGACAGCTGCCAAAGTTAAATAAACGAAAAAATCTTTTTACCCAATGAGTGCCTTTAAATCGTTTCACAATGCTAGATTAATCAATAAATACTCATGTTTTAACAAATTTATTTTAATATGTATATAATTTGATCATGAATAAAAATCCTATTACGTCATTTTTCTACGCCATTGATTTGGCTGTAAACAATGTTTTAACATAAATAACAAACCACAATATAAATTCTCTAAATTTTACGATAAAATTTGTACCCGACATATTGCTGTGACAAACTGGGGGCCGACACGCAATGTTACCTATTTTTATTGCACTCACATACTCAAACATGAAGCTACAATGAGAGATTAACAGACACTAGCACACTAAGCCGTAGTACGAGTAACAAATACTTAGTCAGGTTCAGGTACTTACTTATATAATGCTGTTTGCACGTTTGCCACCTGTTCTATAAAAAAATAGAAGTTGTATTACAACAGAGATGTAATTTTTTGTTGAATTCTTAATTTTCAGTTCTCCCGAAACACAGACTTCCTAATATAGATTGTTAAAAGTCACTATGAGTTTCTGCATCCACCGAAAACATTTCATATAGGTAGTCTATAGTCTATGTAGGCATACATACATCGCTCGAGACACAATACTATCTTATAATGACAATATAATGTTGTCTTTTTTATGATGAGTGAGAGATGGCTTCACCAAATATCTCTTTACTGGAAACGTTCATCTTAATCTGAGCATAATCTTTAATAATCTCAATATACTAAATCTCTATCATTTTGAGTCTTTATTGAAGATGGATGTTTGCTTTTTATTATGCACCTAGTACACATACCGTGTACTAGGTGCATAACAAAAAAACATATTATTATAAAAATTGTAATCTGAAATATAAATGATATATCTCTGGCTAACCAATCAACACATAGAATATAAAATAAAAATATATGTCCTTGATATAATCCAAAACTTCCTCTGGTCACAATGTTTGGCCATAGAGGAATTATGGATAGATACGAATGTACCATTATTTATTTGCATCAGTATTTTGTCCACCGTGCTTGCTAACATCTCCTTGTAAATAATATATAGAGTTTAAAATTAGTCAGTACAACATAATTTATCGCTTAGGAGGTAAGAAAAGATGCACGAGTAAAAGAAAAGGTTTTAATGCTTAGCAAGTGATTTAATGAGGCACTCACGACAAGGACTGGTTGAGACTGATTGTGTTGAATACGAGTTGAAAGCATTGTAACAATACACGAACTATGGCCACATAAAGTTTCAGTTTCACTTTAAGTTGGATAATTCAGACTGTGCAGCATAGATACCGCTTTAATGAAAAGCAAAACGTTAGTGTCAGATATTTTAGACTGTAAAAGAGGAACATTACATGTTCAAAAAAAAAACAAAGACTCTTTTAGCAATTATGTCTCATTTTCAGTATGCATGTTATTTACTTCTCTCCATGAATGCTATATACTAGGTAAATCAAATATAAAGCTTTTATTGGCTAACCGTTGGGATAGGTAATCTATTCTATATATCTGTTTTTATTTCATAACTTTCTCTTTTTCTGTTTCATATATGCCACAATTAGTTCTCAATGTTGACAACGCACTCTTAATAATAATTAATCACTCTTGTCGAAAATAAATACGGGGGTATGATGGATTCATTTATAATCATGTCTAATATGTGCTCTATTGTCTCCAACTAAAATTATATAAAAACTTAAGAGGTCAGATTTGGGTGGAATGATAATTAGATTCTAAACTGGCGTAGTATAAAATGTCACCGGAAACGTAAATAAGATTTGAGCTAATTGTGATGAAAAATCAATTCAAAGATGTCACGCATTGAATATTATGTTTATTATTTTAAAAAAATCTTCGATTGCATAAGCCAATAATAACAATATAAAGTAATAGAGACTAGTATGTAAAGTTACAATAAAATATTTCGAAGTATTACTATATATATAATACTTTTCATTGTTTTAATTATAAATATATTTAGATATATATATATATATATATATATATATATATATATATATATATATACTCTCCCTCTCCCTCTCCTTCGCCTTCTTCTTCAGGAGTTCAGAGTACTAAATATTGTTGTTTTGTTTCCTAAACAAATTGGTCATAAAAAGAAAATAGGTATAAGAAAAACAGATAAACGCGCCTGGAAGATCTGGTAAATGGTTTTCGACTTAAAAGTGTAGTGTAGTGAGGTTTTGCATATTCATGCATATAATCGGGTGTTAGGAGTGGTGTTAGAAAGCGACATAAACTCGTTTAGATGGTATAACTGAGATATTTTTTTAAAAAAGAAAAGAATGCACTGCTATAATTATTAACATTCCCGTTAAACCACTCCAACTAAGCTTAAATACTTGTGCTAAGACATAGTTCACAACAATAGTTTAATGGCGGATTCAAACCTACAACCCTAAGTTTGGCAGACTATCCTAAACCATTCACCTATTACTATGCTGTTTACTTTCTGTTATTTAAGTCCTTCATTCTTAAAATTGGATTAAATTTTCTTTTTAATCAACAGTTAAAGAAAATAAGTACTTACCTGTTTTTTTGTGTTCGCCAATTTTTCTGTCTATAATGTACATTAATTAAAAATTTTGCAACATATGATAATATGCTTTATGCCCCAAATTTCCAATAATACATGTTTTTCAATCTGGTCGAAATAGTCTGACTTATTGAGTATGTTAAGTTCCAATGCGAACAAAATGTTACGAGGCAAACTTCGTATAAAAATTCTAATTGATAATTGGATACTATTATTCCCTGTATTTTCATTCTTGTTTTATATAAAAAAAAAAAACGATAAATGATTATTAAGAATACTCATGGTCATAAAAAACTTAACTAAGTTTACTAATAATGGTAAACTAGGCAAGCCAAAGCAATTTGCTTCCTGCATAGGCTTAGGCACGCATTAAACCAATTTGCAAGATGGTCAAACAGCGATTTTAAGTTTAGTTCGAATACGAATTTCCGCCTGCTTCCTTTGTGATAATTGTTTTTCAGTTTCTTTTAAATAAGTTCCTAGTTGTTATGCATTGTTGGAGAGCTAAGGAAACGGTTATATTTTTAAAATAATATGCAAGCCAAGTTTCATAACGTTTTTTTTATTTTTTTAGGCATTTTAGTGGAAAAGAATCTCAAAAAAATATTGCAATAATATCGTTTTTCGTCTTGCATATTTAAACTTGGACTAATAATTGTTGTTTTAATTTTGATAAATAACCAGAGTTTAATCATTTTTATAAATCAGAAGAAAAATAAGATTTAAATTGATACTTTTATTTTAATAATTTTTTGATGTTGCATTTTTGACTTATTTTGAAGAAAACTAAAAAACACTCAAAACTGGTTCACTTTTGCATAATGCATATCGGAAATAGTCACCCCTATCACCTCCTAACGGGAATACGTCGAATTACCAATAACCCTGTATATCATCTCAAATAGGTTATTTGTTTTATTTGAATTATTAAAAATCATAAAACTTTATACATTCATACTGTTTGACAACTTTTTAAGACGTCATAAAAGTATTTTTTATAGCAGTTGTAGTTTATTGCAAACTATTGTTTTTTGTCTAATTTATTTAATTAGGTATATAGATAAATAAAACTTTTAATTGTATCTTCAATACCTAGTGTATTTAGGATACATTATTAGGCTATATTATTTTAGTGCTTTAAGAGCCTAGTATCTAAGAGCCACCTACCAATTCTACCAGCAAAATATTCTTCCTTCATTTTTTGTTTTGATATTGTTGAGGAGCTATTTAGTGAAAAATAACGTCAGGTAAATCATTGGTAATTGATCCTAGCAAAATAAATTAGATCTGTAGTTCTTTGTATTTCAAGAAGCAGAGAAGCATCAGGTAAGGAAGTAGTAGTAAAAAACAGTGTTGCGTAGTCATTATGTCAAAGCCGATTTGCCGATAATTAACTTCAGCTTCTGTGGTTGCACGAATGGGCTGGCTGGACCGAGAAAGTACCACCGCCTCACAGAACACTTCTGCGTTTCGTCTGGTGAGTAAGGTAGCTGGAGGCACACCCCTCACCCCTCCCTAAAACAACATGGTGTCCGTAATTTCGAAAAATGTACCCTAGGAGGGTACCAGGACTTTCAGATTTGGAGAATCCCTCATCGGGAGTCCACGCTCAGGCTACCCTATGCAACCTGAACGTGTTTGCTTAGGCTGCCCCGGATATTCTGCGGGGAGGGGGGACAAAATTCCACTCCACAGCCATCCTGCCAGGGGCAAAAGGAGAAAAAAGGCTACGGCATACCCTGCCACGCTCGCTGTGGATATTTGATTGACACTTGTTTGTGCCGCGGGCCGGAGTGTGTGTATACGTCAGAGATGATATCTGTTCTCGATGCCTCGGCAGTCTTGAAGGCCTGTCCATCCCTTGGCTGTGCGTAGGCAGCGATGACCACCCCCGCGTTTATGCGTGCCTTTATAGGTCCCACAGCCATACCGACACTTCCAACAACAGATCCCATCTGCAGAGTACTCGACGACTTTAACGCTCACCACGCTGAATGGCTTGGATCGCGTAAAACCGATCATGCGGAGAGATTTGTTCCTGATCATGCGGGTTCCAGACCTTCCCTGTTGGACCTTCTACTGACGTCTCATGCGGACAACTATCTAGTCTCCACTGATGCCTCTCTAGGCTCACAGTATAAAATAAAGTAACACGTCGCAATAAAGCATGTCTTCTTCTGGAGAGACTCAGCCAATCCATCCTATACGGCACCAGTACCTAGACGTAGAAAGCTAGGACAAATCACGATCTTCGGCCGACTGATAGAATTGGTCAAATACCTAACTCAGTTTCCGCCCGCCCCAAAACCTCGGACGGTCAGTTGACATCACCATCCATTCTCCACTCTGGAGAATCTTCCCATAGCTAGGGAACTGGCACAAATTGAACAAAGGATCTTAATGTTTAATTTAGTAGACTTAATGACTTCAGCTATATATATATATATATATATATATATATATATATATATATATATATATATATAAATCTTTATATAAAGTACAAATGTCTTGAACCAAAAAAAGAGTTATTTTATATCAAAGTTAAAAATAATAATATTAAATAGTAACATAAATATAGATAAAACCTCACTACTGCGCTCTATTGACAAAAATAAAAACTACTGTGTTTATTCAAACGACATCTCGCGGATTATTACAAAACGCTTAATAGAATACCTGGTAGTTATTCCTAATTTCATTTCCTGAAAACTAAAATGCTGTGTAGCGGCAAAATGGATGCCGACGAATTACAAAAAAATCTTATGAAATCTGATAGATGGCGACAGTAATAATTATGACGAAATAATCATTTATTTTGTCTCAGATATTATATACATGTAAAAATGCCGGCGAAAAATTTCATATTTAAAATAATTTAAAAAACCAGTAATACCCAATCTTCTCTCCAATAATTGTGGGAAGCGTGTCGCTTTTCGGAATCAAACCATTATATGAAAAAAATGGCAGAAGAGAAGTCGAGGTTGAGACTTTATTTTAAAATCAATAAATTGTTACATAAATATTGACTGACTATATCAGTGCCAAAAGATTTTACAATATGCTTTTGAAGTACTAAATATGTAAGTATATTTGTTAAAAAAATTATTTGGCAAAAAAACTAGGCTGCAGATACTCAACATGAAATGGCTTAGAATTTCACCTTAAAAAATTCATCAAGTCCGCTGCAGGATATTTTATCAGAGTGCCGTAAAGAAAACTAAATAATGCTAACAAAAATCCAATAGTGATGCTTCTGCAAGCTAAATTTAGACTCGACATATTTCAACACGAGTCGATTGTCTAAATGTTGTCCAATTGGTTAAATATTTTTAAACAAAGCAACGACAACAGAACATAATAATATCTGCCTCGAACATTTATTATAAATTATATGACAATATTAAAAAATAGTGGACTTATTTTTTAATATTGTCATTACAAGCAATTACAAAAAAACTTACGTGTACATATAGTGCGATAAGAACACACGGTACAAATTTATGTAATTAACAACAAGTATGCCGGAATATTTGCTATCAACAATGTGGAAATACTCAGGCAAGAAGTTCATCGTACCACGAGTATAATTTATGTCGCTATTAATATATTAAAATGTTAATGTTTTAAACAATTAAGAATATTAAATACAATATAAACATACTAAACATTTGAATATATTATTAGACATTTTATTTATCCTTTAATAAATACTTTAGCATGAATTGTCTGTTTTTAAAAAAAATAATTATGGATAAACGGTACTTTTGGAGTTGAAAATATCTTGTTATTTATAAAGTTGAAAAAATCGTTCACTAATGTAAAGATAACTATTTCTATAGCATCGACTATAGTGATATTTATAATTATAATTATTAAGGAATAATGCCGCGCTAACGTAACTACAACAAAGTAACTATTTTAATTAATTAATCATTTTTATTTAATTATTCTTATAATATTCATTATATAGTACAGATTTAGAGTTCTTCCAAGTTTAGTCAACAGTATTAAACATTAATAATCTTAAACTCTGCTTTTTATTCTAAGTATGGAACATTCAAAATGGTATAGCCGTATCGAATATACGATCTTAGTTATACGGTCACCTTTTTGAAACCAGCAATTATCTATACATATTACCATACCTTCATGCATGGTATAACCACGTCGCAACTATAGACTAGCTACTGTTCGTTTAGGTTGGCTTGATAGCTTATAGTTGCTGTGTGGCATGTTTCGTCTGGCGACGATTATATATTCGTAAATATAGCATGCTTTATGTTTCCTTATCGGTCGGTGTCGTGGTACGGGAAAATCACCACCAGGTGAGCTGTGTGTGTTTTTTTTGTCCCCTAATTTCATACAAATAAAACAAAGCCTGTAATGGCACTTAGAGATAAGGGAGGTGTGATAAAGCTATTCGTTGAAGTTTAGTTACCTTAATATGAATTGAATGGTAAAAGACCGATCATAAATAAAATAAATATCCGTATATAATCCATAGATAAAAAAAAAGAAATAAATTTATTTAAAAACATCAGCACAAAATTCAAAAAATGGTGTGTTACCTTACAAAGAACCCTCCCCCTACTTTTTCAACAAAGCCATATGCAACTCTGCCCACAACCTGAAACTGTTGGGTTTAAAACTACCCAAGTACTATTATAACTATAATTACCACCATACTAGGCAAGTAATATATACATATATATAACTGTATTTTGTCTATATGTGGTATTTAGCATTATTCTTTTTTACTTAGTTTTAAAAAAATATTTTTGTGAACCAATGTGAACCAAAATATTATAAATATTTAAAGTTCAAATTCGTCAAAAACGATTAACTTATCCATGTTTGTTTGTGTATTAACGGAATTATTTATTGATTCACTTTAATCAATTTATTTCGTCTTATACGATTCTACATTATTTTCCTCAAATCTCACATAACCTTTTATGGAGTCAGAACTAGCTATCGTGAAACATATCAAGTACTTGATAGCAAAACGTGCGGTATATTTACAACTCATTAAAGGTCAAAAATTTCCTCCCTCTGAAGAGATTATTGAAACGTAGTTGCCCACTATAAAGACGGATCATTAACATCATTCTTCTCCCTTTTTGATGATATGTACGATTTTCAATTTGAATCTAATTCTTACAATTAAGCAAAGTATTCAATTAACCCGCTATATTAATAAGCAGTGCCAACAGGTTAATGGTTTATGGTACGGTCTGCAAAACTAAACATCGTAAAGTCGAAATCCATCATAGTCGTGAACCATCTACTTCTTTAATTTTTTTTCGTGATTAATTCGATATCTGTCCAGATCGGAGGCTGCGGAAGAAAAACTTCTACCGACTAAAACTCCACGGACCTTAGAACACTTGCCCAACGGCCAGGGTCTACTGCTAGCAGAAGGAGTGTGGATGGAGCTCTTTTCATTAATAATCATGTAAGCCTCTGTCGAAATCACCAAATGCGCCACCTCGAATTATTAGGACATGGGGATGTACGACCCCCGAGTCCGCCACCTAGGCCTCGGTTACGGAGTTGCAGGAGGGGGTAAAACCCGAGTCCTAGCACAAGCATTTTAGCTTAGTTTGAATGATTGACAGTAATATTAATAATGTTAACAACCATTCTTTTAAAAAAATAAAACAACATAACCACAAACATTTTTGGAAGCAGCAACAGTATGTATACTACGACTGAAATGATGAGAGAGTAGTTGTTTTTCTCTTAAAGCTTTTCTCGGTGAAGATATTTCAATCAAATTGCCATCCCACTCTCTAAATGTAATTTAAACCCACGCGTTTTCCACGTTCATTCAAATTGTTACTTACAACAAATACTTGCTACAAAAACAAATACATTAGTTTATACACTGCTAACTCATATTGTTTATTTGTTCTACAAATTTAATTTGATAATGTTGTATTATAAAACAGTAGTAAAGTCACCCCACAGTTTGTTTATGTTTGTTGCTATGTACAGATTTAATGGTTCAGCTAAACTGGAGAATGACAACGCTTTCGCAGAATACCAGCATAACGTTGCTGTGTTTAGTCTGGTGATAGTAGGGAGACAAACTTAATGGTAATAGTAGTAGACATTCTACCTCAGTTCTTAGGAGTGACAAGGGTAGAGTAACTTGTTACAGGTAATGAGGAATTCCATGTCAGTCCTCAGGAGTGACAACATAGGTGGATCTTGAATCTTCGTTAAAGATGAATGTAAATGTCATGGTCTGCAAACGTCGCTTACCATCAAGTAAACTGTATGTTCGTTACCCTTAAAATTATAAGAAACAAGACATGCATTTTGAATCTTTTCCGGGGATAGACGTAGGCGTAAAAATATTACCGTACCCTAAAACGATAAGGAAGGAAGATCAATTGAACGCGTAGAACAAGTTTACATTCTGCGTGTTCAATTCATCTATTACCAGACAGTTCAGTAATTACCAGACATTTCTAGTATTACCTCTGATGACATCTTTTATTATATTTTTTTTCTACTTTACTTTACAAAACTACTCAGAATATATATTTACGTATTATTTACATAATTCAATGAGAATTTAAAGGCTACATAAAAATAAAAAAATAAATACTATAGGAGTGTTTTTAATCAAACTTAAGAATTCTTCGCTTTCACTTAAAAATATACCGTGTTTTCCTCTGCGGTTGTTCAATTTGATGAATGTGGAGCAATGGAACCACTTAAAGGAATTTGTTTCTTTTCACTCTGGCAGGGATTAAAGCCTTAGTTTTATTACAATTATATTTCAAGTTCCCTATGTATCTAAATATGTTGTAATCGATAGGTACAAATTAGATGCACATATACATATATATATATAAATATATAAATATATATATATATATATATATAAATGTATATGATTCACATATACATATACATATATATATATATATATGTATATGTGCATCTAGTTTATCTGCTGATATCAGAGAAAGGAATTCGAATAAATGTTCTTAGACTGTTAATGGAATTTATGAAATTATTAAAAAAAAAGATAACGATCTTTAAAATGACATCACTATAGTTTATGAGTTTTATTTTATACTATGTCGAAGAAACGTACCTTGCAGTCAAATATTTGAAAATCACTTTTTTATTATTTATTAAAATTAGCTTAGACTAATTTTTAATTAAGTATCCACTTACTATTAAAAAAAACATATTTAAAGAAAAGTACGATAATGTCTGTAAAAGCGTTGGTGTCGAATTGGCCTTGGTAAAGTCACGTTGCGTGATCATAAAATTTGTAGATTGATCGATTCAACCGGCAAACGATCTGGCCATCAAAGATTACTAACCGACTTCTTATGAGTACACTTGGCTAGCGTTTTTCTTTTCATTCTTAATTTAATTTGAAGAAAAACTTAAGCTTGAAAGAATGAGGCGGCACGAAAGGAAAGAACTACAACGTGTTCCTAGTGAGTGATATAGTCTATATCTAAATTAAAGAACGGTCACATCTTTTGACTTTTCGTAGAAGATAGACCAAATTCTAAGTCTACAATGAGCCGTAGTTATTACCTACCATCAAGTGTGCTCGTTTGTACACCTACCCAACTTAATCAATAAAAAATATTTCTTACTAGCAAATAATAATCAGCTGTGAACAGAAACAAATCATTAATTTGGTTAAAAACACAAATTAATCATGTTATATTAAAATTTATACTAGCTCCGGTCATCCATTGACATATTCATTTAATTCTATTACACTAATTTTATCAGCTTAACAGTACGTCTCGTTAATCTTAATTCAGTAAATTAGTATACCCTTTGCTTTCTGGATCTTATGAAATAAGATTGTTTATCTATTACATAAGTTTCGACATTTGTTTGGAAGATATGTTTTTGTTATTTTTCTTCCATTACCCTTCATAGTTATTTATTGTTATTTTATTTCATATAATATTTTTAAACTCATTACTGGTATAAATCTTCATTCTTTGTATATACGCTATCTGTGAACCGATGTAATCGCTTACAAGCACACGAACATAATGCTAATGCATTCTATGTTGTACGTCCATTAAAACATTAATTTTGAATGAATTACTCCATGTTTCCCTCCTATAACACGGATCCTTTGACACGGAGCTCCTCTGGGGTGTTATCTTTTTTGTGGATGGATAAAGGTTTTTACGTACAGCAATCATCACTTACAGGTGCGCTGTTTGCTCGTTTGTAACCCATTGTTTACTAAAAACAACTACGCCATCAACAGCTTTTATAAGGTATTTTTGGAAATAGAGTTACGCAGCGGTTTTAAACCAGCAGCAGCACGGACAGCCGACCTTATCGATCGGGGTATGAACATATTTTTCTGAATACCAGCGTAAAATAATAGTCTAGTAAATTAAAGAAACCGAAGATCTCATTACCGGTGATGAGGCATTTGGTCTGTTTGTACTTTCGTTCCTTATCGAGGATGAATATGGGGAAGTAATGTTATGTTTCATCTTTTATTATATATATATATATATATATATATATATATATATATATATATATATAATAAGCATATATGTATATATATGCATATATGCTTATTATATATATACATATATGCTTAGCTCTAAATTTCTTAAGAAAACACAATAGAATTAAATATTTAACGCAATATACAATTTGGCAGACGCTAAATCAATCAGGCAGGTAAATATAGTAACCACCAAATTAACAAAATTAACGTAATACGATTAAACGAAGACCAATTGAAGTTGTTCATAAATTAATAGAACACGTTCTATATGATGTAATAATGGCCTAGTGGATTTTTTAGTTACATACTATTCCTTAACCTTAAGACCTAAAGACATAGTCATATTAATGATTATAACACATCTCTTGGTAGTAATTGATTCTTGCTCTCCATGACCCTATATAAGTATGTACATCCACATACTTTATTGAGGCCTTCCTCGATAAGGAATCTTCTTTCATCTTCATGTCATCATGTCTCGATGTTGATGTAAACTTACGGACTAATTACATTACTGTCATAAAGAGACTGACAAATAGGTTTGTGAAAAATAATATATAAAATGGTTATAAAACAATTATAGTCTCTTACATAATAAAGACGTTCGAATTCAGAATAGAAGAAAAATAGAACTTTTTAAAATGAAACACTATTTACGACCAGACTAGTAACGAGTATATGTCAAATTAACTGACGAAACGATAGATGAATAGAGAATTTTTTATGATATGTTCACATCACGTCCGTCAAAGGGCAGTCGAACCAAATATATCAAGTGCCGTCTCGATTCAATTTCCCCTTGTGTAATATTTTATTTATCCTTTAACTTTTTTACCGAAGCTCTGAAAGATATTTTTAAGATACTCGACTGGAAAGGGCAAAACGCCAACATAAACGGCAAGCGAATCTTATAAGTACACGCTACTTTGATAATCTTTAATTCCGGTTAACATAGTAACAGGAACTTTAATACAAATATCTAAATAAAGGAATACACACGGTGTGTTGGTATGACTGTAGACTTGAAGATGAAGTAGTCATGGCTAAAGATGATGATGATGTCTTACTGGTTGATCTACATCTATTGACAGCGCAGGATATACACTCGTGATCAAATAAACGACTCAAGGTCATACACGAGGTTGAATGTAAAAACAATAACTGACCGGCGAATTATAATTTTCTGTTTTAATTATTATAACTGTATGTTTAGGCTTCTTAATAATGTAAACAAATGTTATCCTTGTATTTTTTTGCTCACGAGTATATTATCGCACCGTCGCCTTACCTGTCTCGCTGTAATATCTGTGCAGTTAAATTGAAGGAGGATTCTGATGCAGAATCAGAGACACGGATACACACAAAACCTGAAAACCAATTTTTTGTGATACGTAAATATTATTCCTAGACTGAACACCTAATACAGCATCTTCAATATAGTACTAGCTACCAGATATTCTGGTTATCATATGTCGTTATCAATCCATGGCTAATTGTTTTAAAACACGAAAAATATTATATATATTTATTGTCACTTCTATACTTTTCTTTCTATGCGTGTCATTGCTATCATGGACGTGATAAGTAAACTCAAATATTGTCCTGAAATTTGCGGACTATCCCAAATTTGTAATCAAAAACGACATAACTAATTTATACGAACTACAAAATATGTAACCTAAACGTAAATCATAGCAACAATGAAAACTATATAATAAAAAACCAACAATGACACCAACAAATCATAATAAGGTATGATTATATATAGAGTGAAAAATTACGTGGGTTTGTTTGTTTGTTTTTTGGTGGGTTTTGGGTACTGAAAATTTTTAGAACCGGTTGGAAACGTTGGTTATGAAACTTTTTTAATCTTCGATTATAGAACTCTTTGGTTACTTCATGTGATATAATGCATTCATTTGTCATTTGTTTTTGTGAATTGGCGGCAAACCAAAAGTCTTGTTACACCTCAAAACGAATTTAATGCAAGGATATTTTCGGTCCATGATTTATTAATTGTGGTCTTAATCAACAACAAAGCTAAACTTCTATTGGCATAATTATGAAGCCCCATCTGGGGCCACTGCTTACAATTGGTATAATGAGTTTAAGCGTGGACATAGCAATCTCAGTGATGATCAGTATGAGGAACGTCCTTCAACAGCGACATCTGAAGATAACATCAGTGCTGTACAATGCATGATAAGACAGTGACCTTCCAGCAGATGCGGGCAAGCTTATGGTCAAGTACAAAAAATATTACACGAACATTTAGACATTAGGAAGCTTTGCACCAAATGGATTCCCCATACTTTGACCGAAGAACAGACACGCCTTCGCATGCACTGCTAGACTGGTGACCCTAATACTGTATTTGACATAGTCATAGGTGGTGAAAGCTGGATATATTGCTACGAACCCGAAACCAAAAGACAATCTGCTCAGTGAGAGTTCTCTTTTGAAGATCGGCCAACTAAGTAAAGAAAGGAAGAAGTGAAGAAAAAAAGATGATTGCCTCGTTTTTGGTCAGAAAAGTCATTTCGCGACAGTTGTGCCGGAATATTGAAAGACAGTTACTGCAGACTGGTACGTTAATTGTTATTTTCCTGTTGTCTTGGAAAATGTTTGATAGCAACGCCCTCGACGCAAGATCCTCCTTCACCAGGACAACGCTGCAGCACCTTCCAAAAAAGGAACAATTGAATATACGACAGGTGTTGAGATAATGAGTCATCCGCCATATAGTCCTGACGTAGCACCCTGCCACTTTCATTTATACCCAAGAACCAAAAATAAACTTCGAGGTATTTGCTTTACGAACCCTGAATATGTGGTGTGTTCGAAATTGCCATAGTAGAGACACCTAAGGAAGATGGGCGCAATGCTTTTCTCAATGGTTCCGTCTAATGCGAAGATGTATAGAGAGGAACGGAAACTACTTCGTTTTTTTTTCTTCGGGCTGATGGCCGCATTTGCCCGAGGGCTTTTACAGTTGACAAAGGTGACCGAGCGAGGTGAGGGAGCTTCGGCTTGGACCGCTACCCTGTTTCGCGAGAGCATCTGATTCGAGGGTGCCCGAGAGGGCCGAACCTCGAATCAGATGCTCTCGCGAACACGATGCGATGCTCGGTCAATTG
This sequence comes from Teinopalpus imperialis, assembly GCA_029286865.1. Taxonomy (NCBI): domain Eukaryota; kingdom Metazoa; phylum Arthropoda; class Insecta; order Lepidoptera; family Papilionidae; genus Teinopalpus; species Teinopalpus imperialis. Next base: position 8,044,305 of record JAGSMU010000005.1, read on the forward strand.
CTTCTGACAGAGGATTATCTAATTTAATATCGCTATTATTATTAACTACCTGTACCACCACTTCGGAATGCGTGGACGCTAGAGAAGAAATGGTACAAGAAACTCCAGCGATGCTTCTATCTGTATGGACTGGAGAGAACTGGCATGGCGGTATAGCGAATAACCTTTTTTGCGACGCCCTCGCCGTTGGCGATATGAGGGTGCAATGTACATGTCTTGTGTTTTATGAAATGCTTGGGCTCTGGTGGGTGCGTCGTCAGGGTTGTCGAGGGAGTGCCTCGATCTGGCACACACACATCTGACACGGGTGAATCTGTGATTGGTGATGGGATTGTAAGTGGTGGCACTTACAATCAAGGGGTTAGAGTGTGTGAATGCAGAGTCGAAATATCGGCGGGAAGCCTGCTTCAGGTATTGAGCAACTGAGTTGGCAGCTCAAGATCTATGTGTAGATTTTCGTTACACAAGAACCGCGGTGCTCCGGTGGCCTTGCACATGAAACGATTTTGTGTTACCTGAAGTCGATGAATGTGACGCGGGGACGCATGCGCAGATTGGAGGCGTTTACAAATAGCGTCTGGTTTTTTAAATATGGACTCTACTTCCGTGCATGTAACTTGAGTAACGAAATCGCGAAGTGTCCTTAGTCTTCCGGTCGACCTCGCTGTCAACCATTGCAAGGTGAGCGGCGTCGAGCGGTAGGTTGAGCATTGGAGCTCGAGATTTTCAGCTAGACATTCGGCTTTCTCTTCGTCTAAGAAGGCGGGCGGTTTATTGGGAAGCGCTAAGGGAGGTATTGTTTGAGCGGTGCCCCCTTTTAGGGATTTGGGAAGTCACCAGAAGGCGAGATGTGAAGGTTCGATGTTGGAGAGGTGATTATCCCACCGATCGTTCCTATACTGGGCTATGCGTGATCGGACTTCACGCTGAAGGGTACGTAGCACCAGCCGGTTATTTTCAGTGGGATATAAGTGATGGGCACGAGTCGCCGCATTCTTGCGCCTCATTAGATTTTATGTCGTTTTGGCAGGATCCATCGGTGTTCTTCCACCGAGGGAACCTACCTCGAGCAATCCTCGATGACGGTCTGGATGTGCTTAGTGAGGGCATGAACTGCGAGGTTCGTATCGTAGTCTGAAGATAACTGGCGTAGCTTCCCTCAGGTCGTTCCTGAGTCGGTGCCAGTCTACAATAACTTTGGTTTTGGTGGAGGGTGAGGTTGGGTCGGAGGGCCCTAACCGAAGATGAACGGGGCGATGATCGGCAGCGAGCTCGTGGATTACCTCTATCCCTTGGAAGGCGAGGTTGATGTTCTTACAGGTGGCATCCGGTGGACTACTCCGAAAAATAATAAAATTTTCGGCAACTTTCTACATTGAGCCGTTTTTATTTTCGAAAGACTTTCAGTGTGACCAGTGTATGTAATCAACCAGGATTGCGATTTAAATTGAATTTCTTACGTGATAGATTTCTTTTCGAGAATGAATGTAGGTGTCACGGGTCACAGTAATCAATTACCATCAGTGAACTGTGTGCTCGCTTGTCACTTTTAATATCGAAATGAAAAAGGGATCCTAGCGCTATTTTCTTATATTATCTGTTTAAATTTAAATTCATACATTTAGAAGTAGTAATAGAATTTTTAAAATTTAATGACAGTTATTAAATACGCAATGCAGTTAGTAGTCACATGGGTATTATAATTATTTATGCATTAGATAATAAGTAGGGTAAATTTTTAGTTAAATAACTTCGTCCCTCAGACGATAAATGTATCTAAAAATCAAATGATTTTGAAAGTGTAATTTTTGTGGTTATAATAATATTTAATAATGAACATGTTTATAACAAATATCAAAAAGAATGAATGAGTAATATTGGTTGAATAAAAAATATTTTTTGTACTGATATAATTCATTGGTGAATTCTTTACCAATGAATTTTATCTCTTTAAAAGTATAATTCGCAATCTCCCAAACAAAAGATTGAATCTATGGGGCATTTGATTTCCCGTCTCTCAATACACTTAAGATTTGGATTTTCTAACGTCTCTAGATCGCTGTAATTTTAAAAATTAAACTCTTGAGTTTATTATTGCATTCGGAGTAACAATTGTTACTTCTTTTCACCTTTAACATATTAAGTGATATGAAGTGCCCGTTTTAATTAAAAGTAGCTGCGTATATTCAAAAAATTTACTGCTGAACATAAGCATATTCTGTAACCTCTGTATTAAAGCATAGTGCACCACGCATCTCCACCGTGGCTTGGTGAACTTCATATATTTTTTTTAATCACTTCCCAAACGTTCAGATTCCCTAATAATCTTTTCCTTCGCAAACCAGTACGTGGTAAATCATAACTTAAAATTGCAATAAGCAATTCCATTGGTTCCATCACTAAGTATCGATAATCGAAAAGTGAGCGTCCGGACACTGATCATAAATATTATTTAATATTTATTTGTTTATAACAATAAGAAGTATGTTAAAAACAGACCTCATTGGTACAAACAGTAATTTTTAATAACAACGGAACGGAACATGCCAGACCGACCTCCTGGCTACTAAAACATCCGTCTAGAAATATAACAAACAAAACTTTGTACCATTTCTGGCGTTAATGAATAACAGACAAATTATTGTTGGTGGTTATTTTTTAAGTTTCAGAGATTTATCATCCTCGAACACTACTGAAAGTGTTTTAACATATGTAAATATGCCATATGTTTGTAAATCATAGAACAAGTATTTGAATAATATTGGAAGTAGAACAGTGGTCGAGTCACGTTGCAGCTAGTTTTTAGCTGCGGCATGAATTAATAGGCTAAATCGGGGTAGGATCATGCCCACACAGAAAATTATCATGAAATAGCAGCATATAGCAGTTTGTTGACTGCATGGGACCGAAGAACCAATTATTATATAATATATTACACATCGACAATATAAATTAACCATTTAAACAACGACTAGTTTATGCTTCCCTGTGTTAGTACACTTACTAATTATACGAAGTTAATTAGTAAATGTACGTTATTAGCATAATGTTTGCTTTAATTATTAGCAGTTTGCTTGCAAGTACAAGAATTGCTGCATATTATGTTTTCATATGTTAATTAAAAACTATGTTGGAGTAAATTTAATGGCTGGATCATAAAGTTGTTCCACAATGTACAGTAAATAATTTTAAAGTTTAGTTTAAAATTCTGTCAGTTATTGTCTAATATTTTCCTTTTACTGGTTTTATTTTAAAAAAATATTATAACCCATATCTGATCGCAATACATAACAAAGTAACAATGTAAAATGTGACATATATAATATAAAACCATCTAAAAAAAACAATTTTGACCTTTTTTCTTTTTTTTTAAATATGGTAGTTCCGGCAATGTCTAGTTAGATAGAGGCACGTATATGAAATTGTTAGTTAAAATTACCTTAATATTACAATACTATGCACTGACAGGAATAAATTTTTTCGAGACATACTAATTACATACATATTACTAGGCTCATTACCATCTCTGAATTTTGAAGGATAATTGATACACGTGTCATTCATAAAGTTAAATAATTATACATACATTGTGGCGAGCAACACCGCAACATCCAAGTTATTACTAGAATTTTTGATTATATCGTTATACTTCTGTCATTTACAATATAAGTTAACTGTTATTTTTGTGTTATTTATTATTAAAATAAAATTTTATTTTAATAAAATCAAGCTTTAATGGTTTTATATTTATATTCAAATAATTTTTTGATACATCATAATATACAACAAGTACACGCTTTACATTTATATTTCATTATTTGTATATATCTTTATACCAAACAAGGAAAATATTTACTCACGCAGACAATAAGGAAAAAAAATGATCAAGGCTTGATTAAAAAAAATATTTTACTCAAATAAAACCTTCATAGAATTATTATTAACAAATAAAATATAATATGAATTAAATATATTTCTAAAACGTAAGCTTTAATCAAATTATTCGTATAAAACGTTTAAGAATCTCCATGTTTATAAATAAACCATGAATTACGTGGGAGATCTATTAAGTTCCAGAGTTTTGTACACAATACACGTTATTAACTACATCTAATACAATCTACATGATAATATGTATATCGTTACAATAATAATGACCATCAATCAACTTAATAAACTTTATTAACAATCGAAGAGATCTAGCAAAAAGCCAATTTAATCCAATTTAAGAATGGGTCCAAAACGGTCCCTTGGGGACACTGGCTAAAAGTCCACGGTTTCGTACTCGTATATACATATACATTTTGTCTTTTGCAAAGCAGTGCTGTAACTTGAAGGAACAACACGTGAAAAAAGAGACGATAAAAAAAAATGAAAGTAATTTTCTTGATGTGTTTTTCTGTAGCGGTAATATTAGGCATTTTATGTAGTAGCAACATCACAAATCAAATTTCTGGCCCATCAGTAGATACAACATTATCATATTTGGCGGACTTGGTCACATTCGCAGGAATAAGAAAAGACGCCTTAGGAATAAACAGTACTACGGAAAAACTAAGCAACTTATCAAGTAATTTTGATAACCCAAATAACATATCCAAATCCAATATTCAAGCAGAGAAACATGAGTATTTAATAGCGAAGTTCAAGGAAACATGGCCTATAGGAAAGTGGCGTGAATATGGTTTCTTCTCAGACGATTACTTAGAGGTAATTAACGAACATTGGCTACAGTTCCCGCCTCCTGGTGCGACGTGGCAGAGAGCATTAGCGAGCACATACGTATTGTTCTGCACGGCAGGTGGATGGGGCAACATCATTGTACTGTTGATGTACTTCAAGTAAGTGTTCTTTTAGTATATCCTTCATTATCATCATCACTAGATATAAATACAAAAAACATCACAATAAATACTTGCCTAAAAATATTAATACCGACTTTATGATTAAAAACTGTAGCTCACAAAGAAATCTTACAATATTACAAAATTATCGTTTACGACAAAGAAAATTTTCGATGTTAAGGTTTCATAACATAGGGTATATCGCAAATATTTTTACGCGATTTAATCAGAACAAATCTTAATATCGAACAAGGATTATATTATTTTTTTAAATAAAAATTTGATGAAGGGATAATCGTAATGAGCTTATTCCAAGTGAATGATGTCCTTCTTTTAGGGGGAAAGAAAGGAAAAGGAAGAAAGGAATTATGTTTAATAATATTTAACTTTTATTAAAAAGAAAGTTTGTATTCACTTGGAAATCTTAGGATATTTTATGGCTAAGATAAAATACTTTCAAAAATCTTTCAATAATGCTAGCTTGTTTGAATACGTACCATTTGAGTTAAAAAATAAATTGACATCATTTTATATTTTTAAATAAAATATGTAGGGGTGGCTGGCCATTCTAAGCAGCTCGTTTAAGAGCATCACATGCGTGTCATGCGGTCAAGTTCAAGTCAAGCCAGCCGGCCGGCCAATCCAATCGTATTATGTTTTACTCTTGGAACGGAGTTCGTTCGTTCAGCTTGCTGTGCAGGCGTGCATTATCTTCGACAAACACGGAGTCCGTCACGATCTGACAATTCCGTCGATAACGGTTGTTTTGTACAAATTTAATCGTCAGCCTCGGTTAGGAATCAAAGGCTTTCTAGCTTCAATGCATTGTATTGTTCCACAGCAAAACGACACTGATTTACCAACTTTCTGAAAGGTCCCAGTGGCAATTCTTTGTCTTTCCCAGTCTCCAGGCGTACTCCAGGCACAGACACGTCGATTATCTGAGTGAGTACTGATCTGGTTTTCGTCAATAAAACATCAATTTCCCCACAAATTTTCATTATCATCTTCTCCTAGACGCTGCCCGACTCATTGTGATCTGCATTGTCGTCTTTGCCGTGTTTTCAATGTTGCTCTCCAGGACAATAATATAACAGCTGATGAAACTAAAACAAGAAAGAGAGAAAAAGCAGTCAGAACATGGTGTGGTTTTTCATCATGATAACGCCAGACCACACACCACATCTTTAGCCACTCAGGAAATAATAAGAGAGTCGGTTGGGAAGTGTTAATGCATTCACCATATTCAGGGCTATATGCCCTTCACCCTTGCACCCTCACATTTTCACCTGTTTCGGTCTCTTCAAATGTCTTTAGTGTTAGGTTAACATCAAGAGCGGACTACTAAAAATACTTGCCGCAATTATTTGATCAGAAGTCCCAACATGTCTACCAGCAATGAGATTATGTCACTACCTACAAAATGGCAGCAAGTTATTGAAAATAGCATATCTTTATTAATTTTTTCTAAAATTTATACCATACTAATAAATTTTTGGTATGTCGTTTGCAGCGACATGCCATCAAAAAAGGCCGTTCTGTGTTAATCAATTATTATTATTTTTTACATATAGGCTTGTGAAACTAAAATTAATTCTCCCTTGATTAGAATGTATAAAGGTTATAACATGTTCTAAACAAAACAGGTACAATAGACATATTTTGTATAATTATGTAATCTTTCAAACGTTAAGTTTTGAAGTACATGATTTTGCTCGTAATTTGCCACATAATTGATTGCTCGTCCCATTATAATATTTTAACCTTGACTTATGTCTTTTTCTCTAGTATTTACTGAATGACATAAATTTTCGTAGTGTTGGTATAACTAATAATAACTAAATAACTATTACTGTATAACAATTTTATTTTAATTGTGAGAGTTTATTAGTGACAAGACTTAGTGACTTGGCTAACTTGATTCGTAGTACTAAGTCACTAAGGTAATTAGTGATTTTATAAACTATTAACCTCGATTGGTAATTGAACCAGGTATGCGAAAATTAGTAATCATTTCACAAAAGAGACCCTGACCACTAAGTTGTTGTTGACCGCCATATTGTCAACCTCAGATATTTGATCATAGTGTTTAAACACTCACGACGGTTATATAGAAAATGTTATAATACATATCCACAAAAAAATGTTGTTTACCGCTATCAATGAAGGCTGTGCTTATTAATTACCAAAGTGAAATGGCAAAAGTCGATAAATATTTTATGAAAACTTTCACCTAAATAACTCCTGAAGGCTGCACACAAAATCTAAAACGAAGGTTAATTAGGGAATCGAAGGATTACCTTAACGTTTAATAAGATCCTTACTAATAGCCGTTTTATTTTCTTGTTGTTAACAGATTTGTAAATACACATACAGACATACAGATACAGACACGCCACCGCCACCTTTCCTAATTAAAATAAGTAATAGAATGGTTCGATTGCTATATAAGCGATAAGGAACAATTTAAAATACTAGTACATTTCAATATAAAATGTTAATATAAAATGTTATTAAAATAATATATAGCCTGATCGAGGAATCGAATGCAGGACTTTATGGTAAGGTATTTTCTTCCCTGCACTACGTGGTCGATATTTATATAATTTGATACCAATTACGGGCGCTAAGCGCTACCAATATTCCGGTTAACCGCTACAAGCTGAAAATACTTGTGCCAGGAAATTATTCACGACTCGAACCTGCGACGTTAAGTTTCGAAACCTAAAAGTAAACCATTAGGCTATTAATTATAACACGTTTAAAATATGGTCCTTACATGAGTTTTGATTAAAAGGTGAGACTATTTTAGTTCAATGCGATTTTATTAAATCGATAAAAGGCTGTATTAAAAACCAATAAGGAAATAGGAACAAGAAATGAAAAAGGTAATACGGATGTACTGATTCCTATAATTCAGATCGGTTGCAATCTATTTACCCAAGATAATATAATATTCTTACACCTGTGTAGTCAGCTATGCAATAAGAATGCAGAATTAGTCCATAGCTACGTCTTATGGAAACTAGTTGAGTTATATGTAAATGACAAGGTAATACTCTTGTCTTAAAGAATGCAAGGAATGCTGTTCACAGTACTAACATTCCTATTAACCAATCCAGCTAAGATTAAAAAGTTTGTGCTAGGATGGTACAGGACAAATATCAAATGGCGGATTCGAACCTACGACTTATTTATTTATTTACTTTATTAGGAAACTTCACAGCATACAAGAAACATTAGACATACATACAATTAACAAGGATATTTAGCCATCAAAGAAGTTACAACTATATACATTTTTTTTTATGCAATGTATATGCAACAGGAGTAACATACATTTTAATCTGTAGTGTAGTATGTGTGTGTGTATGTGCGTGCGTGTGTGCGTGCGTGTGTGCGTGCATGTGTGCGTATGATAAGAAATAACTAAGGACATCTACTGACCAGTAATTTGTTTGGAGACTTCAAATATAATATACAACCTCTCACGTTTTCTGTGAGAGCGAGTGCTATTCAAATTTCATCTTCACCTTTTAAGTTGAGTAAGCCTATTCCTGTTCATTAGATAAAAATGATACAGGATACTTAAGAATCTAAAAAACTTATTGCTACAAGCTATCTAGCATTAGACCCCATGACATTCTAGCAGTAAGCGAGCCCAACCTTATAGCCTTTTAAAGATTAAATCTTGTGCAAAGGATATAATTCATTCCAATCCTAGCCCTTTACTTATATTATTGTTTGAGTCAATGTTCCAACTTAGACCGCAGGATAACTGTCATTCATGAAATTCATCTGAATTGTTGTTTATATCTATCCTTAGGCGGCAATCATTTGCTATCATGAAGTCATGACGGCTGCGTGGAGTAATTATTGTAATTTGTTCATAAAACTAAAGGTGATGAAGAAGCGCACACCATAAGTAATTACTGCGGCCCATATGCATAACAAAGATTCTAGTAGCACAAGGGTGCCCCCTGCCGCTGAGGATGTGATACATTGCCTAGTTACCAGTAATAGGGTCTACGGTTAACAACTCTCACCATAAGAAACACAGCAATATTATATAAAACTGTTTTTATTATTATGTAATAAATTTATTATTATGTAATAAATTTATAATATAATATTATTTAATACACTACACTCACCAAACATAAAAACAAAAACAGGAGCGTTATGTTCCTATTACAAACTAGTATTCTGTGAGTGGATGATTCTCCCGATCGAGGTTCAACCTATTCATGCTGCTCTAGCTACAGCATGAATAGGTAGCTACGAGTCTATAATCTATCATTGATGAGAGTACCAGGTTGCTTCGTCACGGGTACTGGGTTCGATTACCAGCCGAGAAACAATTTTTGCGCATCAATTTTTTTTTCTCTGGATCTGGATCTATTATTCGTCGGATATATCTATTTATTTCCCGTGTCGCTATGCTACACTAAGCCTGAAGCTTCTTTCATTTATTGCACATGCATAAAATTTTTGTGCAAATGTTTACGGCATTATAATATATCTTCAAAATTGATTTCATCTGGTAACCAGAAGATATCACCGTGATCGAAATTAATCAGGAGGACATCCCAACATTATCGAGAATGAACGCTGTGATTGGTTATCATAATGGTATATAATTTTGCGATAAAAAAAAACTTGGCTTCGATATTTTCTCATATAGAAAAAAAAACGAACGGATGCATTACAATGGAATTCTAAACATATATTAAAACCTATACCTACGTAGTACATAAAAACTTTATTTTGCCGCATCCGTAGACAGAGATCGTGAGACCGAGCAAACCACTGTAACATTTTGTTTTGGAAAGCACCGCGGGCGGTTGTGCTTTCCTCTCCGTTGCGCTAAATTTAACTCGGTAAACAAAATTATCATGTCATTAATGTTACAAATCGTGATGATAATTATTCCTATGATCATGCCGTGTGTAAATATAAATACTATTCCCAGTGCGAAAGATAGTAAAGAATTAAGCCAAGTGTACCATGTAAACAGTTCGAGGCAAGTGGTGCTCAATCAAATTGTGAAACTAAACCCTTTCAAGTGTCACAGTGATTTCTTGTGGCGTTGCTCGAATAAATTAAAACAGTGGAAGAAACGCAGAAGAATAAAGAAAATGCATTTTTATGTTATGAACGAAAATTTACGATGGAAAAGAAGTTTCAATGAGACAAATGGAACCTATAATTTAGATGTATCAACAACACAAATCGGCACATCTAAAAGTTTATCTTTAGTTGCAAGATTCAAAGAAAAGTGGCCAGTAAATTTGTGGAAGCATTATGGATTGTTTACTGATGAATACCTGTTAATAATTAATCCTCATTGGTTGAAATTTTCTCCACCACCACCCGTTATCCATTACACTCTTGGCAGCATCTACATAACTATGTTAACTGCTGGCTGTTCAGGAAATATAATGGTCCTTTACATGTATTTCAGGTCAGTATAAATACTATTAAAATTAATTTATCAAAGCGGCAATAAACGTCTTCTTCGCGTGAAATATTGATTTATGTATACGTATATTGGAACTAGTACGTATGACTGTTTATTTTGGTGATTATTTCTCTTTACAGAAAATGGACCAAAATAAAAAAAAAGGTTTAAATCGGTTTCTTAACGTTTTGAACTCCAGACTGTGTAGTTTAATGCAAATGCCAATTTTATTTCCTGATGTGACAGAAGGTCGGTAAACAAATTGTTTTTACGTGGGTAAATGTCTCAAGGGCAGTTATATATACTTTTTATATCGCTTAATACATGCTGAGTATGTTTTTCTCATTATTTTCATTGTTACAATAGTAATATTTAAAACTTTAACACAATTATATTAAAAATCTCTTTTTTAAACATTACGATTTATATAACATTTACGGAACTTAACAACATTTATCGGACTTTCCCAACAATCCGAAATTAATATAACAAACCTTCTGATGTTATCATTATCTATTATTTACTTCCATTAAATTCCCATAGTACCATAAGAGACGATTGTGAAAAATCATATAAACACTTCGTGGCTACCTAAAGATAAGTTGATAACTATCTTGAAACCTAGACTAGAATATTATATATTGGACAAGGTAGCAGAGCTTAAAATGTCACACGTATGCTACTCCGCCCGAAACCTCTACCTTGACCAGTAGTTGTAAGGCACATGGTGTAGACCTGTCTACTCGAGTTTTTAAGCAAAATATTCAATTTTTATGTGTCTATAGTTCACTATAAGGTTCTGTTCACTATAGTATGTCTATCACTATATTTTTTTACAATTTTTACTTACATATTTATGTGGCAGCGTCACGTTTTTTTATTACATTGACAGTAACAAACGAGCACGCAGTTCACCTGATGGTAAGTGATTCCTGCGGCCCTTGACATCTACATTCATCCTTGACAAGGAATCATAATGCAGATGGGTTTTCACCCTTGAGAACTGAGATAGCATGCACTTACCAGACGAAACACAGCAACATTGTGCTGCTATTTTACGCTGATATTCTGTGAGGGCGTGGTCCTACCCCGGTCGAGCTGACCCATTCATTCTGCAGCTAGAAACAAACTGCAGTGTAGCTCTACCACTGTCAACATGTCTCTCTCACGTCATAAACTAGCTGTTGCATGAAATATGACGCAACACATGATAGGTAACTATATTAAATCTAGGTATTGAAAGCAACCGAAAACCTTAATACTAGTGACGAGGCATGACATCCTATTCACCAGAGGTGACAACATATCTGTCCACAACTGGGTTCGATAAGACCGGAGAAATCTCAGATTAAGTTCTCGTTTAACCTCAGCAATCGTTTTGCAATTTTTTTTAAAAAAAAAGTTTTATTTTTTTAATTTAACAAAATTTAGGTCACATATAACAGTTTCCTGCACCATCTACTAAAATTCATTATGTCCAATTGTTACAACTATTGAATAAAAACGTCTGAAACTAATGTCAGGTACGGACAAAAAAGTTTACAGTTTAAAACTGATGAACTTTTTTGTCCGTACCTGTGCCGTAAACCGTAAACTACAAGTGACGAGGGCGGTGACAACGCACCTGCATCCTTATTCCTGGATATAACTGTGTTTATAGTTTGAAAGGACTCTTTACCATCAGGTGAATTGAATGCACGTTTATCAGCCACAAAAAAAATCCAATCCATTAATTATAATTGCCTAAAAATACGTTTTCTTGATACTTATAACAGTAGAAATATAATCAACTCGTTTTTGTTGTTTTCCTTTAATATTTTCCTACTTACTTTAATGGATGTTATTGTTTGTGTTTAATTGAATCCTTCAATGAATTTATGTCCACACCATTCATTTAAATCCTCTTAACCTTCCTTTCAAATGATTTTAATCGCATATCCGTTATTTATTTTACGGTTATTGCTTTTAAATGCCTTTTAACGAATTTTTTTCATAATTTTGACTTTACTTCGACTATAATGTAAGTAAATACCCTTTAAATTTTTAAAAGCATTTGTAATTAAGTAAACAGTGAAATAAACGCTTATCCATGACTATATTATATATTAATAAGACTTATAAAAATTACGTTAAATAATGTATAGGTATGCACATTACATTCGTATATCATAACCAGCTTTAAGCTACGGCTTCGTCTACGTGGTGTTTACTGTATGCGGCTGTTTATGGACTTAGATCTCACCACACAATGAAACTTCTAAGAATAGCACTAGAACTTATTAAGTAATTATTGCGTATATGAAGAAACAAGGAAACAAAAATTGGTAATTCATTTGTTTCTATCACTTAGTATCAAAACAGTCGATTCCAATTGTATTTTAAAAATACGAATGAATGATGGACAGTACAATTTTTATCATATATATAATAGTATATAATATATAGTTCTACACTTGTTTATAACGTTCCCAGAACAGAAATTCTTAGTATAAAGATCGTTCCCCAGTTACTTATTTTTAAAATAATTCAGATCCGCATCTGTTGTACACAACTATAAAGTTTTCAAACACTGCCACAAATAGAAATGCACTCAAACGTTTTCGCAAAACCTTGTGATTTCGCTGAAATCAAGAGCACCAGGATTAACGAGCTGTTGCTAAATCTCTAACTTCCTGGTAGCATAGCATTATAAATCCTATTATTTCAAACTAATTTTTTATTTGTCCGTGCGTTTCTGCACACTAATTCCAATAGTCGTAGTCCTCAAAAACGACAACGCTTCTGCATTTTGATTTATTATCGAGGATGCATATGTGTATTACCGGCAGGAATCACTTAACATCGGAACTGTATTCAAGTTTGTAAGATATTATTCATACAATAGTAAAAAAAATATTGACCGTGGTTTTCAGTGACAGCGCTCTTTAGCTTATGTTAGCTTGGCTAACATTTAGTGTTCGTTTCATTTGAATTGAACAAATAAGAAAGATATGCCAATTTCAAATTGCATCTCACATGCGCTCGACGTGACGCACACACAAATCCATAAAAAAAAGCGCTGTTGGGTTGCGCAATTGAAATCGTGGGCATAGATAGTAAGTAGTGTACATTTTACATCAGTTTAATTTTGTCACAACAAATAAAGATTCAATTGAGGAAGAGCACTTTCAAATTGAATATGTCTCATCGGTCAGCCTTGTTTCTTTAAAAAAAACATAGAACTCATTAATTGTTACTACAAAAAAGTCCTTTCTCTTGATATTTATAAAAGTAAAAATATAATAAATCAATGCTTATGTTGTTCCCGTCTAATAATATCTTCTTACTTAAATATGTTTAAATATAATCCGTTTAATGTTAGCTTTCAAATTTAAATATAGTATTAGTATGTAGCATAAATATTACCTCGGAATGAGGTATTTAGTCCTAGTAATATAACCATAGTATTCAACTGTGATAACACTTCTACATCTTGATCGTTTATCTTTAATAGGTTTTGATGGCAGTAGGTCACAGTAAATGATTACGATCAGATGGCTAAGATCTTTTGGCATCTGTGTAGGTACGTAAAAAGTAATATTTGTGTGTCGTATAAATTTTTGGCTCCCCTACCACCGTAATTTAAATGATATTATTATTGTAATAAAATAGCCTATATTAATTTTTAACTATGTATGCAATATGCTTATTAACTTTATCTAAGACCTATAAGATAAGAGAGACATATATAATACGTATGTATATGACTTTTTACCTATAAACTATCATAAAAACAGTAATATTAATTGTATTTGTACGATAAGATCCGTTGATATAACCTTTAAATATTTGTTACGACAGTTCTTTTTATATTAAAGGGAAAACGAACCTTTAGACTACTTAATAAACTTCAATAATTAAATATTTTGATAGCTTCAAAAAGGTGGTTGCGAAATTGTACATAATATTGTCGTACATACGTCATACTATATAAGTTGGCCTATGTGGGTATCTTAACAAATGAACAACATAAATACTTCCATAAATATATATATATATATTATTCTTTATATAACGGTTTCCGTACCTATATTTAAAGTTAGAAAATTGAAAAGTGGAAGTTTAATTTAATTGAATTAAAAATGTGTAAAAGATATACGATATGGACACGGGAAAAAATTGAGATTAACAAAGATTCAAGATGATCATGCATTGAGAATCGAGATAAAATATTTCACTCCCTGTAATTGAGTCCTCGGATACGTTATTTCACTCTTTAATATGTGAAGAAGTGGTTTCCTAGCTTGGCCAGCTGTTACTTGGAGGAGGAGCACTTTCCATCTTATTCTACGGGATGTGAGGCACATCTTCATATACGATCCCTCATCTCCACGTGGATAACGAACCACCGCCAAGTCATATATATATATATACTTATATAAAACTTTTACTCCAAAACAATCCTAATAATGAATTAATGTCTAATGGATTTTTAGAATAATCTCAAAAATAAAAACAAAATTAAAGAGAAAGCTTCAAGAACACGAAATATAAACAACTTTACCGACCTTCATGACAGGAGAGCTATTTTTAAAAAATCCTTTCTATTTATCTTTAATTATTTTCCTTAATTAGTCAACTGTGATCAACACAGACCTCGAACGAAGAGAGATAAAAATAGTTTTATTTTGTTTTTCTACCTTATCATGTTTAACAACAAAACCGGTAATATTTGGGAAATGCTTACAAATGCTCTTGAAGACAACATTATTAAAATTGCAACTGAGCCATGCCTTTACAATAATATTATTTTTAAAACCAACGGTCAACAACTATTTACAGGTTATTGAACCCTTACAGACCTCACATTGTTAAGAAATTTTGTCTTTTCATTTGTTTGTTAAAAAATGATTGTTGTTTCTTAACAGTAGTAGAACCATGCTACTGCTTGTTTCCAGGATTTTTAACTCGACTGGGAAAGAATCTTGTCCTCACATAATACCAGTGTGAAATAGCAGAATCCCAGGGCTATGTTTCGAAATATTAATATTGGGAACCGGGAGTCAATTACTTGCAACAGGGCATTCCATTTCAAAACTCAGGGGACAATGCATGTGAACCTAGAATGCTTGCAATTTTCATATTGATAAAGAAGGCCATTGATCATATTCATAATGAAATATGTTGAAAACGTCGACTATTGAAGTACGAGTGATGTACTTTTTATTCAGAATTTTTTTCTCTTGGGGTGTTTTGTTCTATAATGGACAAATTTTCATATACTCAATGGATAAAACCGATAATAACGAAGAAAAAGTTAATAAGCTATCAATGTTTTGCTTCAATATCACAAACATGTGCAATTGTTGTACTAAAAACTGCGACAGTATAATGCAAACGTTGTACAAATATATACCGCGGCAAAGATTCCAACCGATGCCACATCATGACGCAGCCATCACGGAAACCAATAAAAAAGTACGATAAAGATATGGTTATAGGCATACTGCAACTCCTCTGATGTTGACGATGTTCATGCACTGTCATGTGTGATGTTATTAAAATATCTTTTGCCACCAGGTAAGCTGCATATTCGTTTGCTACCCCTTCTATAAAAAAAGAGACAAACACCAATATTTCACTTCACGACCATAAATATTACACTTAACTTAAACCACACGTGTCGGGAAATTTACACCTTGCGAAAAGAAAGTTATTTTATTAGGTATCAATAAATCTTTGGATAAACTCAATGGGAATACGGGAGACACGTGAACATAATATTAAGTTTAGAAATTTTAACACTTCAAGACAGACTAATTGGATTATAAAGATTACTTCCAATTACATAGCCTTAAGGTAATTTTGCTGAACTCCTAAAAGAGCCTATTCACCTTAGTAAAATATTTATAACACCAATTTATATTTTAAGAGATTTTTCTATATAATCACCGTTTCCCATTTTCCTTTTAAAGATGTGCATAATTATAACTTAATTCATCAATCAATAATTCTGCTTAAAAAATAATGAAGAGCTTGAGCATTTATTGCATTGGTTAATAATAATAATAATAATATATATATGGGTGACAAACGAGCACATAATACACCATTGATGGTAAGTGATGGCTGCGGACCATGACATCTATCCTTAATAAACATTCGAGAAACGCATGAAAAATTGAATAAGATCGAATGCCTAGTTATCGGTAATCAGATCGCCGAATACGGACTCTCCACCATACCAAAACACAGCAGCCTACGCTCATTTTTACTTAATTCTTACGGTTGTTAGTAAGTAAACCTATTTGTGCAAAATAAAAAGCTAAAATATAAAGTAAGAACTTCGTATACATTTTACCAAATCGAAAAACATTGACCCCGTTCCTAGAAAATGAAGAACCACTTATAAAGTATCAGCGAAGAAAAAATGGGCCTATTCATTCGTAAAAAAAATATCGAAAACTTGTAAATTTGATTCATATTTTTTTATTAAGTACCTCAATGTTTTGTTAAGTGCCTTATTCACGTAGAAGCCAAAAGTATGTCTGAACTATTAACACACAAGAAAAAAGAAGATAAATATGTTTCTTTAGCAGGAAACTTAACATCAAGTATGCCAAACAAATGACAAAGATTCCTAGGTAGCGACAACCTAAGTATATATAGTATTTTTATGTAGTTTTTTTTAATATTATAGGCTGTTACAAACGAACAGTTCACACAGTTCACCTGATGGTAAAGAATTCTTACCAGTCATTAGACACACAATCATCCTTTAAACACATTGACAGTGGTAGAACTACACTAGCTGCAGAATGAATGGGTCAGCTCGACCTGGGTAAGACCACGCCCTCACACAATAACAGCGTAAAATAGCAGGATAATGCTGCTGTGTTGCGGAGATCTTTATTACTGTTTAATAACGAGGCACTCCATCTCAATCCTCAAGGGTGGCAACGCATGTGCATTACGATTCCTTATTAAGGATGAATGTAGATGTCATGGGCCGCAGGAAGCACTTGCCATCAGGTGAACTGTGTGTTGGTTTGTTACTCTCAAAGTAATAAAAATAAAAGAAAACATCCTTGAATCAATGCATGCACCCTTGAGGACTAAGATATAATTCTTCGTCCCCATCCTCTCTGGTTTCTTTCACTCACCAGAAAAAACATAACACACAACACAGCCCTAAACTACTAGTTGACGCTAATACTCCGCAGTATAATATAGTAAAAGTGTGATCCAACTTATATATAGCTGCGGTGTGTCTTTACCACGTAAAATCGACTTGTTGTGTTGTTTGTTCCTCTCTATCTTTTATGACGTCATAATATAAAAAAATCTCAGATTGTCTTATATTTAAATACAAACGTATAAATCAATTTATACTTAAAAAGCCTTTTTACTTGTTCTTAAGAGTACAAAACATTTAGTCAGTAGATTTGAGCTATTAACGGTATTTTCCATTAAATATTTAGAAGCACCAAGATATTGTTAAACAATAAGGTATTGTGTTTATAGTAACAAAATATATCACTTAATTTGTTTAATGAAAGATTTCGTAAAACATGTGGCTAAAATACACTGCAGTATCATGATTGATGTAAACATACTAAACACTTGTAAACGTATGAATTAATATTTACTATAACTGGCTGTAGTCGTGACTATCAGGAAAATGACACATCTTGAGAGAATACTAGGGCAAAACAACACAGGTGCTACTCGAATGGTGAATAAAAAAAACACCCGACACCCAATTATCGGTTATAATACATTTCTTCTTAGTCTTCAAAAGTCAACAGACTCCACACATAACAACATATCTGATACTTAATTTCTTATTGAGGTAAAATCAGGAATTAACGTATATTTAATAAAAACATCACAGCCAAACAATAAAGAGGCAAAGAGTTTATTCAAAGATTAAGGTATGATAGGACTGATACATGATTTGCACCAATAAAACCTTTATACGTTATATTTAAATAATAAATATGTTTTAACTTTGATTGAGCCTCGCTGCAGCTTGTTTCTAGGTGCAATATTGATAGGTCAGCTCGACCAGATACGAACCACGCCCTTTTAGTATGCCAGCGTGAAATAGCAGCATAACGCTGCTGTGTTTCGTATGTAAGGAGCTGGAGACTCAAATACTGGTTGTATACGTTCTTCTCAAGATTGACAACTTATTTGCTTATTGAATCTTTGTTAAGGATGGATAATAAGAAATATTTGGTGGGCCCAAATTTTAGTCAAAATTAAAAACAAAATGATATTTAACTATAATTATATAATTTAAAAATATATTTAAACAATATAATAATATAAAATATGGTAATCTACCCCAACTGCTAAGGAAAATTACTACTACTACAATCAGAAACAAAAATAGGCTCGAATGCACACGCCATTCAACGTATTTGTACATTTTTGATAATAATATTAATTTTGAGGAAACAAATCTTATTAAATTATTAAACGACTGCGTGAAACATGTTAATTTTTAACGATTATTTGTTTTATTTGAATAACTGTGATAAACTTGCTTTTTTTTTGTTTTTAATTAAACGTATAAACGACCGTTTCACGACTACACGCATCAGCCGTTTTTATCTCCCGTATTTATAACAGTAACGAAATAGAAAACAATAATTGACACTACAATTTATTTAAACTGTAGGATTGACAATTAAATACACACTAACTAGAATTATTATTTATTGTTTGCAATTCCGATGTGGTGCTTCAGGGGATGGAGCTTTTTATTCCGTCATCTGTTGTGCCCGTCGGGGGCAGATCTCGGCCCTGGTTTGGTCGACCGTGCAAATTAGCTACGCGCTACAAGCAGGATTGTTACCACGCCTGGGCTGAGGCGTCAACGGCTAGGGATGTAAATACCAGCCTTCTCAAAAAGAAGTACAACTGTGCTTCAGGTCCTTCACAAAGGTTATTATTGCCAAGGAAAAGTCGGAACGCGTGGTCAGCATTGGTGAGAGACTAGTGTGCCTTCCTTCTGGGTCACGTGCTTTTTGGTCTCTCGCCAAGACTTTCCAGGGGAATTTCTGTAAGCCGTCTCTACCATCTTTGCGTAGGGGGGAGGACTGGTTGGCCCACACCGCAAAAGAGAAGACCAATCTTTTCGCGTCTAACTCGACTCTGATGGACAAAGGTAGCTCGCCACCGAAAATTCCGTGCGGTGACACCTTTATGCCAGAAATCCAGTTTCGTCAGAGATCAGTGCGTAAAGCACTGAGATCTGTAGACGTTAACAAGTCGAGTGCTTAGGACATGCGCTCCTGAGTTAGCACCGGTTTTAAAGCGCCTGTTCCGGTTCTTGTCCCGAAATCTTAAAAGACTGCCATTATCCACCCAATCCCAAATAAACGCGATAACTCGGATCCGTCCAACTATAGGCCGATTGTCATTACCCCCTTGTTCTCGAAAGTCATGGAAACGACCATTAACTGCCAATTCATGAGGTACCTTGAAGAGCACCAGTTGATTAGCAATCGTCAGTACGGTTTCCGTCAGCGTCACTCTGCTGCGTCGCCTCCGACCTTCTTGCGTAACTCACGTATCGATGGTCGGAGGCGATCGAGGTCAAGGCCTTCGATCGGGTGCGACACAAAGCACTTCTTTCGAAGTTGCCTTCCTACGGGCTGCCCGACAAACTATGCGCCCGGATAACTAGCTTTTTGTAGGGTTGGAGCTTCAAGGTCGTTGTCAACGGTGTGCTCTGACCCGAAAGCAATTAATGCTAGTGTCCCACAGGGCTGTGTACTGTCGCCCACCCTGTTGCTTCTGCATATCAATGATATGCTGCAAATAAGCAACATTCATTGTTATGCAGACGATAGCACTGGTGATGCATTATATACGGCCCGCGCTAATGTTTCTCTGGCTACTGCCGATGAGACTCGGACCAAACTTGTGTCTGAACTGGAGAACCTTTTGTGTGAAGTCTTGAATTGGGGTCGACAACATATCAAGTGCCGTTCAGTTTCGCGGTCACTTGGAAGACAAGGCCAAGCTGGCCTCAAAAAAGCTGGTCGTGCTCAGTAGGGTGAAGGTGTATATCCAGCCGGGCCACCTCCTACAACTGTAGAAGGCGCAAGTGCGGCCCAACATGGAATACCGCTCGCACATCTGACCGGGAGCACCCCAATACCAGCTTCTTCCATTTGACCGCATACAACGGAGAGCGATTCGAATCGTCGACGACCGAGCTTTCACCGACCGGCTGGATTCTCTGGCCCTGCGGAGGGACGTCAGTTCCATCTGCATTTTTTAGCGTATATACCACGGGGAGTGCTCCGAAGAGCTGTTTGGAACGATTCCTGCCGCCGAGCTCCGACATCGGACGACACGATAGACCACCAGATTCCATCCTCACTACGTGGTTGGCTGGCATTATAATTTCAGTCACGCAAAATATAATTTCAGTCACGAAAAGTCAGTAAAAACTTATTTTAATATACGTTAAGTGAACCTAATGTTTTAGAAGTAATATAGTAATGAATATGATACATTATAACCTATTAGACAAATGTTGTTTATACACGTTAACTGATTAGGTATATGGAATATAAAACAATGTGCTTCGTGGTAGACAGCGGCCTATATTAAGCAGTGTTCTAGTAAATGGGGTGAGATGACTGATAATCTATCAGGTGTAACATAAATATAAAGTATGGACCAGTGATGAAAATGATAGTTTGTTTTATAGCCAGTGGTCTGAAGCATACAAATATACTATTTTGACAGGGCGATGATGGAAGCAAAACAATTAACATAAGGTTACCATTTCAACGCTTACCAATCCAGGCTCCCCCGTGAGTGAAGTTTGGTAATTTCTGATAAGACAAAAACAAGCAATAAAACTCTTTACGGTGTCCACCTGATCGATTGTTGAGACTATGACGATATATTTTGTTTGTAATAAAAATACAAATACTTAAACCGTCATCCAATTTCCTGAATTGATGTCGGCGTATATATGTGATAAGATCGAAGGTAAACAAAAACACATCCAGACCCGAAAACCAATACTTTATGTTGCACAAATATTTATTGATCTTTCGGGAATACCAACCCAGAATCCAGGATATAGAAGCCAGGTTACTGCTGACGAGCTATTCCATTTTAGTACGAGGTCACAACATATACTGAATATTCTTTAATAACGTTGAACGTGGGTGTCAAGGGCTGCAGGTCTCATCTTCATGAGATACTCGTTCGTCACCTCCATATTTTATAATAATAGGAAAGAAATAATATAGAAGTCAATAGATCAAATACGGAGTATTATTTCTATTAAACAAAATAACAAAAGAAATTTAACAAACAAAGTTCAATGTTTAACGATGACAAGTAACGTTGATTCAGTTATTGACAGAGATATATGCTACAAGAATCAAGAAAAATATCTTGATTATTACGATATTTCGCGGGCCTACATTTTTTTCATCGAATAAAAGATTCCTACCGACAAAGGATGTATATCTAAAGATCTTTAAATTAATTCCATGATAAGGGTCGATAGCTGAATACAGGCACACGAACATAAAAGGAATACAATCTGAAGCCGATATGAATTTCCAATGGAACTCCCAACAATTTTTCTCGCATCATGCTTTGTATATTCTAAAGAAAGAAAATCCGACTATTACTAAAACTATTCAAAAAAAATCTTTATGTAACTAGGGGTCACAAATGAACACACAGTTCACCTGATGTTAATAACTACAGCGTCAATACCTATATACATCCTCAATAAATATTCAAGACGCAAAAGCGTTCTCACTCCTGAGAACTGAGCGACAGAATTGGCCCTCCAGTTCTCCACACTCCCCTTAAGAAACACAAGTCTTAAGTTGCTATCCCACGCTGGTATAAAAAAAAATAAAGGCATGGTCGCTCCGCAATAGGGCAGGCCCATTCATGCTGTAAACTAGATAAACTGAAAATAGCTGCAGGGTTCTTCTGCCATTATATTACCTTTAGATTTCAAATAATCAATCAAGTGCGTAAAATAAGCTTTCTAAACCAAAGTTTAAATCTCAGTTTTCAAACAGTCTTAGTAAACAAATAAAGATTCCTCCATGAAAAAATTACGAAAACATAGTTCATTAGTTCATAGTTATCATCCGTAGGGGCCCACCGCTGAGCTAGGCAGTCTAACGGCAGCCAGCTTTTTACAAACATATATTAATAGTACGTAAAAGCAACAATAATATGTAAGTAATCTTGCTTTTCTCCCCACTCCCCCCATCCACAATACGCCCATTTTGATATCTTTATATCGAGTAAAATAAAGCGCGATCAAATAAGGACATTTACTCAGCCTTCTTATTATTGATATAATTCAAAAAGTGACAAAACGCTTTGACTAATTCAATGAAACTATTCTGATCACGTTCTTGTGAGCTTGAAAACTTTTGGTTTCACCGAAAAAGATTACAAAAAAGGTATGCTCACAAATACCTTTGTTTCTATTTCCATTAAATGGAATATAATTTATCTTTATTTATTTGTAACAGAATTATATCATTTATTAGTCGAATTATTTCTTCTTCCACTTTCCACTCTTTCCCACTGTTTTTCTCAGTGCATAAATTTATAATTTTAATAAAAAATAAATTATATTATTTAAATTAAATACACACATATATATATATATATATATATATTTATATATATATATATAACTTTACGGGCTATAAATATATTCCGAAATACATATTTCATTATGCCCGGCCTTAGACTTCATTACATGTGAGGTGTATTTTTGCTAACGGTGTACCTAACGACTTGTGTTCGCCTGCACTTTTACAATTGACTCAATGCAATAGTAGGAGACTTTATAGACATGCTTCATGGGGGTCTGAAGTAAAAAGATGTATACAATAGAGGTTCTAAAATATATATTATACTTCTATTTCAATTTGTCAATATGTGTGTAATTACACAAGTACAAATATCTAAACCTCACAAAAAACAGCTCAATACAAATTGGACGTTTTCCACGAAATTGACACAACAATTCCGTGAAGGGTCCCTCAGTAATGAATGCTTTTCCGGAAAGATATTATCTGCAAGCCCTCGTCACGTTTTAAACTCTACTTTATTTTGCTCATTACGCTTGCCATGTTTGTCCTTATTTTAAAAAATAATTTACGATCATAACAGTATTTGTAAAAGTGATAGAACGACAACAGAAAAATTGCTACTGCAGCATGAATGGGTTGCCTCGACCGAGAAAAGAATACGCCCACAGTACTCTGTTTTGTATGGAGTATTAAGAACCGGAGACACTATTACAAATAACGATACATTCCATCTCATACCTCATGGGTGACAACGGACGGTATAGTTTTATGAAAAAAATATATTTACTACTCTAATGATTCTAATGATTATTCAAATTCCCAGAAAACATTTATTAATTAAGCAATACAATAGTCGGACTTGTCCGCGACCTTGCTTCAGATGCATGTTATTTATTTAATAGTCAATTTGTATAATAATTACTTTTAAGTGGCCATTACCTAATATAATAATATCTTAATAATTATTTAAAATAATTACCTATTATAGTATATTATATATTAAAATAATATTCATTATACAAATTTGAATTCAGATTATCAGACTTTTATAAACTCTTAAATTTGACACATATGTATAAATACGGGCGTGCATTGATTGTTCTCGTAATTTATGTAACATTTACACTGCTTTTGAAAATTTTTGGTTTTTTTGATCATTCATTCTTCATTTAATCTTCATTTGACCCATATAAACCCCCGAATATAAACTTATTTTATAAATATTTAGGAACTTAGTATGTGCAAGAAATAATAAAATAACGCTGCTGTGTTTCATATGGTGAATTATTATTTCATAATAATTATTATTTATCAATTACCAGTAAACAATTCTGTTAGGCCGTCTCAAATAGAAGACGGTTCTTCCATCAAAGCGTTGACTCATATAAGCACCACGTATTAGTCTTTGGTAGGTCGAAGGTCTAAAACTAGCATCAACTTTTGGCAAGATAACACCGCATCACGGAATATCGACGTAAAGTAGATGTTCCATACACTTCTGCGTTTGGTCCGGTGAGTGACTCCCGAACAACATAACGGTAGAGGTATTTTCATAAACCTACCCCAGTGCATCCGGACCTTTGGTTTTGGAGAAACCCCCTCCTACACCACCTCAGTACCAGATCCTATAATTTTACCGCATTCAACGAAGGCGGCTCGAATCATGGATGATTGTTGCATCTCTATACAACAAATATATATATTTTACCGAATTTACCATGTTCTGAAGGGTTGTTCTGATTAATTCCACCTGCTGAATTCAAACATCACGACAAAATTAAAATTCTCATCCACATTATCTCGATGCTTGGCAATCCACCATTGTGCGCTTTATGCGAAATTTTCTGTCGCAGACAACTACTCTATGGAATCGGCTGTCGCCAGTGGTGTTTCCCAACCGATACAACTTAGATACTTCAAGAAAATGGCATACACCTTTCTTAAAAGCCATTGGCGACTCTTCTGGTGTTTTTGTGTTCCATGGCCAAACCGATAGGCTTGAAAATTCATTACTTACCTGCAAGTGAGCTGCTTGCTCGTTGGCCACCTATTCTATAAAAAACAAAAAAAATGTATTAG
Source organism: Teinopalpus imperialis (assembly GCA_029286865.1). Lineage (NCBI taxonomy): Eukaryota > Metazoa > Arthropoda > Insecta > Lepidoptera > Papilionidae > Teinopalpus > Teinopalpus imperialis. Next base: position 8,069,282 of record JAGSMU010000005.1, read on the forward strand.
TATCGGCTTAGACCCCACGTGGATTGGCAACCACTTTAAAGCAGCTGTTGCCAGGTCAGCGAAATGCCAGCAGCTATTAAGGGTGTGCCAAGGTGCCTCATATTAGAGAATAGTAGTATCTTTAATAAATATTATCTATTAATATTTATATAATTAGAGGTGACAACCTGCCGGTAAGTAATGATGGCGGCCTATATCATCCATATCCATACCCAAAAAAGATTCAAGATGCACATGCTTTGTCAGCAATGAGGATTGAGGGAACCTGCCTATACTAGTAATTTGGTCCTCAGATGGACCGGTGACTACACGCACTAAAATAAATACACCAGCGTTGTGTAGCTATTTCAAATCGATAATCTATGAAGGCTTCCTTACCTACAGCTAAATGTTATTCCTACTGCTAAATGTATACACGGTTGTCTTGGTACGAGTGATCACTCGTCGGCCCTTAGATACCTCCATGCATTACACGACAACAACAATTCAAGATGAACAATGAATTAAAAGGGAAGAAGGATGAAGGCGCGTTAGCATGTCTAATGGAATGGATTTTTACCAGAAATTGTGTCTTCTCATCATCCTACATCCCATGTAAAAGGCTTGAGGCCAGCAGAAGGACGTTCATAAACGGTTTTTTTCGTTATATTTGCCACTTAAATTGTATTGTTGTATAATTTCTTCCTTAGTACTAATTTCAACCTTTGCTAAGATATCTAATAGATATAAAAATACTATTTTAATTTTAATTATAAAATTATGACAGAAAACTCTAAATAATTTTAAAATATGTTAGAATTACATTTAAAGTGTACACATTAAATTTTAATTTTATTTAGATTTCCAGATATAAAAGCAAATAATTCAACAAACCTTAAAATTCGTCAAGGTCGTCAAGGTCTATCACTTTGAGACTATGTATAAAACAATAAGTAAAGAATTACATTTTAATAACACAAAAATTTTTGCTACTTAATCATTTTCAGTACAATTGTGTAAGTAGAGTCGTATAAAAATATCTTCTTACCTAACGTAGAAACCAAGCATCTAAGAATAAAAATTCTGGACGAAAAATATTTTTCTGTACCAAGGTTCTTTTTTACAAGATGTTTTAAGATGTTCCTAACATCGTAATGGAAGCTACCCGCTGCTTACTTAGAATCAATTGGAATACCCTATTAGGGCATTACAGAAGATGATGTCTAAGTTTCGGTCATGATGATATCGTGCAATTGCTTATTCAACTGGACACATCCAGTTGAATAATCCTATATCATGATATAAAGTAATAAAACCATCTTCGCTAGGCTTAGGCAATACATAAACAACTGTAGAGGAAAATATCATTACAAATACGTAAAAAGTTTTCCACATTTATAGCAAATAAAAAATTCCGATAGAATTATTGTAGTTATAACATATTCTTCGTGTACGACGTACAACACTTTAGGGTTTCTTTATTTTAAGCCTTTTGGATTAAAATAAAGATGGATAACCAGTTGTTTAAAGATTCCTTTAATTTACTTTCTTTGGTCAAAACGTTCTTACAATTTCAATTATTCCTATATGTTGCATTCTGTGACCATTATTTATGTTTCAGATGTCGCACTCTGCGGACACCGGGTAACATCCTCGTCGCCAACCTTGCTCTCAGCGATTTCATAATGCTAGCTAAAACGCCCATTTTTATTTTTAACTCGTTCAACCTCGGACCAGCGCTAGGAAAAACTGGTAAGTGTCTTGTAATCATAAAATGCGAAAGTATTTACTTTGTTTCTTTTTTCTATTAAGCGATGTTTTAATAATATTTGTGTTACAAGTAATTTCAACATTTTCTTTCGCAATATATGTGCCTTATAAATTGACGGTTCTCTGTGCCCGGTCTTATTACACGCATTGAAATAGTTAAGGGTACAATGAGTGAGTGCTTCTATGTTGTATATTTGTATCGCTTACGGCACTATGATATATCGTGCGCAACTGATATTATCTGGTAATAATCAAAAGACATCGCCGTGGTCGAACTCGACCAGAAACACATCATCATCTTCAGAGCTACGCTGATGCTAAGGATGGGCTGTTTGCACGAAAAGAAGGAACTGCTGAAAAGAACTATATAATCTATAAACTAGAGAATCAAGAATTAACCAGCATCATTTTACTGCAATGTTTCACACGTTGAACGAAAGGTTAAAAATACCCAACTACTGGTAACAAAGTCCAATTTTTGTTCTGTATCTCAGGTTTCTATGGGCTGCAGTAATCACTGACGTCAAATGAGCTGTGTACATTATTTCACCCCTATTTTCATTTAAAACCGACTAAAAGCTATTAACTTCGATATACATTATTAAACCATTGTAGTTACAGTTTAATCACTTTAACATTAATGGTTAGATCTAATCACTTAAAAAATAAATTAAATCAGTCGTTAAAAATTAGTTTATATGAAAATATTTTCCAGGATTTTTTTTCTACAAGAAAAGAATTGTCTGTTAAACTAAACCATTTCGGGAAAACTATATTTGTATATGTTTTTTTTATGAAACTAAAAGAGCACACAGTTTACTATCGGAAGTGATGACTGCGGCCCTTAAACACCGACATCCCTAACACATATTAAAAACGTCAATGGTAATATCAAACCTGAGGACTAAGATGGAATTCTTAGCTATCTGTAATTAGGTGTCCGGTTTCCTATAGTCACCAAATTAAGCACAGCGACGTTGTACTACTATTTTACGCTTATATTCTGTAGGGGCACGGTCTACCCCAAGTCATTCGACTCATTCTTATTGCACTTCTACAACGGTCAATATTTCCATTATCAAACATGTGTTTTTTAACGTATACCGTATTTTCATTACAGGTTGCGTTATATATGGGTTCCTGGGCGGTTTAACGGGAACTACGTCCATTGCAACTCTAACAGCGATAGCACTAGATCGATACTGGGCAGTCGTACGTCCACTGGAACCTCTAAGGGCCCTCACTGCTATCCGAGCTCGGTTACTAGCTGTTGCGGCTTGGCTGTACGCTGCTCTTTTTTCCGCCATCCCAGCGTTGGACATTGGCTACGGACACTACGTTCCAGAAGGATATTTAACCAGTTGCAGCTTCGACTATCTTACTGAAGAATTGGGACCTCGTTATTTTATCTTCACATTCTTCTGCGCGGCCTGGCTCGCACCATTTTTTACAATTTCTTTCTGTTATACGAGCATCCTGCAAGTGGTCGTTTGTAAACGGAATATAACAACCAACAATCAAGAACAAAGGCTCTCATCCAGACACGTGAAAGAACATGCAAAGCGAAAAGCAGAGATTAAACTTGCGTTTTTAGTTATAGTTGTAATAGCCTTATTTTTTATATCGTGGACCCCGTACGCTATTGTAGCACTGTTAGGCATATTTGGTAAAAAACACCTAATAACACCTACAGCTTCAATGATACCAGCATTATTTTGCAAGACTGCAGCATGTATAAATCCTTTTATTTATATAATTACACATCCAAATTTCCGCAAAGAATTACAAAAAATAATCTATAGAGACAAATCAAAACGTATGAGTGGCACATTAAGAACTACTGGATATTACACTGATTCCAGTAGAATGCACAGACCTAGTAGAGACTTAAGCGACACAGAAGTTGAAATTGTTGAAATGAGAGACATTCCCTTCCAATCACGATTAAATCGAAAACATAGTTCTAATCTAGAGACAATATCATCAAGAGTCTCCGAACGCGAAGGATCGCAGAGAAGTGCCAGTTTAAAAAGTTTTGAAGAGAGCGTGATAAGTCCACCATCGTGGTATGCTAAGCCACAGTTTAAGAAAAAAAGAAGTTTCCAGCGAAGATCCACAAAACGCTCGAGTCAATAGACTTCTCAAAATTTCACCGCACTCACAGCATTTCGATACAAATTATAAATTGTATATTTTGGTAGAGTTCACATTTATTGAAATCGTAAACTTAAAGACACTTCTTGAGCGATATTTAATTTATTTAGTCTATTCTATTGTCACGGGTGAAACCTAGTCATGATAGATGATAGCTGTCATATTTTTTAGAAATATGGAACCAGATCACTTTTATGATTAAGTAGCAAATTAATTATTACATAATTTACGTACAAATCACAATTTTAGAAAAAAAAAAAAGCAATTAAATGTTTCCATTACAGAAAACCGCAGTTTTAACAGTATCCTAAAATTTTCGTAATATTCCATGTACTAATTTAAATGAGGCTCAGTATTATAAACTAATTGCATAGTAAAGATTAGATATATTTTTTATAAATCAATTCTCTTTACTTAAGATCAAGGCCACTATTTTCTTACGGTGGTAAATTGATGATAACTTCAAACCTTAAAAAATAAAGTTTAATGTTTATTCAATTGTGTTTTATTTCCTAGATACGGACTAAATATTGGAAACCATTACAAAATAATTATGTAAGTTGGTGGCAAACGAGCACACAGATCATCTGATAGTAAGTGATGACTATACACATACGCATGATATCAATCCTTAACAAATATCCAAGATAACACGTACGTGTTCATCCTTAAAAATGTTCTGACCCTCGTTACTTGTAATCGGGTCGCCGGATCTCTACACTCACCTTACGAAACACTGCACCATGATGCTGCTATTTAACGATGGTATTCGACAAGGGCATGGTTCTTCCCAAGTATAATATATGTAATAATCATTAAAATTCGATTATCCACAGTGGTTTCAACATTTGGACTTCCATGAATTTAATCCCATGAAATCATTTTTTATAAGAAATGATTACTGGTTTATATGGCTGTTTGTCGGAAATCATATAAAAAAAATTACAAGCAAGTAAATATATAATAATAAGGAATGCGGGTGAATGAAAAATATTCGGCCAATAAATAAAAAGTACCCATTGGACACAATTAAAGTATACGTGTATTCTGGTAAAAATCACAGATTTGTACTATATGAAGTTGTTTCAAAATATTAAGATAATATAAAAATAAATAAAGTAACAGCTAAGAAAATTCAAAGTAGGTAATTATTTTATATGCGCTGATAAATTCTCATAATTACTTTAATTTTTTTATTCAACTTTACAATTATAGAAAATTTTTATCGCGTTTACAACTCAAATACTTGACGACAGGTCATTGCTTCAACCTCTAGAAATTATTTCTTTATTAAATTGGAAATCAGCTACACAAATAATTAATACTATAACAACGCACGATATTTATCAAAATCTATAAAATACTTAAAATATCTCTCCAGTCATATTGTATACAGGAACAAGAATTTCACAAATTAATATTAATAAAAAATAAAGGGGGGCTTGAGAGTCCATGGCCTGGTCGTAATATTTCTTCATACTTATTACCATAACCTGACCTGTCATCAGCCCGATTCACCATAGACATCATAAGGTGGGCTTCTGGCTTATGCACATAAGAGTACATCATTGATCTGGTAAATCATTCGCTTTGGAATTGTTTGCGATTAACAACTTAACACTTAAAACGCAATCTATCATGGCGGGATAATGATTGCTCAAATAGTCCATTTATTTTTTATATAAAAAATTACGTTATTTTAAGTAATACTGCGGCTTTTTATGTATTATAGTTTATATATGCATTTATTAATACACATGTGTAACAAAGTTGTATTGATGGTGCACAGCGTGAATTTCACTTTTCACTAAATTCTCCCAAGAATCTTAGTAACATGTCAGTTTACTCAGACACTAAGAAAAATAAAACAATCACAATTTAAAATGAATAAAAATCAATGAAAGATTTTTAATATCATCAATAAAACAAAAAAGAGAAATAATACAAAAGAAATGGCTGCTTGACTTCTATCTTTGCCTTTCCTAAAAATGGTGAACGAAATTAAAAATTATGACTTACAAATTTCATAACCTATCACGGGTATTTTTAAAACTTATTTTAAAAGAAAAGAGTCAATTTATCAGATATGTTAGTATCAAAAAGTCATATAATGTTTTGTTTTTCGGTTCGGATAATATAGCACTCAGTAGTTTAAAAAGCGTCAACGAATTTCGGTAAGATTTTACTTCATACTTAACTTTTAGGTTCAAATACATTATTGATCAACATTTTATTGCATTTCAGAAAAAAAGATAATCATATCAACCGTCTCGATCTAGTAACAGCAAATACTTCTAAGAATAAGTCTGCCATTGAAAAGTATGCTCACTCAGAAAATATAAACTCTCTAACATGGCCTTTGCAAAATATACATACAGGAGAATACGACATTGGTTTAATAGTAGCCTTTGGACATTTGATCAAAGACACCGTTCTAAGGAAGTTTCCATTGTAAGTAATTTATGTATAGTTATTTTTATTTGCTCTCTAGCTGAATAATAATGTGCATTAATTACAATTTTAGGGGAATGGTTAATATGCACCCAAGTATACTTCCTCGTTGGCGCGGTGCCGCTCCTATTATTTATACACTATTACATGGGGATGAAACAACTGGTGTGACACTTATGAAAATAAAACCAAATATTTTTGATGTGGGTAAGATTAAAAGAATTTCCTATTTCTGCACCATAACATAAACTAAATATTAATTAGGCTCTGTAAGGTTAAGTAACAATTTTTTTTAAATAAAAACCAATTTATGTTGCACAAATATGATTTCTCGGTTGGAAATCGAGATAAGGAGCCTAACCATTACCACCTCATGTTAAGACCACAGTTAACTTCATGAGTATAAATATTTTTATATATAATCAAAATATATATTAATAAAAAAGAATTTATTAATATGGCTATTATCACATTTTAAACCTAAAACTTTCATATTTAATCTACTATAGTCAAAAAATTAATCTGAGCAACAGACTTTATATGAGAATATTTTGACCACAAGCATATGGAGTGAGTCAATTTTTTTTCTCACAACTGTATTTTCTTGATGAAATTAAGGAGTTACATTTTTTGGTAAAGAAACAAAATGCAGATGTTGTATCCCTCAAGCACTGAGATGGAAAGTCTATTCACTGGTTATAAGATCTCTAGTTTCTTTTACCAGAACCTCGAACTAGAGAAAATAGCACTAAAAAATTTTATGCTAGTATTTTGTCTAAACAAGAACCATAAAAAAGGAAGGGTTATCTCATCTATTTATGCTATAGATAGTTTATAGCTGCAGTGATTTTTATTGCATAAAATTTAGTGAGAATAATGTGGTTTCTTTCTAGGTGAAATAATAAGTCAACAAAAAGTGGCAGTTTCAAAGCATATTAAGTTACCAGAGTTAACACAACAACTTTCAACAATTGGTGCTGAAATGCTTGTGGAATGCTTGCGAAATTTACCACAAAGCTTAGAGTATGCCCAGCCACAAAGTAGTGAAGGAGTAACATATGGTAATTGTTTGGATTTTCTTTGTCCATGTCCTATCATTTCAGCAACTTTTTGCTGATTTGAATTTAGAAAGTACTGTGCACTAGTTTACTTTTCTAAACAATACCAACTGACAGTAATCACCCTATATTAATAATAACAGTGTGATTGTGATTCACCCACTGAATAATAATCTAATACCTTTACATGTATCTGAAAGAATAAAAAATCTGTAGATAATGTCATGGATCAGCAATCTGGTGCGGGTAACACAAACAATGAACCTTTTATCGAAAGTTTTTTAAAGGTTACTCCACATATTTTGCATCCAAAACAGACTATGTTAACTAAGTATATATATACATATATATATATATATATATATATATATATATATGTTGTATCATTCACCTATGAAATGCATCACCATCATAAAAAGTATTTTTGTCTTTTAGGTCACTCAGTAATATGTGTTACACCCATAAAATATGTTTGAATATATATTTTTTTTAATACAACATTCTTACTTTCAGCTAAAAAAATTAACAAATGTATCACCAAAGTTAGATGGTCAGAAATGGGTGCTGTTGAAGTTTACAATTTATATCGGGCTATATATGGACTTTATTCTATCAAAACCAGATTTAAAGATAAAGAATTGAAACTATTCAATGCTTTTTTACATAATGTTGAAGAAGTTGAACAGAATAATAAACCACCTGGCACTATACAATATTGTAAAATTACTAATGCCTTAAGGATATTGTGCAGTGATGGCAGGTACATTTATTTTAAATCCCTCAGAATAGTGGGAAAAAGAGAAATAACTGCTTTAGATTTTTATAATGGGTATATCAGAAATGTACCTCTTGAGAAACGTAATTTTATGTTTTGTTAATTTTAGTTACTAAGTAATAAAAAAATCATTACCATAGTTTCATGTTGTAAGTTTATTTATACAAAATTGGCTCAATTAATCCTTAAAAAATAGTCCAACAAATTAAAAGAAATCAAAGATAACTAAAACAATGCAATGGATCATGATAACTTGCATACATTTCACAGTAAAGGCAGATTGATTACAGGGTAGAAATTACATTGGGGTCCCATGGATGGCTATGCATAAATTATTATACATTACTATGCAATAATTATACTTTGATTAGATTCAACATATATTTAAAGAAAGTGATACAGGAAAACGAATTTAATAAAATTTGAATGCTATTTGAATTTTGTTCTGGCACTACTTGAATTATCCTCATATTGCTGAGGAAAAAAGCACCTATACTTTAGCATTTATATTTTTATTAGCATGCAGTTGTAATCTATGAAATAAGAATGATGTTCAAGACAGATTTATATTGTGTTCAAAATAATAAGCACTTACATTGAAAGTTTAAAAAAAAATGTAACAAATGCATGAAGTCTCTAACTTCTGAACTAGGAATTAAACCGGTATCTCAGGAATCAGTGCCCTTTTATTTCTGCTTGTTTCTGGAACCAATGTTTTTATGTATTCATTTGTCTGACTTTCATTCGTATATGACAAATATAGGACATTTATTACTATACGACAGCCATTTTGCTTTTAGCACAAAGGTGTCGAAAATGCTAATTTTTACCAACTTGACATTCCATAATGAACTGTTTTTTTTTAAATAACATAAATCTATAAAACATATTCCAGAGAACAAAGCATCCTTTTTCGAATGATCTTAAATATTATGCCAAAAACATTTAATTACATACCGATTATCAAACTAAAAAAAACGACCAACATAATAGAATCAGATTCTATTAGGCAATTATAAACATGAACGATTCTTCGGACCAGAAGAAATCCTCTTACATATTAAATTAGGATCTGTTTTATATCGTGCGAAATGAAAACCCCCATACCCGATTTTATCGGGCATTACATCCTCATGGATTACATTTAAATTCGATGGAAGTTTCTATAGCCAACAACGATCACTTACTAGGCGAAACATTTTAACATATCAGGAGTATAAGACAGAACAGAGAAAACCTTGTAACTAAAAGGCCATATTATTTAGTCGCGGTTATTGAATTCAAATTCAAACCATGACAGTTATACGTGGATCTCAGGAAGCAAGGCAAGTTTATGACATCAGTATCCGACTTCAACCTCAAGCAGCACATCATCTTTATATTTAATCACAAATGAAATAAAAACAAAAGCACGTTCAGTACAGTTTAATTTGTCAAAGCACACGAAAAATGTGTAAACATTTACGAAAATAAACTATTAATTTTCTATTAAATTTAATATTACATATTCTTCAATTGTTTTAATTTTTTAATGGCAAAGTTACTTCGAGATAAAGGTAAAGATCACCGATCAGATATTCCCTAACTAACTATCGATTGTCTTTTATTAACTTCATGAAACCAGTCGTTTTATTTAAGATTTAATATTGGCAATAAACATAATTATACTTACATTCACTAAGTAGGTGGGAGGTAAAATATATTAAGATCTTTTGTAATAATATATAAGGTGATTTAATGATAATGCCGATGCATTGCATGTTCTGTGCAAAATTAAAAAATAGGCACATATCTTTCTCTTACATGTTATACGTATATTAAATGGCAGCAATGTTTAAAATTATACATAGATATTATTAAACAAAAAGATATTTTTGCGAATATTCGCACTTTAAGAGAATCCGGAAGCTTTATTACTCGGTAAAGTATTTCATGAAAACTAAGGAGTTATCAAAGATTACAACAGATCTAGGAAATTGTGGACGATTACACTTGCCACCGTAAAAAAACATTTATTTTCCTAAGCGGTAAATAAGCATAAATATGTTGCTGCTATAATATTAAACATCTTAATATCATGTATAATGGAGAAAAAATTATGTTTTTTTTTGTTACTTTAACATTTAAAAATATATTTTTCTTTGGCCTTGAGTATAATAGCAATATAAACATATTTAAGAAGCAATATATATCTATAGATCAATTATAAATATGAAAATATATTTTTTATAAAATATAAACAATTGATATGTATACATAATAGTATCATTTATTATAAATTTTCAACATTAAAAATGCTTCGGTATATCTCACCAGAAATCTCACTACTTTAAGGAAAAATAACAATATTATATTAATAAATGTGTCTACTCCGTTCCAGCTTTAACCCTGTAAAAGAAATCAAAACACATCAATAAATATTTTCACATCATATAATAATCTACGTCTCTAAAAACATTTATTTACTGAATATGTCAATCTGTTTTAACGCCACTTCTACCAGAAACCAATAGAGCGATACTGTCTTATGCTGTTGTACTGGGATGGGATTGCCTCGTTAGCAGTAATTGGGTCTCCAGTCGTATTGCTTTGCATACGAGCCGCAGCAGCGTTATGCTGCTATATCACGCTGTTATTTCCTTGGCCGGCTCAATCGTCACATGCTACGGATAAAAACTAGATTCAGACTGTACCACTATTAAAATTCGATTGGTTCGATGCGATTTTTTCGATCGATTGGTTCGATGCGATTTTTAAGTGTTTTTCAAATATGAATATAAACGATTTCATCATATCGAATCCAAGATGACTACACACGTACCTATATACATAGTACACGTGTATAATTAGGTACACATTTATACATTATAATACTTTTTTAAATATAAATTAATAAATCTGCGAAAAAAGACAAACTATTAAAGCTAAATGCCACGATTTTAAACTCGGTAAGTCGTTCTTAGATGTGGATCCTAATAAAATAAATAGTTTTTTGATGTTATAGCTTTGTGCATATATAATGAAAAAAAAAATATATTAACGTACAAAATAGAAAGACCAGTATTCACATTCAATATCATAGTTTCGATAGATGGGATTTCGATCATTGATTAATAAATACGATGACACAAATATTTATTTTACATTAATTTGATAGTAGAATGAGGAACGTAGGTATTTATAAAAATTTGAATTCATCAGTCACAATGTACTTAATTTATTATTTACATCAATTATTATTATTTGTAAAAAGCTTAACACAAAAACCCTTAGGACATTGTGAATGTGTAACATACAAAGATTCGTGCAAGTATCTTGAAATGTGCCATAGAAACATGGGCTTTGTATTAAGGTTTAAATTTTAATGATCTCTTAAATCTTTGATTAGTAGTCGAAAGTGGGTACTTACCGATGGTGTTATTCACAGGTGTTCTAATCGAAACGGGTAGTTTTGAGGAAGGAATTGTTAAACATAAAAATCCTCTATAGTCAGCATATGAGCACAGTTTTTTTTCTTAAGTTTCGAATCTTTAAGTTGAACTAGGTTTTATAGTTATTATTTTTTATATTTATAACAAATATTTGTATCATTTTGATAGTAATAATTCACATTAAATAATCAATAAAATAATGTTACCATAATAGACGTTTGGTTTCTTCAAAATATTAGACATATTCTGAAAAGATGATATAATCATAAAATAATGGCATTATATACCTGATCATAACAGCATTCAATGTAATAAAACAAAAACAGAAGCCTCTAAGTTCTCTCTTACCTTATGCCAACTTTAGCAAATACAGCAATGCGATTTTCTAATTTTCCGTATCCTGAAAAAAGATAAGTTCAAAATATCTCAGCATTTAAGATATTTGATTAAACAAGTATAGGCTTCTGTTTTTATTGATATTGATCAAATGAATGTCCAAAAATGAATTGATGACAATGAAATGACTTACTTGAGACCATTACGTATGGCAAGTATGGGGAATATAAAATTATATACAATGCTACCCATTACCTACGTTTTCGTCCTCTAGTTTATCAATTCATGTGTATCCTTACGGTTAAGACAATGTTCAAGTGGACTAGGATATAGGATAAAACGTATGTTATATTTTTTAGTTAGTACCAACCTGAAATGATCATAATTAATAAATTCCTCATTACTTTGTACTTATCCTTTTTATTAAGTAGAACGATAAAATTGAAACAATAAATCATAGAATTACAACGCGTAGTCAATAGCTGCCAAAGTAACAATAATATAACTAACAACAAATATATTTTTTTTACATAATGACGTTGGAAAATTTTATAATAGTTGTTTGGTCTACCACGAAAAAAGTTGACGTGCAAATGCAACAATAAAAAAGAAAAACCCTGCAAGCCAGGATTTTAACATTCGATCTGGAATTCTTATCTTTCTTGAATCTTTTATCTCATGGATCTGAGCTTTATGTAAATCACTATAAAGATTTATCTCAGACACATTTAATAATTTTTAAATGTGAAACAACTGTTCTTTGAGTTAAATATTTCGTTTACTAAGAAACAACAGTCGGTCAAGAATGTCCAAAAATTATTGATAACTACCCACATATAGTCAAATTCAAAAATTCGTAGATATATTCAATTAGAAGAAATATATATGTATATTTAGAAACGCCGTTAATTCAATGAACACAACCCAATGAACATTCATGCGGTAATGATGTTAAATACTTTTCCAACACAATAACAATTGTAGACAAAGGACACTGGCAGAAATTATACATAGTAGTATAATAATGGTGATTTTATAAGATAAAATTATACAAGAAGCTATATTTTAGTTTTTTTACAATAACAAGCTGTCAGTGGCCTTTACATGCACAGCATACAAAGGTGACTAGATGGGAAAAAAATAAAAAATGAATATTAAGCATTCTATTAACTAATCCTTAATATTACCTGTCACTTTTGTATAATTAGTTTAAAAATATAGATAGACAAATTTTTATTTCCATTTTTTGTATTTCTAGTTTTATTAAACTAAGTGCTGCGATGATTTTATAGGACAAATTTCTTTGTAAGGAATATATGATATGGATGTTAATGCAAAAAGTCAATATCGTGGTGTGGTGTTTGCAATGGGATAGGCTTGATATGGGCAAAACACTAGTGCAGTACATAGGAGGCGATGTTGACGTGAAACATTTTGAATGGTTCTTCACTCGGGTCACAGAGAGCATTTGGGCGTCGGCTGTTTCCTAGAATATTAGTGAAATATTACTAAACTATTCGCATATTTCATTATTTAAAATAAGCTTAAAGCGCTTCAAAGCGATAATAATTTTATCGTTATACCACTTATATAATACGATAATAATTGTTATTAGCGCGAACAAAAAACCGAATAAATGCAAAAAATAAATTATAACAGCCGTTCGCTTTAATATAGTTTATTAATATGATTGTTAAAATTTAAAATGATATAAAAACATGCAGTTTAAATTTTACGTCGTGGTAAATATAATAATGAAGATTTTATAACAAAAATTTATTTAAGAAATATAATCTGTTGAATTCATCCAGTAATATTTACCGCGCGTAAAATTGTACACAGATAAGACATCACAAATTGTGAATACGTTCGATAATGTATATAATTTAATAAATACTTATATTCTTGGGAGCGAATCTGAAAACGTAAAAAGCATATATAAATAAACAAGGCAATGCATGCTTAAAAGACAATTAAGTTAAATTTTATTAAAAAGAAATTTAGTTTGCATCGTTAAAAGATAAAAGTACCAGGACTCATTATTGCAATGAAAGGAGGTTGTTGTTTTAATATTTTTTAATCGACATACATAAAACTATATTGACTAAAGGATCGTGCAACATAGATATAAGAGAAGAAATGTGCATTTATAATGTACTATTCAACCGCATATTGCACTTACGCCTACAATAGAAATAACAACATCAATATTTTGTTTTATCTTATAAACAACCACTTCAACACGTTTACCATTTACCATGTAGCTACCAGTCAAAAGGAGATAACACACCCCTGCTAGATGAAATTGTTAGCTTATTTGACAGGATAATACATCAGATATAGATAAAACCGCTATCGGCTATTCAATATTAGCAAGAACATCATATAAAACTTTATTAGAATAACAGGTGTCAGTAATATACACAACGATGCTATAAATACATGCTCTGTTTACACACTATGACCAACAAACGACTATTTCATGTACCTACAGTTTACATTTAGAATGTTATCGAAACATATGTATTTAAAATACAATCCCATCAGCCGCTAAGTACAATTTCCAATAATGTCATCTACCTTACGGATACAGAACCGTCATCTAAGTACTAGCACCCTGTAAAATTATATATAAATTAAATATATATAAAAAATAGTATACATAAATAAACGTAGTTATTTACATAAGTTAATGTGTCTATTCTACGTTATATAAATATGCTCTAAGATTATCCTAGAAGCTAGTGGGAAGCGGTTAGTTTTGGTCACTCTTACATGTGTTCAGGATGGCTGCGGATGCAATCAATGAAGTCGCTTGGCTTGAGTTCTCCTCTGCAGATACGGAACACTGCGGTGAACAGTGGGAATCTGTAATTCATATAAATATTAATTAATTAATTAATAAAAAATAGTTGCCTATAATAAAACAAATAAACAATGATCAATTACCTCGTGGTCGCTTTTGAACATGGCGGTATTTTTCTGGTATCACCCGTCGATATCAACTGGGCAAGATATATCATAGTGCTTTAAACATTCGCACAGCCACGGGCGCAGTTTTACGTTTCATGAGCCGGCATGAACAACGAACTTGACTTCATATTATATGAAATGATTTTTCGCAGATAGAAACTGACGTCACTTCATCATCGATGTTTTAAGTTCGAAAGTTCGTGGTCGAAATTCGATCTTTAATTTTTTTTTTTAATTTTGTACGCTATTCTTTTGTCAAATATATATAGCTTCATTATCATTGCATATGATTTTTTTGAAACTTGTTCTATTACGTCAGCTGCGTGCGATTTAACTTAATGTATATACATTTTATTATCATAAATTTTAGTTTATTCTATTTGTAATGCATATTAAATATAAATTCTTTGACCACAAACTACTAGACAACTTTGGGAACTAAGGCTCTATAATAATAGAGGTAATATATACAAGACTAATATTATGTCAGATAGTTCCTTTGTACCCTAACAATAATAAGTCTAAAGTACCCAAGACATATTCAAGGATTTCGCACTTTGACATTAATAATTCCTCTTTCTTACTCCGGTTACGATAAAAGTATGCAGGTGTCTATTTTCTATATAACCTAGAGATATCTATTTAAATGTAATCATTCGTATTTCTTAATCGTGTAGTTTTTATATGTAACAGCGAATTGGACACAACGCATTCATACTTTTCGAAAAGTTAAACTGACAATTCATTTCAATCCAGGATATTCAAATCGCACAAGCTGATTTATTTAAGGTCAACATGTCAAAAAAAAATGGTAAACAATTACATTACCGCAACAAAAATACATTCTCAGTCTAAACGAAAACGTTAATACGGACTTACTGCGGCTTGAAAAAAATACCTTTGTGTCGTAAACATTGGGCCGTTCTGAGATACAAAAAAATTACCATGTATTCATATAATCGTAAGAAAGGTTATTTAACTATACAAGTACAATTAGTTAACACTAGCCTTTCATTTTATTGCAGAACGGGAATTGACATATTATTCCGCCACGCGGCACGAAATTTTTTTTTCATTACACAGGGAGTAACAAACGAGGACACAGTTCACGACATTCGTCCTTGACAAGGAATCATAATGCAGATGCGTTGTCACCCTTTAGGACTGAGATGGAATGCTTCATCATCAGTAATAAAGGTCTCCGGACACTCACCAGACGAAACCCGGAGCATTATGCTGCTATTTTACGTTAGTATTCTATGATGGTGTGGTCCCCAGCCCCGATCGAGCTGACAAACTACAATTGTAACAAACTGCAGTGTAGCTCTAACTATATTTGAAATAATTAATGTACTGAATATATTATCGTTTTTTACTATTTATTATTCTATATACAACTATAAACGAAATAGTTTTTTTTGTGTATGTGTGATGCTGTTGGTCCAGAGACCTTTACAGCTTTATCTAAACGGACTCGCAAGCGGGAGGGAGGCAACGACAATGCTGGCAAGAGGACTGCTATTGCACCTTCACTGCACTCCGACCCCTGTGGGCGAAGAACGTCGACGGCAACAGGCGGGGGCGATAATACGATCCGAGGGCCCCTCATAAGGAGGTTCGAACCTCGTCTCGGCTATCTGAGATTGATAATGTTTGCCTTCCTTTTGTGTAGTAGACACATGTGATAAAACATTTTTTATGTTATACATTAGCGTGACAAACTGACATACAATTCAAATGATGATAAGTGATTCCTGCTATGTCACCGATTTTTTCTCAACGGGTAAGCTTACTGCAACACCAGTCGAGCCAACTGTTCGTGCTGCCCGTAGATTATAACTGCGGTGTAAATATCACGTATATAGATTGCAATATTTGTTCCCTAATTCAAAAACATGATTATTGGCTAATTTGATATTTAATGACGATGCGTGTACGCAAAGATTCCGCAGTTTTGTGACCTTTCAAAAACATCCATTCAATCCACTCTATAGTTGTTTATTTTTGAACGTTATCCGCATAATATATACAAGCATAAAATAAAATAAATTTGTCGACATGACAAGACTAATTCATTCATTCTCTTTATGTATCATCACATTATATAAATAATAACATAATACGATTTGATTGAATATAAAAAACCTATATTAAACCTATTTAAAAAAAAATTAAAGGTTTTTTTAATAAATTCTCATTTTGATAAATTCCCAGCACCTTTGTTAATTTAGTTCTGGTGTTCTAAATTCAAAATGTAAAGAATGAAAATCAGCCAATTAACGTTAACATTAACCTCTAATTGGACGTGGATGTATGCCAAATGAAACTATTCCAATCTGTGCCATTATGTGACGTCGCGGGCGAATTATCTGCGAGGTTAACAATAAGGCACGTGTGTTATGCGAAGCGCGAATGAGACCAACGGTCCCGGATTTCCTGAGATATAACATTTATGATATATCCCGTTATATATATATATATATATATATATATATATATATATATATATATGTATATAGATAATGTCGCAAATTTGAAACATACTATATATTCTATTTTCAACGCGACTGGGAAAGAACCACGCACTCACAGAATATCAGCCACGAAATAGCATGGTGAGTGTAGGAAAGCGGAGATACAATTCCTGGTAACGAGGCCATTCATCACAGTCCTCAGGAGTACCAGCGAATGTGTTTCATGAAACGTTGTTGAGGATGGATGCATGTGTTTGTGGATTGCAATTATCAATTCAAATTATCAAAACCATTCAGATGGACTATTCTTGTTTGTCGCCCTCAGTTAGTGTTGCCAACATTTTTGAAGGTAATAAAGTACATCTGATTTGAGAGAGGGTAAACAAAGAGTACAGACTTACAGATTTGTTCTATCAATTTTCAATTTATTCAATGGAGCCCTGTTCGTATATAGATGAAAATCGATGAGCTATTTCAACTGAATGTCTAGAGACGTAATTTTTTTTCTTATGATGTAGTCAGAGTTAATATAAATAGATTATTTAAGAATACGCTTAGCAACAGTACCTATAAGCCTTTTTTTTGATCAGAATAAAAAAGAGTGATTGGATTATGATTGTGAAGCTATGGTAAATAAAGATTACACCGATTATTAGATTACGGTTTGTATTACTTGTCCAACAAATGATGCGGCCACAGCGGCTCTGATCTGCGTTTAATATACGCGCTATTCTGTGATATAAATATTTATTGTAGACATAATTTCCATAAAATTATAAAACACTTGATGATAGAAATTCTTGTTATACTCACGTGCGTGGAGGCTACGGAAAACGTCAAAATATTTTTATAGTCTTGTATACCTAATAACAATATGTCAGAACTAAAATACCCAAATCGATGACTGACAGCACCGTCTGAAGTGTAAGGTGCCAACGAAAAGGTTGGCGTTGTTAGAGTGAACGAGCAATCGACTGTTTCTTTAAAATAAGAATAGACGTGAGTTATGTAGTACCAAAGATTACTTATCATCACAGAACTTATCATTGAGTTAAAAGATTGACTGTTGACAATTGGCCGTCACCAAAAAAAAAAATTAGACTTATTTTTCGAATCGAATTAAAATGAATTATATCGTATATATTTTAAATTATATCAGAATCGTTAAATATTTCATATGAGCTTTCCAATGTTACTAACTTGTTTTCCATATTCTTATTTGCGAGCATATGGTTGACCTCCTCCGCGGTGATGGGACCTTGCAACTTCTGCCCGTTTAACATTTCGTCTTCGAGCTCTTTAATAGAACGGCCCGTCTTCACGAAGGCCTCGGCGACTCTCCTATTTCTACCGCCTGTAAACAATAAGTATTAAGCGCGTGTTACATATGTGCTTTGAAACTAGTATTTTGCTATCATGCTGGTCAATCATCCAGAGTCGACATTTTAACGGTTTAATTATTTTATTTTACAACTAACTCTTTATATTTATAATATACATACGTCACATATTATAGATATAAACTTATGCATATCACTCGATCATTTGATTCATTGATTAATTTCTCTCTCAACGCGTCTTAAAAAAGTATACGTTCAGAAATATTAAAAAATTTAGAGAATTCTTACATAAGTTTCTAACTGCAGCATGCAAGGATTGTTCGTTCAGGAAAGGAAAACACGCCTTAGAGAATTCTTCTCACTCTCACTCATTCTGTCTCACGCATTGCTTTTTTTTTAATTTTAATTTTCCTACGTATTAGTTGAATCGCTGAATATTTTTTTTTCGGGCTGATGGTCGCTATTAGCCCGATGGTTTTTACAGTTTCCCCGGGTTGAGAGGTGACCGAGCACTTATGGGCGCTTAGTCGAGACCTCTATTAGTGGGTAACCAGCACCAAAGAGGGAACCCCTGCTTGGACCGTTACCCTGTTCCGCGAGAGCGTCTGACTCGAGGGTGCCCGAAAGGGCCGAACCCCAGCTCGGTCAGTTGCTTCTGACTAAGAATTATCTACATTTATATCTCTATTATTATTATTGGCTATCTGTACCACCACTTCGGAATGCGTGGGTGCTGGAGAAGTGGCGCAAGAAACTCCAGCGACGCTTCTATCTGTATTGACTGGAGAGAACCGGCCTGTGACGTGGCGGTATCGCGAATAACCATGTTTGCGACGCCATCGCCGTCGGCGGGGGGTATGAGGGTGCAATTTACGTGTGTAGTGTTTTATGAAGGGCTTGGTCCCTGGTGGTCGCGTCGTCGGGGTCGTCGAGGGCATGCCTCCGTCTCCTTCAGACGCGGGTTAATCTATGATTTCCGATGGGATTGTAAGTAGCGTAGATCTATGTATAGATTTTCATTACGCAAGAACCATGACGCAACGGTGGCCTTGAGCAAGAAACGATTTTTTATTACCTGAAGTCAGTGAATATGACGCGGGGAGGCATGCGCTAAGACGGGGCTTGCGTATGTCATTATGGGTCGAATGCACGCATTGTATAGTGTAATTTTATTTCGCAGGGTCATTTTGCTATTTTTATTGGGTAACGGGTGCAAACGACCAACGGAGAACGCTGCTCGATTCCGTACGCGGTTGATATGAGGACCGAAGGTGAATCTTTCATCTAATGTGACGCTTAAGTATTTGACTGTCTTTTCCCAGGGGATTGGACGATCAAATAACTCTATAGTAGGGAGATGAAACGTTTTGTTGCGCCGAGAGAAGTACATGGCTGCACTTTTGGTGGGGGACGCATTGCTGATCATTACGACTGCTATGGAGTATCCTACACATCCAAAGATAGTATACAGTATGCACTTCTCAGTTCTTTCTATATAATAATCCTTGTTGAGAGAATGTTTGGCCGCTGTCGTTACCATCACGTGAACTGTGACACGTTTATCACTCTTAGTACAATAAAAAAGCAATGAGAATTAGACATTTTGCTGCATTTCGTTTCCTAACCACCATACATATCATGAATTAAAAATGGAAAGTTAAATTACACAAAAATATTAATCTGTGTATGTATGTTTGAAACAATGCATTGATAATGTTATTTACAAATGTGCACAGAAGTGGAAATTTATAAGAGATAAAAACGACACATAACTAGCAATTAAATAAGACGTCGCATGTAACAGTTTCTGTAATTCAAATGCTTTCTTTATTTAGTAAACAATTAAACGAAAAATAACCAAACATTCCCAAACTACACTATAACAACGTTTCTTAATGTTTTAGATATAACTTGAAGTATAGAAAAACAAGGTGTACGTAGTACATACACTACTTACAAATAAAAATACAAAGTGTATATGTACACTACGTTAAAATTTGATGATGACGTCTTCCTGGTCGATTACGATTATAGCGACATGTTTATGTAACTACTAGATGACATAAACTGCGCAGGACATATTTTTTTAAAGGAATATTAGCAATTAAACCATTACTTATATTCCGTTTAACCATTCCAACTAAGCTGAGATGCTAGCTTGTGCAAGGAGGCTAGGATGTACATGTTAGGCAAAGCAATCCACCTTACCCAACTGTACATGAAGAAATAGTAAAAGACTATTTTTTTATGTCGACTCAGATATACCCTGAATAATTTAAAATTTTCTCTATTTATTTAAGATTCACTCTAACTACATGTTCTAGATAGTGAGGTGAAATCAGAAGTCGTTGACACACTAACAAATTCAAAAGCAAGAAAGTAAATTCTTATATGAAACAGCAACAATGTTAAATGAATATTTAATCCTTGCCATTCTTATCAATTCACACGTTTACTTACTTGAGCACAAGAACAATAGTTCATTAAAATAAAGAATTGATAAACGATTCGAACGTTGAATGTGACCTTTGTTCGTATATTGATAAGGAATATCAACGTTGAACTAAGCGCTGATGTATATTGCGGATAAGTTATTTAGGTCGCAACCTATTTCACAGAACTGCCCTCGCTTTGCCAGCTATGCAAAAGCCCTCATTTATCAATATCGTCATACCCACTGAAGTATTAGGCACACCTTAAATGAAAACATCACACGCGTTATTATTTATTTGTGTATTCATTACGACATTTAGATGTGTGTGTGTGTATTTAAAATTTTTGCTTTCCCGTGAAAATTATGAAAATATAGATTTTAGTCATGTAGATCGAAACGGGAAAGTGGACGACGAATTATCTGTATTGCTCAACGACAGACTCACGGACATATCCAGAAGATATCGCCGGGGTCAAACTCGAATATCAGGACGTTATAGTTAACGATGAAACAGTAACTTTAAGCTTTACCAGATACGAAGGCTTAGGCGAAATCAATTAGTTTTATCGATAACGCGTTATCAAAGCTGCGGTAACAATAGCAATCACTTGGCAATATAGGATAAAAATACTAAATTATATGTAACAAAATATATATATATATATATATAAGTTTTCCAAGGTAAGGTAGTTAAAGTTAAGGAAAACACTTAAACTTTTTTTCCACCGTTTGTTAATTTATAAAAAAATGTTGTGGGTAACGGGGTAACATCGATATTAGAAGCTAAACCAATGTTTAATGTAGGTACGTACAACGACTGCTTTTAAAAATGGTGTTTTTAATAGGTAATGGGTCGAGGAAAAAAGGTTTATTTGTATTTTATAAGTAAAAAGTTGCAATAAAATCTCTATGGCTGTACTGTTTATATCTGGCCGGTATTGATACCATTAAATAGGTGCCATTTTAAAATGACAAAAATAAACACTTAAAACTGTCTCTCTCTTTTTTTCTTGTGTTTTTCTGTCCGCCAAAATGAGTGAATCTAACGAAGAAATTCAATACATTTTATTCCAAAAAACCAAAAAATTAAGTCTGCTCTGGTGGGCCCGTTACAGATAAAGTCGATGACATTTTTGAAAAAGTGAAGCAAAATCTGCATATCAGTAGATACGACGTAGCTTAAGAGATAGAGGTTGAACACAAAGCAGTTTTGACCCTTTAAACAGTCTGGATATACATATAAGCTTGCTGGCTATTTGGGTGCCACACGAGCTTACTGAAAGGAACCTAATGAATCGTGTACTCATTTGCGATTCTCCATTGAAACGTAATGAAACCAAAACGTTTTTAAAAAGATTGATCACTGGTGATGAAAAGTGAATTACGTACAACAAGAACATACGAAAAAGATCATGGTTAAAGGGCAGCCACCTATAGCAATAGCTGGATTATCACGCAATAAGGTGTTGCTGTGTGTATGGTAGGACTGGAAGGGCATCGTTCATTAGGAGCTTTTATCGCCGGGAAAAACCATCGATCCGGATCTATATATATACAAGCAAAAAATGTTAAAGAACGGCCGCAATCGATCAACAGAAAGAGTGTGGGTTTTTAATGTGATAGCGCCAGACCACACACATCTTTAGCCACTCTATCAAATATCGAGAGGGAAGTGTTAATACACCATATAGCCCTGACATTGCACCCTCAGATTTTCACGTGTTTCGACCTCTTCAGAATTTTTATAGTATTATTAGGTAGTGTTAGGTTAACATCAAAAGAGAACTGTCAAAACTATATGTCGCAGTTTTTTGATCAGAAGTTCCAAAACTTCAACAGCCTACAAAATGGCACATATATATTATAATCAAATGTAAATAAAATATTTTGAATTTGTATATAATACGAAAACATTTTTTTCAACAGACTGGTTTTTAATTAATTCGTACATTATATGGTATTAAAAAAAATTAAATAAGTTAATGGTATTTACCAGAAGTTGTGATTACATTTTTTCAAAAATTCTGCTTACAAACAGTTGGTAAAACAATTTAAATCTTATCTCAAAATTATGGACATAATTAATTGCTTAATGTTATACAAGAAAACCTATGAAAATATATATAAACGAGTTAGTATGCTGTATATTTATGTACTTTTATATAATTATATATACCAACAGGGTTTCCTTTAGAGTAAAAAAGAAACTGTTTATATGAACTACTATAAATTACTGATATTGAATTGTATATACGGTTATATTGTCGACGAGGATGTGATTTAACTCAACAGCCTTGTTATGAAAACTAGATCAACAATCACTATATAAAACGAAGAATGAACAAATCGCGTCACTAACGTCTATTAACGTATTTATATACTTTTATATAATTATGTATACCAACAGGGTTTCCTTTAAAGTAAAAAAGAAACTGTTTATATGAACTACTATAAATTACTGATATTGAATTGTATATACGGTTATATTGTCGACGAGGATGTGATTTAACTCAACAGCCTTGTTATGAAAACTAGATCAACAATCACTATATAAAACGAAGAATGAACAAATCGCGTCACTAACGTCTATTAACGTATTTATATACTTTTATATAATTATATATACCAACAGGGTTTCCTTTAGAGTAAAAAAGAAACTGTTTATATGAACTACTATAAATTACTGATATTGAATTGTATATACGGTTATATTGTCGACGAGGATGTGATTTAACTCAACAGCCTTGTTATGAAAACTAGATCAACAATCACTATATAAAACGAAGAATGAACAAATCGCGTCACTAACGTCTATTAACGTACTCGTATTTTAGCCTTGATTTTCTTTCTACTCGAGCTTACAAAAAATTACGATACTACATTCTTGTAATTCATTGACCATAATACCTGTATAACGTAAGATATTATATACATTAAAGTTGAAATGATTTTTAATAAAAAAATAAAACACCAGATAAGAAAAGAACATCACACATACAGAACCTCGCGAGTTCTAAACTATGTAAATAGTAGGCTTGATCTCAAATAACCAGACAAATGACTGGCATAAGGGTCTAGAAGGGTCTAGGATGTAAAATATTGGACTTGTCAACATATCTGGCAAGATAATAGAAGCCTATGTGTAACAAATTGACTGCAAAAGCTTAATGTTTACGTTGGTTTATATTTTACATCATCCTTAACGAAACAAATATAGTTTGAAAGATGTTAAATGTGTTATGTAACGAAATATTGCTATTCATGACAACGAAAGTAAGAGATAGGTCGTCGGTCGAAATATAATAATACTATCACTCACAACCGGTTTTATCAATTCCGTAGAGCGTCTTAAACGGCCTACGTATCGAAGGCCGCGTGGAGTAGCAGTAGGGTACTTGAGGTATCGGGTTCTGAATTCGAATCCCAGCCGAGAAACAATACTTCTTTATGATATATTATTGTATTTCGGTTTATAGAGTTCTCGTCTGTCCTGGACACCATCCCACCTGATGCCATCTGATTGCACATACACTAGTTAGACCTAGACTACGCCTATACCTACCCACACCTTTCTTAAAGGCCGGCAGCACAACTGCGACAACTCTGATATTCACGATTTCTATGGGCGACGGTAATCACTTATATCAGGTGCTGCTGCTTGCTCGTTTGGCACTTATTCTATAAAAAAAACTATGTAAGGGGACGACAGGTGAGTGCTTCCGTATTTGTGTGAACGCTTCGGACATTATCCTGCGCAGTTGATGTCATCTGGTTATAATGAGAAGATATCGTCAAGGTCGAATTCTGCCATGAACACCTCATGAACCACCACTTACCATAACACGTGGTGATGAGATCAGCGACTCCACACGACTCGAAGAAAGTGCTAAGCTTGCTGCCCGGGTAGAACACGTCGACAAACTTGATCATCTCCATGAGACCCAAACGAATGACGGCCGCCTTCGTATTGTCACCGAAGCCCAGGCCATCAACAAAACCAGCGCCCACAGCAACTATGTTCTGTTCAAATATTTCAATGATATTGATTACAAGTAACTCGATTAACAGGTGCATACGTGTATAATATAAAATTATCATCTGAAATATATGCTCGTTTGTTATCGCCTAATTTTACTCGCCCGAATATTTTATAGTCCGGAAGGATACTTCACTGTTAATCCTTTTATAATTACATAATATTATATCACACTTCCAATTTTACATTCTTACGATACGATATTAAACGACGATAAGATAATATGCAAGTCTACAAAGAAGTCTACGAAAGTAAGAATTTAATGGGTTTTCTGGCAGCACACTACAAAGCCTTGGGAACAGCTTAATATGTATTACCTAGATATTTAATATCTGCAGTGCATTTTGTGAAACGGTGAATGGAGTGATGATTGGTGAGTCACGTCTAGATTATGATAAAATTATGAAATACAATAATACCAGCATCTTATCCTTTATATATTTCCAAACATTTTTTTAGTCATTATGTATTTTATAATTGATCAAATATTTTTTATTTTATAATCAACATTACAGTACAGTACTTTAATCGCATCGTAATCTTTTAAGCGTAGCGCCTTCTTGGATTCATCTCATCATCCTAAGGTGACTGTTAGAGAATGCCTTAGGCATGACGTCTCCCTTTATATATCACTGTATATTAAGCTAGAATAAATATATATTAATCAAATTGTTTTTTTTCAAACGTTGATAAAAGTAAAAACATATACGCTCTGCTAAGTTTCTTTTTAAGACATTTTGTTTTATTCTCTGTTTAGTCTCCGTTCTGTGTAAACTGGCACGTCGTTCGTGATTTTTCCACTTTTGATTTATAGGTTGACACTATTTACTCAACATATAATAAACAAATAATAAAGGATGAATGGACCGGTGGTAGCTCAATGTCTTTCTAATTTCTATCTTTTAAGTATCAAAGATTAAGAACCTAGCGTTTAAATTAAACGTTTTTTAATATCATGCTGCGTTCACATATTGTATACCTATCTTTATGTAAATAGAATCAAAGATTTCACAGATAGATTATTAAATAACGGTTCGATTACATTTTGACAATCATGTTTTGATAAGAAGTTAATAAAATTAATACTATGTGACGTACTACGTGAAAACGCAAAAGCCAATATGCATATATCTTTGTACGTCCATTATAACGTCGCAATACTCTTTGGGTTTCAATGTTGGATTTATATTAATACTTAATATCAAAAGGGTTCTATGAAACTTTTAAATATGTACGGCATGATTTTATATTTACCAAAAAATCGTGCGGAATTTTCGGTCTGATCTCAGAGTTAATATAATTTTTATGTGCAGTAAAGAGAATCTCTTTCAGTCATGTTCCATAGGTTTTATAAGAGGTCGACTATATGAAACGAATTATCTTAAATATTCCAGATCATACAAAAGATAAACATTTTCCTAAGATGTGACGCCTCTTAAATCTATTAATTTAATCTTCGTAGAATCATTATTTTTGTACAGAATTGCATTCTTAAACCATCCTCGCACAGATATTTTTTTTTAATTTGACATATGAACACACAGTTCACCAAATCGTAAGTGATGATTGTGACTCATGAACATTACCCAATCTCATCATTCTTATTCATCCTCAACTTAGAATCTTCTAGATCACATGCGCGGTCACACAACAGAGGATTGAGATGGAACGTCTAGTTACCAATAATTATCTAACAATAATTGGACATAACATACCTTTAAACAGACTAAAAAATTATATTACTTACCAAAATGCAATGCAATGTTTGCCATGCGGTACAATATATCATAATTATCGTTAATAAATTTTAACTTATTTTTTTTTATATCTTTGAGAGTAACAAACTCGCACACACACAGTTCACCTGATGGTAAGTGATTCCTGCGGCCCATGACATTTACATTCATCCTTGACAAGGAATCATAATACAGATGCGTTGTTCCCCTTGAGGACTGACATGGAATGCCTCGTCACCAGTAATAAAGTTCTCCGGATCCCTGCACTCACCAGACGAAACACAGCAACATTATGCTGCTATTTTACGCTAGTATTCTGTGAGGGCGTGGTCCTGCCCCGGTCGAGCGGACCCATTCATTCTGCAGCTAGAAACAAACTGCAGTGTATCTCTACCGCTATGTATTATTTAGTATTAGTATTAAATAATATGTATTATTTAGTATTAGTATTAAATAATTTTTATCAAACAAATATAATAACATAATTAAACGTCAAAGCAAACTAACCTTAAGAGCGCCGCATATCTCCACTGCGTCCTCATCATCCACTACTACCACCCGGAAGTACTCCGTCTGGATAATGTCCCGCATCATTGGAGCCAGCATCACATCACGGCACCCGATTGTCGTCTCACAGAACTTTTCTTCCGCTACCTATGAACAAATAAAATATTTTAACATCTACAAAACAAATACGCATAATTTTCGATTTGAAGCGTCGACGGCCTAACAGTTTAGTGAACGATCTGCGATTGTGTAGAGTATTTGTGTAGAGTAGTTAACTGGAATGTTAGTAATGTCCATGTTCAACCGCAGTTTTCCAGAGACCTCGTACCTTTAAACCTTTTTTTTAGGGGCTGATGGCCTCTGTTATATGATTATGATGCCCGAGGACTTTTACAGTATCATCGGATTGAGAGGTGATCGGGCGCTTATGGCGCTAAGTTGAGACTTGTATTAGTGCACAAGGGCTCCCGGAGAGAGCCTAGGCTTTGACCGATACCATGTTGCGCGAGAGCGACTGACTCGAGGGTGCCCTAGGGCAGAACCTCGTCTCGATCAGTTGCTTCTGACTATGGATTATTTAATTAATATCTCTATTATTATTGACTAACTATATTTATGTATACTTCGGAATGCGTAGGCGCTGAAGACGAGGTGGCGCTAGAAATTCCAACGGTCCAAAGGTTTCTTACAACTTTAACGCTGCTGCCTGTAATCGGCCTGAGTATTTATGGTTTGAAATTCGGAAATGATTATTCCACCATGTACCGGTGGCCACTGATTGCTTTGTGCCATTTCCCTTAGTCCACCTTAAACGACACCCACGGAATGAGGAGTGGCTTATTCTACCGCTAACACCAAATGGCAATGATTTAGATTTTGCCCGAAACAGAGATTATATTTTATTTAGTTATGACATTAAGGTGCGACAAGCAAGAACATAGTTCACCCGATTGTTTGTTCTGCGGCCCTAGAGACATTGCGAGACCAGACAAAGAAAGCCTCGTCACCGGTAATAAAGTCTAGTTTCTTCCTTTCACCGGATAAAGCATAGTACCAACTATTTTACGCTAACGTATTGCTGACAGCACAATACATATTAGTGTTAAAGATACTTTCTGACTGATATCATCAAACTTACACGATATTTTAGAAATTTGTCTTTAATATTCTAGATAAGATATTCTTTGATCTTATTTATTTCCATCCACTAGAACTCTATAACCCACAACTGACGCTCATACTTTTGCTATCTTTTATCCATTAATGAAGTGTAAATCGTGTAAAATGCATAAAAATAAATTACAGCGAAGAGTACATGTAACGTATGGAGTATATATAACGATCTTGTAGAAAAAAATACTTTGTACCACATCACCGATAGCCGGGCAGACAACCAAAGCTATTTATATTCTAGCGTAGTTCGCATACGGCGAGCTTGAACGTAAAGCTGTTTACACATTGAATGATTTCTTTACAGTAGCAAATATTAATTTGAATTAAAAAAATCTAAACGTTCAAAAGAATGCATAGTCCTAACGATAAATTTGAACGGTGAACAGGTAAATATTTACATTTATGTGTACAAATAATTGTATGCTATTTCACGCATTATGAATCAATCGGTTAGCACTTTTTCGTCCTATTTGCGTTTTGAGTTAAAGCAATGATTTTATTTTTATTTGAAGGTAAATTGATATTTCAAATATAACTAAATATCAATACACCACAAATCTTAATAAAAAAAATGTGGGAATGCAATGATTTCGACGGATACTTTTTAACGTAGTAAAGTAAACTTTAAACTACATTGCAGTGCCATTTCGTTTTAATAATCTAGGGGACGAACACAAACTTAATGGTACGTGATTCCTACAGCCACTATAACACTGTGGGTGTCCATCATTCCAATTAAATTGCAGATGGGCTTTTTAGCAATGAGTACTAAAATATTGAACCTTCCCCAGTCGTAACGTCTTCTACCACCATCGAAGCAACTTATACTCCAACGTGATTCCATCAGCGACGTAACTAAGAAATGATCGTACAAACGAGTTCCAGTATGCTCCACTTCCCTCTATGAAGACGAAGCATCCATGAAAGCACAAGTATCATGGTAGTGCATGCGCTGACGGAACTACAAAATTAAACATCGCCGTATTGCTACTGTATTTGATATAGCGAGCGAGAGAATTGAAGACAAAGAAAAATCCCATATTAGTCCTCAACAGTGACAATGAAAGCAGTGAAAATTTTACATTATTTCCTTAATGAAAATTACTTCAAATAGTCAGCGGTATTGTGTACTCGTATGTCATCGATATTTCGTTCGTAAAATTATTACAATATTTTTATTTTTACAGTCGAAATCTATAATCTATTTTAAGAATGGTAGAGCCAACTAGTTTTTTGTAGCTTTTAGTTTTAATGATTTTATGAATTGGTATGGCCGAACCGCGGAGGGACCACCCTACTGTTTTTCATATGACAAGACCTCGAGTCACAATTGCTGGTAGCAATTTATGATCTGCAGTCATCCTACTAGGAAAACTTTGTGTTCATTTTTCATAACGTACCTACATTACATTTGAACACAACTCTAGTTTATCTATGGCTTAAGGATAGAATTACATCGGAATGACCGGTAAAGCTATGTCTGTATATATAGAATGACAAATCCGTGCCTATTACGAATAATCTCATATTATCGCATGGAAAAATACCGTCCTGCAATATTAGCTTTATTTAATTAATTTAAGAGACCATTTAAATGATATAGGTTAGGTAGGTATAGAATCAACTACTCAGAGTATTAGCAGATCGCTTGATTAGATATATATTTTATGAATATCAGCGTAAAATAGCAGAATAACGCTGATATGTTGCATATGATGAATTTACGGATTCGCAGAACGAGGTAACGAGGAATTTCATCTCAGTCCTCAGAGGTGACAATGAATGGGCTTCCTTCCTGAATCGTTATAGAAGATGAAACGTTATAGATGTCGTAGGCCACAATAATCACTTGCCATCAGATGAACTGTGCGCATGATTCAATACCCCTAATATTAAAGAAAACATAAGGTAAACAACGATAAATGGTTCCTATTCAATGTATTCTACCTAGATGAAAAGTCAATATTACCCTTGACGGTTCGGTCATATGCCTAATTAACACTAGTTTTGTATCCAGTTCTGAGGACACAATGTTGCTATGCAACTTTTTACACTGATATTGTGAGAACTTGATATTACTGTTGATCGGACTGCATTTATTACTTGGTTATTCTTGATGGAAAATTTTACTGTAGTGTCTATGTCTTAAATGTCAAAATACGCAAAAGACCCAAGTTTTAACTAAAAACTCAAAACTCACAGAATACGAGCATAAAATAGTAGATTAGTTAGATTAGATACTGCGTTACGTGTGATGAGTGAAACTAACCGAAGAACACATTCGGTTAGTCCTGGTCACGATTTTCATCTTAGTCCCGAGAGGTAACAATTTAAGCCGCAACAACCATCATGTAATGAACTGGTATGTTTGCGACCTTTAATATCATAAAATTTTGATTTCTATTCCAGTTGGACCAAAAAGCTTTTACATTTAATATATAAGCTATTATTTCTGTAACACAAAAACGTTCTTAACATAACTGAATAATTAAAAAAATATCCTAAAAATTATATTATTGATAATTTAATTCTCGAGATTGAAGGTAACTTATTTTATGTGATAGCAATAACCGATTGCTAGCTAATATAATTTTGGTTTGGTTCGAAGTTCAACTAATTAAGTTATTTTATTTTTCATTTATAATTTATTTGCACATGTAAAAAACATTGTACAAAAAGGCGAACTTAACACCAAAAGTCATTCTACCAGTTATCACTAGGCTAAAAGCACTTTTTGGTATAATGCCTCATTAATACAACTGAGTAACAGTAGTATATGGTAATGCTCAAAATCATTTATTGTACTAGATAGAGTCACAGAGTATCTTGTTTCAAGCTGGAACATGAATGGGTTGTCTAGACTGAGGAAAATCAACGACCCCTACAGCATACCAGTGTAAAATAGCAGAATGCAGCATCATAACTCTGTTTCATATAGTGAAAGGGGTAATGTACTGTGTGAAAGATCACAGATCCAATACTGGTAACATTGCATTCCATCTCAGTCCTAAAAGATGAGTAGTAAATGTGTACTCATATTTTCTCAAGTGCTCACTCAACTCATATCACTCAACTACTCAAGTGCAAATGCACTCTCCATATTTATCAATGAGCAACACCTTACTTGCACCCTTTTGGTTGTCACACAGATCGGAATTGGCTAGAAGGATGTCATAATGTTAAGTGAAATTAACCTTTATTGAACTGTTCATAATAATTAATTAATAATTTGTTAATGATATATTATATTTTAGGTGAATCAGAATGTCCTAGAATAATGGTGTAAATATTATATCAAACCAAAATTAATGTATATAGTACTTACTTCGGAAGCAATGTTGGCACCCATTAACACGGCACAAGGTATCTTGAGGCACCTTGTGATAATGTGAGAGATAAGGTCAATGCCACCGCCTTCTGCTATGTCAAAGCCCTGCCAAAAATGTGATTAAGTAATCAAAACTATTCAAATGTTATTATATTATGTTATACATAAAGCCTTTTTATTTTTTTGTCTGTGGATGTGATCATCTGCTGTTGTTACTGGGATGCTGCTTCTGCCTTGTTTATTTTTTATTTTATTTTTTTATGGATGTTTCGCCACTGTTAGGGCTTTTACAGCTTCACCGGGTTGAATTATTTGTTGAACATTGGTCAGCTGTACAGGGTTTAGTTATTTTTTTATTATATATACAGAATACACATCTATGATAATTATTTAAAATAACTATTTGCAATCTACTAAGTAAAAAGTGAGATGTCAATATATTTGTATATCCAAATAATTCTACTATAAATGATTAATAGTGTAATCAAATATATAGCCACATTGTACTCTCAAAAACTATTCATAAGACAGGGGGCTCCAATGATTAAAAACAAAAACTATGGGGAGTCAATATAAATAAAGTGTTTATATTAGTTACATTTAAGAGTATCTGCAATGTAAATACCTTAATTAGAGAAAGTGCAGCAGCAGTTGGTTTTATTTTTCCAAGCAATGTGGAACAGATTGTTCGGACAAACTGATGTGGCACAACAAATATAAGAAGATCTGCGTCTTTAGCTGCATCCACTACATCTGGGACAGCAACCTATTGATTGAAGAAATATGTAATAATTTTCCTACCTTTATATTAAGCGGATATAGAAACTGTTTACTTAAAACATTTTAGTAATTGAATTAAGACAAGGCAGGTTTTTAATCAAATTAGTTTAAACTATTATTACAGTTACTACAGCATGAAATTGGTACCAAATAAAATATACAAAAATATTATTAAATTTTTGTATATTGTCAATATATTGTATATATCTAAATTAGTAATATATGAAATAGAGACCAAACCAAAGGTTTGTAATAAAATAACTTTTTATTTCAATCCACCATTGCAAAAATAAATATGAAATGAATCTGAATCTCTTACATTCTGATAGCATAATCATTACTATTAATTTTTCAATAGCCATTATGACTATACAATTTTTTTTTATGTAAAACAATAAAATACTAATTTATAACATTAAATAAAAAATAAAAAAAGATTACTCTTAAGCAAATGTGTATATATGTCTCCATTACATAATATATTGTTAAGTAACAATAAAATATGACATTGGCAGGTGAATAGTTATATAGTAAGACAAAAATAGAATGAATATATTCAATTTAGCAAAAGCTATATTGCCAACATTTGTGTTATTAAAATTTTTAATCACATCTTATTTAATCTACTTTAATATTTCATCAAGATAAAATTCAAATACTTTATTTTATGTAAAATATTTGACTTACCACATTAGGTGGCAACTTGTGTCCTGGTAAATACTTGACATTTTCATGAGTTTCATTTATAATTTCAGTTAATTTCTTCCCCTCAATCATCTCCTCATACACCCACATTGTAACTCTATCTTCAAAATTTGGGAGCCTCGCTGCATTGCGCCCAACTATTTTTGCAATTGCTGAACCCCTAAATTATTTAAATAATAAACAGTAACTTATATTTTTTATGATATTAATCCTCAAAATATTGTATGGTATATTAATTAGTAAATACGTTCAACCTCTATAAAAGTAAGCATTTAAAAAAGTTTTAATCTATTATAAGTGAGCATTTATTAGTTTAACTTTTATATCATTTTATAAAGATACAAAGAACA
The DNA here is from genome assembly GCA_029286865.1 of Teinopalpus imperialis. Taxonomy (NCBI): domain Eukaryota; kingdom Metazoa; phylum Arthropoda; class Insecta; order Lepidoptera; family Papilionidae; genus Teinopalpus; species Teinopalpus imperialis. Next base: position 8,103,072 of record JAGSMU010000005.1, read on the forward strand.
CTAGTTTATCGTATAGTTATGTCATCTTTAATAAGGTCACGGTAAACAAAACAGAACTAATTACAATAAATAGTGTGAAACCTTACCAATTTCCAGAACCAACAATGCAAACTCTATTTTTTACTTGCTTTTCTGCCATTGTTATACTAAACTCAATGTACAAACAATATAAAAATTAATGATAATTTTTGCAATCCGTATCCACTACTTGTTACCAGTATCGAATCTAGTCTGAGATGGGTAGAAATGAGTACCCGTAGCCAAGAACGTGTAAGTCTGCAGACTGACGTTATGTTATCATATCACAATTCCACCTAACGTTATCATCGCCAATTCTCTTCGTCACACATGCCTGCCAACCACTACTAAACTAACAATATTTATATATGTGTATTTCGCTACTTTTATTATTGCGATATCAATTTGTAAAACAATTTATACAACATAGCTCCATCTAGTACAAAAATGTCGAACCCCGGTAATGTTGATATTAATTTATCCCTAATGGCAAAGGACTTTAAACCATACAGCCACGTCTTGTTCGTATAATGGTTGGTCTGAAACGTTTCCGAACCCAGGTAATAGAATATTGACAGCTTAGTTCTTTCTTCCCTAATGGGAAAGTCAAACGACGAGTTATACAGCCAAGTCTTTTTTGTTTGTTATTCATCTGTAGGTAAATCAAGTCTTCAATAAAATAATAATAATAATTCTTTATTACTCACCACAAACATTAATCAAAAATGAGTAATAGTATGTAATAAATAAGATTGAAACATATGTTTGTTAGACCTGGAGCTTGGACCAGGTTTTCACCTGTATAAACATCACAGGCCTCATATTCACTAGTACAAACGTCTTATGAAGTAAGCATGAGAGGTACAAAATGAAAACCTACGACTGTAAATACTGCCCTATTTGGTATTGGTGTGTTCGGGTATGTGTGAGAGTGTACGCAGCCTCTTATTTACACTTATTTGAAATATTTTGGTGTTAGGTGGAATTATAACTTCAGTTTCGTCAAAACATAATTCCTTTTTTATTCAATGAAAAGTCACCTTAATTTGCTATCTTTTCTTGCTTTTTACATTCGTTATTCCTTATCCCCGTTATTCAAGTTGAATTTACATATAATATACATATATATAGTATTATTGTCGTCAATTCACTTAGTTTGATAAAGTGGTGGCCGCTTTACTTAAATATTATAAGTGCAATTTAGTGCAACTTGAAATCCATGCTATGTACCATTATTACAAATCCGGATCACAATCACAGGTAACGAGACATTCTATAGTCAGTAATCTGTGTTAAAAATGCGTGAGCATTTGAATTTTCTTTATAGAGGATGAATATAGGTTCAATCATCAAAGTGAACTGTGTGCTCTTTTTTCACCTCTAATTAAAGAAAGTCAATAGATACTTGTGATATTTGATGATTTCTTTTTAATACACTAAGAACTTACAACAATATTTAAATCGTTTGTGTAGGCATTGTGAGATAAATATTAGAAATAAAATTGAGACGTCCTTCATTTTTATTATTGTGTGCATTTTTTAAAGACCTTATGTAGAGTTGATAATCGCATATCCTTTAGCAGCAATAATAGCTCGATATCTCTTTGGCATTGAAGAGATTATTTTGTTGCAATTTGATATTTAAATTTGCTCCCATGTTTCTTTAAAAGCCATATAAAGTTGATGAACGTTGGTAGAACGTTTTGTGCCCACCATTTTCATCTAGTGGTACCACAAATTTTAAATAGGTTTAATGTTGGAACTGTACGAGGGCTAATCTAAGACCGTTATTGATTGACCGTAGAAAGTTTATAACCACGGTTGCTACGTGTTATTTCACTTAGATCAGATTTAGAATACTCAAAGGCCGGCAACACACCTGCAACTGTGATCGCTTACTGTCAGGTAAGTCGCTAATCCAGTCCCTCTCTATATGAAAAAAAATACTATGCTTTGACAGTAATTTAAAAATAAAAAGACCTTAGGTTTTTGTTTACTTCCACTATACACTAACTAATAAAAAAGGATATTATAATTATATTAATCATATAACTTTACCAAGTCATATTACATTACCATCAATATAAGAACGTACATTGTTGTCAGAAAGTTTTATGCAGTATGCGTAAAATGAAACAAATTGTGGAAAATTCTGGAAAGAGCATGTTCGCGACTCGCGAATGACGACAAAGCCAAGGTACGCAAGATCTTGATTTCGATCCAATCCAAACGTCATTTGACTATCGTGTGCTAAGGTTGCAGCTTTTGTCTAACTGCTAAAATCAGTGTCGGTGTTTCTGGAAATTTACGTGTAGTTAATTTGTATTTGTGGAAGTGAATATAAGTAAGGTAAGAATTATACATATTGCTTTTTATCAGTACGCGGATTAAAGTAATAATTCATGATTTCTGTACATTTCTGTTCAATTTAATTTAAAGCTTAGACCATGCTGTCATGTAGGTTCTATGGTTTCTAAACTGCGTTTCTTTGTCGTCATTTAAAACTTGGTTAAGAATGTAGTCAGTATATTTATGTTTGTTAATTTATCTATGTAATCTATGAATCATTTTCATAATCGATAATTATAAAATCGTTTTTCGAATCGCTTGTGTAAAAAAATTATAGCACTATATTTCACTATAATATACTTTTAATTTGCTTAAACTAATTTAGGACTAAAAATGGTGAAAGAAACGACATACTATGACATTTTGGGGGTGAAACCTAACTGCACTACAGATGAACTCAAGAAAGCCTATAGAAAGTTAGCTTTAAAATACCACCCTGACAAGAACCCAAATGAAGGTGAACGATTCAAGCAGATCTCACAAGCCTATGAAGTTCTTTCAAATCCATCTAAACGGCAGATTTATGACCAAGGTATATTTCCTTAGTTTATTATATTGCATGTCATTATTATGCTACCAAAAAATATTACATCAGATGTAGATGATCATGAATAATTGTGTTAATTATTTTAACATTATATTCCGGAATATTATTGTTAAATGTTATCCATTTAACAGTAATATTCCTGAAAATTTCTATTCTAATTCCTAAAAATTTGTTTTGACTTTTGGTGGACACACATTTCATAATCATTGGTATTTTAATTTTATTACAACTTTACCCCTATAATAGGGACTTTATACAAAACATTTTTCTGATAGAACCATAATTTAGCTAGTTTCTAGTTGCAACATTAAGGGACATGAGTCAATTTAATGATGACATGAGTCAATTTAATGATGTTGGGGGTTGGGGTTACCATGCTGCACTACTTCACATAATACTTATGTAAAATATCAGTGTAACATTACTGTTTCTAATTGTTAATGTGGATTCACCTGATTATAGGAAACAAGGCATTTTATCTCTGTCCTTAGGGATGACAAAAAAGATTATATTATTTGAAGATGAATGAAGATGTCATGGGCTACTACTATTATAAAAAAATAACAGTTTTAGTTCCAATCTTTGATTTAAGCATTTATAAATAATTATCTCTTGTACTATAAACATGTGAACAAATTCTTATAGAATACATAAATTTATGTTAGAGCTAAGGACACAATAACTGACAAGCTCTGTTGCTAGCATGATAAGAATGGGGCTCAAAATTAGATAGCTGTAAAAGATTTTTATATACATTTTAGGAGGTGAGCAAGCATTAAAGGAAGGTGGAGGAAGCAGTGGTTTCTCTTCACCTATGGACTTGTTTGATATGTTCTTTGGGGGTGGGATTAGTGGTGGGCGTCGACGTGGCCGTGAACGTAAGGGAAAGGATGTCATACACCAACTGTCCGTCACCCTGGAAGAGTTGTACCGTGGTGCTGTTCGAAAGCTGGCCCTCCAAAAGAATGTCATCTGTGAGAAATGTGAGGGGCGAGGTGGCAAAAAAGTATGTCTAAATACTTTTTTAATCATTATATTACAATTCAATTATAAGTGTTTTGTCCCTATTAATGTAGATTAAAAGCCTTTTTATTTTTGTCCTAGAGGTATCAAGTCCTTAACATCAATGTTGTGTCATCATATGGGGGCATTTATCCATGCAATTAATTCAAATAAGTGTCCAAATGCTTGGCTGATAGGCTTACATCACTTTTTGACCCTATCACACAAGAATCAATATAACAATTTTTCTATTTCTTTAGGGTGCGGTGCAAACTTGCCCAACTTGCCGAGGCACTGGCATGCAGATACAAATCCAACAACTTGCTCTTGGTATGATTCAACAAATTCGAACAATGTGTACTGAATGCCGTGGGCAGAGGGAAATCATTGACCCTAAGGACCGCTGCAAAGTCTGCCAGGTATGTCACTTGTCTGTTGTGCATTTTGTGTTTATTACATCTAAATATAAATTAGAACCATACCTGTCTTTACAACAAAATTTTGGTCATCAATATATTAACATGCTTATAAGTTACATCACACTTACATTTTTATAACTGTAAAGTTATAAAAATGTAAGTGTGATGTAAGTATTAGTAAGTATTAGAGATGAAAGTAAAGTATTTGTATACTAAATATAAGCTTTGAAAGAAATTGTAAAAAAATCCAGTATGTACTCAGTTAATTGGACAAACATACACTCATTGAATTAGCATAGTCAAGTAGGCAAAGTGTCAAGAGATGAACTATTCTATGAACTAGACCTCATGCATTACTGGGACCACTAACTAATCTTGCATATGAGAAACATTCGTATAGAATACTATATTCCAAAATTTTTACATAGAGATGTTCAGGATGATTTTCTCCTGATGTGTCCCATAAACTACCTCACTAGTCTGGTTTTATTAGATGACTTCAACTATGTAGGATTAATTTCATAAGCATCTGCTTAAATAGTGAGCTGTTGTCATTATCCCTTTTCTAATACAATATAATGTATTTGCAAAGTATTGTACATATATTATATTGCAGTCATATTGCTATGTTATGCTAATTTATAATGTGCTATGTTATTCAACTGTTATGGAAAAATACTTAATAGATCTAATGTGATCTGCATTACTGCCCTACTTGGAGTATTGTCTTACATAAATAAAATTAAAATTTTCATACTTTTTGTTCTAAAATTCTATTGTAGATTTTAAATCTAATACATCAGATGGATTTAAGGGTGATCCATAATAAAATTATTTTTATTATATAATCCATTCAAAAATATATCTATCAATGTAACTATCTAACATCTATTCACCATTTTGTACAAGAACTACCCTGTGAAACATTTTTTACAATATTTAAAAAAAAAGCATGCAGTTTATGATAAGTGATAGTTGTGGCCAATGACAACTTTATCCATCCTCAAAAAGGATTCATAATGCACATGCATTGTTTCCCTTTGGGGAATAAGATGAAATGCCTTATTATCTATAATTGGGTGAAAACATTATTGTGTACTTTTTTTTTTATTGTATATTAGTAATCACTGTATGAATTTTAGGGCCGAAAAACTGTACGGGATCGTAAGATTCTTGAAGTGCATGTTGACAAGGGTATGACTGATGGACAGAAGATTGTGTTTAGTGGGGAGGGTGACCAAGAACCTGATTTGGAGCCTGGAGATCTTATTATTGTTTTAGATGAAAAAGAACATGAGGTAATAACAAATACTTTGGAAGTTTATTTAAAATTACATTTTTTATATATTAACTTTCATATCCTTATAATATTCATTGAATTTCACATAATTTACATTATTGCATAAGTTATATTTTTATCATTATCATAAAACTCTAGTCTAGTCTATTTATGTTTCTAGTCATTTTATGTTTTATAACTTTTATAAACCATTAGATACAAAGCACTTTGTACATAAAACAAATGTAAAATCACTGTGCTTGACACATGGAAATAAATAAAGAAAATTTAAGAATAATTAAATGAAACTTTCCTTTAAAATATTTTATCAATACAACTACAATAAATATTTTTTTATAACAACAAATAATTATACTATTAGGAGCAATATAAAATTATAATAAAGCAATAAAAAATAAACAATGAAATTACTGAGTCTATTTTGTATTAAAAGTTGTTTCACTTTTAATTGAAATTTATAATTTAACAGCTGTTTAGAATAGCTCCCTGTAGTGACACTGAAACATCTACATGTTGCTTTCACAAAGTGAATGCTGTAGCATTACTTTATTTTTTACTATCTGTATAGGTATATAATATATAGGATCGGCCGCACTCTCTTGTGCCAATGCATACTACTGCTAGCACCTGTAAGCAAATTAGATGTGTGCGGCACGCAATTCCATTATTTCGTCATGCTTCTTTAAACATGTATGCTTACTAAAATCTATTTTTATTCATACTAATAAAAAAATGTTAAAATCTCTAAATTATGTTGTCATATATATTTTATATTGGACAATATTTAAAAAAACAAATTGTAAATATTAAAACATTAAACTTTATCAAGACAAGGAGTTATAGTTATGACGTGAAATGCAAAATAACAGACAAATAGCAAAAATAAATTGCGGTATTTCAGAGATTAATGTGATCATTTTATTACAGGTATTCAAACGTTCTGGCAATGATCTGATTGTCCGTTTAAACATAGAACTAGTGGAATCACTATGTGGATTCCAGAAAGTAATTAGAACCTTAGATGATAGAGATATTGTGATAACTGTAATTCCTGGGGAGGTCATCAAACATGGGGAAGTGAAGTGTGTGCTGAATGAAGGTCAGTAGAGAAAATTAAATATTGGCATATTTTTTATTTTGTGCATAGTGGAAAATGTGGCATAAAAGAAAAGGGCCCCATGTTTTTACGAATTTTATGTAATTAATTACATTATCAACAAATTAAATAAGAAAATATAATTAAAAATTAAATGTTTTTGTTAGCATATTGATTCAATATATAATAAATATAGGAAATGCAAATAAATATTTTTTCCATTAATAATTTATTTATATTGTAATGTGCTTTGTCTGTTAGAAAGTTTCATATGCTTATTTTTATAATTATATTAAATAAACATAGTACCAGGACATTGTATACATATAGATTATCGTTTCAGGTATGCCAATGTACAAAAACCCATTTGAAAAGGGGCAACTGATTATGCAATTCTTAGTTAATTTCCCAAACAGCATTCTGCCTGATATTGTTCCAGCATTGGAAAGCTGTTTGCCCCCCAGACCAAGGGTAAGTATAAGTTTTTTTATTAAAGTAATTAATAAACTTTTAATAATTTAGGTAAGTTTTGAATTAGCAGCATAACACTCTTGTGTTTCTTGTAGTTAGTGTGTAAGTATCCAGATCCAGTCACTGGAAGTGAGGTTGATATGGATCAGCCCTCAGGGGTGGCATTGCAAAATGCATTTTGATTTTTTTTGAAGATTGGTGTAGGAGTTTATGGGTTACCGTTTTCAATTACAACTGGTTGAACTGTCCTGTTGTTTTTGATGCTGTTTTATATATAAAAGGGTATATTCATCAAGTATTGGTGACTTCACCTAACATCAGGCAATAACTGTGGCCTTTGAATAAGCAAAAATGGGAAATGCATTGTCAACCAATTCCAATTTTATTTTAGAGAATGTATCAAAAAGATAATCAGTTTACCTTATAGACCTATAACACCAACATTTATTCTAGATAAAATAATCAAGATTGAACCTTGAATGTATTCATATATGTGAAATGGTTATTTCTCTGCCAATAATTGTATTTCCTGATTCTCTTGCTCGCATAGAAAAAAATAAGAATCATTATTGTGTTAGTTTATGATTGTTTTCATTAATTTACTATTTTTTTTTCATTATTAGATTGATATACCTGAAATGGCTGAAGAATGCATGTTGATGGAGTTAGATCCTGAACAAGAAAATCGTAGACGACGAGCACATCATGCTAATGCTTATGACGAGGATGATGAAAATCCCGGAATGAATAGAGTACAGTGTGCTACCAGCTAAGGCTGTTATACAGTATGGCACCGACAATGGACCTAAAATAAGTTTTCGTACATACCATTAGCAATTTCAGAGATGTTCTAATATCGTAGTTAAAGAAATCAAATAACATTTGTTATCTATATTTGAACTTTATGTTTAATTAATAGGTTGCTTGTCAAATTGTTGTATAAAACAAACACTTTAGTAAAAGTCTGTTCCCTTTTAAGATTAATCATCACTAATTTATTTCAGATGATTTCCAAGCAAATATTCTAAAAACATTTTAAGTTAAGAATATCCACAATCCAAAAGTAAAATTGATCAAAATAAAAATTAATTAAACTACTTAAAAATAAAATCCATTTTAATAAGAGGAATGAATACAGATGCTATGTCACCTCTGAGGACTAAGATGGAATGCTAGTAAGTTCTCTACTTTCTTTCTGTTCAAAATACAGTTTATTTATGCTGCCGTTAATTAACATGGCTCTACCATATAAAATATTTTATATATACGGTGTGCAACAACCCTTTAGTACATAGAATAATGGACATGGAATTGTCTTAATTTTTTTAGTAAACATTCCTTGAAATATATTACTTTCTAAATAGTGTAATCTATTTTATTTGATTTGCAATCCATCAATGGTATACCCATATGTCTCTGCCTCTACTTAATATCCTTCATCAATTGTATATTGAATATTTGTCACATTAGTGCACTTTTATCTGTAATAGTTCATGAGGTACACAATTATACTATGAAATGTATTAATAATTAAAGTAGTTCATGTATTGGAAAATATAAATGTTATGTATAGTAGGTCCATTAATATAAGGTGCAATAGCATATTTTAGCAATATTCAATTATATTACTGTGATTTTTATTATCCCAAGAGCCCTGTTTCACCACTTCTAAATAAGGCAACACTAATTGTGTTACTATTTGTGGTTGTTTTACATTTATGATTCCTCTTGACTGGTAAGTAAAACAGCTGTAGTGAAACTGGCTCCAATACTTCTACGTTTATTTATGACTTACTAGTTTTTTCTATTAACTGATTGAGCTTTTAGCTAAAAATCGGTGAACACTCTTATCTATTTGAGCTACAATTTAATTTCGGTTGGTATTAGGTGTGATTCGACACAAAGCTGCTATGGCTTGTGAATGTCCTGTAGAAAATTAAATATCTTAAATTTTATCGTAACTATTGTAATATGCATTGAAATAAACTTACTTTTTGCCTCACAATTCGTATTTTATTTCACTCTTCTATTTTTTAAGATTACTAATAATAAATACATAGCTGAATTTATTTATTACTTACCGAGTAGCATTAATTCTACCTTATGATGATGATCTCTATCCGATTGCCATTATGTGCCTATCACCAGATGTTATGCACGTGGTACATAACATCATATTGTAGAGTTGTAATTATTTTGAAAAAAGTATACAACTTTTCATCATGCCTATGCAAAAGTATTGGCCCAAGTTTAGACGCAGGCAGACATGCGAATATAATATACTTAGATCTGATATCAAGAAATTTGATCCATATCTCGGCTTTAATTTGATAAAACCCTACGTAAAGTAGTGACAAGCCCTAAACAAGGTAATGCCGTGGCCATTATACTAACTAGTATTATATTGTTAATAGAAAAATGTCACTCTAGGACTAACATGCATTGGCGCTGTCACTCAGGATGTTGATGGCACGGGAAGACTTGAATTCAAGCAAGGCTTTAGGATGAGCAAACCCTCAAGTAGTAAGAGTCCTTAGACAAGGTAGTGGCGTCGGCATTATACCATACGATAATATATTGTCAGCAAATATGTGATTTCTATACTACTATGCTATGCCGCTGTCACTCAGGTTGTTTATGAACATAACGTGATTTTGTTTTCACTATAAGTGTTTAAATTAATTATCTGAAATAAGGTTGAGTTATCTTTACTTATTGTTTGTTGTGATGTAGGGTGAGTTTAATTTTTTTTAAATAAAAAAAAATTTTGCGTTTCCATGAACAACAATGTTACGCAATCTATTGATACCGATCCCACTTAAACCTGATATTCATTTAAATTATCATTTGCTTTCGATGATTTAAATTTTGTCCCCAGTATTTCGTTACCGTCCGCATTGCAAGTTTGGACCCACGCAAACTAACGTGTAACCTAAAAAGCCTTAATGGTTTTTACATAAACTCTTGCTTCACACTTTCAGTGGTCAATTTCTCTCCCCTAATTGAATTATTTTTATTCAGACAAATCTCTTCCTGTATATCATTTATCCTGTGCATATTTTTTTTAGATTTCGACATTTGTGCTTATGATGTGTTCAATTACACTCAGGTAAATCTTGTAATGCAGAAGCAGACTTGGCTATTTGTTTGCTGTGTCCAGGATTCTATTTTACGACTGATAAAATTCGTCTGTCCTACAAAATAATTGACAGAAGTGTATTATAATAACAATGTGTCAAGATTTTTTTTCCCAAAACGAGGATTCGATAAGTTTCGCTCCAGTTCGTCGTTCTTATTCTGACACCATTAAAATTACTATAACTTCCCCAAAGCCTTGCAATGCATACCCCAATTGTGGGAAGCCTACGTAAGATGTGTGGATTACATCTCCCAAGATATGCATCTTCTCCATCTCCACGCTATGATAGAGTCCTCCCTCTCCACTAAACGGGACTGTATTCCGTGGTTCCTTTGCAATGTTAAGCAATGAAAATTTACTACTGATTCTTCTCTATCTTTACTCAAACATAAAATCAAACAAGTTATTAATCAATTTAATCCTGAAGCTTTCGCAATTATGTAAACTTGGTTGGTGTAAAATCCGGGCTATATATATCTCTGAGACGACAGAAACGATGGTTTTGCTGGTGCTGCAATAAAATCGACAATTATTTTAGAGCCACGCTGCAGTTTATCTAACTACGCGGAGTGGGCAGCCTCGTCCGGCGAAGGACTACAAAGCCCTCACAGACACAAAACACTAAAATAGCAGCATAATTCGCTGTTATGTAGGGATCCGGAGACCTAATTACTGGTTTTGAGGGATTCTTCAGGGTTGTTAACGCAACTACATAATGAGGATTTATATAGGTGTCATTATGCATATATAAAACGTATTATTAACAGGTGAACTGTGTGCTCGTTTGTCAACGTCTATACAATAAAATAAAAACATAACATAGTTGCAGCTAAAGGCCAAAATATTACCATATTACCCGTTAACTTCCTAAACCTACTTTTCAACAAATTCAATCCGCTTTAGCGCAGAGCCTAGCATTTACTGCTAGGCTCTCCGCTAAAGCGGAAGCGGATGCTTATTCTCGTCGACTTTAATGTTTGAGTAGAACAAGTCAATTTGAGGTAGTTCTTTACATATTTAATGAAGCTGAGCTATTGAATGATGATGAACCTCTTATGTCTCAGTATCCCCGCCAGGATGTAGTTTCGTCTGGCAAACATTCACACATGTTGTTGGTAGTATGTCGTCTACATATTGAGAATATAATTTAATCCCTATAATGGAAGGATCCTGCCAGAAGCCCCAGTTCCTAAAAAAGTCCCCAGTTTAAAAACTGAACCTAAATCCAAGCGCATGCCATGGTCCAAAAAGATGTTGCTAGTCTGTCGCTTCAATTTTATTTTTGTGTATGAGTATTTCTGTTGGTCCAGAGATCTCTCCAGCTTTATCTAACTAGACTCGCGAGCGGGAGACCCGCTGAGTAAGGAGACAACAACGATGCTGTGAAACTGGCGCGGAGACTGCTGCTGCACCACCGCTGCACTCCGTCCCCTGTGGACACGTTCCCACTCTCAAAATTGAATATAAGATAGCCTAAGACTTTCGTTTTTTTGTACGCGTTTTCCTATTCCCAAAAAATAAGCAAAAAAATAATTATCTAAGCATTCCAGTGTCTAATACTTTCTCCGCGGGTTTTTTGGAAGGGAGTGCCGTGCTCTTTTGATGTAAGATAGCAGTTTCTTTCAGATCGTTATATAACAAAAATCATACAATAGGCCCCACATCCAGCTAAAATTCAACGATTATCTTTAAGTAATAAATTTAATTTTCTAGTAATAAATCTCCTTATTTCTAGAAATTTAAAAAATTAACCTCTTTATCTTAATAAAGATGCCCTTAAATTATGCAACCTTGATTTTAAAGCACAATTCCTTCCTTTTTGTTTTCGGGCTGATAGCCGCTGTTAGCCCGAGGGTTGAGAGGTGACCGAGCACTTGTGGGCGCTCAATCGAGACCTCTATTAGTGGGTACCGTTACCCTCCGAGAGCGTCTGACTTGAGGGTGCCCGAGAGGGCCGAACCTCGGCTCGGTCAGTTGCTTCTGACTAAGAATTATCTACATTAATATCTCTATTATTATTATTGGCTATATGTACCACCACTTCGGAATGTGTGGGCGCTGGAGAAGAAGTGGCGCAAGGAAACTCCAGCGACGCTTCTAACTGTATTGACTAGAGATAACCGGCCTGTGACATGGCGGTATCGCGAATAACCTTGTTTGCGACGCCCTCGCCGTCGGCGGTGCGTCGCGTCGCGTGCCTCGGTCTCCTTCGGACGCGGGTGAATCTATGATGCGCGATGGGATTGTAAGTGGCGGCACTTACAATCAACGGGTTTGGGTGTGTGACGGCAGAGTCGAAATATAGGCGAGAAGCCTGCTTCAGGTACTGAGCTATGGTCGCGACCTCAAGATCTATGTGTAGATTTTCATTACGCAAGAACCATGGCACACCGGTGGCCTTGCGCATGAAACGATTTTGTATAACCTGAAGCTGGTGAATATCACGCGGGGAGGCATGCGCAAAAACGGGGCTTGCGTATGTCATTATGGGTCGAATGCACGCTTACTATACAAGCCGTTGAAATTTTTTTTGCAGTGGGGACGACCGATTGACCAAAGCTGGTCGCAGATGTGCGAGCTTCTCCATAATTGTCTTCAGTTCTTCACAGTACGTCAAACGGCATGAGCATTACTGCAGTGCTGCAGTAATACTCATGCCGTTTGGTAAAAAATGTGATGTATCACAACGGCACTAGACCACCAAACAGTGACCATCAACTATCTAGAGGTAATTTTTCGTTTACACTGAACTGCTGAACACAAAAGCAATGCCCTACACTAGACTAGACTAATGCCAGGACCAAGTTGCTGAGCGCTTTCGATTGTCGAACAGAATCCACTTTTCGTCGCACGTAACAATTCGGTTCAAAATTCTTTCATTTCTGTGCTTGTTGAGCAGCGCGAGGCAGGTCGCGTACGTTGCGGTGGCGATCGTTAAGTTCGTGGGGCACCCATCTATCAAGCTTTTTACCTTGCCAATTTGTCGCAAATGGACCAATATTGTTTTGATGTTAAAATCAAAAGCTGCTGCTAGCTCGGTGGTTAGATTGAGTATCATCAGCTGCCGCAATAGCCTTTAATTCATCATTGTTGACCAGTATATGATGTGGACGACCACGAGGTTCATTTATCAAATCAAAACTTCCAGAATGGAACCGTCAAACTAATAACGGGTTGTGCGTTCGTTTGTAAAGTTCTCCCCGTAGTCGTTGTTGATGTTACGTGCCGTTTGTGCCGCGTTGATGCCACGACGGAACTCATATTCCATAATTACACGAATATTTTAAAGTATCCATTATGACGAAAATTTTTCAAACGTAATGAAAATACAAAACTAATCAATAAACAAAATACTGACTTTGTAAAAAGAATGTCATGTTTTTAAAACAAAATTAATTTGAATTTAGAATTCACAGCCAATCAAAACTGTTTTTTGGTTTGAAATCGCCAATACTGAAGAACGGCAATTTCATAGGTAAAGACCTAATATAAAAATGTCACTCATGTCGTCATCATCATCATGTCACTGTGATAATATGTTAAATAACATTCCTCACTCTTACTGGCAAGGTTGACTCCCAATCTTTATGGATTCAAAATTAGACCCTAATACAAGCAGATCCGGCTTGGTCTCCAAAATATAAAATACTCTTGAACTTCAAATGCCTGAATTCATCTCTATATTTACTTACACAAGAATCAATTGCTATTATTGTTTGGAGCTGTAAAGTATATAGAAGCTAATCAACAGGGCAATTGCATTTACAGATTCTCTTACCTCTTTTTTCATTGTTAAAAATAAATTTCCCTAGATACTGTAAATAGAAGAAGCTGTTTTCAACATGGCATTATGATAGTACTAGTATGGTACTATCTTATTAAACCCAGTGTGGTAATGAAATAGTAGACAGTACTCACACTTGCCCAATACCTATCACTGGCAGTAGTAGACAATTGATTTCATAATTGACTAGTTGCCAAAAACATAAAAAATCTGAACATGCAATGCCACAGTAATAATAATTATATATATATATATATATATATATGTATATTATAGTATCACTAACGGATCATATTCTACAGAAAAGTTTTGAAAATTATAATTTTGTATGTAATTTACTAAAGCATTATATGTATATGGATTTATACATGTGAAATTGAACCCTAATAAAGGAATTCCTAATAATTAGATAAATTCAAATGTTTGATCCATCACTTTTATTTAATTAATATATTCAAATGAATTTCAGATATGGATATCAATAAATTTTATAACTTTTTGGATTAAAGGGTAAAAAAAACATACTTTTTAAATATTCAATAATTCTTGTAATGTTTAAGCCTATATAAATAAGCACATCCCTTATTATTACCAAGTGCCATGTAGCCACTGTTTGGAGAAAAGCTTACTGTTTCCACTTGATATAAGTTTGTTTGGTGTGGGAAGTTATAAAACACATGATAAGATGGCACATGGACTAGTTTAACTGCATTTGGATAATATCCTGAAGACAAGGATAATATTTCAGATGTACCATTAAATGTTAGATTTGTTATTTTAGTAGTCAAGTTAGAAATTGTTTTTATTGGCACAGGGTCAGAAGCAGTTAAGTTAGGGATCTCATATACATTTACAATACCTTCCCCACTACCTGTTGCTAGAAGTCTTCCACAAGGACTGGTTGTTATCTGTGATGCCGTCACACAACCTTGATCATAAAATTTATGTAAGACCTTGAATGTTGGTAAATTCCATAAGGTGATTTCACCTTCTACTCCATAACAAAATAATGTATCACAATTGGAACTAAATGCAACAGCCTCAACATTAGTGTTATGCTTCAATGATCTTAAAAGTTCCTTTGACTTAGCACATATTATGTATACTTCATCTAATCCATCACTTACTGCAAGATATTTGCCATCAGACGATAATTTGAAGATTTTTGGCCTTTTCACAATTCTTGGCAACTGAGTTAATTTAGGTTCTGACTTGACTAAATCATATACACAATAGCTGTGGTTAATTTTAGATGCAACAAAAGCTTGTGAACCATCTGGTGTAAATTGAGCTGCAGTAACATTCCATTTCTTTAATTTGAAACTATGTAGTTTGTTATTAACATCCCCACCAATAGAAAACAAAGAAACTACACCAGATTGACCCGCTACTAGTACTACACTAATTTTGGGGTGAAATTCTAAACATGATATAATTGGTCCTTCATTACCCGTTTCAGCATTTACCTTTGGAAACTTTTTAATTTCTAAAAGGTCTTTTTGAAGGTTATACAACTTTCGTTTTTGTAAATGGCCAACAGTGCGCAATAATGCACTATCTTCGTCCTTATCTTCTTTATTTTTGTTATTTAAACTTGCCCAGCTTGGTGTGCCCATTAAAATTTCATATTTTTGCTTAAGTTTATTTGCGTATAAATTTCTTTGTTTTGAAGTTGGAGCATCATTTGCAACCAACTGCTCATCATCTTCATCGATCCACACTGGTTTGCGTTCTTGGTCTTCTTGTGACTTTGTTTCAGCTGATAGTTTTTCAGTAAATTTCTTAGTTTTATTAAAAAGTAGCGAAGATAACCTACAATAACAATAGTTTTTTAATATTGGATAAATTCCTTGTATTTAATTTTTGTTTATTATTATAATATTAAACATAACGTTCAAAACTATATTATGTAGTTTAGGCATGTTAGACAATAGAGACAAACACAATTAACCTTAAAAACATACCTAGATTCTTGATCCTCAATACTATAAATTTTTCTTTTCATTTTTGAAAGTGAATTGTAATCTTTGTAGGTATGTTTTATATTAAAAAAAAAATATTTCTTTTAAAAATTAAAGGTCAGAACTCGTGGTGTTTCTTATTTCTTAATGTCAAATTGGGGCTTGTCACATTTGACAATGGCATTCTCAAGAATTGTATATTATAAATAAGAAACGGTTTTAATGTTATTTCAAGAATTTAAATATTTCACATTATTATGTTTTGATTAGATTATACATTTATTGGAATTTTTGTTTATCGTGAGAAATCTATAAAATTATCAACTCCAGCAGTCCGTTAGTGTCTGGCTAAGAATTTTATGAAGCCTGTAAGTTAAGTGGTTTTATTCAATTTGAATTTCAATTTAAAATTCTCACTATAATATGATGTGCAGTATTATGTCACCATCATATACCCTTAGCTTTTTAGTATTAAGCGGCTACTACGTTATTATAATATAACTTTCAAAATAAATTGTTTTTGTGTCAAGCTTAAGTCCATAAAGTACCTAGGTATAGGTCGTTATATCAATATCCTATTTTTAACGGCTGCTTTCGTCGCAGACTTAACTGTAAAATGACAATGAATTAACCAGTTTAACATATTGTGTAATATTTGTTTAATAAGTGAACGTTAGAAATTAAAAAGAAAACCTGTTAAAAGATCTTCAATGAAAGACCTGCACACCTAAGTAATAAATAAAGTAAATATTTTTTTTGCATCCATCAAAAATATCATTTTGTTGCTATACCAAAACTATGACACCTAATAGATGCAAGAGGCTTGCAACATTTTTTATATTTTATTTTATTCGAAGCAAACGAAAAGTGAGTATTGTACATAATGACAAGAAACATTGCACGCATTCAGCAATATGCATAATTAATAATAGTTGAAAATATAAATAAGATTGATCAGTATTTTTTCTCGTGTTAGGTAAATTTGTAAAAGAACAACGCTCGTTTGTACTCATCACGATGTTGCTATTTGAAATATAATCAAATTATATTAAATAAAAATTTGCATATTGATATAAGCATAATTCAAACTATAATTTTACTGCTTTAACTGAGGAACTGAAAAATTTAAATATCAAAAACATTTCATTATTTTAATTTCTTCGCATTTTATTTTGTGTTAATATTTCGGTAAAGCAGTTTTTGATTGTCAAGTAGTTCCAAAAAAATACACAAGGTAGCGTTAAATTGTAATGCAGTGTCTCTTTCTAAACTTTTCTACTTTGTTTTCTGATTCGAAAATTGACCCTTACGAGGCCGTAGGTAGGTAGTTTATCCTAAGATAGCAATTGCAGCCAATCATGGATAAATTGGGCTACAAGTCAGGCGACATTATTGGTCATTTTAGCCATCCAAGGTAGCCATAACCTATATTATAACCCTACCAATCGTAAACTGTACATTTGAGTGCTTTAAAGAAATAAGCGTAGTGGACTATATTTAATAGTCGTGTATATTATCTCAGGATCTTTCATTCGTTTGTTCGTAATGTTCGTTCGTAGTGTGTCACCCTGTAAGCATCATTTTCACGATTAGAAGAAAATAATTTTGGATATAGTGTTTATTTAAAACAACATATCCGTGCTTGATTTTACGAGTATAATAAGTGATATTTCAATAGTGTTAGTGAGAGAGTAGTGCATAAAGATGAAGACAGCATTTTTCTTTGACCTTTTTACATTATGAAGTGTCAATATGGATCCTACTGATCCTAGCGGAATGAAAAATACAGTAGCATAAAGACACTGTCTACCTGTTTTATTGAGCGGTTTCACAATGGGGCCGAAAAGGGCTCCGCCATAAAATTATTTAGTACTATAATAGCCCGTCATAAAGTCATTATAGTTAATGTCTGTACATAAAAAGTGTTTAGTTGAGGATGGTGACATGTTCGAGGGTTGTGAGGCGGCGGAGCAATGATAAGGTGGATAGAGATGCGAGGTGGAATTGCATCGCCACCGTGGGTGGATCGGTCGCGTCGAGTTAGTGAGCAGCTGGGGTTTGCGGAGTGTGATGATTGTGGAGGATGTCAGGCAAGCCCGCGAGTGTGGCCGCGTCGCGAGCGGGTGTGGCGAGTGTGGCGGGCGTGGCGGGAGCGCCGCGCGTGCTGCTTTACGTGGCGGAGCGCCAGCTAGAGCACGCCGCCGCGGGCCCCGACCTACCGTCCGCAAACGCGTTTGACGCCCTATACGACCACCAAATCTCCTTGCCGCGATCTATCTACACAAATGATCACAGAAATCCCTCTAGTGTAATCTACAAGCACTTCAATGATGATCCTAAATGTTCATTTGAGGAAAATGTTACGCAAAGAACTGAAATCTTTAATGTTTCACAGCAGTTTTTAAAAGAGAATAAAGATGACAAGGCTATTGAGAGGCATAGTGTGAAGAGGGATTGTCCAAATCCAATTGTTACAGAATATAGTGTAGAGACATTCCAAGGTAGGGTTCCTGAAGCTGGCGAGATAGTAACATATCAGAGATGTCCTATTAGTTCAGATAATATGCCCTCCATGCTTCCGGTAGCGTTCCGTCACAGTCAGAATCAATTAGAAAGTGCAGGCCAAGAAACAGAAGGTACCAACTCTGGTGAGAGGGATATTTCTATGAGTAAGGGTTATATGAACTATCATTTTCTAGAACAAAGTGCATCACATCAATCTATTGTGAATCAGAGTATTAATATACTGAATCAGCAAGTTGGAGTGAGAACAATTGTTAGTGAAGGGGACAACAGTGGTGCCCCGCAGCTAGTTCGCACAGCAGATGGTGTTGTGCTAGCTGTGTTGCCATCAACCACTTTGTCTCATCCCAGTGAGTTGGAGCACAGGACTGCACAGGGTGAATTTCCACAAACTATTACTGTGCCATTAGGGTGGAGAAGGATAGTGAGTGGCACCTCAGTGTTATACATTAGGTATGTATTTGTTTAAATGTTTTTAGATATTATGCTTTGCTGTATATGGCAGTAATATGAAACATTACTAATAATGGACTTTATTGAAAAGTAATTTTTAAGGGCAAAAGTCTTAAATACCTGTATTTTATGAAACTATAAACCAGCTGGTTAAGCTTATTAACTTTCATTAAATGGTAATAAGTGAAAGACAGCAATGTATACAATGATAATGATTTTTTGGCATGGATTATAATAACATCTAGTTCAAACTGTTAGCTTTGAGTGAGCAAGATAATTGTTATATAGCCCCATATCATATTTGTTAAATATTTGTTTTTTTTTATTAAAAATGTTCAAATGTATTATGATCTACAGCCATTGTCAACAACAATTCTAGATATACAATATCACCCTTCAGGACTTCTTAGTCCTCTTGAATGCCTAATTATGTGTAACCCCTGGATCCTTACACTTACCTAAGTATCATTATGCTGTGATTTCACACTGGTGTTCTGTAGGGGTTTCTTTCACCAACCCAAGTCACTGGACCTGCAATAGGAAATCATTTCTTTTCCTAGTTCTATTATAATATGATCTTAAATATTTATAAAATTCTTTGTCCCTCATTTCATAAAACAAAGTTATTTCATTTCAGCGTACCTTATAATGAGCTTGATTTGTCATATGGGAATAATTCTTTTATAAACTTAAGCTAGGACTTGAGTATATCAATTAAAAAGTTAGTTTTCGAAGTATCAAAACATAAATGTGATTGTTTTTGCAAGATCCTAATTCTTGAAGACTTTAAAAATTGTTATTATTTTAAATAGTTGTGTTAGTCTCATTATTTGCTCATATTTATTATACAACCAACATCCAACAAATAGTTCATATTAATTGGAAAGGATAGCTGTCATGTAGGTAACAATGTTGAATATAAGACCAATAGTTATTCAGTAAATGGGTTATTACCATAGATATTAGAATAGATTGGGTCATGGGTACAATCCTTATTGCAGAACCATTAATTGTTAAATATGATTTATAGTGGAGGGCAACATTTGAAGTAAACCTGTGAATCTAAGAAATTGTTAGCAAAGTTAGCAATTTATGTATTGAAGTTTTCTGTATTATATTTAAATATTTCTCCCACTTTGTTTCTACCTGCTCATTTTTGGTTTTGGTATTTTAGGCTTTTCAATTCAACATTTTTTCGTCTTACATTTTTGTGCATTGTTTCATTGGCATAGCATAGATTTTTGTCTTGATATCTTTTTGTTTAGATTTAGAATACTCTCTCATCTACAATTTGAAGTAATTTCTTACAACAAACCAACATGCAGTGACAAGTATTTAAACTTGTAAATGCTATTTAACACATTTAATTTATTCCCCTTTATCAATATATGGCTTATGAAGTACAGGGAAGATGTAAATTTTTCTATGCTGTTCTTGGTATCCTCTCCTTCTTGCATTTGATATGTATTATTTGATTATTTATATTATATATAGTTAATATTTGCCACACAGCACTATATATTATATGCAGTGGGCACCTAGTCAGTCTTTAAGCACTACTCATATAAATCCTAAGCAGGCCAGTAAATTCTTGAAGTATTTATGCTAAAATATTAGTTATTCTTTATTCAGGTACAACAAAACTCAGTAAAGAAATCTACATTTTACAATCTCTTGTATCTCATTAATTAGATTTCAATTTTGTCTATGTTAGAATTTTTTGCATTAATTTAGAGTAGTGCTGGACACTACAATGAGTCACATGCCATTTAAAGCTTATTATCAAAGTATGTCCAAAATTCCTATAGTAATACATTTATTCATTTGATTAATACAATAATTACATTATAACAAGTTTTAATTAGGCTTCGTCGTGTATATACGCGCGGACAATTAGACAAACAAATGACAGTAGTCTTAATTAGATTGGTTAATAGTATTCAATTTGAATCTAAGATTTGATATGAAACTTTTTTTTATAAACTAAAGCAAGTCTACAATCCCATCTGGTGTTAATTGGTGATGCAACTTGACGGATCTTCAAAAGAATAGCCCTGTCGCTACCGATAAGATGCAAATTTAGACTCCATGGCTTCATCCGACCTAATACCGGATTGCAACCATTGGGCGGTATATTCTGTGTAACGACCAAGGCCTACGACCAATAAATGGCGCTGTTCGTTTAGCAATTTAGAATTAAGGGTACGCGATTAGAGTCATCTTCCAAACATCTATATTCTATGTTACATTCATGATTTTTTTATTATATTTCGTAACCACATTACTGCTTGCCACTGATCACGTAAACGTGCAATAGAATAAGATTAATTTATGTGACGTAACTATATTCGTATAACTATCTCTGTTTTTATACTACTAATAACTGAATAAATTAACCATTTATATTTATATGACGGTCACGTCACGTAGTAGTGAGAGGTACCTGACTGCTGCATTGCGGGTTTGAATTCGATTTCATGCATCAGATATTGTTGGTTTTCGGTGTGCGGATCCCGTTTCTCTGAAACTTCCTTTGATCTTATTGCAAATGCGATACTTTAAAGTATGAGGGTACCGATTGATTGAAACTTAACGTCGTAGATTCGCAATTCGATTACTATCGTGTACCTATCTCCAAGCACAAGCATGTATTTAAGCTGAATTTGAGTGTTTAGTGGAAATTTAAATTTACAACATATTTATTTATATATATTTGTTTATGCACCTGAACTTTATGTTAATTTGTCAATTTGTATTTCTCGTACCGCAAAATCTTTACTATACTATATTTACGTTGTATATACCCAACATGCCTTTAGCATAATTTTTCAGATAATACTGAGTATATATTTACTCATGGATTGTCGTATTGTTTTATATTGAAGTGTAAACATTTTCATTATATTCTTTTTCATATTATTCTTCTACATCGGGTTTAGTGATTTTAATCGATGGTGCCTGGACTTGAATATTTCAATTTTTTTATAAATACATGTGAAAATTGTTATCTGCTTAATGTTGACCTAACTGTTTATTATATATTAGTATTGTATAGCTGTAAGTTTTCCTATAATAAATAAAATAAAATAAAATACTTCGTCACCGGTAATAAAGTCTGAATACTTCGTCACCAGTAATATAGTCTGTATACTTCGTCCCCAGTAATAGTCTGAATACTTCGTCCTCAGTAATAAAGTCTGGATACTTCGTCACCAGTAATAGTCTGAATACTTCTTCACCAGTAATAAAGACTGAATACTACGTCACCAGTAATAAAGTCTGAATACTTCGTCACCAGTAATAAAGACTGAATACTTCGTCACCAGTAATAAAGTCTGAATACTTCGTCACCAGTAATAAAGTCTGAATACTTCGTCACCAGTAATAAAGTCTAAATACTTCGTCACCAGTTATAAAGTCTAAATACTTCGTAGCCAGAATATATATATATATATATATATATATATATATATATATATATATATATATATATATATATATATATATAGTATTCTATAAAATAAAAATTACATTGCCCTAAGGGAGACGACTAAGATTGTTTCCTGGAATGCTTACTGCCTTATAAATATATGTTGCTCGGTTGCTGTTATCTAGTAATAACCAGAAAATACCCTAACAGTAGAAATCGACATTGAGGAACGTAACGAACATAATTGTCTATTTCATAATGGACTAATCATAATTAGTATTTTAGTTTATTAGTTTTAGTTTTAAGTTGATTTTTTCATCATAATCACTAACACAGATGATTATCTGAAAATTTCAATGAACTGACATGGTTTCCTCTTGACTTCTAGGCCGGCAACGCATTTATACACCTCTGCTTCATACCACCACATATTCTATATTAAAAAAAAAAGATGTCGACATGTTCCGATAGCAGTAACCAGATGTGATGAAAACTAAAAAGCTAGCTAAAAACTAGCAAGTAGCACGGAAAATTCGGCTCTACCAGGGAACGACTATGCTTTCATAGAATATAAGAGTTAAATAGTTTAGCTATGCTTTGTTTCGTGTCGTGAGTGTAAGAAACCGCATGCTTTATTACTGGCTACGAAGTATTTAGACTTTATTACTGGTGACGAAGTATTTAGACTTTATTACTGGTGACGAAGTATTCAGACTTTATTACTGGTGACGAAGTATTTAGACTTTATTACTGGTGACGAAGTATTCAGACTTTATTACTGGTGACGAAGTATTCAGACTTTATAACTGGTGACGAAGCATACAGACTATTACTGGTGACGAAGTATTCAGACTTTATTACTGGTGACGAAGTATTCAGTCTATTACTGGTGACGAAGTATTCAGACTTTATTACGCGTGACGAAGTATTCAGACGTTATTACGCGTGACGAAGTATTCAGACTTTTTTACTGGTGAAGAAGTATTCAGACTTTATTACCGGTGACGAAGTATTCTACATGGCACAGTATAAGAAAATGATAACAATATTGCTGGTGAGGAAGCATTCTATCAGTATTGTCAACGACGCAGGACATACAACACTGTCAACCTTAAAATCGATAAGTTATGTATTGAAGTATCTGAGTTATGATACAATACTCAACCAGCCAAACTTGCAATTTTATCACCATCTGGGGTGTAGGTATCATTGCTTATGTAAGGAAGACATAATACGTTTTAAAAAAAAAAGTCAAAACCGATATTTGTGAATACCAGAAATTATTGATTCTCCCTAATACTCTGGAATCTTATTGTGTAGGATTTATAAATCGATTTTGGATTGGCGAATGGGCTTACACATTATGATTCTATATAGTATTAAAGAGTTTCGTCTTCACATAGTTCACCTGAATCAAGTGACACCTGCGGAATCATATTGCGGGTGCGTTTTCACATCCATTAGTCCTCCTAAAAGTAAATGTCACGTCTCAAGTTCTTCATGACTCTCGACAATCAGCTATAGTTAATGGTGACATATAAATTCAGCAAAGATTTAAGAAAATCAAACATTGTTACAATTGGTTTTCTTAACCGTAATCGATAAATAGCCGAACTAAATGCCCCTAATATTAACTCAATAAGCACGAATCAGTATAGTTAATCGATAATAAAGTATTGGGAGTGCATGAAGGCAGCAGCAGTGAGTTGCGTTTACGTTAAATCAATCCGGCAAGTGGACAAACCAGTCGGACAGCTGTTGGACTTGGTAACGGCGCAAGTGACGAGTGACTCGTGTAATATAGAACCTTTTTATTAATTTCAATTTAATAATCTTAATATTAAAAGCAAAGTTTAACGATTTGAAACTTGTTTTTTTAGATAATAAATACAAGAAAGAATGCAATCGAGTAATGTGGTTAACAGTGGTAGAGGTACACTGCAGTTTGTTTCTAGCTGCAGAATGAATGGGTCAGCTCGACCGGGGTACGACCTCGCCCTCACAGAATAGCAGCGTGAAATAGCACCACAATGTTGTTGTGTTTCGTTTGGTGAGTCTAGGGATCCGGAGACCTTTATACGACGGTGTACGGTGACGAGACATTCCATCTCAGTCCTCAAGGGTGACAATGCATCTACATTATGATTCCTTGTCAAGGATGAATGTAGATGTCATGGGCCGCAGGAATCACTTGCCTTCAGGTGAACTGTGTGCTCGTTTGTTACTCTTGATGTAATAAAAAAAAACCTTATAAACCAACGATATAATAAAATTAAAAATGTCAACTAGGTGCGAAAGAGACATTGATCCTCAACCAAAATTCGAGGTACACTTGCGTTCTTACTCCTGAGGAGTGAGTTGGAACGTTACCAGAAATTGGGTAGCCAGTTATCTACACTCACCAAAGCATAGTCACTTTATGCTGCTATTTTGCGTTGATATTTCGTCGGGTCGTGTTACTTCTCTAGTCGAGCCGACCCATTCATGCATTGCAGCATGTTGTTTATGCATTATACGCATCTGCTTGGTGACTTACTTGTATAACATTTAGTGCTACGTTGGTTTGAAATAATTTTGCTTGCATGTTGGATCGCGTGATATTTTCGCAGTAAAATGATATTCGTTATACGACGCATAATTTTAAGTATTTTTTAATATCGTGTCGATATAGAATAAATTAAAAAATAAATAATTAAAGAAAGTTCATTTTTCGTCGGCTTTTCTTCCCATACTACTTTCTCTCTCTTCTCGTATACATTTTTTTTCTATAGCCGATGTCCACTGTTAGGCTTTTACAGCTTCACCGGGTATAAAGGTGGCCGAGCGCTTAGGGTACTTAGCCCAGACTTTTAATAACGGGTAACCAACACAAGGGTGCCCGAGAGGGAGTCTGGGCACGTTAACCTGGGTGCGAAAGCAACGGACTCGAGGGTGCCCGAGAGGGCCAAACCTCGGCTCGGTCAGTTACCTCGAACGGATTAAGTTCTTATACACTTACCATTTCCAATTATGCTCGTTTTCCACCCATTTTTTGGAAATATTACGAGTACTTCGTTAACTATAAGAGCTCAGCTTAAGGGTTATTTGTGAATTAAGTTAAAACTAAATTGTACGTGGTGAATCCGGGCCGGGCAGGTAGTCAATTTTAAAATACGTGCAAAAATATGTGAAAGACATGTTAAATTTTATTTTTGGCAAAATAGGACACATTTATTTGCCATTATTACAGTCCAATGAATCCAGTTCTGTGCACTAATTATTTTTTATAATAGGTCTATAGTATGTACAAACACAAGTTTTAACGTCCGGAATGAGAGAAGCGGCAGGTGTCCTTTACGCAAAACCTGTAGTTGCACAGGAAACACCAAGTATTCCGTGCTTGATTCTGATAACGAGAGAGAGCGTGTAATATACTTTATATAATACTATAATTATGTACTATATAAATATATGAAACGTGTGTTGAAGTGTTTTTAATGCGCGGCTTTTATTTGTGACGATTGTTTAACAGAAAAAATTCTGTGTTATATTTAAACAGAAAAAAATTAAAGAAATGTACTGGGTATTCTCTTTTTGGTATCGGAAGAGGCGATTAAGAAAATTTGATAATAAATCCCCTCGACCCTGTTAAATTTTTTTAACGTATTGCATTACTTTAATCATACTCTTGACGTTTGTTAAAATATATTTGATGAATTAATAATGAAATCAAAATTATTGTTTTATTGTATGAAGCTCTTAGTATAGAATTATTCACACGAATCATTACCTTGATGGATTCAGTAAAGTATATCTTTTAAAAAATATATCCATTATTTCAGCTGATGCAAAAAAATCAAGAAAAGTTGATAAAGTTTACTTCCCCTTTCTCATTTTTTTCTAGTCGGATAAAATATAATTTTTCAAATTAAAAAAGACTCTGTGCAAAGGGTAACGAGATAAACCGCATTGCATTCTGACATTCTATCGTTTACATTGTACTAAAACTTTCGCATCCCTTTGCCGGTGACAATATGCATCGAAATATAAGCAGCCGCCACATTGTTTTTCTTTCATGGCATTAAATATTCACCACTTATAATGTTAATCACTGCTTTGTACTTTGGTTATCAGTCGCAAAGTGGAATATAACGTACAGTAAACAATAGAAGCGACCCCATTCAATTTCCGCATATCGAAGAGCCAGTAATCGCTCAATCTGCGCGCTTGCAACTACCGGGATACAGCTCGGTACGTTATAAGCGATATTGTATCGACCATCGATTGCTCGCTTGTATTTCTCGAGATTTGTATCGAATGAACGCGCGTCGTTTCCTTTTTATTGTGTATGTTATAAGAATGTTATTTTAAAACCTGTAAGAGTAAATCTGTGGAGTAAATGGTTATTCCTCGTATTTAAAGTAATTTTTTAAAGTAAGTTCGTGGAATTTTTAATGGTATATCTTCCATTTGGAAATGTAATGAAGAATAATGTAATAATAGTTTAAAAATTTATGAATTTATTGTTTTAAAAAATTATAATTAACATTGTATGAAATCTAGATTACAGGATAAAATTTTATTGTTTCATTTAACAACCATTCATTATGTAACAAATAGTTTTATATAAAAGAATTTGGTCGTCGACGTTTTGGTAATAAACTAAAAACTTTAAAGTTGGTAATAAAAATAAAAAAGGTAATATTAATTACTGGTAAGAAAACTAGTTGTAATAAAGCTTTATATACTAGGCGAATCACAAACGTTTACAATGAATGGTTTGAGATGGGGAAAGGCAATTCGAGAAATTATTAAGTTCGAACTGGCATCGTTAAGCAGTGTTGAAATTGAAGAGAATCGTGGAGAAAGTTCGTTTTACCGCCCGTAGGCGTAACTACTATTTGTACAATCATGCACGCTATTTTATTCCACATTTGCTGCTATAGTGAGTGCTATTAAAACAAAGTTAGTTAAAAAAATAACGATTAGCAGCAGATTACCAGCAAACGATTCTGATAGTTGTTTTTCAACTTACTGAGAAAACTAAAAGCCAGTAGGTATGGTATATATTAATAAAAATATTTCGGATATCGATAACGTTTAAGATTATAAAAAAATAGTATGAAGTAAAAAAAACTTGTCTCGATAAAACAGTTTCGTTCTAAATCTCTCTATTTTACCATATTTAATATATAATTATTTCCCTACATATATTTAAATATTATATTTTATAGTAAATTGTGAGCCACGCTTGATCCTTACTGAGCAAGCAGCAGACTGGTTATATATATTTAATGCGTCATTAAGTTGCAACGTTTGTGGGAGAGCCTCATCTCCTGGGAGGCATCCATTGTTGTATGGTTGTTCATTACGCGCCTCTTATCTGTCATTGGCAGCACAATGCGCGCCCAAACAATACTGTTACTTACGCACCCTGGAAGACATTTAATGGACGTCACTACTCTATTCAAATTTCTATGTTCACGTCACATTTAGATTTCATATTTTCTTTTGCTTTTGATGTCTATTATAAGATTTTGTATTATGAAACCTATTACAGATACCGGTACTCCATTTTACTTTCCAGAGTTGTCAACAAATCTGTACCTTAACAGCCTCAGTACCTCCCACTGCTGGGCATATATCTATTTAGTGAGGGTAATAAACATAATTCGTCCGGCGCCTCTAGTGCATATTGGCGGACTCTAGTGCATTTCAATATTATTTTTTTTATTAATTTCTAAAATTTTTTACTTCACTATATTATTCTTCATTGCCGGGGATATGGTAAATAAGCGCTTATAATTGCAATAAACAATTTCATTGGTGCTGGCTCCAGGGTTACGAACTCAGAAAACCAGTCTCAAATAGTGGCATAACGCTGCAGTGTTTCGTATAGCGCGTTTAAGTAACCGTACGTGGTATTCTATCTCAGTCTTCAGGGTTCACGTTGCACTGACGCATTTGCATCTTGAATCTTAGTTGAGTTTATGGGCCGCAGTCATCATTTCTAACCAGGTAATTGTGTTGTTGTCCGTATAAGTTACTTAAAAATACTTGTCTTTAATTAACTTTGTTGTCTTACCTTTGACATTTTAAGTTTTATATTTTTTTATTTAAATAATCAATGTGGGTCATAATACTTCGACAGAGCAGTTAATAATAATGCTTTTGTCATCATCGCACAGCTGACCGACGAACAACCGAAGAGAGGTCTGTCGGTCGACCTTCTTACTGGCCATTGCCCAATTGATTTACGATGCTACACGCAAAAAGTAAAGCCTGGCTTGTGTATTCTTTCGAAAGTCGGATAAAGAAACTGCGGAATTTCTTTGGCCTCCTTTGTGACGTTGCATAATGCCGGGGATCGACTGTATTGAATACGCATTCGGGCCGGGGATTGTTTCTACGGACTGGATGGGCGTCGAACTGCGCTCTGATCCGATTTACGATTCGTTCCGACTTTCTTTACAAGCTTCACAATGAATTGTATGGCTAGATGCATTGTGTTTAAACCGCCTGTGGTGCGAAATCCTTTAAAATGTTCCTTTTTATAATTTAGGGTTGCCGTTTGAATTATATGCTCGTTTATTCCCTGCGCGTAGTGTGATGTCACATTTTTTTAAAAGTTTGCGCATAAATTTTCGCAATCATATCAAAGAGTACTAATCTAGATCTAAACAGACAACTGACTCATTTGCGTTTCCACGCCGCCTACATATTCATACTATATATTGTATACATAATTTTCGCTTCAGACACACGATGTTGTAAAATATGGCGTGACTTTTCTTTTAGCAAGTTATTTAAGTAAAGAGAAATATGAGCTCTACCTGAGGTTGGGAGTCCGTAAAACTTTACAATGTCTCTAATTTGTGATTTATAGTCGGTCCGAATGATGGATGGCGATTGTGAAATACAATATCGGGTGTAAAACAAAGAAACGGGGTATACATACGTAATTCTTTTAGTTGAGAGTAAAATATATGTGTCATAATATTCTCCTTTTAGATCTCGTTTTTGTTTATTTTTCTTACTTCAATGTTTGCAAAAAGCTTCGAGGGAAGAAAAATAACGACTTAATAATTTTTCCTTTTATTCACTTTTATTTTTATTGGAATTTATTTTTGATTCACGTACTGCGTTTACGTTTACGTTACAGTGCCTCTTGTCTTTAATCAAATTTAATCAGTGAGCCGGAGCGACTCGAGCAACGATTAAATTCTTAACGTCGTACGCTGAGTTTTGTTACTTTTGAGCACAACATTTGCAGTTGATGCTCCGGAATCTTTGCTAATTTAAAATTTGTCTAGCCATTTTTAATTAAAGACTAACGTGATGTATAACATTGATGTATACGTTACTGTTTTTTTTATACGTGCTTCTCTAGTTCTATTTGAGACAAGGCATGGGTTGTGGATTGGGATTCTTCATGGGATTTATCCTAATATGTATTAAACTTGTCTATTTGTTGAATGAGAATGGCAGCGTGGTTATTGCCTTTCTTGGCTTATGAACAAGGCACATAATAGCAGTGTGAAATAGCAGCAGAACGATGCTGTGTTTCGTATGGCCCAGAGACCATTATTACGGGTGTTGAGGCATTCCATCTCAGTCTTAAAGGTTGAAAACACATCTACATTATAATTTCTTGCCAAGGGTGATTGAAGATGAGATATCATGGGCCGTAGGAATAATTTACAATCAGGTTTACTGTGTATTCGTTTGATACTCTCAATGTAATAAAAAAAAAGTGAAATTGAATATCGGAATTGAAATCCGGAGACTCAATTACTGGTAGAAAGAAATTGCATCTCAGGTTTGAGGGGTGAAAATATATATGCATCTTATATCTTTGTAAAGGATGTAGGTCTTTATCGGCTGCCCTTCAATCATATACCCCCAGGTGAATTTGGATGATGTTTTTTTTTAAAATAAACGTGGATAAACTTTTCAGCTGTTTAATGTTTATTTTGCATTGTATATAATCGAATGATACAAATAAAATTGTGTGTGTGAACGTCATTGTTTAAAAAAACTTTTATTCCACTGCTAACGTCAAATGGAATCGAACAAGATTAAAAAATTATAAACGCCATATTTAAAGTTGTAACTCTGACAAGTTCTGTGCCTTTCTAATAGTGTTAAAGTAATAACTGACATCATGCATTTGTATTGTTAATATATTTTTTTAATATAACAAGTTTATTGTCGAAAGATAAAATCACACGCGCGTTGACCTCCGTAGCCGTCCCGATGCGGAAATAATACGGATTACGTAAGCGCAGTCGAAGATTTTTTATTGCTCCATTAAATGAGGCACACCGCCCACAACGGGTGGTAAGTCTCGACGGCAAATAAACGACTCGCGTTAACGTTACGATTGTCTTTTGTTAATTGTGAAATTTGCGGGAGCTATCACCGTGCGTTACATATGATGCCTATCATTCAATGTCGATCGATATCCGTGAAAATAACACTTCTGCACTTAACTATTGACTTCACTTAAGTCACTTAACTGCTAAAACTAAAAATTGAGGGAAAATATTACTATAATTATTTTTATATATATATATATTTTCGCTTTTAAATGAGAAACATTTTGAAATTTATCTGTACTTAATCGTTCCCCCTTTCATTTGCACCTGCTTTGAGCGTAGTTTTCGTTTTGCTCATTGGTACATTTTAGCTTTAACTTTCGCGCGAACGTATGTTATTCTCGTTTTGTTTTAGAGTTTATTGCGTGAATAACATTTAAGGGAATTCCTGAAGTAGTACTAGTAAAGAAAACACTCAGAATTTTAAAATATTAAGAATCATAAAATTTATCTCACGGTAATTTTATTTGTGTGGTGGAGCTAAATTATGGAGTTACGCAATGAATGTGTGACTCCTTGACCCACTAGGTGAAGAGGTACCAGTAGTTGTCGAGGCATTTCACCTTATGAATCCTTTATTGAGGATTAATGTAAGTGTCATGGGTATCACGCAGGAATCAATTATTATCATAAAAAAAAAAATTGCACATTACTGACTCGTATCGATTTCGCGCAAACTCAAATCTTATATAAAAAAAATCTAAAACCCTCATATCAAGATCATTATATCTACGTTGTACAGACCTTGAAGTGGACAATGAAAATGCGTGCTCTGCTTTAGAGGCAAATAACAAAACTGGCAGCATTATATTATTTGAGCAATTGATCCACAAATGAATGCCGATCTACAATAAACGTGATTAATGATCCACACACCGAGACGGAGCAATCGTTCCAAATTCAACAAGCAGTTAAACAAGCCACGCAAGAATAAGTCATTAGGTATTTAATTGAAGCTATTGTTCCTACGTACAGTATCTCTCATACGTTATATACTATGTGGTCAGATATTGTATAAAACCTGCTTGTAAACTTGATTGAGGTTCGAGCGGGCAAACGGTGATATTTTAAGCCGAAGCCGTTTGACGCAAATTACAAAAAATATTATATAAAAATCGGTACCAGTTGTTGTACTCTATGTGTGGCGATGACATCGTTAATCTTCATTGTAATAAAGCTGATAATAAACACTTAAATCTATATGTCAAGTTGCGTATGGCTAGGGCTACCAGTTGCAGATTTTAGTTTGGGATTTTTCTTTATTTAATTAAGGGTTTTTAAATTATGTGATTAGTGATGATTCAAGATGTACGATGCAGATGTGTTGTCACCTTCGAGGATTGAGATGAAATGCCTCGCTAGCAGTAACTTGGTCTCCGGAGATACACCAAATGTAATAGAGCAGCCTATTACACGTTTCGTTTGTGGTTCTGCCATTGTCGTGTCGACCCATTCACGCTGTAGCGAAACAAACTGAAGCCTAACTACCAAAGTTAGAACTATTTCGGTTTCAGGAAATTGAAGTAAATTTTCTATTCTAATATATCTACATATATCTTTAAAAGACAATATGAAATATTCGTCATATAAGAAAAAAAAAAACTAAGCTATAATAAAATAAATTGGCAACATAATGACGTCTTTTGCAGCTTGCTGCGTAGCTCTACCACTATCAAAGTATTATAAGTTGTAATACTAATTGAAGAACAACGCAAATACGGTACCTATATTAGTTTGTTTCTGTACCCTCACATGTAATGTTATGTGTGGCAAATCAATATTGCAATATTATTTATTTAAAAAGACATCCCGTAAAAGCCAGTCGCATGGGATCTCTATACGCAGTCGGGCGGATGTAGCACGTCTGCTTCACTCACATGGGCTCCAGACGCAAGCACGCCGGAGCGAAACCCGCGCACTCGCCCGTTCCCACAGTTGCCGGGGGAACCCACTCAAGGTTGCCAATCTCACAAAAACTCTTTAGTACGCCTAGCAAACAGTACGAACATGATTGCCATAATTTTTGCAGAATACGTTTATATGAGTTTATCTGTATTACATCTTTACGTCTGTTTGTAATTGATAACGGGCTAGCGATATGTTATGAGTATGGGCAAGTAAACAACAAACATATTTTGGAGCTGTACAGATTGACAGGTGGCTCATTCTTTTTATCTAACAGCTTAAACGACAAATTGATTTGTATAGGGGTTCTTCCAAGTTGTAGCATATATTAGTTTATGGACTGCCGTGTGTCGTAATAGTAAAATACCAGACTGCTGCATTGCGGTTCGATTGATTCCCAGGCGAGGAACAATATTTATGCATCCCAAATTGCTCGTTTTCGGCTTTGGATATCAAGAATGTCTCGGTATGTCGCGTATCTTTGATGATGTGCATCAGAAGGTTCTTGAGATCTCATTCCACATGTTTTACGTCGGGCTAGAGAAGTGAGTGCCTCTATATTTGCGAAAATTATTACAGTACTATAATATATTCAGTGTAGTTGATGTCATCTGCTAATAACCATAAGATATTGCCGCGCTTGAAATCAACAAGGACGACATTTTTTTTATATACTCCAGTTGTAAACACCTTATTTTATATAAAAAGGGTACAATTGGCAGATAGGGCAAATAATAGTCACGAGGAATATAAGTACACGTAAATTTATCCGTTATTAAAGAAATTAATTTCGTAATAATCTCAATTAGTAAAATTTTGTACTCTGCAGTGGGTATGGTCTACCATATTTCGTTAAATAGTCATTGTAAACATTTAGAAATATTCCAAAATACATAAAACTACAGTTAAGATACTAATAAAGAATACTTTATTACTAAGTAGTTTAAATATAATTCACAATTATATATATAAATAAGTCATAATGTAGTTCCGTAATTAGTATTATATTGCAGGAATCATAGAGAACAACCGATATTGGAAATGTTTAACGATGCTCTGTATAACATATATGCTTGCGGCAGGTGCAAAGTAAGAAGTTGAACTTGTCTAGTTAACATTTTCTTTACCTTTTATTCTCTTAAGACTACAAAATTATCCCTAAACTTAGGTATCTTTATGAATAGTGTCGTTTATTCATTAATATTTTTAAACATCTAGGTGCAGTACGAATAGGTCGGTACGAATGGGGAAGAACCACGTCTTTATAAAAAGGCGGCGTAAAATACAAGCTAGTGTTTCGTATGGTGCGTCTCGGGAGCCCTGGTTCTGGTTACCCACTAATAGAGGTCTCGGTTGAGCGCCATAAGCGTTTGGTTTTCTCTTAACTCGCTGAAACTGTAAAAGCCAAAGAGTTAAAAGCGGCCATCAGCCCGAAAAAAAAATTGTATCGTGAAAAAAGCAGTATGATTTTTTTTATTAAAGAACTCATTTGTCACTTTATTTATCATAAAAATATAGTTATTCTTGTATTATAGCTAAGGAAAATTTTATTAATAAACCAAAAAATAATCTGCCTGTGTCTTTGTTTCCATATGCATAAAGACGTCCACGAAATAAAATAAAGTTATACGGTGCTTTTGAAATCCACTACATCGCCACTTAATGTGGTGGAGTGGATTTTAAGCACTAGCTTAGAAGTAAATGTACCTACCACTTCGTACTTGTTCATTCGTTCAAAACAGTCGCTTCAAACGTAAAACATATAAATTAATAAACAAAATTAAATCTAGGATAACATTTAATTTAGTTTATTCATTTATATCAGAAATATATTTATATTTTGTTATATTTTTAGTAACAATTTAACTTAAAATTATTTTAGTGAGAATTTTCAAAATAATAATGATAAACTTACCAGACTAATAATTCAACTGCAACTAATAATAATTATACAAAGTTATGGTATAACAATGACTAGTAAATATAAAATTTAATTATACCAGTAGGTAAATTAATGATATAAAAACTAACTTTACAGAAGGTCTGGATAATCTTTTCGTTCATTATAGAATATACTTTATTCATTATAATTTTTGTTTAGTTAATTTAAATTTAATAATTCATCTCTCAGACAAACTGCGTCATGCAAAAAATTGTTTATTCAGTTAAGACGACGCTGTAGGTGTATAATTAGTCAGATGTTAATCTTTATAAAGTATCTACGTCCCATTTGTGTTAACGATTCTGATGATTTAGAACTACTGGATGTGTTAAAATCTTTTATAAATCTTATAACAACAAAAATGGTAATTTTATTGATGCTTTGATGAGAGTGTCGTAAAATTTCTGTAGGTATACAATAAACATATTCTACGAGAACCTTGAATTTTAAATATCGTATAATGTAATAAAATTGTGGTCTATACCATTACCAAGATTGGAGATTTGTCCATAACCACCAGATATTGATTTCGCAGTATATACTTGAGTGCCCCAAGCATTCCTTCAAATTTAGAGGCACTCACTTATTCTCGTTTACTTTTTGCCTATGTAACTTTGGATGTAAATATTCGAGTGTTGCACAATTCTGGCGGAGAATCGAATAACAAGTAGGCCATGCGGTCTTCTCAAAAAAAGACGGATTAGATTTTGCTGCCATAATGATACTTTTAAAAAAAAATTTACTCCAATAAGGATAAAAAAGTAACCATATCGACACTTCATGTAACGCGTAAGACCTAAACTGTACAGGGGGTTATGTTAACAGTGTACAAATGTTATAGATTTTTGTACGTATGAATCAGACGATATGCTATAAGACAGGAGGATTCGAAATAACGACCGTTATACCGAGTTCGACGTCCTAGCCACTGTAGTCGAGCGCAATACACCGTTGATAAAGTTATCAATGTAATTTTTAATGATAGATAGATTCATTATATATTAATTTGCAGGAAAACAGTAGATATTTATATATAAAGAATGAAAACGTTAAGATAACAATCTATACATATTGAAAATTATATGAAAAAAATAATATTTTTTTTATATGAAAACAAGCGTGACATACTAGCAAACGCTTCACGTGACGGTAAACGTTAACTGCGGCCCATAAACATCTATATTAATCCCCAAGAGGATTGACATGCAATGCCCTGCCATCAGTTACTTTGTCTTCGATTCCTTACACTCACTATAAGAAAGAGACGTTAATGATGCTATTTCATGTTGGCATTCGAGGTCGTGTTCCATCGTCAGTAGAGCCGACGCATTCATGATTCAGCTCGAAACTTACTGCGGTGTGGGTATATAACGTATAAATCCTTATTAAAATGTTTTAACGATAACTAGTAAACATATTCTGTATTATCTCATTTTTGTATTAGACCTCCTTGTGTAGAAACAGTTGGCGATAAGATGGCTCATTAAGAATACTTAGTTATTGGCAAATCGGGGAACGCAACGTAGTTAACGCGCCCGCTGGTTCGGCCGTTCACCTGCGCATGTATCTGAACCTTGTGTAGGGCTGTTACGACAAAGCATTATTTTTATTACCTGAGAGGATACGCCAGCAGATGGTTTATCTGATAATGAGGCCTTTAACATTGGTATAGTCATAGAACCTTCTAGTTACAGCATAATGGGTGTGCTAATTTTTTTTATAAAATTAGAAGCGACAAATGAGTATACAGTTCACCTGATAGTAAGTGATATCTGCGACCCATGTCATGTAGGTGCCATCCTCATTCAACATGCACATGCGTTGTCATTCCTGAGGATTGAAGATGGAATGAATCGTCACATCTTACTGTGTCCCCGGATTCTCCGGACACAATACGAAACAAAGCAACGTGCGTAATGCTGCAATTTCACGCTATGCTGCGAGCGGGTCGATCCGACCCAATCCAGTGCTTTTGAATCTGGTGTTTACGGGCTGCAGTAATCACCTACCATCATTATTTCGTTTTATCATATTAAAAAATAATAACGGTGATGCGATATCAGTCAAAGACAAAATGTAATGCATTGCCTCCAATAATAAACTATCTCTCTCAGCGTAAGACAGCAATTATAAAAATTTTGCACTTATATTTGTTAATAAAGGGGATCTTTTCCACTGTCAAGGCAACTTATTTTTGCTACACTTAGCTCACAGCACCGTGGTGACACGTTTAAGCAATTTGGTCATAATTTTTGACATGAAAACTAAGCACAGAGATTAGACCTCATTGATTTGATTATTTGTAACACTTAACTCTTAATCTTACAGCATTGTCCTGAGCCATTAAAAAGATGTTTACAGATTATGATAACTGAATATTGAAATTATATAATATAGTATTTTTACATAAAGCTGGGACGGAGGTTTACGCAAAATATCCAAGAAAAACGATGTACGAAAAAATCTCCAAGAAGTCTGTGAGGAGTAAAGTTTCGCAATATTTGATTATAGGTAGAGACATTAATATATGAAAGAATAAAACTTTCCCTATCTTGGCGATGGCAAATGAGGGTTTCCAGTTACTTAATACAAAAAAAATACTAGATAGTTATCTGGCCTACAGGTATGTAGCTTCTATCATAAATAACGACATCCTTCGTCTAGTGGATATTATTTTAATTATGTCATATGTTCATATCGAAAACTGATTTCAGCAGTGAGATGCATATATATTACACATGCTAATGATTTTACTTATATATTTCATTGAAAACAAATGTGTGCTATCTTCGTGTATCATATGCATTATATATATACAACATGTACACCTTGGAAAAAAAAACTATCTTTTGTTGTGGTATTACTAACATAGAAATATACCTCACCCATATATAATTTAATTATCATAAACCAACATTTCAATAATTTGGCAACCCTAGTTTTTATTTATTTCGAAAAGCACACTCCCCGCCAATAAATGGAAGCACCAGCGACCATGTAATTATATTCTTTTCTTGCAACAATTTTCGTACAAAATAACTCTTTTCATTGAAAAATGTAACATACTATTCATGTTTCATGTTTCTGATCCTAGATTGATTCAGAGCGGCTCGGATGTCAAACTTTATTTTAAACATACAAATATTTAATTTGATTGGATACTGCAACATGAAAGTCAGTACAATTACGTACATATTTAATCTATGGTATGCAAATGTTCCACTGTACAACTAGTTCTACTGTCTGACCTGTGCCGTCTGTGAGTTTTTTTTAAACGATCACACACACACACACGAACATGAACAGCATCAATTAGAAAAAGGAAGAATAATCAATTTTCTAGAGGTACGGGTTAAATCGCTTTTGCACAATAAATTGCCTGAACCGTGATTTTTAGTTTTGACTTGAAACCACAACACATTTCGCAATGTGGTCGCTGAGTCATGCGGTTATTACGTGTCTGTCGTGTTGATTATAATTCATTGTTTTTTTTTAATGTTATTATTACAATTAAATATATCCTTGTTTTCGTTGACAATGAAGTATTAGTATAAAAATAAAGCGTTGATGGATTACATTATTGCCGATTATATTTTTTAATGAGACTAAAAATGACAAGCACTTACTTTGGTTAGTAATATATAACAATACATTAAGGCACGGGCATATACTTATAACTTGTAGTTAGCCCTGGTTTTGATTTGGAACAAATACTCGTTTGGTTATCTCATGACATTTTATGGTTGACATTTGGTTGGATTGACACACTAACATTAAAAAAGGTTGTCTAAGGCATACATACTAGTAATATGAATGGAATACATAATCATCGTCGATTGATTTAATGGTCATAACATGGATTGTTGATCTATGCAAGTTACAATTGATTCATGATGGTGGGTTGGTCAGGCTTATGTTTTATGGAACTCTGAAGTAGGCTATATTTAGCAGCGGATTGATTAATGATGTGCTTATTTTTTTTTAATAAAATATGGGTGATTAATGATCTTATAGTTCACCAGATGGTAGGTGATGCCGCTTACCATAACCATCTGTATCCATCCTCGACAATCAATATGCACACACGTTGGCACCCCTAAGTACTGCGAGCGAATGTTTATTAGAACAGTAATTAGATCGGCAACAGGCCAATGGTTTGGGGTACGATCTGGGAATGTCTTAGACACCTAGTAGATTAGTGGATGACTAAGTCATGAGTAAGATATCTAGTGACGTGTTGTGGTTTGGATTCTTAGCCGTGTGTGAAATTTGTATAAAATCTTAATGCGTGGCATTTCCGGCATGACCCATCAAGCAAATCATCTTATGTTATCCTATGAATATAATATACGAGATGTTTTCATACTATTAAGCTTAATGCTGACTAATGTGCATCTAATAATTCTTAAGGCCCGTGGCACCTAATTTCATTTTTGATACCAAATAATAACAAGTTAAATTATTAACTCTGAGGACTAAAATATAACGATCCTTGGCCAGTAATAAGGTATTTTCTCTGCGATAACAACTCAAAATTTATTCAACTTGTCATTGACTCGAAAAGACGGTTAATTTCTCGACCAATAGCCACAGCTTACATACATTCAAATTAAAATATTGACATGTATAATAGCTATATAATATAATCTATAACATTATTGATCTTACTCATTAATATTCTAATATCGTCCGAAGGCTAGAAAAACGCTACAACTGGTTTACAGCGCGAGTATTGTGGGCGCTTGGCTATTTTCCTGTTGCTTGTTGTACTTGTGTCGTAACACGTTGGAGATTACATTCAATCTGATTTGGTTTAGTCGAATCTTATATAATTTAATAATCCGTTATGATATCGCAAACTAAAGTTTACGCTTTCTTGCGGTGTAAAAGATTGTTCGAATTACTTTTTATACATTTATGGCTGTAGTTATAAATTCACTGAAGCGCGAATGGATCGGTTCGACTGGGAAATCACCATTCTTCCAAAACACAAGCGACAATTAGCTGCTTATTTCTGTTTTGTGTATCGAGTTAAAAAAAAATACTAGAAATGCCTTCAATTTTTAAGTCTCCGGTGAAAACGCTTATGCATCATGAATTATTATCCAGTATAGAAGTAGGTGGCATTATGTGAATCAATTGCTTATTATCAGGAGAACTGTTTGAACTCTTTTATCACCACGTTCATATAAAAAGATGATACTTTTTACACATTGAAGGAATTGAATAAATGTTATGTCCACTGTTTTAGTTTCTTGAAAGAAATGACAGAACTTCTTTTCCTCCTTTCTGAATGAAAACTTTAATTGACTATTCACTCTTCTCTTGAAGACACCCATATTATACTCGGAAAGAAAGACTGTCGCAAACAAATTTTTTCCAATCCTTTGCCTTCCGAATTAAAATGTTATTATACTAAATGTTTACTACGCAGATGACATCTTCTTGTAATCGTATAATTTTACCGTTTTGTGTACTTTTAAGAATGTTTACTTTCAGACTTTGTTAAATGAAAAATATAGCAATTATTTTTAACTTGTCTGCTGTCTGTATTGGGCCATAATAGAAAAACATAATCGAAATATAGTTTTATAAATGCAGTAAAAGATAAATTATTTAAAACTCTAAATCTAATTAAATAACGTTATTTCCTTTGTACGAGTATTTAAATGTTATAGTTGTTTAACCGACCCTCCATCCACCATAATTAATAGTGTTAGAACTTTATATTTTGTGTGTTTATGCGTATGTTATGTACAGGTATATATTTCAATATTAATATCCGTTGTCGACACGGTTATTGCAACACCGAAGCCGTAATTCGGTCAAGACGGCGATGATTAATATTCAAACGTCTAAAACCACCGCGTCATGTCTCTCTCTCTCATCTCAAATTAAAGTCGTTATGCGAAATAAAATCTAAACATGGCAATGGTTAGAAACAACTTTTTATAAAGCTACAGAACTGTAGCTAACAATATTTTTTTGTAAAGCTTGCGACAAATAGAGGGGAATGTAAACCTATCAGTCAATAATCACCTTTATTGAGTCAACATTGATACAAAGTGTAAACAGATCTTTAGTGTGGATTATTCAGTCCCCCGTCAGAGAGGGTCGTAACACCGTACTTCCGACATTCATTCGGGACCGTTTTGTTGTCTGTCCTGGTTTTGTTGACAGTGGTGTCGCTTAGTGCGTTTCAATAGACGGTTTGTGGTACTTTTAAAAAGTTAGTGGTAGTTTTAGTTTTTTAATTTATTTTAGAACATTTTTTTAATAAAATTAAAATTATGTCTACAAGATTCAAAAGATTATGCTTATGTTAATTAGGGTTATGAAAAGTAAAAGGTTAGCTTCTTTCAGCACAATCACCGATTGCCACAAAACACGAATACGCAAACTTGCATAGGTCGACACGCTAACTATGGAAAAGCACACTCACCATGCAACGGTACAAATTAACTTGTTCAAGATCAATTATATTTATATCCTATAAGATCTTGTTCTATCAGTTGCTTTCATCAATTGGTAAGACACTATATAAAATATTTCCCAACGAGTTTTGTTACAAAGTTAATGATTTTATATCAAGTTACTTATTATGGCCCTATATAATACAATTCCAAGCCGTTTTGGCGTTCAAGTAGTCTTTGATAGTATAATGATACCTTTTATCTTAACAGAGAGTTTATAATATTCATCTTTTAATTAAGTGGTTAGCAATTTGAATCGGAACTTATACAAAATATTACTTGCCATACATTTTTTTTGATTCGATACTGATATAAAAAATAAATCAGGACGGCAGATGTTCTTTGACCGCATTACTAACGGGATATTGCGCACACTTTTTCTGCGTCGTCTTCGTGTAAAATTACGAGCCTGTTAAGCATAAATTAAATAATATAAATACTACATAGTTGACTTTTTTCATACTTATAGTAACCTAAAGATATTTAATATTCGACAAGGGCGGCATTTACGTACAGCGTTGTAGATATATTAAATTTATTATATAATAAATTTATTTATTAAATTGGGTGCAGCCTGAATAGTTCGGTTCGATCGAGAAAGTTCCACGCTTTTCAACAATACTAACTTGAAAAAGTAGTTTAACTCTGCTGTAATCAGCTGACAAGTGAAGGACACGGAACTCCACTGCACCGAAGATGGTCTTGCACTATCCATCCTGCTTACCTGCTCCCCGCATCCCACCGACACGCATCCGGGGCGAGCTCCTCACGAGCTCACCTGGGGCCGCCCTTAGAGCGCTTTAGGCCGGCAATTTGGGTTCCTCTTAGCTTTAGCGTGGTTAACTCCAAACCACGGTTACTAAGCCCGCCCGCCACGACAAGGCGAGAACCCTTCGGGCGGGAAGGTGCTAAGCTAGGGTAAGGTGAAGCATAAGGTCGCCACGCGCTTCCGCTGCAGGTTAGAGGTCGTTACATTTTTCGCAAATATTTTTTTTAATATGTAGTTAAATTATCAAGCTAAATAAGTATTTAGCTGTTAGATATGTAGGTTTCCACGCGATGTTAGGATTCTCCTCTGGGCAAATGGTATATCAGCTCTTAAAATTGTAATGAACAATTTCTTTGGTGGCGCGGAATTACGACCCATGTAATTAAATGCGAACGTCCACCGTCACCGAGTTGTCACGGATCTATAGTATATTACGGATTTATAATGACAGCGCCAAAATATTAAGAACTGCCATTATTGTTTTATAGATAATGATTCTTTTTATTACATTAATCGCTTCACTCACCCGGCGATATCTGGGAAACTATAAAATAGCGGCCGAGCAGGATGTGGTATCAACTTACGTCCGGGAAGACACAAGTTAAGCC
Organism: Teinopalpus imperialis; assembly: GCA_029286865.1. Lineage (NCBI taxonomy): Eukaryota > Metazoa > Arthropoda > Insecta > Lepidoptera > Papilionidae > Teinopalpus > Teinopalpus imperialis. The sequence goes on from JAGSMU010000005.1 coordinate 8,145,618, forward strand.
AAGGGCAGCCTAGTAGAGGACATAGGACCATTGCTGCCGATAATTAATACACTTTTTAAAAAGTGGTATATATCATTTCAGCTGATTAATCTATTACATATAATTGTTTTGTAATTATAATGAAGTTAATTGTCGCGCGGTGGTAGTTGTTAAATATTTGGTTGCTTACACGGGCTACTTATCTCGCTTCCCAACTGAGAAATAATATTTGTACAACATAAATTGTTGGATTTCGATAATGAGCTGTGTTGTACGATCCTTCCTCCGATCGTATTGGATATGCATTATGTCAGAATAGTTGGAGAGGCGGCGAGGGTGGCCCGTATTTGCTTGCGGGAATGCTTATGGTAATATATACATGCTAAACAACAAAACAATATATTTAGTTAAAATAAACAGAAAATAAGCTATAAAATTATATTATTATAAACAGAGAGCATAGAGAGAGACAGAATAGAGGTGTGCCAACTTATAGAGTACGAGTCGCCTTGGCGCCCGCTTTTTATTTCACGGTATGAGGAGCGTACTGAGTTCGATGCCCGGTTGTTAAGTGCAATTTTAAATGTTAACGTTTTCGATGGCGGTGAAACATCGTGGGAAATTCTCCATGACTAAGGAATAAATAAAATTTTTCGACGACCCTCTCGGGAGCCCTTGTGGAGGTTACCCACTAATAAAGGTCTCGGCTGAGCGCCAAAAGCCTTCGGAAATCTGCGCGAAAAAAAAACACTTGCAATGTCTATAAATATAATGTTGTTACTCTACATAACAAATAAGATACAATACCATAAATAGGAAAACATACAAAATACCTTATAATACTATAATTGTTAATATAAAATAATAATTTTTATTAACGACGGTGCTTCATAATTTTTAGTGGTAGTCTCGAGGATGGATTTATTTCTACTCAATACCTATTGTTGGAGTATATGACCAATATTAACTCATTTCGATTCTAACAAAATACTCATGAGTTTATTCAGTTAGAGATAATCCAAACTATTACACCTATAAGTATCAAAGTGTAACCTGTACAAACATCGGCCATTAAAAATAGATCCATCCAAAAAACAGTGCTAATGGTTCACACGTTCCAACGCATGTTTATTGACGGGGGATTCGTCTCGCGCTGACCTGACGAGAAATCGTATAGCCAGTACGTATAGCCCCCATACAATAATATTGTTACACATTGTAAGTAAACACAATTATGGTTAAGTAACGGTGTGATTGAGGTTGCAACGTGTTTATGAAAACATCGTGTTGGTAATTTAAATAAATGCTCCTTTTTGTTGTTGTGTTGAAAACTTTTACGACTATATTACGTGCATTATACAGAAGTATGATGGATATATTTTAGAGAAGTATGCTTAGTCCTTTGTGTTGTGTTATTATAAATATAGTAATGAAATAATAAGCTTTTACATAGCTAGTGCGTTTACCGTCTAGGGCTATGTCGCCGCTGACCGTCAGGTGGGATAGAAGTAACTAATTGGCAAGTTGTAATTAAATTATTACCGGATGATGTGAAAACACAGGATTATAATAGGTTTTTATTCACGCAACTGAACCTCACATCCGTGGTTTGTTTTTGATCAATCCTAAATAAGAAGATTCGGGTCCTCATTCTCCTAAGATTCTCAGCGGTGGAAGACATGTAAATTATTTTTTGATCATAGGTTTTTCTTCTCAGATATGCGAGTCGTATACATTGATCATAACATTTTTTAATGTCAGTTCGGTTAATACGTACGAGAATAACGGTTATAACTTTAATATTTAATCCATAATATTTGTACAAATTACCAATCAATTGTATTATCTTTATAAGTGGTAATTGTTTATGAAGTCTCTAAGTGTTACGTGGCATAGTCTTGCCGCAATTATGAACTAGCTATAAAACGAATAGGTGGGCTCGACCTCGATCAGGTTAAGACGAAGTTTTCCGGAATATCGGAGAAATTCGATTAAAGAATGAAACTGGTAACGAAGTATGTCTTAGTTTAGAGATGTGACCGCGCGTCTGCATTGATTTCTTATCGAATGTCAAGGTTTTTCCTTACCATCAGGGCAATTGTGTGCTCGTTTTTCAAATATTATACGTACATTCTGAAAATTTTGTTCGATAAACTTAGGAATTAAATTTTGATGTTGAAGCTTACGTTTCATTGATAAATTAATATAGATGCTGTTGAAAAATATCGTAATTATTAAACAAATAAATAAAAATGCAATTAACAAAATTACTGCTTAGCTAAACATATAAGGCAAAGCCTTGAGATATAGAGGTAATTGTTTTGATTAATGCAACCGCTTTCAAGGCTAAACTCGTCAAGTCGATTGTACATAGATAATGTCTGAACGAGATTACGCGCGCTCTGTCTGGTTTATAATTAATTGTTAAAAAATATATTAATTTTTTAACAGTATTTTCGTGGGTCCTTTTTACATTAAATTATATTTTTTTTTAACATGTATAATTTTGAGAGCCGGATCTCAAATGTAAGCTTAGTAAAATAATTAATTTATGAACTTTATGTTTAAGTTTATAAAATTGACTTATGAAAAAGTTTAATCTAGGAAATAATTTATAGCGACATTAATTACATTTATACGCCATTTGTAAAATCCTAACATTTTAAAACTATTTGCGTCGAAACGCAGCCATTATTCAAAATGGCGGTCCTTTTGCATGAGTGAAAATAACAATATAAACGGGGTTATTTTCGATGTCGCGCCGCGATAACGAATCGAGTCACGAAAGGGTTTCCCTTAATGAGTCACACGAGGTAGCGGCCCGAGTAATCCCACCGCAAACAAATGATATATTTGTACTGAACTAACGTCCTCAGGTTACACTCGCTACACATCGATATCTGAGCAATGTAAACAACATTATCCATGCGCAGTTGCTGTTAAGTCGTAGTTGTATACATAAATAATTGAACAAAAAAAACTACACTGGTTGTATGTATTTTTTCTTTAATATTCATACCTGTCAGGTTTGGTGGTTTCTCTAAATGGTTAACGTGTGTACACCTGTACATGTTTAATCATATACGGAAAATGGTTGTCATTTTTTTTGCAACATTTAAATACAACAAATCATTGATGACCTCCGATTATAGAAGACTGGAAATGAAGTACCTTTGGTAGTTGTTGGAAATTGGTATTTTTTGTTAATTGTAACAATCTTATATAGTTCGGTTCGTTCGGTTGAATTAGATGAATTCGACATTTTTTCCGTGGATCCTCAATTAAATCTAATTCATCGAATTAAAATCGTATATTATGTATGAGGCTAACAGAATCGATCAACAAAGACGATGGCATATGCGTGAATCATCTAATAAAATCCTTTAAAATATCCCTTTTATGGTAAAATCAAGGGGTGACCAATGAGGATCTAGATCATCCCTGGACTAGGGGTGTATTTGTGCTACTTTATCTGAACCCACCTCCAATATTATCTCGTATACCTAACACTGGATTCGGAAGATCATGCCAAGCCTTCGCCTAATAACCATGAAAGTGCTTTGTTCAAATACTTTAGGCCGTAATATATACTATTTTATAGCGTCTTGGTCAAACTACACGGTGGATGCGTCGCGGGTGATTGGTTCTAATTTGGTTCAGCTGCGATTTGAGAAACAATATTTGTATACATGTTGGTTTTCGGATCGTAATGTGCTGTATGTATGTACGTCACGTTTCCTTGACACGGTATCTGAACCTTTGTCTAATCTTATCGTACATGCATTATTACATCGGACTAGAGATCGATGATAGCTCGCCTGTGTTGCAAATCGGGCTAATATCTCCGGCGCAGTTGATGGCGCTATAGTCGCCTATATATGTCTCTATGGACCCAACACTATCATGAAACATTGTTAGATGATGATGTATAGGTAGTCTTAATAAATCGCCTTAGTCATTAATGAAAATGCAAGTATCGGTGTGACAATAAGGAAAACATGAAACGATACAATTCTATCCGCTAAAACAGAACTATTTTTTTTGTATTGTTTTATGATTCTGATATTTTTTTACCGACAGCGTAATATTGTATAGATTGTATAGAAAGTTGCATTGCAATGGTTTTAGTCTTTGTAAGGAAAGAAGAGCTACGTTTTTTTTTTGTAAAAACGTAGTTTCTCTTGGAAAAAATATTTTCTTAGATAACACAACTGTATGGTAGGAAAAGAATTTGATTATGCAATAAACGGCGGACGAGGTATAGATCTCTCTATAAGCCCTACAGCTATATAAATATCTATGATGTTTTTTATTTTTATTATTTGGTGATTATAACTGATTTAGACACTTCATTGGATCATAGACATTATTTAAATACGATCAAATTAGAGAATAGTGCCAATGATGTTTGTGAATGACGTCATTTCAAAAAAATCCTAGGTGAAACGAAACATTTGTTTTGTGTTGTCAAAGCGGTGTTTTATTATAATGTCTTCTTTGTAATTCAGTCATAACATACTTATTATTTCTTATAGGGTAGATATGGTCGAAGACTTCAAATTTAAGGTCTTCGACCATCTAAAGAATGCCCTAATATCTGTATAAACTGTACTGGTACACTCAAAAACCTTGTAGTGACGGATTGTCACCTTAACTCATACAATTTTTCCTAACATTTACGAGTTTACTAATTCTATATATACTATATATATATATATATATATAATTTTCAAAGTAGGTATTTTTTTTATTAATGAGATTATAGTTATAGCCTACTTATGGGATATGTTTAGACGTGAGAATGTTTTTACATCAATGTAATAAATCTAATAAAGCTAAAACAGAAAGTTGCCAAAGCAAAAGCCGGTAATAATTATATGTTGGAAAATATTCTTTAAGGCTTTATACTTATATAAGAAGAACAATAAAATAAGGTTTAATATAATATTACTTATTGTATATATTTTATTAATATTCATCGTGAGAGTCGTGATGAAGAAATCAAGAAGAAAAAGCGAATGACCTGTTATATGGAACGTAATTTACTATTAAATATTAAACAGCTTTCATATTAAAGGCAATGCTGTCCCCACTCAATTCAATAAAGGACCCCGAACAAGAGCGCGCAGCTTTTGTATGCGATTGGTTTTAACATAACTCGTTGACAGCACGACCATTTTAAATGTACACTCGGGATCGAGACTAACGCAATCGTGCTAGGGTTGCTAGATCCTTCATTTTAACCATTACATTTTATTACTCGGAGATTATAATATTAAATAAAGATACATATTTTTGTTATCGCCGACCAAAAGCTTACTTTTGACAGTGATGGATTATGCCTATCTCTACATGCCTACATTTCTCCTTATTATTCTATTTATATTCACGGACACTTCGGTATCTTTTTATATTTTTTGTAAATTATAATTAACGCAAAATAAATTTTAGAATTGTAAATTTCTTGAACTGGCAACCCTATTACTATCCCGTTTACATAGGGAAGTCGATAGCGAATCGGGGAAGTTCATTCTAGAGCGGAGACGTTTATATAGATGCGTCGGTTAAACGCGTGAGCAACAAATTGAGCTTTTATTTATTCATGCGAGGGGAGGATGATATGGGTCGGGGTCGTACGATAAAGGACACTGTTGGGCCGACCGTCAAAGGATTCACAGAGCCGTATTTATTATTCCTTGCTAAAGTATCAATTGACTCAATGCGCTTAGTTGAGCGTTCACGATAGGGACTGCGACAAGTAGTATGTTCGGTACCCTGAATGCATTTGAAATAATAATAGTCTCTTAGTTTGTGGGCCGAATACCATGCAGTAAAATATAATTAAATTGATAGTATTAATCTCTTTGCGTTACATATTCGGGGACCCTATTGCCCGCTATTTTACTACTTAGTAATGAAATAGATATAGAGCATGTATCTTCATATTATTTATCAATAAATATCGTCTACTTGGCCACGGCCACGGCCACGTGGCGTTGTGGTCAGAGTACCTGCTTTTTCATCGTGGGTTCTGTACCGGCTCAAAATTTATGGTTAATATCGTTAAAAAAAAATTAAGAATGCGTCTTTCAAAGTCAGTGATTAGTTTGAGTATGACAATGATTTATCTCAAATTTGCCACTTCTCATTTCTTGAGTGAAGGAAAGAGAGACTGTTAATTTGGCATTTCATCTTAGTTCTAAACGGCGACAACGCATCTGCATCTTCTTGGACCGCATATATCACTCACTTCGTCAGCGGAACTGTGTGCTCGATTGTCACGCTCGTAAAATAAAATTCATGTCTGTTTTTCGTTTACAAACACGTGCGTGTCATACAAAAAGCAATTAGCGATAGAATCGCTTCTTTATACAACACTGTGACCTAAATTCGTACAAATGTCGTTATTGTATTCAAAGGCGTAAGATGTGAGGCTTTGTGGGGATTTACTTACTTAATTCTAAAAATACATAAGGGGCTTTCAAAGCAGACGTGTCTTTTGAAGCTTTGAAACATTTACTACAGTAGGCTGCGTTGACATGTCAACGCCTTTCTTTTTATAATACGGTGACAAATGGGAGCACATTTCACCTTATGGCGATTGGTTTTTATCGTTAATAATCAATCATAATGGAATAGCGTTGTCATTCTTGGCGACTAAGATGAAATGCCAAGTTACTAGTAATAACTTCTCTTGACTGGTTTTTTTTCTCATAAACTGAAACATATCAGCGCTAATTACTATTTTAACCTTGTCTAGTGACCATGATATTCCATAACCTGGGTGCCCAATAGTAGCCTCTTGTGGCGAATCTGGTTATTCTGCCAAACTCCGAGCAGATTTGACACTTTTGCCGCATTGGCTAAGATATATTAAATATGACTTGGTAATGAAGAAACAATGAATCACTAAAAGTAATTATCAATATGTAGGCACGGTAAGAGAGTTGCCTAAATCAGTCTTAACAAAAGATTTTGACTACACAGAAATTATCTGCATACATATAATTCTTTTCGATTTGGAACTTGCTTATCGAGAAAACAATCGTCATCTCGCATAGTCTCTCGCTGGCGTCGCGCCAAAGTATTTTACCGATTATACAATGGCCGTTCGCGATTACAGGAAACAAGATCAATCACTGTACGCCCGCCGATATTACCTGTCGCTAAATACACCCCACGTTTATTTATACACGTTGTGCAGGAATGTTTGGAACATATCACCAATGTGAGTAGTGAAATGTTTGTGATTTCGATGTTCGTGATTCGTTTTGGTGTTTGGTTAGTTATATAAAGTTACTATATGATTTCGGCCAGATTACGGTTAAATTAATTTAACTAGTGTTAAGTAATTTCTTTTTTATTTCGATTTGTAACTACAATATATCTAAGTCAGACATTGGCCGCATGTCAAAAGCAGTTAATTTTTGAATTTATCGTGCAATAAATAAATAATGTTATTATATTTACCGAGATTCATTTCGTTACAAAAAAGAGATTTTTTTGTTAATTGCACATCGAACCTTACTTTTATGTAATTTTTCAAACAATGCACAATATTTTCACAAATCTTTTCTTCGTGCTCCTTTCACAATGCAACCTCGATATTCGTACATGCTTATACTATGTCTATCGTCTCCTCAATTAGTACATGATCTTTAACTGTTTGTATTAGACAATGTGTTTTATATTAAATAGTTTTCGTTAGAATATCTTCAGCAAGAAATCCAAACTAGTGTCTATAAGTTGGTGTCGTCGGTATTCACAAAGCTTTCTGGTATCAATAAGGATAAAGCTTGATTTTATTATTCAATGCAACAAGAACGCGTAAGGGTGGGCACAGTTTGTACCAGTCTGGGCGCTCTCGAGACTTAGGCTTCCGTGAAATTAGCAAAGTGACTCACAAATTCTTAACGTTGCGATTTCCTTATTCGTCATGCGAAATTGAAATGTCTGACAAATATTGTTGCAATAAAATTTAATTAATCAAATGACATTGTTTCATGGATTTTTAATTAGTATTTAATAAGAATTTGATTATTGTAAAAAGAGCCAAAAATGTTGATGGTCATTCATTTGTTCTTTTAATTGTCTTATGTCGTTGTCAATTATATCTAGGAAGCCACAACGATATATTACAGTACTGTAAATATTCGCACATTCACTCTGTGACACATGTGGCACATGCACACACTAGTGGTACCTTTTCTAGATCCAATCTATTCGAACATTAGTGCAGTATAATGATTATATATCAATAATGTGTGCTGCTAGTGGCTGAGGATCAAAACCAACCCCCATGATAAAGGAGGTGGAGGATACGATGGCTATTATGCCGGGCGGTCCCACGTTAAAATTTACCTTTTTTTTATTGAGGGTGACAAACAAGCACACAGTTCTTCGTATATTAAGTAATGATCCCATGATACCCACATTCATCCTTGACATGGAATCGTAATGTATATCCGTTGTCACACTCGAGGATTTGATCGAATGTATAGTCACCAGTAATGAAGGTTTCCGGATTCCTACACTCGACGTTGACGGATCTTCATGGGCGGCGATGATCACTTACCATCGGGTGGGCTGCATGCTCGTTTGTCACCTATTCTATAATAAATAAAACCCATCAAACGAAACTTAGCACCGTTGTACTGCTATTTTAAGCTGGTATTCTGTGACAGCTTACCCTGGTCGAGCCGACCCAGCTAGAATAAAACTGCAGCGTGGCTCTACTACTATAAAACAAATAAAGCTTGTAATAAATCTATGTCAATAAGAATCGTCCTGTTATATGAAACAATATCTAAACGATGATGCTGCAATAGTTTGTTGACCTTTGAGATTTGGTTCTCATTCCTCGTGTGGTCTTTGAGATTTGCCGAGGCTGTCATTTCTGTCGTTTAATATCATATAAGCGACATGTGGTAATACCATGCTAGCACACATCAAAGCGACTTGGTGACAGAAATAATACGCCATTAGGCTTATTGATCTAATATCTGTAATGTGCTGCCCCGATTTATTTCTGTCTTGTTTTGTACTGCACGACTACGTACGACAAACATCGAATATTTAATGCAATTATTTTGAATTACGTAACCGTTTATAGATATGAGCCTTGGTAGTTCAGAGTCTAAGCGTTCGCTTTTAATGTCACGGTACGCAAGCAAACCGAGTTCGATCCACGGTGCCGGCACCAACGAAATTGTTAATTCAAGATTTACCCACGTGCTCAGCGGAAAGCATCGTGAGGAAACCTCCATGTCTAAGAAATAAATTAATATAATAATATTTGTCATAGACATTTGACGTCCGCAAATACGCAGTGAAGTCGCGCAGTGGACTACGCTCAAACAAAACCTCTAGAGAGAAGGCCTATGCCAAGCAGTGAGATTTATATACATATATAAATGGGCTGTAACTTTTTTAACCATTTACACGTTTTGCCATTACAGAAATAACTCCTTACCCATTTTTCTTTTTGTCTTTCTTGTTGTTGTCTTGAAATATTTTCAAGAAACATTAAAAAGCATCAAACTCTCTTTTTGCCCGATCGCCCGGAAGGGTTATTTTTACCTTGCGTAACGTGGCACTCTTTATGATATTACTTAAAAGCTGGATGTATTTATATTATATATAAATACCCTTAAACTGACACTCCAGGTGATGTAGAACAGGTGACGTCAATAAAAATTCAATAATCATGGCACTCATAAGATGATATACAAGCAAATCATATGAAAGAGCTTATCGTGAGGATTCCGAAAATATATGTATGAATAATCCGTAAAACTATGATTTTTTTATTATGGCTGACCACTGGAGGGATTGTACAGCTTTTGGAAGGTGGCCGAACGCTTAGGGCATTCAGCCGAGACCTTTATTATTAGGGAAACCAGCACAAAGGTTTCCGCGTGGGAGTCTCGGCTTGGACACGTTACCATGGGCGCGAAAGAAACTGATTCGAGGGTGCCCGAGAGGGCCGAATTTCTGCTCGGTCAGTTACTTCTAACGGATTAAAAAAAAACTATGAGTGTTAAAATAATTGTTTCGTTTTTAAATGTATAATTTAGTGTTGTCAGTATGAGTGATTGAATGGGAAGCAGCAGGATAGTGCAAGGTGCGAAAGGGTTCGCGTGCTAAATAATTGACGCCTCCAGCTGGCTTCGTTCGGGCCCCTCCAAAACTCGCATGTGATTGCAAAAAGCGAAAATTTCGCTTGCACTGTTCAAACACCCCGCAGTGGTCAAAGCCGCAGAAGCCTTGGGCCTGAATGCAAACAAAAAGAAAATGTTTATCGCGGTCGCGGCTCACCTTTGCTGGGTGAACCAGACTGTGAACAATCACCACGAATTATCATGTGGTGTGTGTTTATAAAAGAGCTCGTTTGTAAAACGGATTGAGCTGCAATAACGTACGGGCGGTATGCGCCGATATGTCCTCGAAAATGGATTGTGTTGTTTGCAAAATATTTTTAATAGTCTACTTACCTTAGTAGACTATTAAGTTGCGATGATGTTATCTCGCTTTGATATTACACTGACTGCTGTGAGTTGCAAAATATTTAGATACGTCAGGAAGTTTGGTTATTTCGGAATATACGTAACCTAGTCGCATACGAGTTTAAGCGTGTAAGAAGGCCATCGATTTGGTAGGCCTTGCTTGTTACAATGATATCAGAACGTAGATAAAGTTTCAACGATTAGGATTCATAACTTTTTTTCTTTTTTCTATGTTGATAACGTTAATCTGCAAGGAGTTTTTTCTACTTTTTCTATTTATAATACTAACTAACCTTTTAATCCTATTGAAGTACCTCAATCCTCATAAATTTTGATCGTTTATGTCTGCATATTTTGTGTTTAAGAGACAAATTGACATGGTTTCAGTACTTCGATAATTTGATTGCGACGCTTTTGTCATTACGTTTGGCGGTTTGAAAATATTTCTAGCAATGCTATTAACGGTACAAACACTGTCGAATAACAATTTAATTAAGTTTTAATGCTAGGAGATGATTCACAACGATTTTATAGTAGATGTAACATGAATGTATTTTTCTATTGCCATATTTATGTTTGTTCTGTTTAGATATATGTTATGTTTAACTGCGGGAACATACCTTACTTTGTACAATAATGAAAGACAATTATTGGGAATGAAATCCAAAACATATGCATATAATTTAATGTATGAATAAAGAATAAACATATTTAACAATTACATACTCGTAATCATTAAACAGTATATGTTAATAGAACCAAGATAGTTAACATTTTAAAATTTCCCAACCACACCAATAAATTTCGAGGTAGGAGCAAAGTCAATAACGGCGTATAGGAATCAAATATTGATTGACCGGTAGTCGGTTGTAGTGATTAAGCCGAGTCAGATGGGGAGCACGGTTGACTAGAGGCTTTTGCGATCTCCACTCAGTGAATGAAGCCTGCAACGTTCACACGAATCACTGCACAGCTTCCCTGTCAGTGCACAACGCTAAATAACCACCCTGTTTATTACCTAAACGTGCACCTGTTGTTAAGGTACCGTAATTCTATTATGTTTGGTAATTCCAAATGGTCATTAGCTTTTATTTAATATTTTTTTAATATATGTTGTGGTCTATCCCTCAATAGACATGATTAAGGGAGATGAGAGAAGCAATAGTTATGAGTGAAGTTAATAATTTCCACCGACGACGGTGAGAAATCGCAAACAAATTATTCGCGATGTCGCCATGTCACAGGCCGGTCCTCACCAGTCAATACAGATAGAAGCGTCGCTGGAGTTTCTTGCGCCACTTCTTCTCCAGCGCCTACGCATTCCGAAGTGGTGATACAGATAGTTAATAATAATACTTATATTAAATTAGATAATTCGTAGTCGGAAGCAACTGACCGAGTCGAGGTTAGGCCCTCTCGGGCACCCTCGAGTCAGTCGCTGTCGCGCAACAGGGTCGGTCGAAGCCGAGGCTCCCTTTCTGGGAGTCCTTGTGCTGGTTATCCACTAAGAAAGGTCTCGACTGAGCGCCTTAAGTCCTCGGTCACCTTTCAACCCGATGAAACTGTAAAAGCCCTCGGACTAACAGCGGCCGTCAGCCCGAAAAAAGAAATAATTAATAGTTTTATATTGTTATACCGCCTTATAATAAGTCTCCACATAATGACATGACGCACGATCCTTAGTCAATATGCTTTCATTGACAACTTACATAGGTCTTAATTTCATTTAGTCGTCATATATTGCTTCTCCCATTAAAGTTATCATTTACGAACTTTCCTATCCCTACAATTATCGATTCTACGAGCTATGAAGACGGTCATTAGTCACTTTAGCATACGGTTCTTTTGATTATTCTACTGATATCTTTATTCTGATGATAATAGTTTTTAGAAATTATTTTCTCTTGGTCCATAATATCGTTTGAGTATATTGATTACTTCTTATATCTTTAACGGCCAATGTTTAAATTTTATGTGACTAGTCCGGAGAAATTTAGAGCCTCTTACTAACTGCCAGTGTTATAATTTGTTAATATTTTATCTTGTTTAAATTGATTTAAATAATAAATTATACATTTTATTTATATAATTTATATAGTATATACATAAATTATAAAAAACTTTTCTTTGATGTGTATTTTTTTCTACTTCTATGTAATAAACTAATTATATTTCTATTCTTTGTTAGGTTTATTGTTAGCGGTAACATTTTTTAAGCATTATCTGTCAATTGCACACATGTAAGTGAATGAGGTTTATTGGTAAATAATAAATTATGCCTAATAGAACATATACCATTTATCCACAAAACATTTTTACATACTCGTTAGTTTGTTTTTATTTGTTATCAGTGTAGTGACAACTGCAGCGTTAACTTAATAACAACCGGCGATAAGTAAACTGTAGGAATCACTATCATTTGAACTGTTTTTTCGTTTGTGATTCCCTAATTAAAAAAAAAATAACATAAAACTATAGTATTCTAAATACGTATTTGTGGTTGTTGCAGCCCGAGCGGTACAGCGCTGAGCACTCTATCTCAACTTCGAGAGTATCTACAAACGACCGGAACTTGTAAATGCGGTCTCCCATGTCCACTGAGACCGGAGGCCGCATTCAGTTTTGATCCTAAGGTAAGGCTAAGACTTAAGACGTTACATAGTTTTTATTATTTTTTCTATAATAAATGCATGGTTTAACTTTAAGGTATTTGCCAATTCTACGCTTAATTGAAAAAATAATTATGTTATTTTGAATTGATATTTACGATACTTTTCGTTTACCACCTACGAGATTAATTTTTTTTATCGATATTTACTTTTAAGTTGGTCTTTTGCTTTTTTAATTGTTACAAGTGATATAAATTTCCAGATATTTTATATATTAAATATCACATTCAATATATATGTGTATACAATAATTTCATTACCTACCGGTACCAAACATGAACTTTAATAAGCATTGTTTGGTTTTCAGGACTGATTTTGTGTCTTTAAGGTTATATGTATACTACTTTTTTTTGTAAATTATTTTGATAACCGACATATTTTTTAGCATCCAAAAGTTAAATATATAAATTTCGCCGACTCACAATCGTGCAGTTGTTTCCAACCATTATAATTTTTTTAAGATTCATCTCGGAATAATTTATGGTCATATGTATCATTAATACGTATTTAATAATGCCCGTTGGTTCGACATTAAAAAGAAGTATCACAAATACATTAATATCGTTGCTAAAATTTATCTGACTGACCATATTCGATATATATATATGACAACACTAATACATATTTATGAATCTATTTATTCAGAGATCCTGTTTCACAAGCTCTGGATAATAATCATCAGATAAGGCATCTGTAAGATAAATTAACTTGTCATTTATAAAGGATGTCTTATCTACAAAGTTAAAATTGTGTTATGAAGATAATTATAGTTCTCTAGTAGGAATCAATAATACAATATTACAATAACATTACGCTCTCTTGTGTAAGCACTATTTCCTGGCTATGACACATTTCAACTCAACTCTATTCAAATGTTTGTCGCTTTATCACATAAAAATAACATGGATTGATTTAGAAATTTAGAATTAAAATTATTTTAAATATTACACAAAAGGTGATATCTCTTACATTTGATACAAGATGCACTCGTCTTTAAAATAACGGGTTTATTTATAAGCATTTTATTTAATTTACCTATACACTAAAGTCATTCGTGCTTGAAATTAAATATAAAGAGTAGAAATATTTATTTAAGTTGTTAAGTTTTTACATTTTAGATAAAGATGTCTTTATATATTAAAGAAAGATGTTTGTTTTACCTAAAATTTAAAATATATTTTTGTTATTTTTTGGCAAATTTTAACAATATTTTTTATTTGTTCTCGCTTCACCCAACATCAAGGTTCGAAACGTGATTGGATTCTTCTTTTCTATAATAACTGAACCCTGTATAACCCTTGAGATCTGAGATGGAATATCCCTGTTCCAGTAACTAGGCCTCAAAATACGTACCATATGAAATACAGCAGCAGATGCTGCTGTCTACTGCTGTTTCACGTTGGTTTTCTATGAACGTATTTTCCTTGCCCGGTTTAACCGATCAAACTTGCTACGGCGTGAATCGACTAATGTTTTCTTAAGATTTTTTTTGTATGTAATACAGCTTTACGCATATCTTATCGCTGAATAGCAGACAACTGTTTCTTGCAATCAACTAGCGCGTTTAAAGGCTTGTTAAAATGTGATAGGCTACTAGTTGGCGAGGTTGCCTGTATGGGGTTGTTATAAAGTTGTGGTCACATATCTGATACAATTACTGCTAACCAGTGCGCTTGGTTGAATAATATCCTTAAAAGGAATCCAACAACTATATCATTTACGCGGAACCCGTTCACGAGTAAAAATGTGTATGATAATAGCATGCTCTGAAATGTAACTTGTTAAACATTCATATAGGAAAAATAATATTCGTAATTAACATTTACTTTACTAAATTTTGCTTTACTAGCTATGCAAAAACATGGAAAATATAAAGTCGGGGTGGCTATTTATCGTTACTCTGCTACTCACATGATTTTTTAATGTCTTCCGCTTATCTGCAAGTTGTACTTAAGAGCCCACGTGTCTTTGATAACAGAAGGAGCGTTGTATGGACCCTGCTATAGAGTTCTGCTCCTATGGCCCTTGTTTAAGGGTGACCAAGTAATATGTAAACTTATGGACTCTAATAGGAAATCTTATTGGTCTTAGTCTTAAAGGCCTTGGATATGTAACACGACAGCTGTCAGATAAATAATAAGAGATCTAAATTCAATGAACGTAACTTGATTGGTGTATAACTTCTAGCAATATACACTAATTAAATGAATCCTTGACGGAAAAAGTAAATATAAGATTTAGAAATAAAATACGCCTGAACTGACCTATAACCAAGCTGGCAGTACTCGTGGCAATAGTTATCTTTTAACACAGCCAGACGGTTAGTTAGGAATGCTAATTTATTTAAATTTTATCTTAGTTTTATACGTTGATTACGGCTATAAAATGAATCCTTCAAATGACTATTTATGATCATTAGATGATTACGATATTTATTTATTTATTAATGTAAGTAGAAAGAAAATAATCATATTGTCCTTAATAAAAATTCTTCTTGATTATTGTTTACTCAAATGTTTATTACAAACAACTTGAAGTGCTTTGTACATATCTTATTCGTATCATTTATTATTTAATAATAATAAATAATAAATGATACGAAATAAATATAAATAATAAAGCAAGCAGGTATGGAAAGCGGAAGTTTTATAGTTTTTTAGTCTAAAAAACATGTTTAATTCGGAAGAATAATGAAAAGTGTTTAAAGTATGCGCCATCACTTGTTATACGTTTTTCCCCATCTGTCAATTTGTGAATACCACTCCAGTAAAAATCTTCCTCTTTTGCTACAAATCATTCATCGAGCCATTTTTCTCATCTTCATACGCACTAAAATGCTGCTCAGCAAGTGCGTGACCCATCGATGCAAACAAATGGGATTCAGAAGAAGCCAAATATGAGTAAACCGCATGGGGTAGAACTTCTCAGTTGAGTGCTTCCAACGTGCCAGTACACCGGTGTGATGGAGCATTGTCATGAAGAAAAAGGGCCGAAAGCGGTATTCTGCCTTTTTTTCAAGCATCAAATAGTTCAAATACGCCAATTTTTGTTGGTAACCTTTAGTATTAACAGTTTCCTCAGGTTTTAGCAGCTCATAATAGACCACGCCCCTCTGGTTCCAAAACACAGAGCATTGTCTTTCTGCCTAAGTAATTCCGTCTTGCTGTTGATGTGGATGGTGCGCCTGGGTATACTCATGATTTTATGCTCCTTAGATTATCTAAATAAATCAACTTTTGTTGCCCCGTAACCATACAATGCAAAAGTGACTTCTTTTTGTACCAAACGAGCAAAATGTTATATGCGTTTTTGCTCTTTTCTATTTGCCATCTACCGGTCTTCTGAATTTTTCACGTCACTCGTCATCGATTGCAAACAGCTTATTTACTAACGCCCAATTCTTCGGCGAGTTGTTTTTGTGTTTGTGAATAATCTTCGTCCAACAATGCTTGCAATTCCATAGCTTCATATTTGGCGGTTTTCTGGTTATCATTCCTAGTCAGCAACATCGAAATCACCATAAACTTCTCGAAGTAATCAGTTAGATTAAACAGCATTTTTCTTCAAATGAAAACAAAAGATTAATGTTGTCCGTAAATTCTCTTTGTTCGGTATCAATTTCGACATATTGAACATATACCATATGCTCAATAGCATCTCTGCAACCTCCGCAATCTCGCAACACAAACTGCATTGGGACGCCGTTTGTTGTCTGAAATCCGCATATTTGCACACCTGGCCTCTTTAATCGATTCGGTATAATTATGATTTGAATGGACGCCCATTTTTTTATTTCAACGTTAACAATGTTTTGAGGGTCGTTAAATAAATTATTTTGAGGTGTGGTAACATTTCGCTTACGATATATTTATTTCACTTTTATGTTGTTTAACTTTATACTTGGAATTGCCATATCGGGGGTTTATATTACCTAGATCATGAGTCTGCCGGGTTAACCCTCAATCGACCTCTCTAATACCAACTGAACACTGATGTATGCATCATATACCGAATGAAGGAAACCGGTGACTTGGTTAATGTAGAATTATCTGAATTTGAATTCTTCTTAGTAGATGGATGTTGATGTCTATGCTGCTCGCATCTCTTGCTATCAGGAGTACTGTGAGCTAATTTTGTTATATATTTATATATTATATTTATACATATTAAGATCAAGTACACAACTTTCCCGGACAATTGTGGACTGCTTTTTTTCTCCTCGGCTCCTTTCATTTTCATCTCACAAGACTATTTTTTCTCCCAAGAAGCCTTTTGTGTCCTATGTTTTGCCATAGCCGTGTGGCATCCCTCGCGTTACATAGTTATTCAGTACACACAAGCGTTGCCTAACAAGTGAATCGTTATAGTGTGCCCCACTTTACTTTAGCCCATGTTTACAATGATCTCACTGTGCAACCCGACGGTTAGCAAGCTTTATTTACTTGCCTAAGCTACACTAATCGTACGCCAATATGTTTTCAATTTATAGACGTTTTTGTTACGGTTTATTTAGTTAGGCTATCGTCGGTGTTCTTTTGCGTGAGAAGGTCATATACTATTTTTAGGGTATAAATTTGTGCAGACTTTTAAATCTATAATAATTTTGATGTGACAGTTTGTCTATTATTAGAATAACAATTATTCCGACTCTATCTTATTTATCGTATATTTTTTTCGAAATGTTTTATTACTCAAAAAAATACTTAACATATGTTGTGTAAGATAGGATAGGTTTTCTTTTTGGTTATGTTTGAAATTGAAGTTGGTTTATCTTTGGACCGAAGCCAACACCACCTGCTATAGCTTTATGTTTAACTGATGTTATATCTTTTATACAACATTTTTAGGGTTGTGAAAATAGTTTGTAGAAGATTAATTACCAGTCTACCTAATCTATTGTGGTTACTTATTTAACTAGGGATATAAATGTATAAATGGTTATGTACATACAAGTACATACATGTATGTATATAAACCCGCTTAAAGAAAGCATATTTTTTCTTCGGTTGTTTGTTTTATTCCTTTTAAATATTATATAAATATATATATATATATATATATATATATATATATATATATATATATATATATATATATATATATTTATTTATATATATATATAATTATATATATAAAGTTGTTGTTAATTTGTGTACGTCGCTCTGGATTTGTTTTTTACCAACTTAATTTTAGTTACAAAACAAGTAATGATTGTCATAAGCGACTCACATAAATGTCACACAAAAGCCTGCAGTAGAGCCGTATGTTACAGAATTGCAACAACAAAGCGTTGAAATATGCCTTTAAATGCGGACCTATTCGTCTGTGTAATTCAATAAAGGTGAGACTCGTCGGGTAACAGTTGTGCGACGGACAAGTTAATTCTGTCAAAGCTCACAGCGACCTCGCCTTGCCTTTGTGCGCACTTGAAATGTACAAATTGCATCGCGGCCCGCTGGGGGGAGGTCGGTGCACTCGTCTCCTGTCCCTCTCCTCCCCGCCCCTCCCATCGATTCCTCTTTGTCCCGAGCATTCGTCTTGAGATGCACTCTGCGAGATCTCGATTTCACATTCACCGTGAGCACTGCATCGATCCACTCGTATCTCCGCTGTTGTCGACGATGGATGAGATTCCATAGACGTAACTAGTTCTCGGGCGTCGCCGTGATACGAGACGGGACTTGAATAAGAAATAATATTATTCGCCCGCTTCGCCGTTTCATTATGATGTATTTATAAACTCTATTGTTGGGGAAGTACAAAATGCGAGCGCGCATTCTTGATATACATTTTATTTTTCACTGTTTGTTCTGTTTTTTTTTTATTTACACGTTACAATTATATCTCAAGCTTTTCATTTCAATAGAATCTTCTTCTAGAATCGAGTAGAATCTTTCTAGGTAAAAATAAAAAGAAAATGTACAGAGCCCTGGTAGGTCTATAGCTTTCTGTTTACTTGATTTGTAGCGAATAAAAATATTAAAAGTTAATAAATAATGAAACAAGTCATTCTATGTTGGAATGTGACCCCGCGTTAATCCGCACTAAAGTCAGCTTTGTGGATTATGTACCATACCGGTCCCGCTGTAGGTCTTATATAGGACGTTACTTTACTTCAGGCTAATTATTGTTCAAAATTGTTTGAAAGCCTCGTTACACCTGTGACTTTGTTGCTCTTGACTACGGGTATGAGTTCTAGTTATTGCCAGATGATATCATCTCCGTAGCGTTTGCGCAAATACAAGGGCATTCATTCGTCTTCTCCATCCATAGTATTATGTAAAGCATCTTTAATATAACCGGAGGAAGGTTTATATGCAGTGTCAAGGACATAGAACACACAAACAACAACATACTGACACGCGAAATACAACAATTAGTGATACGAATATTGTTTCACGGCTGGGCGTCGAATGCAGGACCCGCGCCGCAACAGCACGCCACTGATAGTACTGTTAATTAAACATATTACCTCCAAAACTTCTAATTTAATGAGTTTAAATAATGCTATCGATTATTCGCACAGCCACTAGCCAGAGTAATCCTATCTCCGTAGTTTTATCCGCCATTAAACTTATTAGTTATCAAGTTTAGATCCCTTACGAAGCATTAAAATTGTCGAAAATTAATATTACAAAAGCGATAAGTCATATGAGTTGCTGAGCTCGCTGAATGTTGACTTATATTAATGACCGTTTAAATCATCGCCCCGTCAAAGCACTGCGAAAGATGAAAAAAAACACTTGAACCGTGTATGCAAAAGTTATTCCGATTGGGGTTTACTTTAACTTCATTATATGAATTCGATATTGATGCCATAGCTACCGTAGCACCATCAATTGCTTATGTCGATAATTTTTTGTGATGTTATTCGTGATAAATTAGCCCATAGATTCTCATTCTGAAATCCTTGATTAGTTTTTTTTATAATAGAATATTAGTCATGCTATTACCTTTACTAATATTCCAATCAACCACTCCAACTAAGCTTATAATGCTTGTTTCGAAACTACGACCTTAAGTTTCGCAGACCGTACCCTAACCATTAGGCTATTGACGCTTCAAATGATGCATTGCCGCCTCCCCCGTGGACTATGATGAAACATCGTAATAACTGCACATCTCTGTCTCGTTGTCATGTATTTGTATCAGATATGGTTTCCATATTATTTTATGTCACCGTAAAGATGTTTCCATGACTCTAATCTTTAGTTGGGGAGCTATGGAGCGCTCTATGCTCGGTCCATAGCTCAAAAGATTAGCAAGCTGAAGTGGCAATGGGCTAGCCATATAGCTAGTAGTGATAAGAGGGGGAGGGAAGAAAGGTTTTTAGTGGCAACCTCGGGACTGACGACCAATGATTTTTTTTTGGTACTCGATGGATACAGGTGGCTCAGGAACGTGCTTTTTGGCGATCTATACGTAGATCTACGATAAGCAGCGGACTATAGACAGGCTGCGATTATGATGAATCGTTAGTTTGCATTATTTAATACTATCAGTTATTTAACCATTGTTTATTGTTTTTAATAAACAATGATTAAATTACTGATAATTAACATCGTGAAAATGAATAACCAAAACAACACGAACATAAAAAACAAATATATGTCCAAGTAAACGACTAGACATGCAATAATTAACGGAAATTCGAATAATTCCTGAATAGAGAGGAATGTATTATATTTATGGGAACAAAAATTTAAACGCAGTCCATTCGCAATATAAAGTAGCACTATCTATCTTTTAGTTGCTTAATAATAGCTTCGTTTTTGTCTATACGATTTCGAAATCGCCATTAGATCGTCGTCTATCGACATTATTACGTTCAATATTTACGTATATTTATCATTAAATCGATCGTACCGTAAATTAATCACGTTTATATGTCGAAAACTCGTTTCACGCTCATCAAGGTTAACAGAATAGACAGGCGCTCGGTTTGTGAGTGTGGTGCTAGTTTTTGCCCGCGGATTCGCCGCCGTGGAATGATATTACTGTCAGATGCTTCGTGCAACCGTAATAATATATTTATATCTAGATGTTCCATTTAATCAAGTACTTATATATAAAAAAACGATAAATTGAGATGTCTCGCAAATGTGAAGAAAAAATATACTTTGTGTGACTGACTGTTTGTTATATATGTATGTTTTTTTTTTTCAAGATACGAAGGAATCCCGGCAACTACAGCTATATACACTTGTACTGTACACTTTAGTATGAAATTTTATGTAAACCATAATATAGTTGTCCACACCGTTGTGACCGGTGACGACGACCCTATTTGCAAGGGCCATCTGCGCGTGATGAGATTATAGTAAACAAACAGTTGCGCTCCTGTAGATCCACTATCTCGTTCCCAAACCTCCTAGTATCAGTGGATCGGGTGACCGACCGATACGAGTGATGGAGGCAGGGAATGCAGTGATATGCCAATACTCAAATAAGCATGTGACTTTTGGCACATCACAGTATAAGGTCCCTTAGTAGCCTCTTACGACACCCACGGGAATTTTCCTTGTGAGATTACAAAAACTTATTAATATCCGATTATATAAACAATTGTCCTATATTTATGAATTAACAGTGGTCAACAATAAAATAACAAAACTTAACTAAAATAATGAGCTTTTATATTGGTTAAATTATTCGGGAGAAGATAATGCGAATGTCAAAGATTCGAGTGGACTTTGTGGCCGCTGCAAATATATTATTTTTACGGGTGGTAAAGCTCAGTTGCACAAGAACGGCTCGGCTGGAGTTTATCAGTGATAGAGCTACACTGCAGTTTGTTTCTAGCTGCAGAATGAATGTGTCAGCCGGACCGGGGTAGGACCACGCCCTCACAGAATGCCAGCGTGAAATAGCAGCATAATGCTGCTGTGTTTTGTCCGGTGAGAGTGGGTGTGTGGAGTGAGCTCTACTGTAAATACTGTATTCAAAGTTTGAGCATAGATGAAATTTTTGTGATTTTTTAGTACAGATTTGTGAACCATAATAAATTAACATTAAAAAAAAAATGATTTACAACATGTGTATTTGCATTTATATAAAAGATAATAAAAAATAAAATATATTAACAAATATATGTGTAATTTTTTATATTGGTAAACCTTTAGTATTTTATTTTTCGGACATATATTCTGCTAATCAAATTGTTGTGTCGAAAAATTTTTATGGTTTGTTTACATTAAACGAATCTCATGTTAAAATTAACGGTTGCTTTGGTTTTTTATAGAGGCTATTATTATTTTTACTTTCATATTAAGTTCTATTCGTCGCATTATGATTTTATTTATTTTAAAATGAAGAAAAAAAAAAGAACGCAACAAATACAAGAAAGCAGAACGAAACAAGTACATGACTTAAAATTATTAACATTTTAAAATATATATCATATGCTTGGTGAAACATTTAAACTAGTTGTTTTATTATTAATTACTAGCAGCTGCTGGTAACCAACTGACTGTGACTACCTTAAATATTTAAACGTACGTTTGAAACGTAGACGTAACATTATAAGTGTCTAATTTGTTTTATAACTGTAGTTAAGATTTATCTTACATACGTTGGCATTGAATCATCGTAATATGACGTTAAATATTAGACAAAAAGTCTCTTAGTTTGTATTCACTGATAATAATACATAATAAATGGCCATAACAGTTACGAAGTCAAGTGTAACGGAGGTAAATGGTAGAGACACGTTGTTGCTATGCTATTCTAGCTGTTGGCCTCACCAAAAACCACTGTGAAGAAGCCCGAAGCATCCGTGGCTGCGTTTCGTAACGAGGCTTATCACTTCAGTCTTAAGGGATGACAAATGCATCTGATCCAGTGTGTGACGAAAACTTAAGAGCATATTATTGGTAAGGAGTTACATAGTTACCACCGCAGTACACGACCATATCTATCCTCGATAAGGAAACAAATTTGCCCTGATTGCTAGGGACAAATTGTTTACTTATTGCTGTCGTACGCCCGCTTTTTACGAAATTAAAAATAAGGAGTATACAGTTTACTTGATTTGTTATAGACCTCGATGCCTCTTAACAGTTGACTGTGCCGGTCCCCAGGTCACCCATTCTTACCGTAAAGTCCCTAACATATTATATATGAGGTTTGCATACCTTACCCAAATATGATATCCATTTAACACGTAAAGATATGTTGTTTTGCGGGTGCAAGTAATTGGACTTGTGGTTTAAAAAAAAAACAGACATGAACGAAAAGGCAAAGGATTATATAATTGCGGTCGGCGGAATTGTATACACGTAACACAAGGATTCTCGGGTGCAACGGGCCCTTTTGTTGACGGTACACTCGTTAACTGAGTAAATAATAATTACTTGAACAAAGTCGTTATTGATTATGTGATCCCATTGTGGTCTAGTAACGTGTAATTTTATATGATAGGGTGATAGAAGGTAGATGGAGTTAATAAATACATTGAAAATTCTTTAAAGCGTAATTCAAGGGTACACAGAGAATTTTGTTTAGTTATATGGTGAGAAAAGACTATTAAATAATTTGTATTATTTCAAATACACAATGACCTTTTTTAAACCCACGAATCATTATTCTACACGTAGTCTGTGTTCTTTTCTGCCATCCCCGACATTCTACTAAGCCAGTATTTAGTTTGTAATTTCGTTTTATTTCTATACTTCGTTTCGTTTTCATAATAATGTAAAAAACCGCTCCGTGCCGTAGTGGTTACAGTACTTAGCTGCTGGGTCTCTCTGATCCTTCTTCCGATCCATCGCAATGGGTAAGGGGCGACGAATGAGTGAGTTCCCCGTGTGTTGGAGCAAATGCTTATAAACACTATATAATTTCCTGCGCACTTGGTATCATCTGGCAATAACCTAAAGATATCGCCGTGGTCGAAGTGAACAAGGATGTCCATTAGTATCATATAAATTGAAATATTTTATCTTTGTTAACGAACGATCGAACTCGCCGTCGATGAGACGAGAATTTTTGTTGCATTGAGAGTAACAAACGAGCACACAGTTCACGTAAGCGATTCCTGCGGCCCGTGACATCTACATTCATCCTTGACAACGAATCATAGTGCAGATGCGTTGTCACTCTTGAGGACTGAGATGAAATGCCTCGTTACTTGTAAATAAAGGGCGACGAAACACAGTATAATACTGCTGCTATTTTACGATGGTATTCGGGCGCGGTCCCGAGCGACCCCGGTGGAGCGGACCCATTCATTCTGCAGGTAAAAAAAAAACTGCAGCGTAACACTACCACTGTACTCTATATTATATTTAAATATAACATCAGCACGGGAAAGTATGAGGGGGAGAAAAACGGTGTTTTGGGTTAATGTTATGGCAATATAAACGTATTTAGTGCAGCTTATCAATTATGATAACAATGAGATCTGTTTTATGAGAAAATGTTTTATTAAGCTCGACTAACCTCTGCTGTACGATTTTTTTTGCATTGGATCATTTCATGACTGAAATTAAAAAAAAGATAGATTTTACTTACTTGGTTTGTTTTCACAAGGAATGCGCTTATGGCTCATAAGACAGTTTCCTTGTACCTCCTATGGATTCGTATTTCCGCATACTGTCCCATTAAAAAAACACTGTATCATTGATTGATGGCGTCCTTGTCCGTTTAGACTACACAGATATCTAATGGTTATTATCACATGAAATTAACAGCCCAATAAGATATGTACTGATGTGAGCAATTGGGCATACACAGAGGCATTGAATCTACTCATTGTCATATTCCCTACTAACTTAATGCGTGATGAGATCGAAATTATGTTCGTATGCTGTGGTAAGTATGAAGGGGTAATGAAAAAAATGTATTACATATTTTTCTTGAAATGGAACCCAGAATCGCTATTCAGAAATATGATATTGAGTGAATAGCATATAAAACCCTAAAACTCTATGAGTTTAATCTTATCATTAGTTAGTATTATTTAAGATATTAATTTATTGTAACTTACGTCTGTCTGTAAAGAAATTTATATTTCTGTACATATATATCAAGATGTTATGCAGCAAAGCTGTAGCTATGTAACAACGAGGTCGTCAGCCAAGCGGAACTAACGATCTCTACAATAAATAATAAATAATAGCAGCCCACAAACGTTGGATTGCACTGGTGGCTTCCTCTCGTTACCAGACGGATTGTACACCTCTTGTACTCTAGTAATTGAGACTCACGTAGGATGTCTACTTTTATTTTTAAAAAATCTAACTTTATCACTAACTACATTTCGCATCTTTATATACAAAAAATATCTATATATAGAAGAATTGCCTTTATGTTAGAAATGGACTTTGGAACTTTATGTAGAAAATCTCCGTGTAAAATAATATAGGAAAAAACAATTATAGAAATTAAAGCTCGCCCGCTGTTCTCAGCAGTTATTTAAAGTTCGAAGTTTACTAGCTTTTACTGGGTAGTTTTAACTATTTGACGTGTTAAATGTATTTTAAAATAGAATACTAAATATGAGTCTGTTTTTATTACAGTTATGTATAATATGTAGACTTGCGTTAACTGTTTCATAAGGTTTAAGTAATGATCAATTATGAACACACAAGTTCGTAATACATCATTATTATAAATCGCACGATGTCCTCCTGGTTGTATTCAACCACGGCCAGTATCTTCTGGTTGTTATCATCAGTGCAGAATATAATATACTGTAAGCATTTGGGCTGATATAGACTCACTCACACGTCGTCCCCTTCACAAGTCAGATGTTGTACATTTGCAATAAGATCGGAGAAAGGTTCTTATGTATTGTCAATAACTCGGGACATATGTAAATGACATCTAAACTCCGACTTGTAAAGCAACCGGACAGCTCAATTGATAATGATTAGAAGGTAAAGATATTTTTATGATTTTAGGGGTGACGAAAAAGCAAACATTTCATCTGATTTCAAGTGTTCCCGACGACCCATGACAAATTCATAATGTATATTCGTTGAGGACTAAGATGGGATGCATCGTCGCAAGTAATAAGTTTTCCGGTTTCTTTCTTTCTCTAGATCTAGACGAAACACGGTGGCGCTAAATTACTAATTTAGGCTGGCATTCCGAAAAGCGAGTCCTCCGTAGTACTTCGGTTGAGACGACCTATTCGGGCTACAGCTAATTTATAACTTCGACCTATCTATGCCATTGTACCAAAAACATTTTTTTTCAAAAGGGAAACCCTTTTGAAAAACATTACCTTACAAGTAATATGTAAGATATACAAAGCCAGCGTTAGTCATGACAGCTATGGGCATCGTGTCGTGGTCGTAAGTCGTGAGCTAGTCGTCGCCCCTCTAGCGCTACCTCCGATATCATCGCAACCACACTCTCAGCTGCCGACTGGGCGTTTATAGACTATTACAGGACTATTTACGACTTTGACGGATTTGAGCCGAGACTCGCAAACGCAAAAGCCTCCGAGTTCTTTGTTATTTTAAACGTCAGCGCATGTCAAACGCGTACAATCTCCCCAGATACTATAACAGGAAATTATGTATAATATATTTACTATCATATATTCGTTCGTAGGATATATTATTTTTAAACCAAACTTACAGATGATTTGTCTCTAGTAATTTATGATATAAAATTTTAAGTGTAGGTAAATAAAATTATTTACAAATTGAATAATTTTAATATGATAATATCTCTTCATCATTACGTCCCATTATTTCGTTAGTCCGCTGTTGAACATAGGCCTCCCATGATTATGTAATTAGTAATTAATAAATAATATCTGACAAAAGTAATTGCTGGAAGCTCAGAACAAAAGCAGATGCGCTCAACTAATTCTTAATTATTCTGAACCTACAATATAATTAGCTGTATTTATTTACGTAGTTAAGCTTTGAGGCCTTTTTAGATAGAACCATATCGAGTTGTACCTTTTGTTTCGTCTTTTGAGGTAAAGACAAGCGAAATCGCAACTATTATGCTCATAAAACAACGTGAGAAAGTTACCGCCTCATTGAAAATAAAGAGATTGAATATCCCCTCCTCTATAAGCCCGCAGAATGACTCAACGAAGAAAGTACTTGACGGTCCCATAAAAAACATTTGTTTATATATATTGTATGCCGATTTCCTGTTTTAACTTTTCCACAACAAATTTTAATGAATTATTTACAGGAGGATTTCAACAATATGATCACTAAATTCCCCAGCTAAAATTAAACACGGTAACACGTAATTTATTCACCGCTTTTATATAAACACTAGCGCAGTTGTGAGTAATTAACTTAAATAAAGAACGTATCCAATTGTAGCGTGTGTTACTTGTCATGCATCAGTTAAGGTGAGGTAAATTGTTTTATTTTTAATGGTAAAATATTTCGTAACAGTTATAGTGGGTAGTAAGTTTGTATTATTTTTAAAATATACTTAATGTAGCAATTACATATTTAATTACATATTTCATGAATGTTATACCGTTTTTTGTTCTGTTACGTTAAGTTAGATATAACATTAGCAAATAAATAGAGGTTTTAAATATGTGACTGAGTATTAGAGGTAAGCAGGTACAGTTCGTGTGACGCTATCGTATGCTTGACGAAACGTTTGCTATTATTATTTTATTTGCAATATTAAGTATTAAATTTTACTTAAATCACCCGGTTTTAATGAATGATTTTACCAAATTAGTGTTCTGTTGTCAATACTATCTAATTGGGAAGGGCCACGCTCTCGCACAACATCGTGAATTAGCAACCTAAAGCTGCTGTGTTTCGTATGACGAGTGTAGGGTTCCGGTGATACACAATAAGAAGCAACAGTGCATTCCATCTCAGTACGCAGCGATGACAACGCTTGTGTACCTTGAATCTTTGTTGAGGATGAACGTAGATGTCTTGGGCCGCATTTATAACTTATCGTCAGGTGAACTGTGTGCTCGTTTGTCACTGGTAATGTGTATTATTTTTAATAAGATATTACAAGATAGTGAGATAAACTTCCTTTTATCTCAGAGGAAACCTTCAAGAAAACTACCAAATTTGTTTCGTTTTTTATATATATGTCTATACTAAACAATCCATACATGGATGCGTAAAGCAATACATAAGCTTGTTTTGGTCCCGTGAGAGACTACAGCATCTTTTATGCAAAAAGCCTGCCAAGAGTGCTAACTATGGGATAATAAATACTACATACAAAGTCCGCTTCCACTGGTACGTATAAATAACTACGGTTTAATATGTATAAGTTGATAATTCCACCTCGAGATTTTAAATTGCGATGCGAATCAATGCGAAAGGATCTCGCATTGTTGCCATGGGACTTCATTGTCTTGAGTTTCGCAGAACAAAGGTGTGACTCTTCCGTGTGGCAACCCTGTAAGTGACATTTAAACGTACCAAGGTCTCGGAGCCCGCTTCAATTATCTGTATTTCGATTCAGTAAGTTTATTTCGCTGTATCCGAGGCCGAATGACTGATGAAAGATATTGTATCGGTTTTCCTTCTATTTATTATATTGGGAATGATGAATTTGTTGTCAAGCTGACACGTAATGGTATAAATTATTATTTAAGATTATTTTATAGATATCATTATATCCAATCTGTAACATGTAAGTTAATAGAAAGTTTTTTATATCTGCGGTAACGTTTTTTTTGTATTTTGTAAAGATCCTATTAACATCCTTTTGCGTCCATGATCTTAAGTTTCGATGACCGCTCAATATAGCCTAACTACTTAGGGAGCGGTCTGAGATCGGCTTCAATACGCTTTGTACGTGAGGCATAGTAAAAGCTCACTTACAATAAAAAAAATAAAAAAGCAATTACGGAATTCGAAAACGTTCGAATAATCGAACTATCTGGGAACATGTACTTTTTTATTTGTGAGACTGTCATTTGTGTTTTCATTATGGCGTCCTTAAGAAAATAGTGAGTTGTATTTATATTATTTTTAAAATTTAACTGTCATAATGATAGAATAAAGTCAATACGAAAGTTGGCTTCACTGGCGTTTGGTGATTAAGCCCCATGTCGTATCTCTATGTATTTGTGGTTCAAAGAACATAGACGTGGACGTGATCATCTCCATGACTATGTACGTGAAGGTCCGTCGGCGACTGCGGTTATAAAAACACACACACAATATTGATACCGTACGACAACTGATTGAAGCTTTGTTGTCAATTGAAAAAATAATAGTAATGTGTTGAGGAATTGGAAAGAGCCAAGTGCAAAAAAATTTTTTTTTTTTCATTTGAAGGAAGCACTCGATGGATACCGCATGATTTAACGGAACACCAGAAACAACTGATTGTCGAGTATTGCCATAAAATGTTTAATGTCGGACAGTCATTTACTGTTTATAATATCGTGACAGACGATGATAGTTGGGTGTTCGTTCTGCTTTCAACCGAAAAGAAAAAGCGAGTTCATAGAATGTGTCTTTCCTTGTGAAGACTCATCGCCGAAAGTTAAGGAAAGTCAGAGCACTACACTAAAGCACAAAGACAGAGCACACAGAACACACAAGAAAGTGGTTGCTTCGTTTTTCGGCAAATCAAGACCTTGCTTGACAGTGTCGCTCGTAAACCAAAGCACAGTGACTGTATATTGGTACGTAAACAATTTCCCAGAGCGTTAAAAGTTCGCGGAAAGTTTCCTCGCAGCAATATCGTCCTTCAGCACGATAACGTGTCCGCAAATTCACCTAAGATAACGCACCTGTATTTGAAGGGCTCAAATGTGAAACTGATCACGCATCCGCCACAGCGCTACACAGGACCCGGACCTCGCATCTTGCCTCAACTTTTTATTTTCGAAAATTAAAGATAAGAGGTTTACGATTTACAAGCCCGGAAGTGTGGACGACATTCATCGCAACGAATGTAAAAATGTTAGATTAGGAATATATACTCCGAAAACAAAATATCTTTCATTAATGTAATATCTGGTCTTAATTATCAAAATCCGGAAACTTTCAGTATGACCTAAGTAATTTAATATCTTCCAATGAAATGTTATTATTCTTATATCCCTTCTTTATCGTAACTTTTATAGTTTCTTCTCGACTGTTACAAAATGTATGTATAATAAATACACTTTAAGGTGACTTAGCTGTATAACTTATTTAATTATGCGATAAACAAATTATTTAATATGATAAATATATTATCACCAGCATAATTAATATACAAGCTATATCTGTAGAATAATTGTTTTTAAGTTTCTTTCCACAAAAATAGTTTTGGCTGGTTCGTTCAAAAGGCAACACTAACCAGTCGGCCACGGACAAAATGTGTTGTGAAACGTGCGCCTTGGTTTCTAAGCGCTGGCAACTTTCTCAGTGCAAGGTGAAAGTGGCGATCGCCCGGAGCTGTACGTAACATTCCCGCCTGATAGGAGCCCCGCTTAGAATATTATGTACGAGATTATTGTGCCTCTCGCGATAAATCACGACCCTTTTACATTCCTTTCCCGGAATACTTAGCAGAGCATCGCTCTAACCGTACCATATTGTGCTTAGCTCGATACAATCTTAAATTACTCGGCTCCTTGTTAAGGTTTGTCTATTAATTCATAATGTTACGCTTTTATGTACTGTGATCTCGATTGTGTATAAATGCGCTCGCTCGCGAGTACTTTGGCCTTAAAATGTTTCAAAGATGTTTTTTTTTCGCTACTTATATCATGAACAGCCTCTAATCGCCCATTAGGACCGAAGTAAGAGCCTCGTATTTTTTACAAAAATAGATCGCAAAGATGTTTTTTTCTGTAACTTAACTGTAAAAGAGTAACTTTGGCACGAGGCAGCTATTTAATTCTTTCCGCCCTCACAATGGGTGTGGGTGTATTACTCGATATTTTCATAACTTATATTGTAATGTAATTTTTTATTTCTTTACAAATTTGATTATAAGATACTCAATGAAACAAGAGTTTGCAATGTGGATAACCACGTCGATTTGTATAAATGACAGGAAAAAGTTAATATTAAATCTTTCATCTTATATGCAATACTATATATATATATATTTATATATATATATATATATATAATACATCATCCTTCTTGCAGTAAAAACAACTTTTCGAGCGAAGTGGTCATGACCATACTTGTAATTCCTTTACGCGCAGTCGGTTGCAAAAAACAGACTATTTCGATATTAATTACACTCAAACCGTTTATAGAAAACGTCTGTATGCTAGTGTCATTATATTTGAATAAATATAGCAGTGCTATTTATAACGTTTTAAACACATGTTTTCCAGTAATTTAAATGTAATTCGCACATTTGTGGTTTTAATAACAGACGGTTATATGATGATAAAAATGGAACTATGTGTTTTATTAAGAGTGGTTTAATGTAATATTTACTTGTTATAACTGTTTTTAATAGTTACGTTAAATGTTATGGCTTTATGAATATAGGTAGGTGATTAATCACATAAACTAATTAATCAATTATTATCAATTAATCAATTATTATCAATTAATCAATTACGTGTCGCGGATCCTTGATTAGATTCCCAGCAGCGGTAAAGATTTGGACTGGTTTTCAGGTCTGGGTGTGTTGTATATGATATGATTGCACATGCATTACATACACGTGACTAGTGAACAGGCTATGCGCGTTTGCGTGGAAGCTGACACTTCGCACTATAATAGATCCTGCATAGTTGATGTGATTTGTAGATGTAGAAATCGATCAGAACCATATACATGTGTGTGTGTATTTTATCGTGCGTTAATTTAAGTTCTATTAACTATTACTATTGTCAGAAATATCTTAGGTTTTTCCAAAAGTTTCGAATCGTTGTTCGGTCTAGAAAAGTTAATATAGTATTTTAAAAAAAAACGTAACAGTAATCAGTTTAAAGTGATATATTGTTATATTATTATGAACTTTATCTTTAAAACTAAATATTATCTTTGTCCTTGCAATAAGACCGCGCTTAGTTACTATTTAACGCTGGTAATCCATAAAAGCCAAGTTTTTCTTCACCAGAGATGACTTGACACTGTTCATACTACGGCATTTTATAGCACCATCGTGGCATCCAGCAAGTACAAAAGTAATAAAATATTCTTCAAAATTTCATTTATTTTATCACCGTGTACCAAACTCATATTATTGTGAGGTACCACGGACCTTTTATTCACTGGAAGGTAATTGCACTTACATATTTAAAACCAGTTACCTTATTCAGCTGTCTGCATATCTGTACAAATTATTGGTTTTTGTTATATTGTGTCTGTCACTGAATTGCTGCCACTATATTTTTCTTTTAAAAACTAAGGCTGACAGACAAGCGAACAGTTTACCTGATAGCAAATGACGCCTGAGTTAAAATGCTATTTTGCGATGGTATTCTGGAAAATTTGTCCCTACGGTGTGTACGTAGGCCTTATTTATAACTGCGGAGTTTTTTTTATTAAGATGACATTGATCCAGAATAAATCAAATGATGATAAAAGAATATATCAACATCAAAGAAAGTACGGCTTAAGATTTGCCTCTTCGAAGTAGGTTCACTTATTTCTGTATTTAAGCATCAAGTAAATGTATCATATTTTAATCATAATGCCCCTGCGAATAAATATGAAATGCCTCGTTTCCGTTTATCTTCAATCACCAAAAGCAACACAGCTGTTATTAGCGACTAAACTGGAAGTTGTCAGTTCAAGTTGATCAGGAAAACATTATATTTATCTACTTTAAAATACTAATTGTATATCAAATATAACCGCAGATTTTTTCGTTAAGAAATCCAAGAGGTATTTTTAAACTCAAAAAAACTCATTAAAGATGTTGCCAGTTACGCGAAGATAAAGGATCGAGAATTTTTCACATTATAAATGTTTCTACAGGTTGCCCTTTTGAATATTATTTTAGGATTAAGAAGTTTTCGCTCGTTTCACCTTCATCCAAATCTATTAAACCGCTACTAGTATTTATAGATAATTTAATCCATATATCAGACTATCCTTCAATCAACTCGGAGATTTCAGTTAACATGAATGAATTATACATAAACAACCCTTTGAGAATTAGTCTATCCATGGGTAAAAACATGTCAAGTTAGGTTAAGTGACACTTCTTTAATAACCTTTGTTCAGACCATCGCAGGCTGATGATATATGAATACAGAACCATAAGAGTGTATCGACGAAAATATTTTCTTTCGTCCATACACCCTTATGTGGTCTTATCCATATCTATATCCACGTTTCACCTTGAGGTTATTATTTGGTAAACGTGATGGGCCTGATATCTTTTTTTATTCGTAAGTTTCCCAAAAACCCATCGATACAATCTGGTCGAACGCGCGACATTAAGTTCGGCGTTCTAGTAGATCTAGGCTGTAACT
Organism: Teinopalpus imperialis; assembly: GCA_029286865.1. Lineage (NCBI taxonomy): Eukaryota > Metazoa > Arthropoda > Insecta > Lepidoptera > Papilionidae > Teinopalpus > Teinopalpus imperialis. The sequence goes on from JAGSMU010000005.1 coordinate 8,179,127, forward strand.
TTATTGTATATTTATTTCTTTATTTCATTCCTTATCACTTATCTAAACTAGAGCCTAATTACTCATTGTGATAAATAGATTCTCAAATTAAAAATATACAATATGCATTTGCTAACAAGTAATATGTAATTTTTTAAACTTTTCATCTTATTCAATATATGAAATTAGGTCAACCTTATTTCCAACATTTAAGGTATGGTCTTTAAGTATGAAATGATAAGGGAGTGAAAAACGAACATATAATTCAACTGAGCGTAAGTTACTCCCGTGGCACACGATATAGATTCATCCACCTTCAGGAATCGTGTTGCAGATTCGGTGTTATCCCTGAGGACTAAGGTTGAATGACCTCTTCACCCGTAATATAATTTGTTTTTTTTTAAAGAAAGAATGTTTATATTTTATTGCACTCAAAAAAATTCTTATATTTAAATGTTTTTATGAAAAACTAGAACTAGTAGAACAGCTATACGGGATATACGGGATATCGCGATAGGTGTAACGGAGACTTATCATATGTATCTGTGAGCTTTGTTTATTGACTATTGTGAGGAACGAGATCTGTTGGATGTGGAGTGAAGCCGCATACAATGACACGAACGGTGTCCGATAAGGTATGTTGTGTGGACTACTATTGTTCTATAGTTGGCTTCGTGTTTTTGTTATTAGTTTTTGAAAGTGTGAACGTATATCACACAGCACAGATGTACGTACGGTTTATCAAAAAGCCTTAAAATGTATATGAAAGCTTTTTATTATTATAGAATAGGCGGCAAACGAGCAAGCAGCTCACCTACCTCATCAGAGGATACGAACATGCGCTGCCGGCCTTCAAGAAAGGTGTAGGTTCCTTTCTTGAAGGTCCCTAAGTCGTATCGGCTGCGAAACACCGCTGGCGACGGCTGATTCCACAGAGTAGATGTGCGTGGCAGAAAGTAGTTTTTAAGGGTTTTTAATTTAAGATACTTAAAATAAACCCGAACCCTAACTTTTTAACATAACGCGGAATGGATAATCTACATATATTAAAAATTTTTTGAAATGGTAATATGTTTTTACTGGTAATCTCTTTATATCAGTCTTAATAAATTTTATATTATTTCAAATAGCATTCTATACGGAATTGTGTTACTTTAGAAACATTTAGGTGGTTGTAGTTAAAAACATTATTACATGTTCTTAATGTGAAACTAGATAAAACAAAAACATAAAATTTAATACAAGAACAAATTATAATTGACAATAAATGAAAATATTTGCCCAAGTCGCGTCGATAATTTAACAATTACATCTGAACCGGGCGACGGCAAGTTCGGTGGGAATGCATCTCATATCACGCCACGGCCCGTTTGGGGGAGGGGCTGGGGGCAGGTGGCTCATACGGGCAGGTTTGGGAGCCAATGTCCATGTTAATTAGTGGCGGGATAGCGACAATCCAGCGACAAATTGCGCTACATTCACCGTCGAATAAAAGGATATTGCACTCTTATCCATACAAATTGAAACACGCTAACGATGTCTCCGTTGCTTGACTCTCTCTTATCCCAATGCTCCAATTATCTTTTATTTTATATAATTATTTTTTTATGACAATAGCGTACATAGTTCATCTAATAGTACGCGATCGCTGCGGTCCATTATACTCACTTTCATTCTCTATAGGGAATCATAATGAAGATTGAGGTCATTATCGCAGGTAACTAGTAATAAGGTTTTCGGTTTCTTTTACTGAACGAAAAACAGCAGTGATAAGCCTCTTTTTTTTAAAGAATTGGTGGCAAACGAGCAAGCAGCCGCCCATGAACACACCGAACACCAGAGTAGTCGCAGATGCGATGCTTGCCTTTTGGTAAAGGTGTAGGCACATTTCTTCAAGGTCCCTAAGTCGTATCAGTTCGGAAATATCGCCAGCGACAGCTGATTGCGTGGCACAAAATTTCACGTAAAGAGCATAGTGGTGGATAGATAACCATCGAGATGATGACAATGAAATTTTGAATTCTGTCATGACGCACTATGTTTAAACTCAGCGGCGGGAAAGAATCAGATCAGCTCAGACAACTCTCCATTTATTCTCGTGCGGGATAGAGAGCGTCAATGGCCCATAAAGCTAGTAATTCTATTTTGGACAATTGTTTGTCAAGGTTCTAGCGAACAACTAAATTAGCTTGTATTGAAAGTTTATTGGCCTATCGCCTGCAATTTATTAGTGTCCTCATGTCTTGTAACTGACTTTTAGGAATTGCTTAGTCTAGCTAATCATCGGTTCATGTCTTCTTCTTCTTTCGAATAATAATAACGTATATATTTATATTTATATATATATATATATATATATATATATATATATATATATACATAATTATGCTTCGTGGTTTGAATTCTATTTTACTTATACAGAATAATTTATTTTTAAAATATTGATATAGAATAATAGTTGATTCGATATGATTGCATGAGGATTCGAAGGCAGTAAAAACGATATAGGATATTTTATAAACTAGCTACTCAGACCAGAAAACTAACGTTTGTGCAATACAAATAATTGCCGTGGCATGAATCGAACCCACTAGGCCGTGCGTTCGTCAGTGCAGAAGTATTATGATACCTGCCAAACATTTTATTATCGTTTCGTCTCTTTTGAGGCAAATGCGAATTGCGATAATTATGAGTATAATATTGAGATATGTTACAACAAACCTTAAGTTATTAGAAATGGTATGCATTTAATTGTCTATTGTTTGCGATGTTAAGCAAATACGTTCGTTTTAATTATTGCATAGTCATTAGTTAGTCTGCCACGCTCGATACAATGGTAATGCGGGGCGTGTCTGTCGCTCCGGCCCGTCGCGTACATCAACTTGATTGCTTTCATATTGGAGCCCGTGTTCTATGGACGGGTCAACGTAAATTAAAAGTTTAATTAATTTAAAAAAAAACCGATAAAACAAATATCACCATGAACATGCTGATTTTCGTATGATTGAATAAGGAGGATCATGTCCTGACGTCCGAATGAAACGTCTCTCGTTCGTGTCTCGAAGAAGGTTTGTGTGTATGATAAATTAAAATTAAAATGAAATAAAATTAAATTCTTTGTCACATACTAATAAATTTAGTTTATGCATCTCCACTATATTTATTTGATTTGTATATATTGTGTTTTATTTTTTATTATATAATAATTTATTGGTTTAGCTCATTTATGTATTAGTTTATTATTATATACACATACTAACTACTTTATTAACATATTCAACTCAATTATTCCCAAGTCTAAAGATTGTGTGGAAGAGATCGCTCTTTAGCGATAAGACCGCCATGTTTGTACCTACTTTTTGTTACTTGTATTTATTTTATTTTTGTGGTGTACCATAAAGTATATACCCTGCCGGCCAAAAGTTTAAGACCGCACATAAACAACATAATTATCCATCAATTGTATTAAAATCCCGTAGGATAAATGAAAGAAATGCACATCTGCATATTCTATTGTTAATATCGAATAATTAAAGAAGTCATTCTTTTGTTTACTTTCAAGTTATTGGACAATAAACATCTATTGTTTTCAAACACCAACAAACGCTGCGCTAGAGCCAGGTGGTAGAGTTGTAATAATATTTTTATAATGTCCTCATTACGAATTACTTTGCTTTTGTTACGTATTGGTCAATAATTAGGATAATTTTGCTCCTGAAAACACGTGTGGCTTATTTCTTACCCGAGTTTACTTAGGTTTGTTCACAACAATCTCAATTAGTTTAAACTTATGGTTTCTACAGTGATGACGTCATAAAATGGGAAAGCTCGAGAAATTAGCAGTGAAGTGCATTCTGCCATCGTTGTGCTATATAATGAAGGCAAATCTGAACGTGATATTGCTTCAAAACTGAAGTTATCGAAGACTTGAGTTCATGACACAATAACTCGATGCAGGGAGAGAGGCAGTTTTCAAGTTCGTCCACGCTCGGGAAGGCCGAGAGCTACCACGTCTAGTGAAGATAATTTCATTTTTGTTACCAGCTAGCGAAATAGACGCTTAACAGCACTAGAAATCCGCGTTGAAGTAAACAAAACCCGAGTTGAACCTTCATCATTGACTAAAGTAAAACGGCGACTGAGGGATGCGAAGTTGTATGGTCGCGTTGCCGTTCGAAAACCTATGCTAAGATCTCAAAACAAGAAAAAACGGAGGCAGTGGGCTCTTGCCCATCGAGATTGGACTGAAGATTAGATTTATCGGTCGAAAGCACATTTTTGAAATCTAAAAACGTGCTTTGGACCGATGCATTCAAGTTTGAACTATTCGGTTCAAAACGTAGAATTTACGTTCGACGCAGTGCCCAAGAAAAGATGATGTCAGTTTGTGTAGTCCCAATAATCAAGCATGGTGGTGGCTCAATTATAGTCTGGAGTAGCTTCTCTAGCCAAGGAACAGGCGATTTGATTAAAATTGAAGGAGTTTTGAAAAATGAACAGTACAAAAACATTTTAGAACAAAGTGCCGTTGCCGTCTTCCGGGTTGCGATTAATTGGAGATGGATTAATTTTCCAACAAGATAATGATCCAAAGCATAGCTCAAAATTATGTAGAGGATATTTAGAAGAGAAAGAGGCACAAGGGGTGTTAAAAAACATGGTTTGGCCTCCTCAGAGCCCGGATCTCAATCCCATTGAACCTATATCACAAGACTCCATTAACAAATTAATTGCGCGTATGCCGTAACTTGTGAAAAAATTCATAAAATGTAAAGGAGGAAATTTGGATGAAAAATCAGGTTAGCTAACTATTGCCTTGTGCAAAAAGCACGGACTGTTAATATTTCTTTACGCTTTTAAAGTATATTGTTTGTCAATCAATGTTCTATTAGATGATAAAACAGGTTAATTAAACATTTAATATTTTATTGTAGTTTTACTTTACTTTAATTAAGGTGGTCTTAAGTTTTTGGCCTGCAGTGTATAATAATAATAATAAATTGTTCTATTCGTTATAAGAACTGAGCTTTAGTAGTATTTTTGAACCGGACCCAGTAATTGTTGATAAATGTTTGCAATACATGAACGAGTCAAATTAATATAAATTTTTGAATGAATTTATTTATTTTAGTAGAATTATGCCAGTGCTTGGCTATGTGTCAATCTACTCAGTAGAGTGCATTTGGTTTTAAAATAACTATCCACACTTCCCTGTAATAACATAATACTAAATCAGTGAAAGTAGAAAGGAGTAGCTTGAAAAATATACACGTTTATATTACCAAATTTTGTTATGTTTTACAGGTTTTTGGTTTATTCACAGTACATACAGTTGAAGGCACGACAAAATGCCAATTAACATATGTGCAGCCGCTCGAAACAATGATATGCAACGGGCACGTGACGAAAGTCGCACAAATTGCAATCGCAATTGAATGTCAAGCAATAAATAAACGGTTTGTTTGTTTGGGCTTGCTTTGTCGAGGAGCATGCTTGAACTGGGTCACGGAGAGTTTTACATCCTCTTTTAAATATGCAAAATGTTCATTATTTGTCGTGTCTTCAAGAGTAAAAAGTAATTGTTTTGTTTGGATTTCTCATTGTCTTTCATTGTCAGTTTCACCTCTGTCTATTGTTTTACTTTTACAATGCAGTAGGCATCGACTACAACGATATTTCTGTCCTGACGCGTCTGTATCTACCAATTTTTCGCAGAACAATTGTGCCATTTTGGTGTCATTCCATATAGTTGGAGTTTTCATTCTCCCTAACACTTTCGGTTAATTAATGTTTATAATTAATAAGAATAATAATCAATAAACATCTTAATAGAAAGTGAAAAAAATTGCTTTACCTGACTTGTCTGTTGAAAGTTAACATTTTCAAATATTTAGGTTTACAATAAAAATATGGTATTTGATTAAGAGTAGAGTATATTGATTTTTTTCACCAACTAATGGTGACAGCGTAGCTCACTAGGAAGTCAACTTTGAGAATGGAGATGCCTCGAGACAGTCTCAGGTTCCCTGCACTAATAATACAAAACACAACAGCATTATGCTGCTATTTAGGTTGATATTCTGTAGGGACGTGGTCCTTCCCCAGACGAGAGTCGGCTCGAGTCATGATGCAGCGTGCACCTCCAATGTGATTTTTATTAACTTCAAAAATTTGTTAATAAAAATATTCTTGATATGTCAATAATTTTCATATTATAAAAACGTTGAATGACCTCGCTTTAAAATAACGACTTATTATTTTAACAAAGGCCAAGGCTATCTGACGGAGTAGATATCCAAACAATAGCAATAAATTATTACATGAAAGTAAAAGATTTAGTTTTTTAATAAAGCTAACAGATTTTCATTGTTCTTTTTAATCTTAAAGCTTTTGTATACACTAGACTAGTTTAGCTCTCGACCTTCTTTCAAAGACCGAGGAAATATTACCTCCTCCGCTTTGTTCGTCGAGTTTAGAGGCGGTTGAGAGCGCGCGAACTGTAAAGGTAAAAAAAAAAATGAGTTTTTTTATTTCTTAGATCACTAGGTTTTCTTTTAAGTCCAAGTATCAGCATTCAAAATTTCAATGAATACTACATATTAATTTAATTCAGGTTGCTCGTGTGTGTCATGAAATTGACTACCAGCGTCCGGATACGCTATTAAGACTCTTTCCCGTGTAAAGTTATAAGCTTATAATTATGGTATTGCTGTATTTTTGTGCAGTTAGTTATGGCGCAATGGTTGTCATAATTTGACGTTTGACTGCTAATGTGATTGCACGCTGAATGGCACAAGGACGAATGTTTGCGTGTCGCGTGACCATGTGTCAGTTAAAAAATAAAATAAACGCGTAATACGAAAGGTGTGATTGGACGTTCGTGTTCTAGAAAAAAATGTATATATATTTATATAGATGTATTGTGATGATTATGTTATTAATTAATTGTTTGTTTATTCATGTATCATGCGCTCTAACATAAGTTTAACTCGGATTGTATACATATATCCCGTATTCGTATAGTTGTTATAAAGCGTGTGTTTTAATTTCTTATTCGTGGTAGATATGGGGGATCTATACGCCGCAGGGTTATTTTATTATTGTGATCAAGCTACAGTTACATACCAACCTGTCGCGATAAAATGGGAACACGTCCTTGGACGCTGCCCATGATAACTAAAGATAGATGTCGGGACTTGATCCTAACCCCTGTCGAAGCGTGTTCAGTTTGAAACAATGCGCAGCGTGGCAGGAATCATTACAATAATCGTACAGCAGGAAATGACGAAATAATTTATTTTCATACCTACTAATATTTTATAATATTAGTAGGTATGAAAATCAAAAGAGTGTTACTCACATCCCTATTTGATATAGAATCATAATTCTGATGCCCTGTCCCCAGAGGTCGATGATAATTCGTTCTAAACAATACATATATTTTGGGTTCTTCTCACTCGCCAGATGGAACACGGTTGAAATAATTTCTATTCTAAGCGGGTATTCTGTGAAATCGTGGACGGACCTCAGTCATGCATATAACCATGTGGTGGTGATGATCAAAAACACTGCTCTAAGCCACAGCTTAAAAACATATGCTCTTCCAAATTATGCTTACAAGGGTTGTTAAATTAGCAAACTATATGTTTTGTCGATGGGGGAGAGTGTGCTTATTGACATGTGATAATGCACTCTCCGGTTGTAAATTGAGCGTCTATTACCAGGGGTGCGCTAACGTACCAGTTACTTAGTGCGCGCCAAACGCCACTATCCTCGTTTTGTCTAAACACGGAGCCCGCTAGGGTTGCACAACTCTAGGCGAACGATTACCGATTTTTTATATATCGCGATAAAACCTTCTGTTATTGGAACAAGTTTTACGGACTTTGTAATCGTTACGTCATCATTAAATGTTAATATAAATTGAACTGGAATAAAGACTTGCGTAATAAATTTATGAAATGTGTTAATTTATATTATTTATACTATATAAACAAAATACATACATAATATTAAATAATTAAACTGATAAAAGAAAAAATATTAACATAAAAATAAGCTTAATGTTTTTTCCAAAGGCGGAATAACATCAATCAAAAATGTTTGACGTTATGTTTGTTGCAATTTATCTCGATAAATATTGTACAGAACTAGCCTAGCGCTTCCGTGTATCCTCTGGTGTAAGTGTCTTCTTCTTACGGTCAAGTGGTATCCTATTACGTTTATGATTTGTACGGTCTAAAAAGGGAAAAACTCATCCATATTTTTGATTTCTTATTGTAGATGACTATCATGGCTACCCATGTACAGCCTCCGCCCCCAAATCATTATCATAAATATTTTTAAATGTAATATGTATTTATTACCCAAAAAAGCGTTATTTGCCCATATAGCATATTAAATATTGAACGTTGAGAACTAATTCAGACTACTACAGTACTGTATACAGGGCGAACGGGGCAATTAGCGTGCGCGGCAAAAAATGCAAAGTCCGGAATCGATAGCGTGCTCCGCGAATGTTGCACAACACTAGCTGTCGCCGCAGCATGCATTAATATAGATCGTCTGCCCGTCGTAGTGAATATCGCGGTACATATCAATCATGCATACATGACACTGGACTAATATGACGATTATGTGTAATGCTTTATTGTAATAAATTAACATTGTAGATACGTCAATATCTTTGGTCAATTTAGGACATTCAATAGATTTGAGATTGATATTGTGTTTAAGATTATTTTGATTATATTTTAAAATCTACGTAAAATAATTTAAATGTTTATTTGTAAGGGGTATAATATACTTTCATTAAGATAATCAAAGGTTATGGAGTGTTAACTGCGAAGTGGATTTACTGGAAATTGGACTAATTGTAATAAACCAACTGTTACCAAATCTGTTCTTCATTGCATGTAGATTTTGTTATGATGTTCCTTTGCCGTTGAGTATGTTGTTCCTAATTTGCACGTCGAATTTCTGGTTGGGACTATCCCGTTTGCAGATATGACGAAGGGTAAGCAGTTTGTCCATCCATCCGATCTCGTCAGAAATTCATGGTTGTGCGAACTCTTCTGTCCAGGGTGTCTAGTTCGGTTTGAGTCCACTGCAAAAGGTATTATATACAAGGGCAGGGATGTCTCAACCGTTGTACTCGTGTGCTTTGTTCATGCTCGACCTAAACGTACTTTTGTTGAAAAACATATCGCGAACCCTTTGCGCGAACGTTTCATGCTCGCCTTATCCGTACCTATATATTGTGATATATATTATATGGAACACCAGTTTGATAGCATTATTAAAATCATTAGTGATGTTAAGTAACTCCAACAGACTAGAGCGACTCGGGGTGATGAATAACTTGAGGTTCCTCCCCTCCGAAGCTGGAATCTCATCCTGGAATCTTTTAGCAGCGCGCTGAGAAAGTTCAGGTAAAGGAAAAACCAGATAGGGTTCAAATAGTCATCCTGGAAAATTCACCCCCGTATTCCTATGTGGCTTTCGGCAGCCGTCATCATCCACCCGTCCAGGAGACACAGGATCGTACTCCATTGCCCCATCCATACATTGCTCGAGGAAGTCTCTTACTGCACAGTGAACACTTGTTCACCTTAGAGGACCCTCGTCCATGTATGGGACACTGAGTTGAATGCTTTTCTGTATTTGATCCAGGGGCAGACTTCTCACCTCCACGGGTACCCAAGACTTAGCGAGACCTCGGTGTCGGCATCATTGCGTTGCTAATTTATGTACTGATTTAGCATGTGCTAAAGTGTGCATGTGCGAAGGAAGGGAAGAAAACCTGCATGTCACAAAACTAAAATATCAATAAATATTTTTAAAGCACGTTAACGTACAAGATTTCTGGTTTGGTGATATTTTGATATAAATTAAGCTTTATTTCTAGTAGTAGTTATTATATTTTAATCCACTATTACTACTAGAAAGTAGTAATGGTAGATTTAGATATAATTATTAATGAACGTACGGACTAGTGGCTAAAGAGCTCTCGAGTCGTGGTGGTAGTCATAAAGGTATCTCATTTATCCACAATATTTTAACATACGAGTGTCATAAAGTAAAATAACAACATATCATCATCACAGGGTACATAAAATTAAATTTTAATATGACAGATTTTCTCTTAGACAACATTCACTCGTCCACTTCTCTGCACCGATGTGCAATAATATCGTAGGAAATTTCAGATGCAATTTCTGGGATTATGGAAATAAACATTTAAAAAGCAACAGATTAATTTTAAATATATTAATTACTTAATTATAGGTAATTAAAAGAAAACGTATTATTTGGGAAATTTATTAATTACAACGTTTAAAAATCATACTTGACTTATAAGGGGAGATCCCAATACCAGTTTAATAAATTGGCTGGAAATCGTACCCAGTACGTACGATTTCCAGCCAATGCCAATGTTTGTTTTTTAAGAGTAATCTTTAGTTTGAGATAAATTATGTTTGCACCGAAGGAAAGTAACACAGATCTATAACATAGCAGTGCAAAAAAAATATTGTAAGGATAAATTTAGAATTAGTTTGATATCGGTTTATGATTGGTTTGCTATATACTATGCATTGGTTTGCTTTAAATGTTTAAATATCTATCGATTATGAAAATATAAACATATTTTAAATAATCGTGGGTATTGAATGAGATTTATAAAACATATTTTTTTTTAATAGCCACTGGCAACATTTTTTTGCAATGATTACGACCGATTTTAGCGATTTTGTGGAGAAAACTGGTATTGGTAGTAGTGGTATCTTCCCTTATAAATCAAGTACAATTTTTAAACGTTGTAATTAATAAATTTCCCAAATAATACGTTTTCTTTTAATAACCTATAATTAAGTAATTAATATATCCAAAATTAATCTGTTGGTTTTTAAATGTTTATTTCCATAATCCTAGAATTTGCATCTGAAATTTCCTACGATATTATTGACGACACTGAAGGATCAAGGGAAGGAAAATAATTCTCCCATACAAAAAATATATATTTCTCAAATATGTTTATGTCTCTCATCAAGTACACAATAGGTAGTAGATAAGGTCACTGTTAATCCCAGAAAACAGTCACAAGAAGGTTCGGAGTAGACTTCATATTGAATGAATACGGCGACCTTTTTTCTTTTATAATCTTCTCTTGTTTTCACTTCAGATCATATTGGCGAATCAGTCAATCTACAGTAACGATTCCATCATCTTTGCAGCTAACTCACTCTTTTTCATGATAACTGAACTTACTTTTTGATCATGACATATGAAAGGACGAGGATCGTAAAGAGTTGATGGTTGAGAGTTGGCCAATTGATTTCCTTTCCAGATTCAGCTTACATGACGACAATTTCCCACCCACAGTTAATAAATATTAAATTATAATTGCACTGAAGTAATATTTATAATACTAATGAGTTTCGCAACAAGTGTTAGCAACGGGTAGATGAGTTATTGATAAATACCTCAGACCGAGAATATATGCGACACGACTAAAAGACAATTTTAAATTTGAAAGTTGAATTTTGCAATAGACCCAATAATTATGTTTTTAAAGGTCCACAAATACTTTTATCAATAAATAATTTAGTATAATTCTTGTCTTTTTTTTAATTTTTCTTAATTTTCTTATTTGGTAAGAGTTTTAGCCAGTGTCAACTTTGGATATTCTTCTTAATAATAGTGAATGACTAGTAGCCATAAAATCTCTTCCTGTGTTTTATATTATATACAATATTGTTTTTTTTCATTTTATTGAGAGAACAAACAAGCACACAGTTCACCTGATGGTAAGCGATTCTTGTGGCCCATGACATCTACATTCATCCTTGACAAGGAATCGTAATGCAGATGCGTTGTCACCCTTGAGTACTGAGATGGAATGCCTCGTCACCAGTAATGAAGGTCTCCAGATCCCTTCACTCTCCAGACAAAACACATCAGCGTTATGGTGCTACTTCACGCTGTTATTCTGTGAGGGCATGGTCCTACCCCGGTCGAGAATACTCTGCAGTTTGTTTCTAACTGCAGAATGAATCTGGAGTTAGGAACAAACTGCAGCGCAGCTCTACCATTGTTTTTCGGTTGCAATTGTTTCCTTTTTAGTACTTATTATCGTTGTCAATATTCATAATACCTTATAAGCGAACTCACTAACAAAATAAAACCATATTTTTTAAAAAAAATAATATTTCGGTAAAAACGTGATCGGTAATGTAGTGTTTTCAACACCAAATTTTTGTATTCTTTTTACTCATATCCTTTTTTTCTTTGCAAGAAAAGTGGAAAATTTCTTGCTAAGAAAGGCATCATTGCCTTCACGCACTGTCAATCGCCTCACGTAAATTATCATTCCATGTACTGTTCAATTCGTAATTATGGGAAAGGCTTTAAACAGTGAATGTGACTTTTGATATATTTTTGTAGATAGTCTTAAGCAAGAGATACAAACCAAATAAGATCATCACAGAGGTACAAAAAAAATCCTATGAGTTCGTTCAAAAGCTCCTTTGCTCAAAACATTGCACCTGCTCGGACACAAAGACATCGTTTGTAACTTAACAAGTTTTAATTAATTAGGTAGAAATTATTCAGTTAATTAAAGGTGTTTACATTATTTTGTATTTAAATAATTGCCTACAGGATGACGAAAGATGTAAAACAGTATTTACATTTGCTTTGTCAATAAGTTTTATTCAGGTAATTATTTATAAAAAACGAAAAAACTGGTCTGCTCTAACCAACTCGTAACTCTAAATGTGGCGACAAAGCGCCAAAAGCAAAATATAGAAGGTAAAAAACCCGCCGTGCTTATAATTTTGATTATATTTATATAATGTGTATTGCATTCCCTTTATATATTTTCGGTTTTCCTTTTTTATATTTTATTAACATCGGATAAGAGACACGATACAGCCAGCCTAAAACTCTGGCTGCAACATGAATAGCTCGGCCGGGGAAGGACCGCGCCCCCACAGATTATCAACGTGAAATAGCAACATAATGCTATTGTGTTTTGTACAGTGAGTATAGGGACTCAATTATAGGTAACTTGACATTCCATGTCATTACTTAGGGGTGACAATAGATGCGCATCTTTAATCTGTGTTGAAGATGCCCGTAGATGTGACATCTCAATTGATATTTATAACAACCGAAACCTTTATATGTAATTTGTTCTAATTTTCTTATTTTGTTTCTACTTTTATTGTTTTCAGCTAATATTTATGTAATTTAATACTCCATTAATTCCATTTCTATCTGTATTAATAAGTGACATCTTAAGGCATGTTATAAATAAATTTGTTGTAGCAATCTCATAATGAATTCTCTTATGTTTCTAATACTAATTTTATAGCTGTTTTATGAAATCATCTGCTAATAGCAGTGCTAATTTTCTTGGTCCAGGTGGTGAGCAAGCAATATCAAGCGGCGTCGGGCCCGGAGCTGACCAAGTTGTGTAATCACAAGCGAAAACTGCTCGCTACTTTGCATGCGCGCGCGCAATCGCCCGCCACGCCGCCTCCACACAACATAGAACAAAAGAAAGGTATGATATTATTATTATTAAACGGTATTTGTTTTCTTTCGTTTTGTTCCGCTCAATATAATAAATGTACAAGTTATTTATGCGACAAATTATAATAATACGTTTTTAAATTATTTATGCAAACATACAAAAGAATAAAGTAAGTTAGGAATTATAAAAAAGACCGTGTGAAGGGCCAATGAACACATTAGTAGCAGCAGCATTAACATACTCTAGGAATCACTTACTCCAATGGTTAGCGCTTACCGAGTTTAAGCAAACATAGATTTAAGACGCCCCCTCCATCTAAATGGTGCGACGATCCCCGCAGTCGCTGGTAACAAAAGGATGCTTGGGATTGAGAGTGTTCCATTTCCAGTAATGAATCACCACAGGCTGATGACAATGATGAACTGGGAGGAAATTCCTGCTGCGTACGGGAATTTTTACATTTGAGCCCGAAGCGTCGTCACGGAGTTGCTAATGCTTAATGTCAATACTGTCTCAGATGGCCGGAATGGCTTAATAAAAAAGTACCACATGGTTTATAAACTCATTTAATAGGAGTATATACTTATAATTCCATACAATACAAACATATCTGTTGGTTTATTTTTTTATGAGAACTTTGCAAAGTGTAATGTTTATTCTTTAATATAAGCTACAGTGCGGATTTTTTTTGTGGCTGATGGCCGCTCTGAGCCCGAGAGATATTACAGTTTCACCGGGTTGAAAGGTGGCGGTTATTAATGGGTAACCAGCACAAGGATTCCCGAAAGGGAGTATCCTACCCTGGGCGCGAAAGCAACTGACCGGGCCGAACCTCGGCTTGGTCAGTTACTTCTGACAGATTAAACAGTGTGGATCTACCACTAAACTACACGCTAATAACGGTATCACTAGCGTGTAGTTGAATGATAGAGCCATGCTGTACCTTTTTCTAGCTGGAATGTAAATGGGTCAGCTCAACCTAGGATTGACCTCGTCCATAGAGAATACCAACATAGCAGCATAACGCTGTTGTGTTTCATCCAGTGACTCTACTAAGGGATCTGAAGTTCCAGTAACTGGGGACGAGGATAGCCCTTAGCGGTAACAACACATTTGAATATTGTAACTCTGTCGAGAATGAAAGTATAAAAGTGATTTAGGCCCAAGTCATCTCTTACTATTGTGAATTAGTGAATTGTGAGCTCGTAAGCTTTAGTTTCATATGAATAAAATATATTTGTAATCATATCTTGATAATCGATATTCACCCACTTCCTATTATCCTGTCGAATCTAAATTTTGTAAATTTACTATGTAGAACTGATAATAATATAATATACCTCTAAGCTAATCTGAAGTGATACTTTCTTATTACGTCACTTTCAAAGGAAAAGTATTTGAAATAGAAGTATGGGCTTACAATTTTTTAGTTAAGTCTATTATGTTAACTCAAATACAACAGAATATTCGTATAAATTTCCTTTCGTTTACCAGCACTCCAATTACGCTGACCAACTACTAGGTTGGTTTAGAAAGCATTTCACAGTTGTAGAAAGTGGTGTGGCGTGCATTATCACTTCAAAGAACTAAACAATTCAACCGTAAAGAATAACCTTTTTTGAACATATTAGGTCATAAGTTAGTGTTGTCCTGAGATTTTAGTGAAGAAATACGGAAACAGAAACGACACATTTTACATTGGGTATTAATTTTTTTATGAAACAAACTTTGCGAT
This sequence comes from Teinopalpus imperialis, assembly GCA_029286865.1. Classification (NCBI taxonomy): domain Eukaryota; kingdom Metazoa; phylum Arthropoda; class Insecta; order Lepidoptera; family Papilionidae; genus Teinopalpus; species Teinopalpus imperialis. The sequence goes on from JAGSMU010000005.1 coordinate 8,194,378, forward strand.
AAGACAAAGTTCGGCTTAGCAGCAGTAAGTGGCACTCACATAAATTTTAAATAAACATTCAACATACATTTGGACATTAAGATAGAATGCCTCTACCGCTACCTCCGGATCTCTGGATCTCCGGATCTCTTCACTCTCTAAACGAAACAGTAGATTTATGCCGGTATTTTGCGAGCGTATACATGGTGCAACTAGAAACAAGCTTTTCCTGTGGTAGAGCTACGCTGCAGTTTGTTTGTAGCTGCAGAATGAATGGATCAGCTCGACCGGGGTAGGACCACGCGCTCACAGAATACCAGCGTCTGGTGCGTGCAGGGATCCGGATATTATTGGTGACGAGGCGTGCTATCTCAGTCCGCAAGGGTGACAACGCATATGTATTATGATTCCTTGGCAAAGATGAATGTAGATGTCATGGGCTGCAGGAATACTTACCAATTGTGGACTCGTTTGTGGCTCTCAATGTAGTACAATGAAAAAAAGCTGTACTATTTTTTTTTCTATAACATTAATTAAATTTCTGTAATAGATAAAATAGTGAGGGTTATTGTTTCTGCCCCTTGAGCTCTGTGACACAATAGGCCAAAATGTGTCAGCTGACTCGGTCCCGCCTGACGCGATGAAGTTATTTTTTTCCTGAAAGATTATTATCTCATATAAAGTCTTTATAAAATCAGTGCGAGACTTACAGCTGAAGAATCACTGTTCTTCCCAAATGAATTATTCATCAACCAATTTATTTTCCCCATTCGACTATTATATTTTGCTATTTATTTTCTTACATATGACTTATAAGTTAAGCTTAATGTTTGTGAATTATGCTGTGCCTGATATTTCGCAAACACGTATTTGTTTTGTTTATACGCATAACACATAGGGCAGTGTTTAAGGCAACGATAACCAGTATGAATACTTTGTACGATTTTTTTTGGTGAAATTATTATTGTTTCAGACAATGTCTGTACGGTTGAAACAGGTAGAACATCTCTTACAATATTTTTAGTCTATTGTTATAAGTAAATGTGACATTGTGTACAATTCGGTGGTGTAACTTTAAACGAATTGAAGTGATGTTTATATGAATATACTCCGATGTTTTCTTGATACAACTTTAGCAGATATTTTAGATGAAAGATTAGCTAATCCAAGTGATGGTCTTGGCAGGTTTTGGGAGCGCCTTGACCCGTTGAACCAGTAAAAAAAAATCTTTAGTGAACATTCATTCTTTGGTGTGACCCATTTCTTCCTCCATCAGTGTCGGAGGTGCAAGGTGTCTGGTGACTGCGGTTGCCAAAGCGCTTGCGTGGCTACTATGACATATCTACCCCCCGTGAGCTGAGCGATAAATTTACGGCACCCTGCCCCCGTGGCCGTGCTAGTCCTGGCTTTGGTAGAAATCACGGTAATGGCAGGGCCGGAGGTTCTAAGAATCTCCTGCTGGGCTTGTCCTGGGAAGATCGATGAGAATATCACGGTGAAATAAGTCGTGAACAACTTACACTATGATATCATAGGATTATCTGAAGTCCGCAGACATGGGGAGGACAAGGAAATCCTTTAATCCGATAACGTGTTTACTACCGGGAGGGCGACCATCTGTCCCAGTGGAGTGTCGAGTTTATCCTCTGCAACTCTCTCATTAACAACATCATCAAGATCGAAAGTGTATCGGAGAGGGTTGTATACCTTAGACTCAGAATAAGGAAACGCTATTTTCTGTAAGCCGTTGCTTCGAATAGCTAGTACGCTAGACGTTGTAGTTAGTTACGCACTAACGACAAGATGAAGGTCATGTGTAACGGACAAGACGAAGATCATGTCTAATGACCATTTCACACCTAAGAAAACTCGAGAGTCACTCAGCGAGCTATGATGCGGGTTATGCTCGGTGATTCTCTGCTTAATAGAATACGCAACGTAGACATCCGCAGTAGAACGAGGGTGACTCAAAAAATTAGCAAGCTGATGTGGCAATGGACTGGTCATATAGCTCGTAGAACCTATAACCGATGGGGAAGAAAGAAGTCCTTGAGTGGGAACCTTGGACAGGTTCGAAGTGTGGAACGACGCCACACTAGATAGAGTGAGGTCTATGCAAGTTTGCTAGAAGTCGATGGCGGAGGCCAATGTTCACCCGTAGACTATGGTCAGGCTGTGGTGATGATGCACTAATGTACTTAACTTTAATTACATTATGTTAGATTCACGATTCATTTATTTATAACACGATGAGTTTATTACATAGATGGGAGTGTAACATGAATGGTTCAATTGGAATCTCACATTAATCTAGCGTAAAATGCGGTTCGTTCTGTCATCGCATCTGTATAATGATTTCTGTATATCGAGGTTGAATGTGAACCTGACAATTAAATTTAAATGCCATCGATGTTACTAAGAGTGACAAACGACTTCACAGTAGTCCTGACTATTATTTATGGATGGGGCCTATAAACACCTACATCCATCCTCAGCAATGTCTCAAGATGTATGTGCATTGTCACTCCTAAGGACTTAGATGGAATGCCTGCCAACTCATTGCGTGCCTACCCCAATACCCTACGTCTGATACATGCTGCTGTATACAAACTAGTGCCAGCATGGTATTAATACTATGAATAAATTACTTAGAGAAAGTCACTCCGTCAGAAAGACTTTCCGTCAATCTCCAATTTTTAGCGAAAACGAGGCGAAATTAGATACAATAAACAAATTATTATTCATGTCCTAAGCAGGTAAGCTAGGAACGACGAGGACAATTGCCGTACTATACGTAGTGCTTGTACAAATACAGTGGTGTGGGTGGCTTGTTCATCAGACTACCAACCACAAAACCTCACAAGGATGATTCGCGAGGTTATTGAATTTATAACACACAGTTTAATTTCAATTGCAAGAGAAGATGACTGGGTGGTACACTCCGCTTGGGTACTTGTTATTAATAAAATTAAATCGCAAACCAGACATATCACTGCATGATCTCAAGATTCTGTAATCTTGTGCTGAGACTGGAACAAAAATAAATAATATAAAAGCTGTTGCACAAGTAGGTCGGATTAACTATGACATCAGGACGCAACAGGGTAACGGTCCAAGCTGAGACTCTCGCTCGAGCCCTTGTGCTGGTTACCCACTAGTAGAGGTCTCGGCTGAGCGCCATAAGCGCTTGGTCACTTTTCAACCCGGTGAAACTGTAAAAGCCCTTGGGCTAAAAGCGGCCATCAGCCCGAAAAAAAAAATTCAGGACGCAAAACACCTCAGTTCCCTTCCGTGGCCACGAGATCTGCAAAGGACTAATCGTCGGGATTAAAACGTTATAAATAAATGCTGTAAATTAGTTAGTAATTCTATCATTTATATTTATATCTTCCAATTTATAAAAATCATCTGTTACATATATTTGCTAGAAAAACGTATTACAATACATTGTTCTCCCATCTGATTGTCCAAATATAATATTTTCAACAGATGGACTCAAATTATTATGCAGCGCAATTGAAGCTCTGTTTACCCCATATGGGAAAAGGACATGTACCGTATAATTGTTTAATGCTATTAAATGCGATTTCAAAGATGGACAAAGTTTCACAATGGAGCTCTTTACCCGCACGCTGTAGAAACATGGGCTCGCTGTGGGATGCACACTTGCAAAGGGAGTATTATTATCCGATTAGCGGGCGGGTGTTCCGGGCGCAATCTCCGCGCTCGGCCCTCCTTCATCCAATTACGCGAGTGTGAACTCAACGGGATTAGCCGCAGAGCGCCAGGAAATATTCCGGACGGTGCCCGGTTATACCGATGCAATCCGTGCTTCCGCATCGACTATATCATCACTCTTTGTTTCAACTTAAAGACTTTTGACATAAGTTTTTTTTTCTTAACTATAATTATTATAGTACAGTTGTATTATTTAATAAAGAAAGTAAACACTAGTATATTTTGTTTATCTCTTTCTGTATACAAACTAAACGGCCTTTACTTAGTTTTTTGTAATAGTACAATTTCAATACAACTATAGCAAAACAATGCAAAATCAATTGCGTCATATCACAAACAAAGAGGTTAAAATATAACATAGGGAGAACTCGGTGCGACTTAAATTGTCACTATCTATTTCTAAGGAGCGGGGAAAAGTGGTCGGTTGGAGGAGCGAGTTGTTTCTTATAACAAAGAGGGGTAGAGTCGGTCTCTTTGTTGTTAAGTGGCATCGGGGGTTGGCGCTGGGATGGCATTTAGTACTGCATGAATAGCTTGCAACTGCACTTCGTCAGGCCGGGAGTAACAACCTAGACTCCTACCCCTCCCCCCAAGCGCCGCCTTACAATCCATGCCGCCTCCCGCTAGCAATAACAGTTTTTAATATGCAAATCGCTTCGCGTTTCGCGTGCTTTACCTTGCATTACCTCTTGTAACACAACGCAAACACGGGCCACTTGAACTGTGACGCGGCTTCACGTGCAGCACCGGTTCGCCATGCCCCCACCCCACTTTTTTCATTTCGTTGACGTAGTTTGGTTGTATGAATACGTAATATTATTTACGCTCCAAATTTAAAACCGCTTGGTATCCACAAACTACACACGTTTTATTAGTTTGTAATTTTATTGTCAAAATTGTTTAACTTTAGTTATAATTAACAATGTTTAGAGAATCACGATCTTGAAATACGAGGCTTTAAGAACTAATAGTATAATATTAAGCGTCAACTCCATGTTTTTTTTAATGTTATGCAAATATAAGATGTCGATTTTTTTTTTATATATAAGTTGTCTCTTTAAATCTAATTAAAAAAAAACCCTTTCGAGTCCCTTTACTTACTTGTTCAGTGCATACTGAAAAACTTCTTTCTCAGGCATCTGAGAAAGAAGTTTATACACTACTCGTACCTTTTTATTCACACACATTTTTGTTCAGCATGAAAAATCTTAAGTGAAAAGTACACTTGCTTCATTTAAAATCGTTTTCATAAGTACCAAACGGTCTACTTAAACAGTTCCAACTATATATCCACCATCGTAATGTTGGCATAGTGTCAGCTGATTGTGGTCTCCACCACTTTGCTCAATTAAACGGTTAATAAACAGCGGCCACTGATTGCTCCACGTCGATTTTCTTGTTACTGACAAATGAAAATAGGTCACATGATACGATTACGTGACATCGAAAGCATTTGCTTGGTGCGTTAATGTTTTATTTTATACAAGAATCAGGCTAATGATGTATTACATATGAATAGTAATATCGTATCGTCATAATAAAAAACCAACACTGCTGCGCTGGTCATAAGTTACTACTTATTGGAACCACAGTTCGTAGCCGTTAAATAAACAAATATACACAGATATTTATTGAATATTTTAGTAATGATTATTGGCATTTTTAAATGTTGATGCGTTATAATAGAATTATTTCTATTTGTAAAGTTCTAACAGCGTTATATAACTACAAAGTTGTCCATAACTGTGACTAATCGTGCAAACATCATACAATATGTTAAGTAATAGCTATAACAAACCCTGCGTATCGGAGCTTTAAGCAAGGTAGCGTAAGAGGATAATGTCCGCAAAGAAGATTAAGTCTCCTGGAATAGACCGAACCAAGTTCGGGACAACTGTATTGCGTAATTACCGTATTGAAGGAAGTCGACCGTTTATAGCGAGCAAAAACACTGGCGACTCGATCGGCGGCGGGAACAAAGGGCGGGTGTAATTTGAAACAATCGGCTGTGCCGAGCGGGCTTGGGCGCGCACCCCGACGACTATTGATCTGACGAGTCGCGGCCGCACCCTCCCACCTACCCCACCCCAACGACCCCTACCAAACCCCCCTCTCGCCGTCCCGGCGCCTCTGAGACCACCCTCGACTCACAACCAGTATTTTAATTGCAAATCTGCCAGATAATGTGCAAATAGATAACGGCATTATACTCGGCTCGCTAACTAATTATGGAGCGCTATCGAATTAAATCGTTTAAATCGCTTCTTGTTGACGTACTGAATAATTTTGGCAACTAACCAATGAAAAGACGCTGGTCAAGCTGCTATGAGTTGTTTTTGAATAACAACTACTTACTTAGGCCGCTCCCGTTAACGTTGGCGTCGAGTTAATATCGATTTTATTCAATTAAATAACTGATGGAACCAAGACGATGTAGTTAATTCGTTATGTTTAAAGGTAGCTTAACTCTTGAAAGTTGTTATTTTTAATGAATAAATAAAATATCCATACTAGAATATAATGGTATTGAAGAAAGTTCATCAGAAACAATTAATTCGATTAGTTAAATCCTTGACTGAATTACATGTTGGACTATTGGTATAATAAAGTTTTTAAATGTAAATGGCATTATAAACAACGACATTGCTTTGTTTTTATCGTAACAGCTTGGGGCTTTGTTTGATATAACCTATTTAGCGGATCATCTACGATAGTCTTCTATATATATCATTATATAACTTTTAATGTATTTCTTGCCTTGTCTATAATTTAATTTTCTAGAACTTTCACTTTATGGTTTACTTGTATAAGACGAGTGTACTTATATAAGAAATTACTGTTGTTTTAAGATACATTACTGGTTTTAAGATTGACGATAGTTCGATTTGAAATCGTGATTATTATGTAGGGGAAAATGGGCAGGCGTATTAATTGACCACCTCTTCCTATGGACTTACAGTAATGTATAGTGGCCAACACATACGTGGTGTGGTTTACGCGGGTATGAGTGTATTGTTATTACTCCGTGTTAAACAATGTAGTAGTTATTCAGACAGCTGGAATACTTACGGGGCTATAATTGACGTCATCTGGTAGCAATGAATTGATGTCACTTTGATCTATATTTGGCCTCCATAGAGTTATTGCCAAAACTAAGGAAAAGGAAGCACATTTATTTTTATAATTTTATTTTGTTTAAGTACATTTTGACATCTTTTAGTTGTCATGTGTGGTGTTATTATAGAGAGAGAATATATTATAGAGAATAGTAATCGATTACTCGTACAGGTTGTTACATATTTTCAGCATCGTTCTTATCTTCATTGTTTAGATTACTTTAATATTACATGATAGCTGAAAATCAAATAATTTGAAATATAAAAGACGAAGCACAAGATCGCCGAATTGATGATATTGAGTTAACGTTCTTTCAAAAAATATCTTGATCGCTTTCAGTAATAAGGGCGTCTGGAGAGCGAGCCAAAGTCATGCCCGCCGACCCTCGACCTCTGTTTTACTAATCGAATACATTATTAGTCAAGTCGTTCTTTGTCCAACTTTTCCTTATCCGTCTTCGAGATTTGAGCAATACGACTGTTTAATTGTTTTCTGCCGACTTCTATTTGTAAGAAGCAAAAAAACATTACATTAAATATTTGCTTAGAGTTTTTGAATGCTTGACTTATGTATTGTCGTAAACAAACTTTATTCGCAGACTCTTGATATTGATGTTTTATTTTCTTTTATATAAGTACGTATATTATAATCCTACCTAATATTTTTAATAAGACGACTGGGACGATGTTTGATTGAGACACAATTTTTTAAAAAGCGAATTGGTCAGTTGCGACCAACGACTGCAGAAGCGAATATTTCGGTGCAAATGAGGTACTATATAGTTCTTAGGTATGATTTATATAAGTTAAACCTTTTATAGAAATATTTAACTTAAGTAATTAAGCACTGCTACGCTTTGTGTAGTGAAAAATGGTAATAAGGTAGGTAATAATATAAAAAAAAACATTAATGAATTAACCTTTTCAGCTGTTTTCATATTCTGCGAACTTTTTTTTTCAACTTAGAAATGTATTGCAGATAAGTATTACGGTTAGTAGTAATAAGAACGTGGAACATTGATGAAACCTTTAGTGAATGTTTCCGCCGTATGCGTAACCGCAAGGATGTTTTTATATAATCATTAAAAGTGGCCCCTTTTGTACACGTAAACGAGAGTAGACAAGACATGTAGTACAAAATTTGAAAGACTTTTCGAATCGTCCTCTAACTGAAGCGGCAATATTTTATTTGTGCCAGTTTATATATGTTAATATGGATGACAAACAAGCACGCTGTCTTCTGATGATTCTGAACTGATTTCTGCTACTAATAACATACGCCTTCATCCTCGAAAAAAATTGTAAAGCAGATGCATTGTAATCATTGGGGACTTAGATGAATTGTCTCGTCACTAGTGTTAGTAAGGTCTCCGGTTTCTTTCTTTTATCATCTTTTCATCCCATCACTAGTCCCCTGCCGAACATAGGCCTCCCCAACAGACTGCCACAGAGTCCTCCTCCAGAGGATCCTAAACCACCTGCATTTATCAAAATCCAATATTCTAGAACGGCTGACGCCTTACGCTGCGATGGTAAATACGAGGTTGTCACTCGCGAACATTTCTTCTCCACCGGTTATCGATTCTACAAGCTATATGGCCGGCTCTTTGCCGCTTACGTTTACTGCGCTTAATTCGACTTTAATAATTAGACGAAGCTGGACTTACCAAACAGAACTATTTGGCCTAGGTACTCCATTACATTACTAGGTGTGCCATTGACGTTAGATATTCCTGTCTAACACCTTCCTGCATTATTATAAAACCTGTCCAAATGACAGGTTTTATACTGATAGACTCGGACAGATATCGTTGCCTTGATCTAGGTACTAGCACCTCTGAACTTTGATCTTTCGACAGTCTATTTGACATCGCGGTGTGGACTGAAGCACCTCCCAAATTTCAACGGAATCAAAGTCTTTTCTGCATAGTTCACGTACGCCAAACATAGAGGAATATTATATTCTTCGGTCTTCTACATAATTTGTCGAAGAGTGTGTCTCTCACGTAGTCTTCAGTATGTAAGACTTTTCGGATCGAACTCGGCGTATTCTGAAGGCCGGAAGTCGTCCACTCTGGAAGGCGAGACTATTCGTGATGATTCTCAAAAACAGTGCATAGACGCGGCTCAGAGTTAAATAGCTTTTAGAGTACTTGAAGCATCGGTTCTCCACCAGCTTTCATTAGCTGTGTAATTCCGCCCTCCTCAAGTCCCTCGCCAGTTTTAAGCAGCTCGAGGGCCATATTAATCTCACGCAGACTGAAGTCCAGTATGTCACCGGGATAGTATTGGACAAGCATTATTCTTTGGTCGTTGCTTATATATGAGAGTGATTCCAATGTGTGTACACCTGCCTAGAATCTGTATAGAATCTCTCAAGCTCGCTCAAACTCTGGTCTAGCAGAGATGATGGCTCCGTTCTCAATCTTCAACTTGAGCTAGTCAGTTGGCTTTGTTCGGTAGAAAGACCTCTGGAAAAGCTTCAAGGTGCGTAAATATTTGGATAAGGGCACTTTGATATTTAATGGTAAGGTTTATTCGATGATCGCTGCCGGTTTTCACCCTCGTAGATTGAACAGTTGTCATGTAAGTAATTTCGTTTTTTGTTGAACCATCGGGTCTAATCCTGGTCCACTTTCTGTAGGGCTGCTTTTTGAAGAAACAGTTCATCATAAAGAGTTCCTCGTTCTTCATAAAGTCAGCCATCTGTTGTCATCTTGGGCTCCGTTGCCTTATTTCAAAATTATTCACTATCAGCCATCGTCTTTCCTTTTGCCTAGTTGTGTGTTAGTCTCCCATTAACACCATGTAGCGAGTTTTAAAGGAATGCATGGCTCTTTAGATGTCCTCATTCATTGCTACACCTCATCATCGGGGTGTGTCGAAGTTGGTAATTATACCTGTGTGACCTTCAGCGAATACCGTTTGGTTACTCGAGTATAAGATACGCAATTTTGACACACTTTTGATTTTAATAATGTTGTAAACGTGAGTGTAATGTGTACATATTTTATGTAGAATGGTGTAATAAGAAAATAAAAATAAAATAATGATTTTGTGCAAAACCATCTATTATTCGACTTATTTGAGATCCCTTATCTTTATTACGTCATATATTTTACCAATTCTTTAATCAACATCGAAAACAAGAACAATGGAATGACCAACATTTACGTCGACCAAAACTCTGTTTTGTCTTCCAACGTCGGGTGAAAACCCTAATTACATAGACTCATCGATTCAAATAACGTGTGCGAATTGAGGCGGATTTAATGTCAATGCGCCGTTCTGTTTGAACGAACAAATTGTATTTTGTTTTAATTACTCTCGGATAGTAGGGTTCATTTTGCTAAATGTTTTGAACTTATATTTAATACAGTAACAAAATTATACTGCTTTTTGTTTAGGCTGACAATAACTATTTGAACTACAAATTGGAATTAAAACGTTTATGAGTCTGGCCTTCTCGTTGATTACCATTACGGGTTCTTGATAAAAGACGTCCATTACGTGTATACAATAAATATTATTGAGGTTTTGCTACACTAGTGGGAGTTATTGATATTGGTTGTTGTTTCAGTTACAGGTGCTGAAATAGCAGTAAAAAAGAAAATGAAGAAAAGGCCAGGTTACGTTTCGAACATAAACGTTTCTCCTTTAATGGTGCAAAAGGATAAGCCACTCGGTGACTTCAAGGTACGTTATCCCTCATTAATATTAATTGTTCACAGCCCTGATAAGAGTTGAGTCGTTGCCAAGACTTCTGCACTAGATCTTGATTGAAAATTAATATTTACTATAGATTTAATACGAAGCTTGATTTAATTTACTCGTTAAATTATGTTAGAAACATAATTTTTTGGATGATATATTTATGCTGCAGTTATAAACTAACTGTAGCATGAGTACGTTCATTCGGGCGGAGTACGATGCTTTTACAGAATATGAGCTTATATATTAGCTTAGCGCTTCTGTATGTATGTAGTGTATGTAGTTAATGAAATTGGAGATCTTGTTACTGGTAATACGGCATTTAGTTTGATTCCTAAGGGGTTACAACGAATGTTTACGTTACAATTCCCTATTGAGTATGTAGGTGTCATGGGCTACGTTACGTTCCAAAGGTAAACTTTTTGCTCGTTGGTGACATTTATTGTCATATATATTTATGTGTATAAAAATACTAGTGGCATGTTAGAAAATGTTGAATTGTAGCCGACCTATGCGATCGTATGTGAGATTTCAGTATGTGAATACATCAAAAATTTATCCAATTATTTATTGTACATTTCAGAATCAAGAGATCGAGCCAAACCGCACAGTATCACCAGGAACAATCGTACAGCGCACAACGATGCAACCATGCCCACGGGCATTTCCTATGCATCAAAACATGTTAAATATTATACCACAAGAGGGCGACGTCAAACACGAAACACTTATACAGAGAAGTTCTCACTATTTAACTGTTAATAATGGCTGGATCACACAGCAGCCAGATAATATTGATGGCCAAAAACAGAATCAATCTACACAAAATTCCGTTAACGTAGGCTTGCCAGTGCTGGGAACAAACGGCCAAATAATAGGAGTGAATACTGGGTTCAACAAGCAAACGACTAATTTAAAAAACATTATTAGCATCCCTTCGCAGAATGCAATGCAACAAGAACATAAAGAGGATAAGAAAGATTTGCTACCAATTATGCATCATGCTAGGCGGCAGATTAAAGAAGAAGAATCGCAAATATTTTGCGGGCTGAATCAAGCGTTAACCCCAGAAGTAATGCAAAAAATAAATGAACAACAACAAATATTTATACAACAGAATCAGAAGCAAATAGAAATGGCAATGAAGGGTTTCAAAACACACTTAGGTGATAATGTCAATCATAATAAACCACACACGCAATACGTTTCCCAAGGTCAGCTGGTGATACAGAATGGAGCGGTGGTGAAAACGAATTCCGCCAAAACACCACCGTGGCAAGTCAAAAGAAACGATCCTAACTCCTCAATGACAACAAGTCCTAATCCTAAACCTCATAAAATAGAAAACCTAGAATACGAAGAGCAGAACGCTAACCCACTAGAAGAATCTGCAAACGCATTCAATTTATTTCCAGCTCAAGACAATATGACTCAAGGTATGTGTTCGCGCGTGCCACCGTTACCTCAACATTACAATATGATGAGTCAGCAGTGGCCGGGAGCTGAACTCAACAAGAAAAAAGGAAAAGGCAATAACAAAGCACCTAAAAAGAAATTTAGTTCAATCGAAAACAAAGGTACGTTTGGTAACAACGGCTTGCGTTATATTCAAGAACCGAAAGGAAAGGTGTGTGATGATATGCCAACGAATAATGTTCCTTCCTTCATGGATGATCCGAATGGGTACTTAGCACAGCAAACAGTTTTGCTAAATAATATTTCTAAGCAAGTGGGGATCAGCTCTTCCTATGATAGAAACCAGTATGAAAATTCAAATAACTCCTACAGCTCTCATAATCAAAACGAAAAATCTAGTAAACAAAGTAATAAATCTTGTGAAGGAATAAACATATTCAAAAATAACATGGTGCCAAATTCTTCACCATCACCAAACAATACTCCAGACAGCAGCTTAGTGCCAGAAAAGGCCCAAGAAAGTCCTATGTCACAATGCTGCAAAGGTTGCAATGTACCTTATAAAGGAAATTGCATTGATTACACCGAAAACCAAATGCGGACAAAGTATCTGAAAAGTAATCTATGTAAAATGGAATTGGATGGAAATCCTATTACGTCTAGTCCAAAACACGTCTTTGATGATAATCCAGTAACATCGTCTACGTTCATTGAGCGAAGTTTAATTATAAATGAAAACAGTGGACCGATACAAGCCGGTGTCGTTAGTACTAGTAATGTGTCCCCTACTGAGACTCTGCAACCTCCGGAACCTTCGCCGACGCTGTCTAACAGTTCAAGGAATACAGATACACCTCACAGTAGTGGAAGTAATTCTCAAATGCAAAATAACTGCACATTTCCCATACCAAGCCCAGCTTACCCCAGCTCTGGTAGAGATAATTCCAATAGCAACCCCTCAACTCCCAGTAGTAACCATGCATATCCTTACAACTCACTAGGACCGCCCAATAGTCAATCGATGTTAGGAACACAGATGATGCATTTCATATCAAATCATAATGTAAACAAAAATCTCATGGAAGTGGATAACATATCAATGGTGGGAGTGAAGCCAGGCTTAAGAAACCCACAAGAAATGTATAGATTGGAAGCAAGAAAACGTTTAGAGAATACGATGCCGGGTTACTGTCCGCCACCGCATTTGGGAGGAGGTCCTGCACATTCGTTGATACAAACATGTTACGTTCAAACTTTCGTTACTACAATGGCCAGCGGATTCTCAGTCACAAGAGACACAGTCACTTCTGTTTTAGCAGGTAAAGCAAATACTGCGACAACGTCAATAAACGCGTCCCAAGCTAATTTCATTAGACCTCCACCGCCTCCGAGTGTTAATTTAGCAACAACATATGCAATACCAACCCACCAACCCGATCCATTTATAAATGCCGTCAACTTACCTACGAGTTATCCCTTACACATCGCTGGAACAACCGCACAGAATATGATATCAAAATCACCGTTAGAAATGGTTCAAAACGTGATTAGTAGTTTGCCTACGAAGTCAGATATAAATAACACACAGTCGACAACGTTAACACAGATTGGAAGGAGGACTTGTTCCACAACACCGGGGCAGATACTGATATCGTCAACTGGTCAAATTATCGTGTCTAGTAACCACATGCCTCCGCCTCCACCTAAAACTACGACAGTTATTTCTCCCATTCAAATTTCGAATGCAGTAACTAATGTGACGACATCCGTAACGCAAGTTGTGCCAGCCGTTGGCAATGTTCAGCCGATGGTTAATCAACCTACAGTTGTCGTTAATACGCTGAATGCTCCTTTTGTTCTCCAACCACCGATAATGGCTGTAGATGGACAAGTGATGCAACAAAACGCCGTGCTACCTCAAATAATGACCGGAGGAATCGTGTCGGGACAGCCTAACGAAACCCATCGACAGATAGAAGTGAAGAACGGACAAACCTACGTTCAAGGCGTCGCAATGCTTTCACCAGAAAGTTTAAAAAAGAGATGTAAAAAGAAAAAGACGCAAGCTTCAAATATAACAAATGTATTACAAATAACAGCTCCACAACAAAATCCTAATAACATAATGGTTCACCATTCATCACCACAGCACAATTCTAGTTCACAATTTTCACCCCGTGGCTTTCAGTTGTCGCCGACTAATAACATATCGCCAACTCCAATGTTGCAAGCTTTGACTATTGTTCCTGGGAAGTCGGGAACTCCAGCCCACATAGTGATGAATGGACAAGGAAATACAAATAACTTTGGATCACAACAGATAATTGCAAATACGTCACCGTCGCAGCAAATCAATCTACTCCAGCCTGTCAATTTAATTAACAATACAACAAGTGTTATGTCCAACTTTCCCGCTTTCCAACAGTTCATTGTGCCGAACCTCGGCGGTATGGTTATGACTGCCGATGGAACGGCTATCATACAAGACAATTCGAGTGGAATGCCAATGCAATTGCATCTGCAAACAGTTAATGGACAGAATGTTTTAACACCGGTACAAAATACAGGAGTGTTTACAACGGGAGGGAACAGTGGAGTTGTGATTAGAACGCAAAACCAACAAGGAAAGATAATACAATCCCAGCACAGTCCTAGCGCGCAATTCCTGTCACCAAATAGTCAAGTTATGATGAATAGTCCAAGCTTCAATGGTCAGCTCAGTCCTCTCCTTGCGAACCTAAGTCCAACTAATGTAACTTTCAATACCAGTCCCCATCAAGTACGGACAGGGAACGTGCAAACGCAAGAATTTATACAGACCAACCAGATGGGTCAAACTTTGATGGTGCCGCTATCCCCGAAACAAGGATCTCTAGCATCAGCAACGAATAACAGAAGCAATTCCACTTTCTTGCAGCAAAACACTACAATAGTTCAACAACAAACGACATTGGTATCTAACTCTTCACACAACGCTCAAATGTCGTGTCAGTCAAATTTGCATGGGGGCAATACGTCGCGTCTAAGCATAGATCCAAATATTTTGCTAGCACATAAACAAATGACAAATCAAAAAGGGAGAAGTTACGTTCAAATAGCAACAGAGAATCATATTGATGAAATAAAAGAGGATAAACATACGGCCTTCGGTCAAATACAATCGAATGAGAATGAAGGAAAGATTGAGAACGAGGGATACGCTAGGTTCATGAATGATTTTAATTCACTGGGACAAGGGACATTTAACTCGCACGTGAGACATTCTGTGTCGACACAGACGTTAGTAAATCAGCAAAGGGGCAAATCTCCTAATAATCAGGCTGTATCCGGTAGTAGTCCCCCTGACACGACGACACATAGCCCTTTAGGGGCTTTGGAAACTGCATCTAGCCCCCGCGTCTACGGCGCTAGGTGTTTGTCGACACAAGGAAATTATGCGGACACTACAACTAAGTCGCCGGAGCCAGATGTGAACTCTTCGGTATGTATAATAATTTATTGTTATCGTGATGCAGGCATAATTATTAGAAATACTTCAAAGTTTAATTTAGTGAGCATTATTATTTTTGTAAAACTGAAGGTATAAGCCGATAAATTAACTAATAGTAAATGATGACTGCGGCCCATTAATCATTAATCGCCATTAAAATGAAATATGGTTGTATGCCTTTACGTTAGAATATACTAGATACAATATTAATCTAAAACAGCTTTTTACAAACACTATTCCTGCAAATAATTATTATGAATAACAAAGATTCAATCATTATTCTGAAACAACTCAAAACCTTGAAATGCCACATTTTAATTTACGATAAGGTGCGCGCATATAAGAATTAATGACCATCTGCCTCCATTTTATCATCAGTTGCACTGTATGCACATAATTATTTGATTCCAAATTTTATTTATTTGCAATAAAATAAGTAATGAATTTTTTTTGGGAATGAGCATGTGATAAACATTACAAATTTCATATGCATTGAATCTATCATGAAACATTTTGTACATTAATGCATTAACATAAAACTTCTTGTAATTCCAGGGTATGGTTCAGTGCGTGTCGAGCAGTGAGCAAGATATGGCCGAGTCGAGAGAGCGCGCTTGGCCCACGCCCCGAAGTGACACCACGTCGGACACAGAAACGTCAAGTAAGAATAATTATTGTTACTCATTTTTTAACAATTAAATTATTTATGTATATATATATATATATATATATAAATATTTAAAAACACTGCTACCAATGATTTAAAATAATAAAATACAAATAGTCGACTGGTGGATTCGAACGTTCGATGTTTAGTTTCGCTATCCGAACTAAATTATTTTTTAGGATAAACATAATGAAATTTAAGGAGTTTTGTACTAAGAAGATTGGAGTTTGCCAGTTTTTGGTTATATAAGTCGATTTTATTGTCATCACTACATCAGACCGCGGATCTTGCATGAACTCAACAATTGTCTAGGTAAGAAAAAGTCAGTCATTTTAGTTGTGCTTGGTACAGTTTCTCGGAAGTTTACGATGCCAGAGCCACGTTGCGACTACTTTCTAGCTGCTACATGAATACGAAGGAAAGAGATACGACACCCATACTATACCAATCATAACCAAAAAATCCCGGTCGAACCGAACTGTTTTTTTTTTATGTGATAGTAGTTAGCTGTTGGTCCAGAGACCTCTACATCTATATCTATTTAGACTCGCGAGCGGGAGGCCCGCTGAGTAGGGACTGTTTATGCGGCAGCTTTAAACGGGCTGCTGGCACTGTTAAATTTTGTATTAAGTTGTATTTTACGGGTTTAAGCCGGCTCACTTTACCTTTACCTGAGTATACGTATAGGTCAAGTATATCTAATTTATTAACAATATAATTATTTTAAATTTCAGATATGATCGCAAACGTACCGCTAATGCGACCGAACCGAGCACTTAATTCAGTAGAAACTTCGGGAATTCACTTCAACCAGAACATGGGCACGCCTACATTGAATCATCAACACGTTATGCCCATGGCGTCCAATTATTACGACAGAGCACAGAGTTATAAAAGAAAGAACGAATATGGTGATGGATCGTCCTATAGGACGGATAAATTGATGAGGACAAATTATGGCATGGTACATGGCATGCCAAAGGACACGGATTACGATTTAGGCATCGGTTCCCCTGATAAGTCTCAAAGACATTTCCCTACATCAGGGACTAGCTCGGATTCACCGATGCAGAAAGTATTCGATAGGCATAACTTAGGTTCCGGCGACGGTGAGTACTGCTCTAGCTTGACCACCTTTCACTTTAACGCTTTGGAAACGTTGCCGCCTAATTCGAATATTTCCATGCAATAATAAAAAGTGTCAGTTATTTTAAATATAATTAATTTTCTATTGTTAAAAATTGACAAATTTTGTGTAAAATATTGTATTTATTTCATACTAAGGTCTTTTAGACAATGTACCTTTCATGTTTACTGTTTTACTATCGATTTTTTTCATGTTTCAAAAAGCTTTTTAATAATGACTCTTCCATTACAGCAACAGTTGCCAGTTAGGAAAATTCCTTACTTTAAAAACTAATCTCGAGAAACCATCTCACGCTTTAGTCACAGCTAACAAAATTCAAAATTTTTTTTATTACAATGTTGTGTCTTGTATTGGTTTTGGATTGATTGTTACCGAAGCATTTATACTAAATTGTATCCGAGATGTAAATAGAGCGTTGTAAACGAAATTAGCTCTTACTTATGTGTATTATGGTATATTTCAGCTTCTACATAATGCGATACTATTGGTCATTGGTTTTCTTTTGGTTGGGTTAATACAAGATACAGCTGTTAATAAATGGTGTATTGGAAACTAATCAGAATGTAGCGACGCAGCGTTCAAACGCTACCCACTACGGCTTTCTGTCGCTTTCCATTGCACCACACTCGAAGTAACAAAATTGGCTCACAAATTGGGATCCCATTACTAACGCATCATTGTAAAGCCATCATCATTTCATCTGTCTGTCCATCGTTGTAAGTAAAGCACATTTTCATTTAAACGTAACCTCTTTCTTTGGTCGCGGATGAAATACAAGCAGTATATATGGGCTTTTTGTAAACACGTTAAACGAAAATAAATCGTGATTGGTTGTATTTTTTCCGTGTCCGATTCACTGAGTTAATAAACTGTCTCTTATCTTCATTTTGAGTGCAATTGATTTTGTGAAATCATTCAACGAATATAAAAGAAAAAAAAATCGGCAATTTAACTTCTAAGCTTTTATAGAGTCACTTCGCCGTGTTCGCTTCCCTTTGGTGTCGGAAACGCGGTGATGGCATGCTATTAATTAGTTTACCAAGTGTTCAAAAAACAATAAATGATGTTGGTGTAATAGATTCGAAGAGCGGAGACGAGTCTGACGGAAAGGGTGAGGTATCTAGTGAAAAAACGCGCAAGTTTGAGGTTGGGGACCTTATATGGGGTCCAGTGAAAGGGTATACGTCATGGCCGGGAAAGTTGGAGGCTCGATGTGAAGACGGCAAATGGAATGTTCGCTGGTTCGGAGCCGACAAGACGGCGGGCTACGTGGAAGATTCACGACTTCTTACCCTCAGCGAGGGTTTGGAAGCTCATCATGCCGCGCGCACCAAGCATAGGAAGTGAGTGAGAAGATATGAAATGAGGGGCAATTATGAATGGAATTGTGTTTTCGTTAGGCGTGGCGTAGTCAGAGTGTGGGGAGTGAGAATTAGATACTTAAATCGTAAAAAAGAATGAAATGCCGATAATAAACAGATAATTTAGAATAATGAACTAAAGTGACGTAGTTGTAAACACTTGTCACGAATATATGCATTTATTGTTTGACTACCATTTATTCAGTCAAACAACCGATATCTAATGTCCTCTACTAGTAGAGGATATCGGATGTCGGTCAAGTATCTACTCATCAGCAACAATACAACAACAAAACAAACTTAACATTTAAATACTCGTATACTTACCTGTCTGCATTCATCGATAATCATAAAAGAGAAAAATAAAGCAGGCAATAATATATGGTAAGGCAATTGCTAAGTGCTCGCATAACATCTTAATTACTGCCTATCTTTATGGGTTAAGAAAAGAACTTTCTTTGTAGACTATCACTCTCTTTCCCCACTGGATCCTAGACTATTGACGACAGTGACTTTGCTGATCTACCGTTATTTCTTCAGCAATGTAACGAAACTTTATATGTATCTAAAGTCTAGTTTTTATTCAGACTAAGAGATAATTATAATCGCACACCCTTTAAAGTAACGATCACAATTATTTAGATTGTTAGATTTTTTAGAACCTATGACTCAATTATTTAGATTCTATGACTGTCATCAATCGTTATTTTATAATCTCATGTATAAACGTTGTAATATTAACCCAACCCAAAGATAACTATTATAAAATTCTATTGCACTAGTTATTTTATAGATGATAAAAAGGTCAGTCGTAGATCATTTACAGCATATTTATATTATTGTGCAGGAGTAGAAAATTGAATGCATTGCTCGAAAATGCTATACAAGAAGCGATGGCGGAGCTCGATAAGAAGTGCGATAAATCAGGGGAAATGAGAACTGGCGAAGATTCAAACATCGGCACAACATTAACAGAGACACCAAGGCGGAGTAAGAAGCATGACAAGTTAAGAAACAAGGATCGGCATAGGAAAGTTCCAGCGAAAGTGGACGGTACTAGGTTGCGGAGTTCACGATGATATATTAAGACCAGTTTTATTATCAATGTGTGTTAGTTGCAGGGATACAAACTATATCATAATAATTTCTTCGATAATAAATGTTAAATTGTATGTCGGTATGTGTACGTTTCTTGAAGTTGGGTGCTAAGGAGAGGTGAACACGCAGTAGAAAGTTCGACAGAATGCTTTTAAAAGTGTCATTTAAAAAAGGCAATGGCCATAGAATGTTTTTCAATATTGTTTCTATTAGGACAATTGCGTTGTGTTACGATTTAAAATAATTTTAAAAAGTTCTGTGTGTATCGTGTAAATATATAACGCACTTAGCATTCTGTTTTAATTGTGATTTTCATTTAATAATTTGGTATTCATATACAGAAATTAAAATTCTTAAAGAAATTATAGAATTAAAAAATCATTTACTTTTCAATATATTCACAATAGATTCATTAACATGATATATTAATGATACAATGTAATAAATGTAGTGTTTATGTGTAGCATCCGTGGTTTTGAATCACTGTTGTTCCACTCTAATTTATAAGTGTAAGAGAATTGAAGTTGAAATAGGTCCGTCTATTTATTCGGGCATATTATAAGGGCGCCGTACAAATTGTTAAATTATGCCATTAAAAATTAGTTGACTGACTGGTCTATTTCAGGCGAATGGCGAGAGGATATATTTGCGTTTGCGAAACGATTTGAATTTATGCAAAATTATATACAGTATGCGCTTATGCGATTTGCAGCCACGGTCAATGATACAAAAAGTCGTGTAATCAATTTTCTGGTGTAAATTTAAGAATTTGTTTCGGTGCCCTCTTAACTTTTCATATTTCATCGATGTTTGTACAATTTTATTAAAATGTAAATTGATAAGAAGGAAAAATGCTATAATATATCGTGTACATTTTGTTTTGTTAGAAAGTTAAAGAAAATATGATTTCTAGTCAAAATATTGAGCATATTAAAGTGTAGATATTACGGACGAGGTAATTGACAATAACACTGGCCTGGCGACCTGTCAACATTAATATTATCTAGAAGTACAGTAAATGTACATTATTTATATTTATTACTTTCGACGTTGTGGTAATTGTTTTGCGATTCTAATTTCGTTAAATAAAATAATTTTATATAATGCAATATAGTTAAAATATTAGGTTGCTATAAAATTAAGATAATTTTTGAGTATTAGGTTTCGGGTAATGACAGCTGTCACTTTTCTTTTGTTTTTCTTGTTTCTAAAGAGAATGCCATTTTTAAGGCCTATCTTAATAAAGTCTTGACGGTCTTAATTAACTGTTGTTGAAAAATCCATTCATAAAGTATCGTATATATTGTCCATGCTTAATTTCTTAAATTTTAGATTCTACCATAACAGGACAAGATTAAAAAGTGTTTAAAACCATAAATAAATTGTAATAAATTATATTGTACAGTAATAAGAGCAGATGAGTGAGAAAATAATGCGTACTACTAATAACATTTTGAAATTATTGAAACAATAAGAACTTGTGTGAATTGATTCTCAACACAGTTCACATTTATTACGATTGTCAAGACTCGACGCTATAGATTTATTTAAGTATTTATTAGGCCAGAGAAATTGTATATGTTTGAACAAATTCGTTTATTGTGATAAATGTTAAATCTAATTATGGAAGACATTCGAGATTTATTTAGCCTCAGCCTTAAGCTGATATTTGTGACATCACATTTCAGTACCTTTTATTTCCTTTTTAATTTTAAAATTAAGATTTTCACTATAAGTGTCGCTTAAATGATAAGTTTTCGATTTACGGTACAAGGGAGATTATTTTAAAACATTTGTAAAATGATTTTTATTCACAATATTCAGATAATATCTAGGTAAAAAATTTCTAAAATCGTAGGTAGAATGTTAACTATATAGATCATGTCATAAATACATTTTGTTAGGTAATTTGTTAATGACAGTCATTGTTAGATAATATCGATGTGTGAAATTAATTTATGTGATCTTTGAATATGTCCGGAGAATAATATATCAAGGATTTATCATAGCTTACTGTTTTATATTATAGTACGTTAACCTTAGGGATTCAACTTAATTTTCCTAAATAATAAATAAATGTGACTCCAGATATCAACGTAATATTGAATGTTAAATGGATATTGTTTATTAAATTTAAACGAATAGCACTACCCTGTGAGATGGTATTATGTACATAATCTAACTGTAGTTATGTATAGTATTTTATTTCATTGAAATTAATGTTTTATAGACTAATATACAACATAAGATTATTTATTTGTTTTGCTGTGTACATATTTTTTTTCAATAAAATGTACCTGTTTTATTTGTTTCTTTTTTTTATATTTAACAGAAAATAATATAAAGGGCACATACTGTATAGAAGAATAAATTATACAATGAATTCGTGTAGCATCCCACTCGGACTCCATGATCCGTCATATTCTGTTACCGCATAGGGAATTCGACGTATCAAATCTTACGCCATTCGTACGCTATTCGCCATTGTCCATTTCCCAATTTACTTAATACTTTTTTATTTATCGAATTGAACATAACAACTCATCATTATGTTTACACAATGAATAGGGAGTTTGGAAAGAAATCATCAAATTCATATTTGGTAGTTACACAAGAAACCACTGCAGAATTACAATACACTCCCTTCAGCTCTATCGTTATACAACACTAATAGTACCACCGTATTATATTGTATCCAGATTCTGTTGATGTTGATGCTGTTAGCCTATGCGGCTCTTACAGCTTCATCGGACACAGGGCTCACGGAACTGAGGACTCCGTGAGCTGGTTAGAGTTTGGTTTTCTTACTTACACCAAAGCGCTCATACACGGTCTTCTCTGATCACGTTCATATCTGATTGCCACCTAAGTTGCCAGCTCCCTAGCTATCGGAAGATTTTCTAGAGTGGAGAATGGATGGTGATGTCTACTGATTGTCCAATGTTAGGTATGCGACTATATTGTACTGGAATGAGAATTGCTTTTAAATCTTTACCTTGGAATGCACCGAAATACTCGTAGGACTCTGTGCTAGTACAAACACTGGGTAATACACAAGATTAGAACCGAAGTCGGTCGGTCCAATCGGGGATGCATTTGTCGTTTGCAGATAAAAACATTGTTAAATATTATTTTAACAACTTTAATGGCTAATGATTATTCATGATATTTTTTATATATCATTTTATGTAGTATCATGATATAATACGTAATATAAAATGCTTAGCAAATCAAAACGTTAAAATTTTTTCTGATAGTGTGTATCTAAATAGGTGATACGAAATTTTGTTTTTTTGATACGATGGAAATTTGGAAAACTCCTTTAAACTAAACCAAATTTTTGTTTCAAACACAAGTTAGTTAAGGTTGAAGTATTTATTACTAATATTTTTTTATTACATTGAGAGTAACAAAGGAGTACATAGTTCACCTGATGGCAAGTGATTCCTTGGCCTATGAAATCTACATTCATCCTTGACAAGGAATTATGATGCAGATGCATTCCTTGCGGACTGAGATGGAATGCCTCGTCACCTGTAATAAAGGTAAGTAGTTATACAAGATAGAAATATAACATTTTACTATAGCTCTTTAGGACAGGAACGGATTTTGTCGCATTTAGATACCTTTACTAACTCACGATTACATGGACGGCTAATGATATACTAATAGAGCAACGTTTTCATTCGTACTATCACTATCGCAGTACCCCTGCGTAGACAGATACACTTACACACTAATACTTAAGATATAATAGGTAAAATTTAATGGATGAAAATTATTTATACATAAAAGGACTATTTTAAATCATTTTTTATAATTAAAAGTTAAGAGAGAAAGTGGATAGTTATTAAAATATATAATTGGTCCAATATGTACTTTCTTTTTCAATATCTGAACTTGGCTAGCCTATTACCACTACTGAAATATAGTTTTTTTGAGGTTGTGTACTTTAAAATATCAAAAAACGGATGCATTATTAATTGAGGCGTACTTGCAAAACCCACTGAAATGCTTCTTTTTCAAAACTAGTACACAAAAAAAGCTGTGAGGACTTTTTGATTAAAGAAATATAATTATTTAAGGTATCATCTAAAAAAAGTCGAGGAGAAAATAAGAAATCTATAGATATTACTAATAATACTATCTGAATTAAAAAGTAAAGGCTGAAGTTAATTTAATATAGAGGAAATTTAGCCATAGTTTTACAGGTATCATTTTAGCGGGAATTGGAATGAACTTATCTACACAAACTTTAAATGATTATTTCATATTGTTTGTTTCATATTTTATGTTTCATACGTTTATATTTTACATTTTTTTTTCATATTTTATATTAGAAAACGTCAGGTTGCTCCTTTAGCACCTGAACACAACGCTACCACGCTACACGGCATGTTTAAACAAGATCAAGATCCGTTATTTGATTAGCACTAAGAGGTGGGCTCGTCCTGGATAGGGCTACGCTTTTAAAATATACCAGCATACAATAACAATGCAACAATGGAATGGCAGTAATGCCAATATTTAGCCGAACTGTCGAACTCAACTGCCTAACGCTTAATGTATACAACACATGATAACAGTATTGTATGCAGATGATTTTGCTTAAGTGATGAAAACCGAAGATCCACATACTAATAGAGAGGCGTTCCACCTCAATCCTCGGGAGATATAATGCTTAATTATAATCTTATGGTTTGTTATGATTGATTGTACTTCTTTTCTTTCTTTCCATACCTATTTCTTTTCTCAATAATGCAAGTAATTGTATTAGTATTACCAATATTCCCGTTAAGCGCTCCAGCTAAGCTTACATAATTGTACTTAGAGGTTGTTCACGACGAAAGTATTACGTAAAATTCCAAAAGGCGTACCCTAAGCTTTATTATGTTAATGTTAGACTTTGGTGCATTTACTATATGGTGGTATGTACAATAATGTACTGTTCTCTCTATCTGTTGTCTATTCTATCCTCTCGTATAATGTTTTATTATTAATGCCTTTCGTCGCATTGTATAAGTACTCTCAAATGTTTTGTACTACAAATAAACAGGGACAGTCTCGAAAAGTCAGCAATATGTACGGATTAAAAAATAATATCTCGGGTATTTGCTGTCGAAAAAGTAACAGTTCCGTAATACTCTTTATGTGCACACTATTCAAAAGGGTGTTTCTGAATAGTCGACTAGCTAATAAATACGGATTACGTGTTTTAGCACACTCCTGTGTACCACTGATATCGGTTATATGAATGATATAATATATTTTGGATGTAAGAATGATATCCAACATAGTTTACCTATAAGCACCTATAATAATAACGTACCTGGATATAGATTGGGTAATTTTAAATTTGGTTAGCAGCCAAGGCTTATCAACAATTGGTGTCATACATGTAGTTGTTCCCGTTTTCCCGTCTGAGTGAGTCCGGACCGGATATTGCCATCTCTATAAATATTTAAGACTATAATAACTGACTAAGCATTACTAATTGCCCACGAATTTTACTTGTTATTGTATAATTTACACTAATCTCGTAACCACCAATAGCCTAATGGTTTAGAATACGGTTTGCGAACCTTAATGTCGTAGATTCGAATCCGACTTTCGACTATTGTTCTTCTTCAACTAAACTTAGGTAAAGAAGGTAAACGGAATGTTAGTAATGGCATTAAAAGGAACTTAATTATTTATTTTATTTAAAAATTTTAGTATATGTGTGTGTAGCTTATTTTAACAATAAAAATCTCTTTCAGCAGGCTTGGTTATGGACATATAATCGAAAATAAGAAACATAGTCTACTCTAAAAATTAAATACAAGACTATATTTATTTACAAACACATACGTATATTTTGCAAATCCAAATAGCAGTTGACAAAAAAACGCGCAAGCAGCTAACCTGACGGTAAGTGATAATCGCTGCCTATGAACATTCGCAGCAACAGAATAGACGCAGATGCGCAGCGAACCTGCCTTTAAGAAGGTAGGTTCCTTTCTTGGGGTCTCTATGTCGTATCGGTTCGGTAATACCGATGGAAATAACTAATTCCACTGATTAGTTGTGCGTGGCAGAAAATTTCGCAAAAGCTCACAGTGGTGGACTGCCGAGCATCGAAATGATGAGGATGTAATTTTGAATTCTGTCTTGATCTACGATGGGAGGAGGAGAGGTAGTCCATTCGTAAAGTCAGTGAATCAAGCTGATCGGTAAGTACCTGGTCTTCGACTTTTTGAGCCGCTCGTCGTTGTATGCGGTAAAATGGAAGGAGCAAGGAGCTGGTACTGCGGTGCTCCGGTCCAGAGATGTGAACAGTATTCCATGCGAGGCTAAACTTGCGCCTTGTAAAGCTGCCCACTGTGGGCCGACATGAAATACTGTCTCGCTCTATTAAGCACGCCATGTTTTTTAGAGGCCAATTTGCCCTTGACTACCTAGTGACCGCGGATCTGAATGTCGCTCGATATGTGAACGCCAAGGATACTAGCTGAAGTGGCAAGCGGAGTGCATACAAAATAAGCATTTCAAAAATTGCATATAAATACATTAATAATAATACATTACAATTTATACATAAAATAAAATAAATCTCCATGATTCTATATTTTTTCATAGATTGTAATAGATCGTATATATCGCTATGTTGACATGAAATGCAGATTCTACACTTTTAATTATTTATTAACTACGGGAATGTGGATACTACAATCGATTAGTATGTTTTCACTAAGAGGGAATCACCTCGAATACTACTATATACCTATATTAGTATAAATTATTTTATATTATTAATAATATACCTATATATATATATATATATATATATATATATATATATATATATATATATATATATATATATATATCATTACCTGACTTTGCAGCTCAATGGCTATATATACATATATGTATACATGGGGAAATCGTGTAATACAATATGAAAATTATCTATTAGTTAATTGAGAATTTATTGTTATAAATATTGATAATATTTCTTAATCTATTTATGTACATTTAGTTATATATAAGTGTACACATTTAACACTGTGTTTTATTTTTCTTATATTGACACAACCCTTTTACAATGTTACTGAACTGAGTAAATTGGTCAAAAATCATTGTTTCAGTTCATATTCTTAGAATTATTTTTTTATAAAACGTATTTGTCCATTTTTCCAACGTTATATAAGTATTTCGGGCAACGTGCTATTCATGTGAAGCGTGTGCTATTAATTTACTAGAATCTTTTACCATATTCTGATGACCGAGTCGTTTCTAAATAAATGGTCATTGAAATAAAGATTTGCGGGTTAAAAGAATCGCTCGGACGTCTTATTTCTCTTAGAAACTGAACATTGACTGACTGTGTTATAAGGCCCATTTGTTTTGCTAAATCCTCGTATGTTATATATCGTTTAGGATGAAGAAACTGAGTAAAATGTTTATTTATCTTTCAGAAATTCTCTCCACACACGTCGACATTGTCAATATAAACACTAGTATTAGTTTCTAAATATAAGATAATAGAATACAGTTTACAATTTTTACGTAACATTTTAGTTGCATAAAAATTCCTCTTTTTCTTTCCTAGATTTAGGATATACTATATGCCTGTATGTTATGTTGACTTTATAACAAAGTCAATGTAGCTTACAATAAACTAAAACTGGTAAGAGATTCTTTGTAATGTATATTGACTTCGAGTAAAATGTTGCTGTAGCACAAAATAAACAAACACATAAATATACGTCTGCTGGATAAATGTTAGAGCAAACAAAAAGTAAAAAGTTTTCTACAAGTTAGCCTAAGCTAACAATAAAAGTTTTAGCTCTTATTCCTCGTACCTGCAAAGAAGTTGTTAAACTATTTAATTGACGGAATATATTTGACATTATGTAGTATATCTTTTAATTTCCTTTAAATATAACACGGCACATCATTCACTTGGTGAGTATAGGAATCCGGTGATCCAATTATCAATGGGGGAGGCGTTTCATCTCAGCTGTGCTTGTGCTTGTCCAATCTTTGTGGTGTTTATGGGTTGCAGTCTAACGCGCACTTACCATCAGGTGATTCGAATTCTTGTTTGTTTTCATAAAAAAACATCAAAACTATAATAAACTATATATGTATAGATGTCTCACTGTCAGAAATGCGTTTGATAAAAGTCTATTATATTTATAAGATTTACAATATTGGGATATTAATGAAATTTTATTTGATTATTCATAGGCCTATGTCAAATGCACATCGTGCGACTCAGGAGGTCGATTTGATAAGGTAGATTGTGAGTGTTGAGAAGAAGTCAGGTAAGGTATAGTTGGAAACTAATCTAAGTGGACTAGGTAATGATAGAAAATTGATATCTTTTATTAATTGAATTGGATTTACAGTGAAACATGTAATGTCGGTTGAACGAGTAGGACAGCTATTTATTTAACATTATGTTTATTATGAATATTACAAAATTTAATCAAAAGCTGTTTGTTTGTAATTTTTTGTAATTTTTAAATTAATCTATCGATTAGAATAAATAAAATAATAGAAGGAATTAAAAGATAAATTTTCTTAACATTGTTGCCATATCAAATATTTTTTTAAGTTTAATTATAAAATGGTATTCTAAATATACATTCAAGCATTTAAAGTAAAAATAAAATTATCTTATATGCTATGCTTAGGTGGAGCGAAGACATGGGTATGTCGCTTGTACAGATAATTACTTTTCCAGTTTGTTTCATTAGAATTGGCACTGTGAGTTGGGTTGTGAGCTTTTAAGAGCCGACACAGCCTAATTTAAATGTCTTGTACGCTACAGTGCGAATGATTATATGGTTTTAGACAATTTGAAATTTATTTACCAAATTTCAACAAGACTGTAAACTTTTATCTGGTGAAATTTGCACCGATTGTTTGAAGAGAACGTGTTGACGTGGAAGAGTTATAAACACTTTCACCATCGGACTTCACGACGCACTGCTGGATTTCATCATTTTGTTGTGAACATCACTCAAACCCGAACGAAGCGCTTTGCTTCGTCTTTCATTATTCGTACGGCAAAGTACTAGAATAGTTTGCCCGCGATCTGTTGTGTATGTCTTTCCCTCCGATTACAATTTTGTCGTTTTCAAGAGTAGAGTGAAAAGGCATTTATTGAGCTAGTGCGCCTTACCATCCAGGATTGCATTTCCACTTAACATCAGGTGGGATCGTGGTCAAGCACTTGCTTAGATATTTGAAAATAAAAATAGCTATATATAGATATATAGCTCCGCTGTAGTAAAGACTAGCTACTCTTATATATATATGTACCGTGCTTTCTTGAATACCAACGTAAAATGGTGGTAAACGAGTACTTTTCATCTGGTGAAAGAAAGAAACCTTATGACGGATAACGAAAAATATGATTTTAGTCCTAAGAGGTGACAGCTGATTAGTATTTTGAATCCGTATCGAGGATGAGTTATGGGATGCAAAAATAACATAGTAACAGGTGAACCCTGCCCAGTAAACAAGACACTCCTCGGCTCGTATTCATTTTCATTTACCGATTGAGATAATAAGATCGGATGATAGGTAGATTTAATTTGAAAATTTGGATTGTGTGATGTGGGTAGCTGTTAGAGTACCTGGATGATGCATCGCGGGTACTGGATTCGATTCAGCCGACTCAGCCGAGTAAAACAATATTTGTGCCCAAATCTAATCATTCGTGAAAATGATTAGATTTAGTTCCGGGTGTGTATGTATGTTCCGTATCCGTAGAAGATATCGTCGTGGTCGACATCGACCAGACGGACAAAATTACGGCCACTAATACAAATGTATTGGAATGTACATATATGTTCTTCAAGCGAGCTTAAAATCGAGAGATTATCGATTAGATATTAATTATGTTATTTTATTATACAGTCATAAAGATATAAATTACGAATTTTATCGAGAAATGATGAGCCTCGATACTAACAAATTGTTTGAATCTTTATCTACATAGTTATAAGTATGTTCCATAATCGAAAGCACATTGAAAAGTTTTGAGCCCGACCTTAAAAAAAACGATTTTTTTCTAAATGATTATTTTATTTCTCTACATTGTCTCCAGAATGATCTATACACTTTTGCCATCTTGTCTCTAGCTTTAGTAGTAGTAACGGCTAAGAAAATCTTAAGGATGACTTTGGAACAGATCTAAACAATCCTGTGATACTGTTTCCGAATGCGTTTGTTTTCGGCTGAAAGCAGTCTAGGTACCCATCTGGCAGAGACCTTAGAAAATCCAAGATCGTTGGAAATTATGTTCTGTGCTCGTTCATAGGAAATGCCTATTACTTCTGCTATCTCTGCAATCGTCAATCTCCTGTCATTCAAAATCAGGTTTAATATTTTATTAGTATTTTCGTCTGTGGTAGCCGTCGGCGGCCTACCACTCCTAGGTTCGTCTTGCACTGCTTCTCTGCCACGTTTGAAATCCGCTGCCCATCTTTTGACAATGGCATATGATGGAGCAGATTCCCCCAAAGTCTCGTACATATCTTCATAAATTTGTTTAGGCGTTCATCCTTTTTTTTGTAAATATTTTATGCCGGAACGGTGCTCAATTTTATCCATTTCTACAGAAACCGCGAACTTCGTTTGTTAAATCGATCACAAAGTTTGCAATTTTAACAGAAGAAAAACAAAAAACAGCAGATTTTAATTAAAAAAGAAATGGCTATTACTTACCAGTATAATTTTTTCTTTTGAATTTAAATATCAACCCTAGGCTCAAAACTTTTCAATGTGCCTCTTTCTTGCTATTGATTCCTAATTCCATATATCGGCTGTGAATTATAAAATATTGGCGCAGTGTATAGGAATCATGTATTCCATTTGCATAGTGAATTGAATATCTTTGTAAATTTGTACTTGATATTTCAGAAACGCAAAGCTTGTCGCTCTCAATGAGAGATTTGAATTATTGGAAAATATATGGAAAGAATATTGTACTTTGGGCATACTGAAAGTTTCTGGGATTGACCACTGAGAACAAAAAAAAATAAATAAAAGAGCGATTACGGAATTCAAAAATGGAACTCTCTGGGAACATTTTACTTTTTAATTTGCGCGACTAACATGTGTTTTCTTATTGTAGGGTCCGTTAGAAAATTGTGAATTATTATAATAAAAATATATATAATTTTCGGTCAATGATTTTTTGTGATTTTCCTGTGGCTTAAGTCAACGATAGAATTTCCAGATACTTTAATTAGTATTTGGGTGATAAAACCCCACATCGCAGCTTTTTGTATTCGTGGTTCGAAGAATTTAGAAGTGGACGTGATATGTACATAAAGGTCATACGACAACTGATTGAAAATGGCAAAAAGGTCAGCAATTTAGTAATGTATTACGCATTAGAATAAGCCAAGTGCAAAACATTTAGCATGTGTATATGAAGGTTCGGAAGTTTTGCAAGTGATTGATGCCGTACTATTTAACGGAAGACCAGAGACGGCTATGTGTCGTGTTGTCTAAAATGATAAAAAGAAATTAATAGAGGACAGTACAGAATACAGTTATAACGCTACTGCTATTTTCATCGTGCTAAGTTATATGAGAATATTCTCGGAATATATTTTCGTAATTTCATCTTTATTTTGTTATAAAATATTGTAAAAGTACTACAACTAGTTTAACTCGTTGGATTGTAAAATATATTAACTGTTAATTATATAAGACGTTATTGATAAAGAAATTTTTAAGACAATTATGTTTAATTTACTAATAAATCGAATTGAAATCAATATTGTGAGTTCGTTCGCCCGGCATATGCGCAAATATTTATTTATTTATTAATTATTACGAAACCAATAGCGTTTTTTCTGTAAACTTAAAAGAAATAATAGGAATAAAAAGAAAGTCAATGGGCTGTGTATATTGTATATCTCATATTGTGAAAGGTGACGAAACCTGGGTGTACTGCTTCGAACCGGAAGTAAAAATCCAATCGGCAGAATAGGCATTTTAAGGATTTCCGATGAAAGTTAAGAAACATCGGTGCACTGGCAATAAAATTCTTGTTTCTTTTGTCGGCGAATCAGGAAATTACATTACGTATATGTCCATTAAAAACCAGACAGTGACTGCAGATTGGTACGTAAACGATTGATTGTACAGTGCTAGAAAAAGTGTCCTTTACGCGCACTTTTGTCAGAGCAGCAATGTCGCCCTTCACCAAGT
Organism: Teinopalpus imperialis; assembly: GCA_029286865.1. Taxonomy (NCBI): domain Eukaryota; kingdom Metazoa; phylum Arthropoda; class Insecta; order Lepidoptera; family Papilionidae; genus Teinopalpus; species Teinopalpus imperialis. The sequence continues at coordinate 8,226,323 of JAGSMU010000005.1, forward strand.
TAATGGGTCCGCACATTCCGCTAAGACGCTGACGAATGTGTATTTGAAGGACTTAAATGTGGAACTGATGGCGTATTAACCATACAACCTGGACCTCGCACCTTGCGACTTATTTTTATTTTCGAAAAATAAAGATAAGCTTATCTGTAGTAAACTGTGGCACAATTTGATAGGTCTCAATCAATCAGGGAAATACAGTTTGTTGTAAGAGTCATGATTTCAAATCCATTGTAATAAATTGAAATTCGCTTCGGCAAATGATAAATCGTATTCTGTTCGAAGTTTAACGTCCCGATACTGGTCGTCTGTTAGGAAGTAATATATATCGGCAACATTTATCTCCTCGTTGGTTACATCAATTGATACTACCGGATAGACTGGTAGTGTAACAGCCTTAAATTCATGGACAGCCCATTGTTACAATTAATTAATTAATTAAATTGGGTACGAATGAATGGTTTATCGTTAATAATAAAAAGATTAGAACTAATAGTTTGAAGTTAGTTGATAATTAAGATTTAGTTTAAAGGTAATTACAATGTAATGTTAATTTTCAAAAGATTTTACTCCCTCTCAATAAGAATATATAACAATATAATATACTATTATTATTGACAAAACTTTAAAATTATTAAGCATTATAAAATTTGTCCGTGCGGAGCTTAGGCGAACAGTGTAAGGTAAATTGTCTGAAAAATTATATCAACATATAAAGTTCGGCAATAATCGTTGAAGCCACATGTTAAATATTTTATATTTGGGGAGACTATAAGTTGCATTACATTTACTTTTTAAAAAAAATTGGCCAAGTAGTTAGTTATTTAGGTCATTTTATTAAGAATTAGCTCAGTATCAAGAAGTGTTCTAAAAATAGTCCACATTTATCACGTAGCGTTAAGAAGCTGAGAAGTGTGAATGGGATATAGTCTTACTTGCAGTTATGTCGCTCCTCGGGCGTATTACCTGCCTAAAGCCCTGAATACTAAGCACGTGAATAAAAGCTCACGTCTTCAGCTCACTAGCACGAAGTCTTTATTAGCATTTACTTCATCGTATCTCACAAGACGCTAAACGATCTCTTAACGAACGATTCAAAGAAGTATATTTTGTTTTCTTTAAGCGTAAAAGAATTTTCTCCACGGAAATACGAGTATAATATATTTCTTTTATTTTCTTTTAATTTTCAGCTCATTTTGATGTCATATGTGTCATCAAATCAACCGTCAGTATGTTTTACGTTAAATAGAGTGAAATAATTATCGTACGATAAAGAAGATTTACTTGTTAAATAAAGATGTGATTAAGATAGTGTAAACTACTTTGAGTGTTGATGAAATATCAATGAACGCTGTTCATTCGTTCATATTTACTGCTTGGTTTTTTTTAAAAATTATCGATCAAATGTAAGAATTCATCTTATATATAACCCTATTAACAAAAACATGCTTTAAGATACAACTAAGGACATGTGACAGCTGTAAAAAAGGTAAAGTGACTACCCATGTATTATATACACATAGATACCACTGTTGGGCATAGGTCTCCGCCTGTTGGGTATAGATACCACTGTTGGGCATAGGTCTCCGCCTGTTGGGTATAGATACCACTGTTGGGCATAGGTCTCCGCCTGTTGGGTGTAGACCACACGCGGCTCCCATGCAGAGTTGTGGAATAAGCCATCTAAAACAATTTTATCTCGCCTGTGCGATGTAAAGATGTCCAAAATGCACTTTAGCCGCTAAATATTTTAGAGAAACTTATTTAACTTTCAGGCTAAAATGATTTGAATTTACAACAATTCCATTATTTTGTTTCAATAACAAAACAAATTAACTTATATGAATGATCTTATAATGTTCAGTACAATTTAAAAGTTTTAGAGCTACGCCGCAGTTCCTTTCCAGCTGCTGCATGAATAGATCGGTGCCGATCATGGAAGGACCACGTCATTACAGAATACCGGCACAAAATAGCAGCAGCAAGACGCTGTTGCGTTTCCTCTGTCGAGTGTGGGGGGCCGGAGACCCTTGTTACTTATAGGGGTGACAATGCATCTGCATTGTAATTTCTTATCTGGTATGAAAGTGGGTCTCATGGGCCGTAGAAAAACATTAACCATCAGTAGAACTGTGAGTTCGTTTATTACTCATTAATATTCGATAAAATTATAAAAATTACCAGTGATGACCAAAGATAATTTGTTTATATATATTTTTGCCACCTTTTTCATATTTTAATATAACTTCTTAAAGCTGTTATGTATTACTGGGAGTAACATACATTTGTAACACAAAATAAACAAACACATAAATAAACATTTGCTGAATATATGTGCGAGTAAACAAAAAGTGAAAACTTAGGTACAAGTTAATAGACGCCATTGTTAAAACTTTTGTCTCTTATTCCTCCTACTAACGAATAACTCGTTTACTATTAAGTTTATGGAATAAAATGTCTACGTGTTGAATTTATTGAAGTCAAATGTTGCGTGTATTCATACTAGTTCATTCAGTTCAGTGCATGTAAAATAGTTATCTAGATTGCATTCTAATGCTTATGTGACTGTTTAATGGTGCATTTGACGAGTCCATTATATTTATCATGTTTTTAATAATACGATGTTATTGCGTTGTTTCTGTTACTTTATCAACTGATGATGTCGATAATATACTGCTATATATATGGTTATGGGCGGACAGAATCCATAACAGAAAACTGAGAGCAGTGAATGATTGAATTTTAATTCCATTTCATAAAAATGTAGGCAATTTATCGAATAAGGCACAGCTTCATTTAAGCTTTACGTTTAGGAACTTTACGCAATTATAAAATACAATAATATTAACATACCTCTTAGTTTGTTTCGAAACATTAATAATATTATAGTTAGCTAATATAAGTTATTATAAAAACATAGATACCACTGTTGGACATAGGTCTCCGCCTGTTGGGTATAGATACCACTGTTGGACATAGGTCTCCGCCTGTTGGGTATAGATACCACTGTTGGGCATAGGTCTCCGCCTGTTGGGTGTAGACCGCACGCGGCTCCCATGCAGAGTTGTGGAAGGTTATTATATAAGCCATCTAAAACAATTTTATCTCGCCTGTGCGATGTAAAGATGTCCAAAATGCACTTTAGCCGCTAAATATTTTAGAGAAACTTATTTAACTTTCAGGCTAAAATGATTTGAATTTACAACAATTCCATTATTTTGTTTCAATAACAAAACAAATTAACTTATATGAATGATCTTATAATGTTCAGTACAATTTAAAAGTTTTAGAGCTACGCCGCAGTTCCTTTCCAGCTGCTGCATGAATAGATCGGTGCCGATCATGGAAGGACCACGTCATTACAGAATACCGGCACAAAATAGCAGCAGCAAGACGCTGTTGCGTTTCCTCTGTCGAGTGTGGGGGGCCGGAGACCCTTGTTACTTATAGGGGTGACAATGCATCTGCATTGTAATTTCTTATCTGGTATGAAAGTGGGTCTCATGGGCCGTAGAAAAACATTAACCATCAGTAGAACTGTGAGTTCGTTTATTACTCATTAATATTCGATAAAATTATAAAATTACCAGTGATGACCAAAGATAATTTGTTTATATATATTTTTGCCACCTTTTCATATTTTAATATAACTTCTTAAAGCTGTTATGTATTACTGGGAGTAACATACATTTGTAACACAAAATAAACAAACACATAAATAAACATTTGCTGAATATATGTGCGAGTAAACAAAAGTGAAAACTTAGGTACAAGTTAATAGACGCCATTGTTAAAACTTTTGTCTCTTATTCCTCCTACTAACGAATAACTCGTTTACTATTAAGTTTATGGAATAAAATGTCTACGTGTTGAATTTATTGAAGTCAAATGTTGCGTGTATTCATACTAGTTCATTCAGTTCAGTGCATGTAAAATAGTTATCTAGATTGCATTCTAATGCTTATGTGACTGTTTAATGGTGCATTTGACGAGTCCATTATATTTATCATGTTTTTAATAATACGATGTTATTGCGTTGTTTCTGTTACTTTATCAACTGATGATGTCGATAATATACTGCTATATATATGGTTATGGGCGGACAGAATCCATAACAGAAAACTGAGAGCAGTGAATGATTGAATTTTAATTCCATTTCATAAAAAATGTAGGCAATTTATCGAATAAGGCACAGCTTCATTTAAGCTTTACGTTTAGGAACTTTACGCAATTATAAAATACAATAATATTAACATACCTCTAAGTTTGTTTCGAAACATTAATAATATTATAGTTAGCTAATATAAGTTATTATAAAAAACAAGTAACAATTACCAAAACAATTCGGTTTTATGCAGCAGTCATATACAACTTAAAATTATCTTGTTAGCGAACGATCCGATTCATGTATAAATAAATCACAGATTTACGTACGCCCGACCTAATAAATTAAGATTTCCTAAAAATCACGTTTGCAACAATACGTTACTATATATACTTCAAAATAATATGAACATTTAAAGCGGCTCACATTAATTACGTACCAATGATTTTACATATTGGAGTCATAAGTTGATTTAGCACGAACTTAAATGTAAAAGTATATGAATATTATTTTATATTATATTGTTATTTTAATACTCTTTACGAAGTTACACCGCTCGGGTTGAACCGTGGCTCTAACTAAATTATAATGAGAGTATTTCATAAGTTTGTTGAGCAAGCGCTATGCTACGATTCAGTTTTTCATTTAGCAAGTAACAACAGCTATTATACAGAAATTAATATTAGATTCTATAGTGTCGTTGCATATGAAATAATAAGGAAGACGCTTATGTATGAAGAAATACATTCAGCTTGGAAAGATAATTGCTATTCTGGTTTGTTTCATTAGGTATTGTTTGTGAGTTGAGCGCGAACCATTTGTAATCTGCGTAGCGTAGCTTAATTGTATCCTGGTGAACAATAGTTACAATGATTACTGTTTTAGACAATTTGCAAATGAAATACTCGTTGTATTGGACAAATGCAGATCCATTTTAAAATCCACTGTAAAATTTTGATGCATAATCAATGGCGGAAGTTGTTATTGTAATGTTACGAAAATCTTTGCAGGAAGTGTTAAACATGCTCTTCGCGAATTTATCATATATCATATGTTTTGAAGACACATGCAGTACCATGTTTTTAAAATATAATACATGTGGAATGCAATTATAAGATTTTTTTTAATGTTAGGTTAAATTGAAATTTTACATTGAAATCGATGTCATATTAAATAAATTAAAATTTTAATCCTTTCTGAGAAACGTCCCTTTGATAAATTTTTACACTGTGTAATGGTATTACTTTCTTTAGTTAACAAGGTTTAGTTTTTGTTGAGAACGAACCAACTGTGTCAAGAAGCGTGATGAAAATAGTACACAGACAAACAGTCTTCTCTTGAAGTGTTAAGAAGGAAAGGAGTGCAGATGGAACGTAGTCTTAATTGCGGTTAAGTAGCCTGGCATATTACGTGTCTAAAAAGTTCACGTCTCCAGCTCACTGCTTGGCATGTCTTTATTTAGCAACTACTTTATCTTTCTTAGTAAATATTAAGATTTCTAAAAATCACGTTTGCAACAATACGTTACTATATATACTTCAAAATAATATGAACATTTAAAGCGGCTCACATTAATTACGTACCAATGATTTTACATATTGGAGTCATAAGTTGATTTAGCACGAACTTAAATGTAAAAGTATATGAATATTATTTTATATTATATTGTTATTTTAATACTCTTTACGAAGTTACACCGCTCGGGTTGAACCGTGGCTCTAAATAAATTATAATGAGAGTATTTCATAAGTTTGTTGAGCAAGCGCTATGCTACGATTCAGTTTTTCATTTAGCAAGTAACAACAGTTATTATACAGAAATTAATATTAGATTCTATAGTGTCGTTGCATATGAAATGATAAGGAAGACGCTTATGTATGAAGAAATACATTCAGCTTGGAAAGATAATTGCTATTCTGGTTTGTTTCATTAGGTATTGTTTGTGAGTTGGGCGCGAACCATTTGTAATCTGCGTAGCGTAGCTTAATTGTATCCTGGTGAACAATAGTTACAATGATTACTGTTTTAGACAATTTGCAAATGAAATACTCGTTGTATTGGACAAATGCAGATCCATTTTAAAATCCACTGTAAAATTTTGATGCATAATCAATGGCGGAAGTTGTTATTGTAATGTTACGAAAATCTTTGCAGGAAGTGTTAAACATGCTCTTCGCGATTTTATCATATATCATATGTTTTGAAGACACATGCCATGCAGTACCATGTTTTTAAAATATAATACATGTGGAATGCAATTATAAGATTTTTTTTAATGTTAGGTTAAATTGAAATTTTACATTGAAATCGATGTCATATTAAATAAATTAAAATTTTAATCCTTTCTGAGAAACGTCCCTTTGATAATTTTTTACACTGTGTAATGGTATTACTTTCTTTAGTTAACAAGGTTTAGTTTTTGTTGAGAACGAACCAACTGTGTCAAGAAGCGTGATGAAAATAGTACACAGACAAACAGTCTTCTCTTGAAGTGTTAAGAAGGAAAGGAGTGCAGATGGAACGTAGTCTTAATTGCGGTTAAGTAGCTCTTCGGGCATATTACGTGTCTAAAAAAAGTTCACGTCTCCAGCTCACTAGCGGCATGTCTTTATTTAGCCTTTACTTTATCTTTTCTTAGTAAATATTAAGTTACATAAAAGAAGAATATGTTGCTTTCTTTCAAACGTAAAGGAATTTTCCTCAAAGGAATTAGGAGATATGTTTTTATTTTTCTTTTTATTCTCAAGTTTTGAGTCGTAATATTGAGTATCAGTGTAAAATAAAATTGAATTGAATTTTTCTTTGATAAGTCAAATTTATTTATCGAACATAGATGTGACTAATCCGTGTTAATTTTTATTGATTTGTTGGTTGATGGAAATACTATGAGCAAAGATTTTAAACACAGTTTAACGGAAGTAATTAGTAACTTTATGCAAGTCTAGTTATAAATAGTTGAGCATATATTTTACATGAATGTAAATAGGTACGACAGGCCACGGAGAGTTACACCTATCCTCAATGACCAACCAAGATAAAAATGCGAGGCCTTTCCTTAAGATAACGAAGGTCGGTATTTCCACCAGTTGAGTGCGGGTTTCTCTTACTCGCCATGCAAAATATTTCATACTAACGATACTCAATATTCCAAGGTTGAGCCAATGAATACAACAACTTTCTATCTAACTACAGCCTAGGTCTATTGCGTATGACAAAAAGTCAAAGAAAATGTGAAACCATGTGATAATAAAAGGAAGTGAAATGTTTTCGCTTATCGTATAAGAATGCACAAGGTTGCTTAAATGGCCATAGTGCGGGTTGCGTATAATTGTCTCGTCTTATGCTTCTTATCGAGCGAGACGGTGTAGTGTCGGATCGTGGGTACGATTCCCGGCCGGGGAACAATGTTAGTGTATCACAAATTAATGGTATTCGGGTCTGGGTGGCTTTGTTGACATTCATCTAAATCTTCCTCCGATACCTTTGCACATGCACTACATTGTGTGGTGAAGTACAAGTGAAGGTAACGACGACTAAGTGCCTTTGTGTTTGCGTAAATGCATGCTCACTGCGCTATAACATTCATCCTGCTCAATGCCACCTGCTAATAACCAGAAGATATCGAGGTCGCTGTAATGCGAGCAGGACATATACATTAACATTATCATTATCGAGTGAGAACCGCGACGATGATATATCGTGGGGACCTATTTCGATAATTACTGTTATTTTTTTTTAATTAAATTGTATAATAGCGTTATAAATTGAATATAAATCTAGACTCGCTTTAGTTGGCAATGTTTTATTTATCATGAATTTAGTATTTTACGGCCATCGTACAACGTGCAAACATGTTGTTAAAAGTTTTACATGCAATAGTTTTAATTGAAAGTTATGAAGTGCAGCTGTTTCAAAATACGCCCTGCGTGATTAAAGATTGTGAGGAAGTTCTAAAACCATTTAAATCACTTAATAAATAAAAGTTAGATAGGTAAAGAATAGATAATTTAAATAACATAATGCATTGAAAATTTAATTTTGTAAAATAAGGCAGGCATAATCCAGGGGGCGTGGTTCTACCTGCTCGTCCTGTATAGATAAAAGTAAATGAAAACTAAAATCTTCTATGGAAGACACTCTCCTTATTCTTCGTGACTCAAGCGGAGCCGCACCACGGATTCATCTGTAGTTGATCAGTGAAGGGAAACGCAGGTCGGCATTGCTATACGCCGCTCTCTTTACACCCCACAACCGTTTTGCGGTCGATAGCAGAACCATATACCTGATCCGCTGCAGGGGGCTTAGACTTACTGGTGCAGTTGTTTTCTAGTCCCGGTGGCCTCTGATTACCACTGCCCATTTCTGGCGTCCTGCGAATTTTATCGTTGTTCAACTGCCGGATGCAGTTTCATGTGAGAGATTTTATGAAACATTTAAGATTTGATATGATATTCGATTTATATTTTGTTCGAATTTATCGAATAAAAAAGTAGATGTCGTGATCTGTAGATATAAATAATCATTAATGCAAACTCTTTGTTTGACACTACGAGTCATGCTATATATTTCTTTTTTTCAACTTTTTAATTATTTTGAATTTGGAACACGCATATTATTTTAAAAACTTCTTTCGATTTTGCGCCATTTCAAATATTTTTTCGTGTTCATTATCAAATTACAATATGGAATGGGTGTTAAAGAAAATAGAATTGCAGTGATCGCTTTGCACAAAGTGTGTATGGAGCCGTCGGTTATATTCTAGACACTTCAAAAGCTCGGTATCAGCCGTGTGTTCGTATATCGTACTATCAACAGATACAACAATACTTCCTCTGTCGAAGACCAGAAAAGATCGGGGTGGCCACGTGCTGTTAGCACCAGAAAGGCTATTAATGCTGTTAAAGAATTCGTCGAAACCCCATTAGGCAGCAAAAAATCTTATTTCGAGAAATGAAGATTCCCTCTAGGACTCGCGTATTATAAAAATAAACCTGAAGCCCGGTGCTTATCATTGATATACAGAACATGCCCTAAATCAATCTTTATAATTAAAGAGAGTGAGTCGATCAAAACGCCTTCTGTCGCGATACGCAGGTGAAAGGCACAGAAATATCCTCTTTACCGATGAAAAATTTTCACGATTGAATAACACTATAATAAGCTAAATGATAAAGTGTACGCTCACAGTTCTAAAGAAGCTGCTCAAGTGGTCGGAAAGGTACAACGTGGTCATCATCCTGCGTCAGTGATGGTTTGGTGGGGCGTGTCTTATCAAGGAGTCACAAAACTACTTTTTTGTGAAAAAGGAGTTAAAACTTCGGCCAATGTGTATCAAGGTACAGTCTTGGATTATGTTGTGAACCTCTCAGCAATACACTTTTTAAAAATATACCGTGGACTTTCCAGCAGGACTCTGCACATGGTCACAAGGCACGAACTACCCAAGCCTGGCTTGAAACCAACGTTCTGGACTTTATAAGAGCTGAAGACTGGTCCTCAACTAGCCCAGACCTCAACCCTTTAGACTTCAAATTATGGTCAAATTCGAGGGCATGGTCTGCTCTAAACGACACGGTGACATTGAATCTTTTAAAAAATCTTTGGAGCAAGCAATGGCGAAATTCCCTTGGAAACAGTGCGTAAATCCCTAGATTCGTGGCCAAACAGACTAAAGGCCTGTATAAAAGCCAAAGGGGCCACCTTTCGAATATACTATTTTTTTAATGTTTGCTGAGACTAATAAATATGTAGGTATAAATTATAATAATATTACATTACTTCATTAAAAAAAATGCATTTTCATTTGTAACGTAACTTATGGCCGGATTAGGTATATATATATATTACATTTATTATGTATAAGATACATGCGTGATGTCACCCCCGAGGACTGGTTTGTATGAAACACAGCAGCCGGCTCGTCGTCTCCTCCTCTATTCAGATGCAATGCATATTAAATAAGTCCGTTCAGGTTCAGATGAACAACACACCCGTACCCGACAACTAACAATTTGTGATAAAAGAATATTGTTCTACGATTGGGAGTCGAACCCTTGATACAACCGCCAGGTACTGTAACCATTACACCATGTGGCTATCAAATAATACATATACTACTATGATCGATACTAGACAATATATTTCTAATGAAAAATATCTCTACATTCCGAACGTGCGCGCTGCTGCGGATGATAATATCGGCACAGTGTATAAAAATCACGTATTCCATTTGAAAAGTGAATTGAATACCATTGTTACATTTTGTTCTTGATCCATTTAGTAACGTTACCCAAAAGGGATTTAAAAGTTCGTATCGCAACCATTTTTACTTTAGAACATTGTAAAGATACGAGTATATACTTTTAACGTCTTACTGTTTTCATAGAAATTAAAATTACCTAGATATAACTTTTATTTATTTGTTTTGAAGATGACATAGCGTTGAACAAAATTTTTGTAAATAGTAATAATGGGTCGAGGAAAAATTAAATTAAAAAGTGAAAACTTGCAGTAAAATCTGCGGCTGGTTTTTATACTATTAAATTGATGATATTTAAAAAAAATATAAAGTGTTTTTTTTCGATTCGATTCGATTTCTATTGTTTTTCTTGATACATTTTGAAATTTTAATACAAAAAAGGCAAACATGCGTCACAAGCCGCAAAAGAAAAGTTGTAATGTTTATGAACATAACGCAGTGCCAGTTGGATTTTTTTTTTTGGGGTTTGCTTTTGATGGCCCTTTTAGCCCGAGGGCTTTTACAGTTTCGCCGGGTTGAGAGGTGACCGAGCGCTTATGCCGTTCAGTCGAGACCTCTATTAGTGGGTACAACTCCCAGGGCACAAGGGCTCCCGAGAGGGAGCCTCGGCTTGGACCGATACCCTGTACCGCGAGAGCGTCTGACTCGAGGGTGCCCGAGAGGGCCGAACCTCGTCTCGGTCAGTTGCTTCTGACTAAGAATTATCTGCATTAATATCTCTATTATTATTATTGGCTATATGTACCACCACTTCGGAATGCATGGGCGCTGGAGAAGAAGAGGCGCAAGAAACTCCAGCGACGCTTCTAACTGTATTGACTGAGAACCGGCCTGTGACATAGCGGTATCACGAATAACCTTGTTTGCGCCCGCTGACGGCGAGGGCGGTATGAAGGCGCAATGTACGTGTGTAGTGTTTTATGAAGAGCTTGGGCCCTGGTGGTCGCGTCGTCGGGGTCGTCGAGGGCATGCTTCGGTCTCCTTCGGATGCGGGTGAATCTATAATGCGCGATGGGATTGTAAGTGGCGGTACTTACAATCAACGGATTTGCGTGTGTGACGGCAGAGTCGAAATATAGGTGGGAAGCCTCCTTCAGGTACTGAGCTATGGTCGGCAGCTCAAGATCTATGTGTAGATTTTCATTACGCAAGAACCACGGCGCACCGGTGGCCTTGCGCATGAAACGATTTTGTATTACCTGAAGTCGGTGAATATGACGCGGGGAGGCATGCGCTAAGACGGGCTTGCGTATGTCATTATGGGTCGAATGCACGATATGTATAGTGTAATTTTATTACGCAGGGACATCGTCAGTTGGAGTAGCACAAGGTTGGTTCAAGCTTTTTCAGTTCGTGAATATTGATGTCAAAGATGAAGCTCGCTCTGGTCGACCTGTTACAGATAAAGTAGATGGCATTTTTGAAAAAGTGACTCCACTTTTTCAAAAATGATGAAATGATAGGTATATTAGTAGTTGAACGACAGAGCTGAAGACCTAGGGGTTGGCCACAAAACCGTTATGACCCATTTGAAAAAATGTATTATATACAAAAAAGCTCGATATTTGGGTGCCACACGAGCTCACTGCAAGAAGTCTAATGAATGTCATGTCTGGTGTGTACTCATTTGCGATTCTCTATTGAAATGTAATGAAACCGAACTGTTTTTGAAAATATTAATAATACTAGCAAGATCTGAATTGACTGGCAATAAGGTGATGCTGTGTGTATGGTGGGATTGGAAGGGCATCGTTTATTACGAGCTTTTACCACCGGGCAAAACCAGATTCGGATCTCTGCTACGAACAGCTGATGAGACTCAATGCCAGAATTGATCTACAGAAAGGGTGTGGTTTTTCATCATGATAATGCACGACCACGTACAACTTTAGCCACTCAGCAAACATTGAGAGAGCTTGGTTGGGAAGTGTTAATACATCCACCATATAGCCCTGACATTGCACCCTCAGATTTTCACCTGTTTCGGTCTCTTTAGAATTCGCTATGTAACATCAAGACAGGACTGTCAAAACTCCTTGTCGCACTTTTTAAAAAGAATTCCCAAAGCAATGGAACAAATGGTATTATGTTGTCAAACAAAAGGCACATATGTATTATAATTAAACATAAATACAATATGATAAAAATATCTTGAATTTATATATAAAATGCAAAAAAACTTATTCTACGACCCATTATTATTACTGAGAGGATTACGTACTGGCAGGGGCACAATGAACTGAACAGAAGAAAACAGGTATAGGTCCAGTTAGTTACGTCAACAACATGGACAACGTTGTAGGGTGTATATGTTTGAAGGCGACACCTGTTCGTAAATATCAGTTATAGGCTTATCAAAAATAAAACCAATTATAAAGCGATTATTGAAATACCAAATCCGTACACGATAAGGGATTTACATAAATACTAGCAAAGCAAAAGGCATATATATATACAGTGGTGGTCGTATAATTAGAAACAACAACAAAAAAGTATAAAAAACACAATTTTTTTAAGTATTATTAATAATTAGTATTGTTATTTACGAAATAGCTACACAGCCTACCAATAGTTATAATTAATATTTTGTGGCGTATTCCTTATTTTCAACAACAGCACTGCCAAGAATTCATAAATTTTTCTAGGGGGATTGAATTTCATGCTTCAACAAATGCTTCATATAGTTCGTTTTGAGTTTCGTTTGGTGTTACGTTTGTTTGAAACTTTATTTTTTACAATATAGTGATATTCGGGATAGTATTTATCGGGTTTAAATCCGGACTATTTGCTGGCCAGTCTAAAACGGATATATGCTGTTCGCTAAGGAAACATTTGACGCTATTTGCTGTGTGTTTAGGGTCATTGTCATGCTGAAAGATCCAGGTTACAGGCAAAAGATCGTCCGAGTAGAGAACCATTGTGTGTTCTAAGATATTTTTTTATTGCCATTGATCCATTGTACCTTCAATCTTCCGAACGGGTCCAACTTCACATCTGGAAAAACACCCCCAAACTTTAATGTAACCGCCACCGTGCTTGACTATACTCCTCGTGTATTTATAATTAAAAGCATTGTTTACAGGACATTTTACATTTTGTTTCATCTGAATATAACACTTTTTTCCATTCTCGTACCGTCCAATTAACATATTTTTTAGCGAATAATAATCGCTTCTCTCGGTGTTGCTTGATAAGAAGCGGTACCTTTCGCGAGATTCTTCCAAACAATTTAGCTTCCACTAATCTTCGGCGAATCAGTTTTACGAAATGTTTCTCGGGTCATCAGGCGAAAAAACTTCATTTTTAATCTGGTAGGAGCCTTTACTTGGGTCTTTTTTAGCAACACGAACGATTAGCGTATCTTCTCTGGGAGAGGTTTTTCTTGGCTAAGCCTTTGTAAGAACATTTTCAACAGTTCCATGTGTTTCCTAATGATCAATTGCATTAAAAACTTTCTTAACAATTTAAATGCTCCGCTATTCTTCTGTACGCCCACTTATGATCTATATGTAAATTAACAATTATTTGCCTAGTTGACGGTTGACAACTTTAATTTTTGCCCATTTTGAACAAAATAAAATTCAGATTAAATTATGAATTGCCGCCATAATAATAGAAAAAGCCAAGAAAGCAATGTTATTCTCCAATTTAAAAAAAAGATCGAGCTATGGATGCTTTTTTAAAAAAATTCCAATTAGGCGTCCAAGCGGCCAGTAACAGAAAATAAACTCCTACATGTGTAAGACTCATTTTGTAATTAAAAATAAGATATTTTATGCATTTAATGTTATTGCATGATTATTAATTATTCAATATGTATATTTTCAACGAACATTTCCACGTTGACGTTATACTTTCTTTATTCATAGTAAGTGTTTTTAATTATATGACCACCAATGTATATATAATTAATTAATATATATATGTATAAATAAAATAAATAATAGACTAATGAAAAAACTATTGGGACACTATCTTTTTTTTTTTTTTTTGGGATTTTATGACCTGGTATTTACAACCTTTAGGTCAACTGGGACACTATCAAATATTGACTGTAGATAATAAATATTATTTACTAGCAATTTGAATGCCATATATTATGAATATACAAATAAATATTGAGCTTTATATAAAAAAAAAGGAAAATAATTGAAATAGGGTTAAAAAAAATCACGGTGCATGCAGCACTCAAAAAGATGTAAAAATAATGTAAAAAAAATTGTTTTTATCGATTAGAAAAAGAACACAAAAGTTTAAGTGTAGTCTATTTATTACATACTCGTATTACGCAGACAAATACGAGTGTGTACATATTCATATATATGAATATATACGACACTTCTAGATTACTTATTATTAAATTTATAAATATGTAGGTATGTCACTCAATTGTATGTAAAGTATAACGATGTGGTTTTATTAAGAAGAGGAGTACAACACTTACAAACAATTTACGAAAAATACTTGAAAACACTTTTTAAACATTAAGTAAATTTTCTCGTAAAAAATACATATGATTTATTGTGTTGCAAATTCGGTTGACAACTTTAAGGTGTGTTGCATTTTATCCAAGAAGTCTTGGGTGCTTAATAAAATGCGCTATATGTATAGTTCCTTCTTTATGTATTAAACACAAAATAAAATAAACAAAAGTTAAATAAGCATACTTAACATCTATGTAAAATTTTTCTTCTCATATTTGTCTAGAATATATAAACATTTCCAAATTTTACTTTGTTATCTGTGTTTGTAGTAACAAGGAAGGCACAGGAAAATATGCAGCGCAGCTAAATATCTTTAGAGACACTAATTATACTCGGCTCTTATCCAAGCTTAAATAAATTGCTCTGACGGTGCAGTGCTCTGTTAAATTTCTTACTCTAAGGCACGAGCTAAAGCACAGTTTAAAACAAACTCGTACTCTTTTGTCTCTTAATTTATTCCTCTAATTAATAATTGAATAATTGTATACTTTACTGTTGCAATTTTATTGCGTTTAAATATTTCTAAGTTTAAAACTTATTGGCTTTAACGTTTTTTGTATTTCTTAATGTCTGATGATCCCTACTGACCAATTCGTTAACGTCATGAGTGTTTTTTGAAAAATGGATGGGATATATATATATATATATATATATATATATATATATATATATTATACCTCATTTATGTCTAGACTATATTTAGAATATTATACCATTCAATATTGTTATATATAATTTCATATATTATAAATAATATAAATTATTTATATATATACTTTACAATGACTCTCTAAAATGGAAGAATTTGAAATTTAAAAATAGAGTCTTTTCTACATATAGGTCATTAGATTACTGTACCCAATACCCAAATCAGAACTAGAATATTATTCGGATACTAATAGAAGTAAGTTAATTACACTATGATTAAAGTATCGTAGCGGTATACAGTCTCTTGTTTTTTATTGAATTTTTTAAATACCTAGATATTTCGAAGGTCACACGTTTTAGAAACAAGAAAAAAATCGACTTTAAAGGACGAAATAAAAGTTATGTTTTACTTTAAAAATATACCAAAATAATATTCTCGCAATTTTACTGTATAAGTAAATAATTAATTAACGTATCATTTTTCTGTGCCCTTTATTATCAGTGGATAAATTTAATTTTAAATCAATTTAAAAATGTGGCTGTGAATGTTAGTGTATTCTTTTCTTCCGTATGAATTATTGTAGCAAGTATTGTTTAAGTAAACATAATATTCAAACATGTTAGTCCAAGTGGCCATCTAAATAAATACACGAATATGTACCAAAGTTCGTGTATCTGTATGTTCATCCATGTATCCCTCAGAAAGCACAAGGGTGATTCGTTAGTGTTAGTTGAACCAAAAAAGAGATAAAAAACATGAATTTAAAGACATCGAAATGCTTTCAATAACTTTCAACTCATAGTAGTGCTTCTATTTTCGAAATCGAATCTGTATTTTAAAACAGATGGACTTTTTACTGTTGTCTCTGTTCTAGTATTGTTATTCGTTTACATATATTTAGACACTTATTTTTCATTTCATGTGCACAGAGATAATAAGCGACAGGTACTGCTGATCATAAGTTATAATATTCCATGTAGAAGAAACCAACTGTTGCTGAATTTATTTTCAAGGAAAATGTTGTATAAGAAAAAAATACTAATTCAGATGTTGAAATTATGTTATGTGATTAGGAAAGGTATGAGATACAAAAGTTAGGATATAAAAAAAGGTTAGGTTAGTGTAAGCGGATATTTTAATTTCTGAAACATTCTCCGTTAACACAATAATATCGTCGGCACCACAATGGCGGTAGTCTTTTAAGGGAGTTCCTCAGCTGTGGCGGTAAAATTATTCCTTGTGTCTTTTTAGCTGCGGAGTCTTAATCTTACTCATGGAAACTAGGAATCTATAGCAGGTAAATTCTCAATTATTGGATAACTGTGCTCTACAAAACGCTTGGGTATAAATCACTTTGTATAGTAAAGCATTGCCAAGAGACAATAGAATCCCGTAAATCTATGTTAGGACGTTATTGATTCAAAACAACAAATATGTAGTTAACACACACTTTCCAATACCACTTTACTCTAACTAGATTACGCTGTCGCCATTGTTTTGCTCACAATGTTCTAGAAATATGCTTAGTCTGTGAGTTAGCCTCCTACTCTCCAGTAATAAAATAAAATGTGTTCCGTTCCACCATTTTCGAATTACATGCTTACTTTTATTCAGCGATGAGTATGCAAGCAATTTTTGTTCGAAAATATTTGCGAATATCCTATTTGGAATGAAAAGCGCTCCAAATATAGAAAAGACCACAACATGTTTAATTTCAATTAAATAATATTTAGGAGAAGTCAAAAACTCCAATGTATTTTCTTAAAAATTGTGTATAATCTAGATAGATGTCTTAATTTGGATTTGATCTTCAAACAACGTTCAACCCATTGAAATGGCATGGGACGCTATAAAGCAATATGTAGGAAGCAAAAATTTGAATGGAATATAAATACGTGTATAGAACTTATTAAGGAAAAATACTAATTCAGATGTTGAAATTATGTTATGTGATTAGGAAAGGTATGAGATACAAAAGTTAGGATATAAAAAAAGGTTAGGTTAGTGTTAGCGGATATTTTAATTTCTGAAACATTCTCCGTTAACACAATAATATCGTCGGCACCACAATGGCGGTAGTCTTTTAAGGGAGTTCCTCAGCTGTGGCGGTAAAATTATTCCTTGTGTCTTTTTAGCTGCGGAGTCTTAATCTTACTCATGGAAACTTGGAATCTATAGCAGGTAAATTCTCATTATCGGATAACTGTACTTCACAAAACGCTTGGGTATAAATCACTTTGTATAGTAAAGCATTGCCAAGAGACAATAGAATCCCGTAAATCTATGTTAGGACGTTATTGATTCAAAACAACAAATATGTAGTTAACACACACTTTCCAATACCACTTTACTATAACTAGATTACGCTGTCGCCATTGTTTTGCTCACAATGTTCTAGAAATATGCTTAGTCTGTGAGTTAGCCTCCTACTCTCCAGTAATAAAATAAAATGTGTTCCGTTCCACCATTTTCGAATTACATGCTTACTTTTATTCAGCGATGAGTATGCAAGCAATTTTTGTTCGAAAATATTTGCGAATATCCTATTTGGAATGAAAAGCGCTCCAAATATAGAAAAGACCACAACATGTTTAATTTCAATTAAATAATATTTAGGAGAAGTCAAAAACTCCAATGTATTTTCTTAAAATTTGTGTATAATCTAGATAGATGTCTTAATTTGGATTTGATCTTCAAACAACGTTCAACCCATTGAAATGGCATGGGACGCTATAAAGCAATATGTAGGAAGCAAAAATTTGAATGGAATATAAATACGTGTATAGAACTTATTAAGGAAAAATACTAATTCAGATGTTGAAATTATGTTATGTGATTAGGAAAGGTATGAGATACAAAAGTTAGGATATAAAAAAAAAGTACAAATAAAAACACTTTATTAGTAATCAATTTGTAGAAATGAACAAATGCATTCGACTGTACCCATGAGCAGCTATCCCCTCCACGTTTCGTTCACCGCTAGACTTATGCGACCTATAAATAAATATATTCTTCTATCCACTGTATCAATGTAAATTAAAACTTTGTTGAGATGATGCTATTTTTCTTCGTAGACATCGACTCTAGTTTGGAACAACATTTTTGTATGCATCTCAGGACATACATAACTTGTTATAAGGATTCGATGAAAGTATAATATTAAGATATATACGACTATTTTTTTAAGACCATTATTTGAACTTTGAAAGAGGCCTGTGTCTGGGAATTACTATTACCGGCGATTTTCTTTGTAATAATATTTAGGAGAAGTCAAAAACTCCAATGTATTTTCTTAAAATTTGTGTATAATCTAGATAGATGTCTTAATTTGGATTTGATCTTCAAACAACGTTCAACCCATTGAAATGGCATGGGACGCTATAAAGCAATATGTAGGAAGCAAAAATTTGAATGGAATATAAATACGTGTATAGAACTTATTAAGGAAAAAATACTAACGTGTGACCGGGATTGGCACATGTTATGCAAGAAGGTGAAGGATATTGAATAACAATATGCAAAGAGTGACCATGTTGTTAACATGCTCACGGAGGAATTTATTATTCGCATCACTGAAGACAGTTTCGAAGTTGTCTTTGACGATTCTGATGATGACAATGCTAATGATAAAGACGACCAAAGCAGCCCTGAGCCTGGGCCCTCGTCACGCAATAGGCCTTGTACGGGTCAGGCATATGTCAATTTAGTGGTAGGTGTGCCATCGTTACCAGGCTCAGACTAATTCTTTTTTACTTAAAAATTGTCACATTTTTATTTTGGTGGAAAGTGGTAAACTGTAATGTACATTCTGTACATTTGTAATTAAAAAAAAATCTACTAATTTCCGCCCGCAACTTCGTAAATTATGTCCGTGCTAAATTTCATCAATACAAACATCCAAACTTTCGCATTTATGATATTAGTGAGATGATGATGATGATTTATTATATAACTAGCTTAAACTAAATAGCTAAGATAAAAAAAAGTACAAATAAAAACACTTTATTAGTAATCAATTTGTAGAAATGAACAAATGCATTCGACTGTACCCATGAGCAGCTATCCCCTCCACGTTTCGTTCACCGCTAGACTTATGCGACCTATAAATAAATATATTCTTCTATCCACTGTATCAATGTAAATTAAAACTTTGTTGAGATGATGCTATTTTTCTTCGTAGACATCGACTCTAGTTTGGAACAACATTTTTGTATGCATCTCAGGACATACATAACTTGTTATAAGGATTCGATGAAAGTATAATATTAAGATATATACGACTATTTTTTTAAGACCATTATTTGAACTTTGAAAGAGGCCTGTGTCTGGGAATTACTATTACCGGCGATTTTCTTTGTAATAATATTTAATGTAATAGCGCTACAGACTTGGAGGCTACCATTTATTAAAACTTATATATTAATAGTATGCTACTTACATCAAATAAATATATAATATGTTTTGTTTGTTTATATGTGTTATATGTTTTTTTTACAAGTAGAACACATGTAAAAAAAAGCTAAGTTATAAGCAACCTTAGATTTTAAATGAAAGGGCGAATAAAATTAATTAAATATAAAGTTATTATGTTATACAATAAATAATACAATAGAAAACTATCAGGATATTATCCGTCCTATCGACTGTCATCATTCTGTATTTAAACGATAAATTATGTTTAACTTGGATTTTCAATTCGAAAAGATGCGGTCGTTGTAACGCATCGGGTCAATGTAGTGTCCTAAGCGAAATAACCCGTCCAAGAGATCAGTTATCCCATACATCTTTATTTCAATCACCATTTGTTTAGGATCGGCACGGTCATGAAAATACCGCTTAGGATACTAGTAAATTAATAGCTTCCCATCCGTTCGCAAACGTTCTACACGTTAAATGTTGTAGCATCAGTGTCCTCGATAAAGATTCATTATTTCGATATATTGTCCAGCTACGTTGTCACTCCTGTGGAATACGATCGTATTTTTTGTTGCTAGTAATTCGACCATATGATCTTATTCCTTATTACATGAATATATATATATATATATATATATATATATATATATGTGTGTATAGAATTGCGCTTTGGACAGTTCCATACGAAATTTAACAGAGCGCTGCTCCGTCAGACCAATTATTTAAAATTTGGATAAGAAACGGAGTGCAATTAGTGTCAGTTATGCTACTTACCTGTGCTGCATATATTTCTTTTTTTATGCACAGATCAAAAAGTTGAATTTATAATAGCGATTTTCTATTCCTTATAATAGATCCGATAGATTAGAATAAAATATAGAGAAGAAAGATTTATAAAGTATGTTATATATACCTAGATATACATATATATCCAGATATTATATATATATATATATATATATATATATACAACATGCCCCAGCGCTAAGTGACCATCCAGCGTTTCTTGAATAGAGTCTAGTCACATTATCACATTATGTTGGTAAGTCAATTTATTACCGAGAACTATCCAAGGTCGATTAACGGATCCAAGTCCAGTGGCATGGCCCTCAAGGTATCCGAATTTAAGGCCCTTAGATTTTTGGGGCTACATGAAATAAAAGTTTAGGCTGTGCCGATGGTTACAACAGGATCGATACTGCTGCCACAGTAATATTAGAAAACCTTTCTGAATAACAAACTAGGACCCGCAGAGCCCTAGCTTGTGTAACCGCTACCGGCGGTCATATTGAAAACGTGATTAATTATCTACCTACTTACTTTATTTTCCTATTTTGAAATTATCCTATCAAAATGAAAAAAAGTTTTAAATTTTATTATTAACTACGTGACTGTTCTAATTGGTATTCAAGACTTTTTGACCTTCAACTCTGTAATCAAAGAGAGCAAGTCTCTTTAATTACAGAGTTGAGAGCCACATTTCAATGATTTGTATTTTGGTACATGTTTGAGATAGTAACCAATATTATTCTAAGATATTGTAGGTAATATCATGTCATTTGGTAATTATTTAAAAAATATGAAAACGGTGCGAATTTTCTTTTAATTTCGAGCTAATTTCTTATTTACAAATATTTCATTTGATTTCATATATGCGGATACCTTGAATCAATTAATTATGATAATAGCTAGTAAATAAAAAAATGGAAATGAAAACGACTGAAGAAAATTAGCAAAAGAAGAAGATTAGCATCAGCTTTTGTTGCTGCATGAATGGGCCAGTTCGACCGGGAAAGTACTACCGCCTCACAGAATAGCGTAAAGAAGATGTATCACTGCCTAAATATGTCAATTCGACGGTAAATCGCACTAACCCGTTAGTGGTAGCAGCAGATGACTACACCCCCGTTAGGGACACCCCTCCTAATAAAAGACGTCCTAAATTCGCAATCATAACGCCTGATGATAATCTCAAGGCAAACATTAATTTTGACAAAGTTCCTTCCGTGCCGAGCGGCAGGGGCTTTACCGCGAACCGGCCAACGTCACTGACGCGCACACGCACCAACACATGACGATGATGACGAGCACACACAATTCGTAGATGCACACACAAATGTAGACTCAGACACGCCACACCACACTCAACGTCGAGCGCGACGTCGTCTTCCTCGCACAGCGGCGTACCAGCTTCGCGGCATCGTTGTTGTCTCCCTACTTAGCGGGCCCCCCGCTCGCGAGTCTAATAAGATAAAGCTGTAATTAATTAATAATATTATCCACAACACGAAATTTCATTCACTATAGTGCCCATCGGGGGCAGATCTCGGTTTGGTAGCTCCAGCAAAATAGCGTCTTGCTATAAGCTAGAGGGCTACTGGGCCTGGGCAGTGGCATCAGCGTCCCGAGATGCAAAATCAATCTTTTAAAAAAAGTACAAAACTTAGCCTCCAAAATTGGAATAGTGATACGCTGAAATGATCAAACGATGAAACGATGAAATGATGACTATCATGATGAAAATAATATAATGTTAGAATTAATAAATCATAAATATAGAAAATATTTTAAATACGTGTCTAAAAGTTCAAAGCCTAAAGGGATTGTTCGTTTCACGTAAACGTAAACTTAAACTACTTGACATTACCTATGTTATTATATATTTACGCGTACACATATGCGATGATAGCTCAGTATCTGGTTGCTCTCTTTTCATTATGGGTACGCGGGCAAACCTAGTTCGATTTTCAGTGCCGGCTTCAATCATATTTAATGTGTTGATTACCACGTGCTCGGAGTTGAAGGAAAAAATCGAGGAAATTCTGTCATGTCAAAGAATTAAAAAAATATTTAGGAGACATGTGATGCACGGGCGACGGCACATCACAAGGATTTCGTTTGCGCCTCTTTGATAAGTCCAAAAAAACATACAACTAAAACATTGTACAATATCAGGCTTATGGGGAAAAATCCTTTGTCTAAAAGAAACGAAATATTGCTCTTTGAATCGTAAGTTAGGAGATCGCGTCTGCTAAGATAAAGTGAATGCTAAGTAAAGTCTTCATGCCAGTAAGTTGAAGACGTGAGCTTTCATTCACATGTTTAGTATTCAGGGCGGTAGGCACGTCTAAGAAGTCTGAAGAGCGACCTAACTGCAAGTTCTCACCGCTACCCTGAGTCTTGTGGACTATTTTCATGACACTTCTTGACACAGTTGTCTTATGAAAACAAAATGACCCAGTTAACTAAAGAAAAGAATCCCATTATGGCAGACGGTGTGAAGATTAAACAAAGGCAAGACTGTTGTTTAGACCGCATTGTTTAGATATTGTAAGTGGACTTTTTTTCGAAGTTTCCAACTTGTGTTCGTCGGTATATTATATTTATATGCTAGAAACAAGTGTTCAATAAGCTACCTTGTTAGACAATATCTAATAAAACGATTTAATCAAAGAAAAATGTAAATTTAACGAAATGATATCCCAAGGCACGTTTTTTGAAAACCTCCTTAACGCGTTCCCGTGACGGATTTAGTAGCCATAGCTTGGTAACTCATGGTGAAGCATGATTAGCACGGTGGCAGATGAAGTCTGGGGTAGATTTTGCAGTATCAGCCAATAATAACACAACCTGTATTAATTTTCATTTCATGCTGATTGAATCAGGTTGTTAGACTGCTCAGCTTTACAGTACAGTTTTAATTAGGTCGTTAATATTAGCATTGTTAAACACGTATACGTTACGGTATATTCGTTAATCGCGGTTCGTCAAAGGCGTTCCCTTGAATTCCCTGCGAGGCGGTGTAAAACTTCTGCTTGTTCCGTGTGTGACATAAACTCATAAGACACTGTGTGACACTGTGGCTCTAATTTAGCTCTTACGTTACTATGATCGTGTCTCTTAAACGTCCAACCTGAAGAAACTACCTTTGTCCAATTCCAAAAAATCTTTATATTTATATATATACCATCATAGTAATGCAATGTGATTTATGTATTGTTGTGCAGCAGCCATCCTCGTAAACTGGATCCACAAAACCACTTTTAGATGTCCTTAGATGATGATCCTCCCTCAAAGACTGCTGTGAAGCACATCCACATGCACCCATACACATACTGCAAAATGGCATAGATCGCGCTCCATACTAGAGGCGGCTGTTCTTTGACGCATTTGCCAGTACGATGTAGATACTCGTAAATCTTAGTAGCTATGTAAATTCTGTATTTTTACACAGAATTTACATAGCTACGTGGTTTTATTACGTATTTTGCACCTCTACGTAATAAAACCACGTCTAGTTAAGTCACCTCTAGTTAAACATATACGTATAGCCCAAATCCATACCATTTTGAATAATTACGATAATAGCCCTATAACTATATTGTTAAAGCTTCCTCTGCGTACAAGTACGAATTAAAATTTAGAACTTATATAAAATTTTCTATCTTGTCTATTTTTATTATATGGTATATATATATGAATATATATGAATGTCATTCTTGTAATTTTATACGAAATAACGGAGCGGGATGTGGGGCAAACAGGGACTGGAATATGCAATTTTCTAGGGGATACCTTGCCAAGGTTTTTAAAAAATTGCTTATTTAGTGAATGATAGCATTAAAAACTCGTTCTTGTCGATTCGAAATTGAAAGCTATGATTTGAAATTGAAGATGAGCTCGCAGAGACTAAGCCATCACATATTCTTATTAATAAATGCAATTTGTAGAACTGATTTAAGTTATGCTCAGCGATATCGCGAAGAATTTAAAAGCTTGTAAAAATATGTTAAATATACATGGTAAGTCTATGATATACAAAAATATGTCAAGTCCATTTGTTGTGGAACCGTGTGATGTAGATAACACTCCATTGCACTCTTTAGAGAAGAGGCGTATGTAGCAGTGAGATGTATCTTATTGTATTCTTATTCCTGAGTCCTTAGCACATTTTTCTACCAAGTTACGGATAATTAAAAATAATCAACAAAAACATGAATACGGAAAAAAATTACCGTGTCCAATAATCGTACATAATATTTATATAAGTATAAATAATTGAGTCTTTAATAAAACCGTGTATTGTCTCATTAGTAATGTAATCATTTTCTAATTAAGTAACTGTTTGCGTCACATAGCAAACGACGGTATCTCGTAGGAAAACTTTTCCTTCGGAACAACTTTGAAGAGTTTGCCGCACCATCCGACGATTTCAAGTTTTAATTGATTCATTGTTTTTGCTTCTCCAGATTTAAAGTGAATATTATTATCATTTCATTTATTCCGAATCATTCAATGAAAATTTTGTCAGAATATTTTACTGTTCCATTGATAAATATAATATAAAATAAATCAATATTTTTTTTTATTAAGCAATATTTTATTTTATAAAACCAAATGTTTTGCAAATAAAATATCTGAGGAATAATATAAGATTATTTTTGAAGGATTTGTTATGGGTTTACAAATAAATAGTAAAAAGTAAGTTGAAAAAATATTTACAGTACTATATCAGTCCAGGAAAAGTTACGTCGAGAAAAGTTTGTTTGCAATGCTTACAGCAATACAATAGTTTTAACAGAACGTGGAGTTTTAGTATTGTTAGTGGGTATATATTTGTAAGTATATATCAAACTTCCTTTTACAAAGCTAACATAATATTCAAAAAGCGTATATGTATTAAATGTCATATATTTAATACATCTCTGACAGCAAGACTTATTAGATATGTAATTATATTATATTATCCATCAATATGTATCCGTGTTTGACGACAGGTGGCGTTGGTGAGTTAAACTTAATAGTGCTTAATTTGAAGTTATTTCAGTTTAGGTTTTTTAGGCTGTTTGTATATTTCGTGTCTTGTGGTTCTCAAAAAAATGGAAAAAAAGCAATACCGAACCGTAATTCCATTTTTTTTTTGGACGGAAAAACATGCAATGAAATAAAAGTGAAGTTAGATGCTGTCTATCGTGATGCTTTACCGTCCATGATAACCGTGAGATATTGATTCAATAGGTTTAAGCGTGGTCGTACTGGACCGTGGACTGTTTTCGACGAGGAGCGGCCAGAACGCCCGTCAGACGTGGTTACCGAGGAAATCGTCAAAGAGATCCATGATATTCTCGCTGATCGCCGAACGAAAGTGCGCGAAGTAGTTGAGTCTGTAGTCGTCTCGTACGGAACAGCAATCAAAATTTTATATGATAAAATAGGTGCGAGAAAGGTGTCGGCGCGAAGGTTGCCGCAAGAGATTTTACGTCAAGTTTTCCCCGTATGAAACCTACACACATCCATTACCAGAGACCAAAAAACAATCAAAGCTATGGATTTTTCCTGGTATCTACTCCAAAGAAAGCAAACACAGTTCCCACAGCCTGAAAAGTTATTACCGCGGTATTTTCGGGTTCTAAAATAATAATCCTTATCGACTATTTGCAAAAAGGTAGAATAATTACAGGGCAGTACTATTATTAGATACAGTAAATTATTAGATAGAGTCGATAAGAAATAGAAAGAGGCACAGCCCCATTTGTCTAAGAAAAAAGTGATGTTCCACCATGACAATGCACCAGCGAATTCATCTCTGATTGTGGCGGCAAAATTGCAAGACTTGGGCTACGAATTACTTCCGCACTTATCTTACTCATCCGGCTTTTTCCTATTCCTAAATATGAAAACCTGGATAGGAGGAATATATTAGAAACAGAAGCGTATTTTGCAGAGTTTGAGAATTCTAGTTTTTGGAGGGGTTAAAAAAATAAAAATATAAACGGATAAATGTTGGAAAAAGTATATAAGCCTATAAGGAGACTATTTTGAAAAAAATGGAAATAAATGTTTTTTCAATTCTAAAGGGTACTTTGATTTGATCGACCCTCGTAACAAAATATAACTTAATCCTCATTGAAAAAAACTTTAGAAAATGTGCTTGTACATAGTTAATAATAAGTAGGATTCTATTTGCCTGAATAAGTATTGGTAGATTTTATCGATTTAGATCTGCTCAGGTTTGCGGGAAGTCATTGGATGCAGCTGGCGCCAGACCAAAGTCTTTTGTCGTTATTCTGTTTGATCTCTTATTTTCTATCTTAACTTATTTCTTATTTGTTATTCAATAACTCTATTTTTATATAGAATGTTATGTTGTGTAATTAATGCAATAATTTCATAACTTCGTAAATAGTATTTCATTGCTCTAAATTTACTTCTCAGAAAGATTAAAGTTACAATATATACTACGATATTATATCGTGGAATATGTTAAGGTTTACGTCGTTAATTTAGAAGACAACCAAAATTATTTATAACTTTATTATGATAACCGCTTCAAATTATTTTTTTTATTTAACAAAATATACAAAAGTGTAATTAACACACAAAAACCTATATTCGAAACATTAGCTTAGTATGTTAGCTTTACAATGTGAAATAATATCCAATCAATTTTTTGTATATACACAAAGACACGTCGCTTTAAGATTTTATCTCGTAGCTCGTATTTTAAAGATTATGTAGTAAAAATAATAAGAATTAGTTTAGATTAAACCTGGTATATTTTGATTGTAATAATGCCATAGTATCTTACATATACATAAATAAAGTTGTATGCATGTCTGTGGCATAATAGATTTTCTTCAATCATTGTTAATTTCAGTTCTTCCTCGCTGAGAGTTCTAAATGACTTTTTAATGGTATTTATAGATTAGAGGTATTGCCAAAAATTATGAAGCGTAATACGTACGTAATAGCGTATAACGTTAGAATAGAAAGATTTTGTGTGTTGAATTACGTCTGTCCCTCTTTGTCTAAAAAAAAACCATCTCTGCTTCTGATGCCATCTCGCTTCCTATGAGGATAATAACAAATCTAAATAAATAGGCATGTATAGCGAGCGTCCAAAAATACCTTAATTAATTCATTCATTAAAATTAAACATAATTGTTGTTTTATTTCTTTGCACAGCATAAAAGATACTTAGAAACAAAATTAAACTATATTAAAAAATATTGAGTTGTAATTGTCGAGAGCAATCTATTTCTACCATTGAACTAAAAAGTCTCCCATTAATCTACTATCGCTGTTGTAATCACAAGTAAAGTACATCCCTACTGAACCCAAAATTTCGCGAGTTTCAGACCAACCATCATACGAACAAGACCTGGCTGTATGGACTAAAGTCCTTTGCCTTTCCCATTAGGGATAAATTAATATCATTATCAACCAAAATTTCGCGGGCTTTCAAATGTCAAAATATTTATTTAGTACAAATAATTGGAAAACGAATTATTTTATTTTGTTTATATAATTGTGTCTTATGGGATTGTATGGTAATAATTATTGTAACGTACTAAGTTAAATTAAACACTTTCTATACTCAAAATGAGTTCTCTTCTATCCGCTGAACTTTCCGCGACTTGCAATGCATTGGGAACACTCGATAAGAAGTCGGGAAAGTATATGATAGATGAATTCACACTGAATACAGTTAAAGATTTAATTAGATATTTAAGACGTGATGGAGAAGACCACGAAATACGCAGACACTTTGGACAGACTAAAGTTCTGCAAACGGACCTTTTGCCTATGCTCATTGATCATTGGGAAAACAGTGAGCTTTTTGACGTTACTCTGAGGTAAAATTTAAAATTTTATTTATGTTATTGTATAAGCTATAATTATTTTGGTACATCTTGGAAGTTATTTTCAGATTGATAGTAAACTTAACAAATCCAGCTCTACTATTGTACAGAGAGGAAGTGCCTATTGAACGTACTGCTCGACATAATTATTTACAAATATTAAGTCACTTACAAAGTTATAAGGAAGAAGCATTCACTAAAGTTGAAACATGGCAAGTGTTTTCTAAAAAACTTGCTCAAATCTTAGAGATTGTGAGTACAAGGTTAAATTAATGTATTACTGTAACAGCTCTAGTATTGATTACAAAAATTGTATATGTGTACTTTTTTGCATGTATAGGATTGGTCAGAGAGGGATGAAGACACAGGACTTGTTATTGAAAGAATCTTAATCTTGATCAGAAATGTTTTGCATGTGCCTGCTGATTTAGACAAGGAAAAGAGACCTGAAAATGATGCTAGTGTCCATGATCAGGTTTGATGATTATTGATTATATTGAATTATCCTGTATTATGATTTATGATTTTTTTCAATTTTGATTTGATTATTTAGATTTTTTTTTCTGACAATATGTCTTATGTTTTTAATAATTTCAGGTACTGTGGGCTTTAAATCAATCGGGTATTCTGGATATAATTCTTTATATGTCATCGGAAAACGAAAAACAGTACTTTATGCATATTCTTGAGATCATTTCACATCTATTGCGAGAACAAAACCCTACAAGCCTATCAAATGCAGCTCTTCAAAGAAGTATGGATGAGAAACTAAGAGATGAACAAGAACTTCTAATGATTAGGATGACAGAAAGTAAAGACAGGCTTAATAAGATTAAACAGTATTCAGCTACCAGGTATGCAATTCATAAAATATGTGTCATGCCATTTATGTGTTCAATATAATTAAAACTGTATGGAAAACATGTTTTAACCTGGCTGATGTATTATGAAACCTAGTTTTGATTCCCATCCGAGGACCAATAATTATTGACTTTCAGGTTTTGATGTGTCTTCTGACCTTGACATTGTATCTGATCCTTTCTCTGATTAAGTTGCACTTACAATACATCGGCTTTGAAACTGGTTGATGCAAAGTATAAAGTGGCTGCAAATTTTATTTATTTATTTATACTTTATTGCATTTACTTTTAAAAAATAAAGGGTTATTTTTTCTTTGAGTGAATTGTTATAAACCTAGAATATATCCCATTCAATTTATGACATCTGCTTATATGCAGAAGAACGGCTCATTGAAATCAACCAGGTCAAACATTGCAGGTATAACACTGGCATTATACTCATAATTTTGTTTAAGATTGATTGACTTTGATTCTGATATTTGAAAATTGAATTTTTTAAATTTGATTTGAAATCAGAATTTTGGAAACATAGTTAAAAGTAGTAAATCGCAGTTATTAAATTTGACATTGCATTAAAAATACCTCATATATATATTGCTTAAATATATTATGTATTATATATTTATGGTAGCTAAGTACTGGATTAGTGACTGTATTACTTAAATATTATGGTAATATTTAACTTATGCAGAAACTAAGACAGAAAATTAACACAATCCAGAATCGAAAATCTGTGACTGATGGGGAATGGATTGATCAGCAGTCACAAAAAGTTTTATAAAAGATTTAAACAAAACCATTAGCAACTGTAAAAATTGGCACTGTTTTCAAAGTTTTTTATGTAACTTTAAGAAGAAAAAAGGAATTTGAAACATAATCAGAAAAAAAAAAATTATTTACTTGTTTTTTTTCAAGGCATTCTAGGTTTGGAGGTACTTATGTAGTGCAGAACATGAAATCAATATCAGATAATGGTATAATATGCTTAAAACCTTTAAACAAAATATCAAGCTTAGACTTCAACGGAAGTAAGAAAACTAAGCTTATTAAGCCTAAAAATAGAAGGCCCATAGAAAGTGGAGTGTTAGAACGACGGTCTGCATTTGCTGTTAGGTATGTTGAATATGTTGTTTAGTATATTATAGTTGTCACTCCCGAGGTCTGAGGTGGAATGCCTCACTTATGGTTACTAGCTAATGTTCACCAAACAATTTCACATTGGTTTTATGTGATGGCATTGTCCAGCTCATTTGCGCCGACCCATGCGCTGTAGCCTAAACCAAGCTACGAAATGGCCTCTACCACTAATTTGCATATGTTGGAACTATTGAAAGGCTTAAGGTCTCCCTGGTACATAGTTAAGTTGCATTGTATTATAGATTTATTTTTCATAATTTCTTATATATTCTTGATATTCTTTCTTTTACAATTATAATTTTTCATAGTAGCTTTTATAAGCCAGCAAAGTAAAAGATAAAATAAAATACTAAATAAAAAGTTAAATGAAAGCAAGTGTCACAGTTGGGCACAGGATTCTTCCCTTGATTTACTACTTTACTAGATTCCTCCTCCATTGTACATTGAAATCTTACATAGACCTGAATCTGCACCTTTTTTTCATGATGTTTTCTTTCACTGTCAAGCATGATTTAAATAAGCCCCTAAAGTGCCATAAATCTTGAATTAATCCATTTCTAAAATAATTATTGCAATATTGTAATTATTTCTACATTGTTTGTTTGAATCTAAATTGTCATTGTTAATAGATGATATAAAACAATGACTATATTTCACAGGCTATTTCTCAAAGAATTCTGCATAGAGTTTTTGAACAGCTCCTACAATCCATTGATGCACTATGTGAAAGATGTGCTTGTACGAGCGAGGGCGCAGCAAAATGACGAGTCTTATTATTTGTGGGCTGTGAAATTTTTCATGGAGTTCAATCGAGGGCACAATTTTCATGTTGGTCTTGTCAGGTTGGTAATGTATTTTCCCTTACATTTATGCTATTATAGTGACTAAGGAACACATTTTATCGGATGATATGTCTATATACTCAATACAATGGGTTTAGGTTCTCTATTCAATACTAAATAAAGATTTTTTTGTCACCCCTGAGGGTTTCAAATGAATGACTTATTTCCAGAAATAAGGTTTTCAGCATTTGATGGCAATACTGGAGCCCATTTATAGCCTGTACTGTTGTTCCATATAAATGTTGTGATAATCAAGTCAATCTAGTTATACTACTTCAAGTTATTAACTGCAGGAGTCTATAAAGTGTTATTTACTACCTACAAAACCATTAACATATAACAATGCTTATTTGATATGTATGTACATATGAATTATAATGAACATCCAAATCTTAACTTTTTTTGTGTGTTAGATTTGTAGGAAGTTGACAGATAGACAGCCACAAGAGTGTCCATATAAGGGTTCCATTTATTCATTGACATGAAACCCTGAAAATTAATAAATAATTTGAAGACGGCATGATCTATTATCTGTTACCCAAGGTTATTGTTTTGATTAATTTAACAATTTTTCATTACATTCTCGCAATCAAAGCTATTTTTTGTAACATCTTAAAATATCATATTATCTGGTTAATCACTAAAGTGACGCAGTGAAGGTCGTGTAATGAAAATCATTGAAAGTCTATAACATATTATCATAGAAAATTATTAAGCCTTCAATGCTGTTAACCAGTTGAAATATTTAATTTTATAGATAGCTTGGTGCTGTCTTTAATTGTCGTATATCCGAATTTGTTAATGATCAAATAGCATTTCTGTACAAGTTCATTTCTGTTCATGCTTGCTTACTTTATTGAAGCGATAAGAGGCTAGAGGTTGGGTTAGACGTATGATTGAATGTTCGTGACATGAATCTTGATGAATCGTGTCTCACTCACATTTGTGTTTAGTATACAGCGTTAGGCGAACACCGTATCATTCTTTTAGGATGATTATTACAAGTAGAGCAACACCTCTTCTTCTTTTGTTTCTACAGATATAATCTATGTGTAACAACAAAAGAACGGCTCGGGGGTAGTACCACGCTTTCCTTTCCAGTAGTAAAGCTACTGTGCTAAATTTGGTGGCAAAAAATAAACTGAAAACCTTATTCCTGAGGAGACATACCATCTTGTTCTCAGGGGTATCAACGCAACTGCATTATGATTCATATATCCTGATAGGCTTGATTGTGGGGCTACCATCAGCTTAACGGTGTGTTCGTTGTTACCCGTAATATCATATCGTCAAATATACTATTAATATCTAATAGTGAATTGATTGCTTTAGTACTGATGTAATTGTTCGTCAACTCGGACAACGATAAAAGACTTGATTCTTCTTTCATGAACACGAAAATGCTCGGAAAAGAACTGTAGTCAAGTCAAGTCAAGTCTTTACGCTTCTACTTATTTCTTACGTTTACATATAAGTAAAAAGGCAAGTCTTTAATAAAAAAAATATTTTTAAAATAATTTCTCTTCATTTTTTTTTTTGCTTTTTATTCAATTGCTTTGCTTTAATTTAGTGTCTAGTTAACTTTTGATTTACTTAGTCTTTATTTAAATTACTGCTGTTCTGACTTATGAATTCTCATTAAAATTTATTACACGTACGTTTCAAGTAGTCAACTTGGCTGACTATTACAATAGGGCCGCGGTAATTTGGCCCCATCTAATCGGGCGCCCTTATAATTGAGCATCGCTGACGCGGCGGTGAGTTGGGGAACAGGAAATTTGACAAGTTTCGTGCTTGTTATGTCGGTATGAAGAGCTTTGTAATTGTTTCTCTTGTTAACTTGGGTATTGTAGAAATATATTAATATAGGCGTATGACGACTGTGTGGCTTAACGGTAAGACTCGGCTGCTCCGTCTGGACTCCTGTTCGATTCCTAGCCTAGGGACATTATTCGTTCATCATAAACTATTCTTCTTCATCTTTTTTTGACGATCATTAACAGTAAGGTGAATTGCTTGTTCATTTGTTACCTTTTGTTTTATAGAAAAACTGATTTTAAAAATTACTGTTCGCGTAATTTGATTTTAGTCCATCAAAAACTATTACTCATAGTAAACAGTGTATAATAAACGGTGAAGATATTCGGTCTTTCTCTGCGTCATCGAATATTAAACGTGGATATCCGCAGAAGAACTAAGCTAACCGATATAGCTCAAAGGATCAGGTGGCTGAAGTCCAATCCAAGTCCAAGTGAAGAATGGGCCAGCGATATAACTCGTGGAACTGATAACCGATGGGGAAGAAAGTTTCTCAAGTAATAACCTCGCATTGGACATCGCAGTGTAGGTCATGCATGCGATATAAGAGATTTTGGCATTTTAGTAGATTCGAGATTCTGCTTCGCACTAGGTTTTACTCGAGGCTTCAGCCCCTTTTTTCAGCCACCCGTACTAGACGATTAAAAGGGGACTGGTTGGTCGCGGGCGATCATGGTGGGGCTCTCACCGTCCTAGTAAGCGAACCCGAGAGGAGGGCCATTAGAAGTGGCTCCCTTGGTGCCGTTCCGTAGTAGATCCCAGAGCCCCTCCCTGAGTCTATGCACTGAGAGTGAACACCGGGAGAGTTTCAGTAGTTACAAGTCTCACATCACTCTGCTTTTCTTTCAGGGGCAGGGTCTCTTTTGTTGATCCCCACCCCCCCGATAACAAAAAAAGTGTTACTCGTGGCTAGGCTTCTAAAAATAATAACAATATAAATAAACATTGATTAATGAAAAATAAATGTGACACAAAAAATAAGAACGTCAATATATCACGTAACGTTCGCCCAAATATATTAGCCATAAAAATAAATTTTAGCAAATTATTTATGACGGCCAAACGATTGAATAATGCGCGCGGGATAGGCAATCTAGAAGTCCGTTGGATATTCGGTATTCTGTATCCAGCCAAATTACTATCCATTTCATCTCTAATAAAGATGCAAATGCGTTGTCACCCCGCAAAATCTGCGATGGAATTCCAGTACTGTATTTTTATACGATTCCCCTTCCTAAACACGTGGCGATTCGTTGCAACACGTCTATTAACTTGCATCCACATTATATATAAACACAAATAAAGAAACTATTTTATTTTTATTATTTTGTTGATGATAAACGAGCACACAGTTCACCTTTG
Organism: Teinopalpus imperialis; assembly: GCA_029286865.1. NCBI lineage: Eukaryota > Metazoa > Arthropoda > Insecta > Lepidoptera > Papilionidae > Teinopalpus > Teinopalpus imperialis. Next base: position 8,260,894 of record JAGSMU010000005.1, read on the forward strand.
TAATCCCTGAGGTTGGTATGATATGTCCCGTCGCCTGTAATAATGGGCCCTGAATCTCTCTACACTCACAAGAAGGTACATAAGTCTGCTATTTTAAGGTGCCTTTCTGTAAGACGTGATTTTTCCGTGGCCTAGCTGAGAAACTTTTGACCTTACCCTCGAGTATGCTGCAATTATAATTACTTATAATAATTAAAACTGACGTTTATAGCACCGTTGATAAATACGCAGATATTTTGTAAAAGCGTGGTCTCACCACATTAGTGCCGATCTATTTCTGCTACCACTTGGATATAGCTATAGTGTGGTTCTACCGTGTATAAAATGCGATGCGCCAACTAGTCTAGAGCGTTGATAAGTAATAATTCAAATGTGTAAAAGGGTTCACAGCCAAAGGCCAAATAATCTCTAGACTTACAAGAATGTTATAATCATTATAAAAATTCCCTTTTATTACTCCAACTCAACCTTGGAGGAGGGAATTGGTTTACGAAAATAGTCGAATGGTGGATTCGAATCTATGTCGTTAAGTTTCGCAGATTGTACCTTAAACCATTACGCTATGCTTCAAAGAGTTTAGGAAGTTTAAATTGGTAACTGCTTAATATTCAATAGAAAAACTTTGCTGAAGGTAATTTTCCTTTTGGCTGTAGTATCTATAGGTAGATCAGAGACGATATTGATTTCAGAGAAGAAAGGCATGGAGATGCCCTGTAGTTAACAATTAAGAAGATTTTATGAAATAATCTATTTTGCTTAGGAAAGGCTGATATATAATTTACAATAAATAAGATATAGCGTATATTTTTCTTTTCACGATATGTGTTACATTCATAGAAAAAAAAGACAATGTAATATTTCGAGGACCTACTAAATAAAGTTCGCTAAACCATGATTTATATGATTGGTTTCTCTTTATTATCAATATGGCTAAGCTTGATTTAATCAATATTATTATTTTATAAATACATATTAAATATTAGAATTGAATTAAAAACACGATAGAAAATGACAGAGCTTTGCAGGTTGTTTTTACCTGTCGCAAATGTTAATAAGTTTGCTCGATCGAAAGAGGACCAACCCCTTACAGAATGCCAGCGTGAAATAACAGCATAAAGGTTCTGTGCTTTGTATTGTAAGTGTAGGGAACCGGAAACCTAATGTTAATTTAAATTCAAAACATCTTGTTAATTAATGTAGGTGTTTGGGCTTGTCATTATTTAACATCAGATGAAATATATGCACGTTTGGACAACCTTAGATATATATATATATATATATATATATATATATATATATATATATATATATATATATATTTAAATATTGTGGTTGCAAATCAAAATAACTTCAATCATAATATATTAACATTTAACCACAATCTATCACATATATGTATGAAGCCGTAATATGTCTTAGCATGTCGTATGCTATCTTAATACGTTATCGATTATTGGAATTGAATATGTTCGAGAAATTGATACAATATACCTTGTTGAAAATGTTTATTTGTTATAAAACTAAGTTGTGACTAGTTCAATAGTAACTAAGTACTAAAAAAGTGTTAGGTTTGTGTGGAAAAGTGTTGGAATACTATTCTCATCTTTGAGCCGGGGCACCCCAGTACCAGCTTCTTCCATTTGACCTCGTTCAACAAAGAGCGGCTCGAATCGTTGATGACCAGGTACTTTCCGATTGGCTTGATTCACTGGCGTTGCGAAGAGATGTTGCATCTCTTTGCTTTTTACCGAATTTACCATGGGGAGTGTTCTGAAGAGCTGTTTGGATTAATTCCAGCTAGTAAAGAGGTATAGGAAAGGTCCTTTATTAGTGTGTCATTTGTGTCTTACACAAGCGTAATAATATTTTTTTTTTAGTGAAACTATGTCAGTACCCATGTTCCATTATGTGCAACAACAAATGGAAAAATACTACGACATGATTAAGGTGGAGAAGAAAAAATTTTCCTCATGGGTCCGTCGCCTACATCTAGCGCTTAGAGCATATAAAGAGCTGCTTCATACATTGTTGGCCATGGACAAAAGCAGCGACCCCACAGTAAAGGAATCCGCCAAAGTGTTAAAAAGCAATATCTTCTATGTGCTGGAGTATAGAGAATTCATTTTAACAACATTTCTTAACTACGACGATAATAAAATGCCGAGGTTTGTTTTTATCATATTTTTAGAAGAAAAAGATGCTTATATACTATTCGCACTTAACGTAATTAATAAAAAAATATTTCGAAAAAGAACTTAAAATAAATTATTATGTAGAAATGTATCTCATTTCCAATTTCGCCTAGTATTGTCCAAATAGACGGAAATCCCTCGACAGGGCAGTCCAAACGGTCGAGGGTAAGGACGAAAGGGAAAGAAACCTGCGGACTATATGAGCGGTGTCAAGACACCGCTTATATAGTCCGCAGCGCTTCTGCATTTTAGCCCGGAGCTGTCCGTCTCGGAGTCCCAACAGTCCCGGGTTATTACAGAGGCTGGATGGGATTGACCCATTTGCAGATACAACTATAGGGATAATTGCATTCGGACCCCACATGTCGATCACCTCGTGTGCCTAGTGCATACATATATCTTGTCTTTTTCGCCATTCACGAGGATCATGTCATTTATCGATCAAAATTATCCTTGACTGCCCGGTCCATCAACATATCGGCTTGTTCGCAAGAATAATTTTGCCCGTGTTGATGGGCCGGTCTCAATAGAGCAGTTTGGTGCCGTTATCTTTGAGCACGCTCTGTGTACTTATAATAAGGCAATCTCCGGTCAACAAGATCATATTTTAGAGTGATCTCCGAGTGGAGAATCAAAGTTAGAAAACGCCGAACAACCGGTGATAACATGGGACTAGATTGACGTCGACGGTTCCTTCCTTCAGGATGTATCTCTGATAGTCGTTGATCGCTGATTCTGTATCGCGCAGACAAAACTCTTGGTTTCCATATAAAGGTCATCGTAGCGGAGCTCATATAGGGCGTAAGGCATAAGGTTTACGGCTTGTTTAGAATCTACCTTCCATGGAAGTCCTCTTTCCATACGGCCGTAGATCGGTCCGAGATGCTTTGTACTATTATTATTATTAATCCATACTGAATTGGGGGAGTAAGAAAGACAATATATGCTAGGTGCTTTATGTCCCGGATATAAAATAGCATGTCACCTTTTAAATATTATCAATTACATCATTTATTACATTTCACATTTTGTTGAAAAAATTATATAGCTAAACTATTAAATAAGCAAGTAAGCATCAAGATTTCTTATGAATAAAATATTGTATATAAGAATATACTGTCATATCGTTTATTTTAGTAAGGTATTTATAAAGATTAAAAATTAAACGTTGTTCTAGGTCATATTTGGTGGACTTAATCGAGACTGTGCATTTATTTCTGAAAATGTTGGAATACTATTGCAAGAGAACTGGCTTGGTCGTTCAAAAGAAAGTTCGCAAAAAGTCGAAGGCGAAAAGTAAGTTACTTACGGCCTGTAGGCCATTACCAGACACGTAACCCGAGATATCTTCTCTCTAACTCGGAAAGTTTATTCCAATTGCAAGGCGAGATGTTGATGGAGATTTACGAATCGGATTGGAAATACTGTTATATATTTGTTTCGTTCCGATCCTTTTGTAAGTTGTATTGCGTCTGCTGTAAATCTCCTATCTAACTATGTTCTAATATGTAATAAGACAGAGTAACCTCGTTAAAGTGCATGTTGTAAAATTATATAAGTATATTCAACAGACGCGTCAACTTATGATATTGCCTCTAACGATATCTTCTGGTTATTATCAGATGACGTCAACCGGCGAGAAAATATTATAGTCCCGTAAGCATTCGGGGGAACCTGTCGTCCTCTTCCTATTCCGATGTGTAATAAGATCGTAGGAACCGTCAGATGCAGTGTCCGGAACACGGGACATACATACAATACACCAAGGTTATAAAACTGTCTGATTTTGATGCACAAATAATGTTCCTCAGCTAACTAACACATGTGGCCCCATCAAAGATGATGTGATGATGAAATAAGTGTACTAACTCGTATGTTATAATTACAGTTGTCTTACATTGACACATTATACCACACAAAATTTAATTATAATGTATATATATAATTCCATTTCCATGTGTTTTATAATGATCAATTGCATTAAAAACTTTCTTAACAGAATAATTTAAATGCTCAGCTATTCTTCTGTACGCACACTTTGCCTAGTTGACGCGTCACAAATTTTATTTTGATTTAAAATTCTGATAAAATTCTGAATTGCCGCCAAAATAATAGAAAAAGCAAAGCTATATATAATAGATATATATATAAATAAAAGAGTTTTGAGTGTTTTGAGTAATTTATAGATAATTTACATATTTATAGTAAGCCTCGATACACGACAAAGTAATGATTAATTTTATTTTACCAGAACCAATTTTTTTCTCGCTGTACACATTTATATGATTGTAAATTATGTCTAATATATGTTTTTTTTTTTTTATCTAGAACAAAAACAGCGTACACAAAAATTGAAAAGTGTTCTCGTAGAAGTCCCTGTGTGGGAAGAACTCCGTCCACAAATAGCTTGTGTATTGAGCACTGGACAGCACGAATATCCGCCGCCATTCGATGCCGCTTCCGACGTGCCAATAGACCAACAGAAGTAAATCTTTTTGTTATATATATGTACCCTGTCGGCCAAAAGTTTAAGACCGCACATAAACAACATAATTATCCATCAATTGTAATAAAATCCCATAGGATAAATAAAAGAAATGCACATCTGCATATTCTATTGTTAGTATCGAATATTTAAAGATGTCATTCTTTTGTTTACTTTCAAGTTATTGGACAATAAACATCTATTGTTTTCAAACACCGACAAACGCTGCGCTGTGCCAGGTGGTGGAGTTGTAATAATATTTTTATAATGTCCTCATTACTAATTACTTTGCTTTTGTTACGTATTGGTCAATAATTAGGATTATTTAGCTCGAAAACACTTGTTTCTGACTTATTATTACCCGAGTTTACTTGGGTTTCTTCACAAACAATCTTAATTACTCTAAACTTGTGGTTTCTACAGTGAAGACGTCATAAAATGGGAAAAGCTCGAGAAATTAGCAGTTAAGTGCGTTCTGCCATTGTGGTTTTACATAATGAAGGCAAATCCTAACGTGGGATTGCTTCACAACTGAAGTTATCGGAGACTTGTGTTCATGGCACAATAACTCGATACAGGCAAACAGGCAGTTTTCAAGATCGTTCACGCTCAGAAAGGCCGAGAGATACTACGTCTAGTGAAGACAATTTCATTGTTGTTACCAGCAAGCGAAATAGACGCTTAACAGCACCAGAAATCTTCGTTGAAGTAAATAAAACCCGAGATAAACCTTTATCATTGACTACAGTAAAACGGTGACTGAGAGATGCGCAGTTGTATGGTCGCGTTGCCGTTAGAAAACCTGTTAAGGCCGCAAAACAAGAAAAAACAGGTGAAGTGGGCTCTTGTCGAGATTGGACTGAAGAAGATTTTAAAAAAGTGCTTTGGACCGATGAATCCAAGTTTGAACTATTCGCTTCCATACGTAGAATTTACGTTCGACGCAGGGCCCAAGAAAATATGATGTCAGATTGTGTAGTCCCAACAATCAAGCAGTGGTGGCCCAATTATGGTCTGGGGTTGCTTCTCTAGCCAAGGAACTGGCGATTTGATTAAAATTGAAAGAATTTTGAAAAAGGAACAGTATAAAAACATATTAGAACAAAATGCCGTTTCTTCCGGGTTGCGATTAATTAGAGATGGATTCATTTTCCAACAAGATAATGATCCAAAGCATAGCTCAAAATTATGTAGAGGATATTTAGAAGAGAAAGTGGCACAAGGGGTATTAAAAAACGTGGTTTGGCCTCCTCGGAGCCCGGATCTCAATCCCATTGAACTTTTGTGGGAAGAGCTTGATAGGAACGTGTCTGAATTCGTAGCCCATACTCGCGAGAAGAAATGTGGAATGCTTTATGCGAAATTTGGAACAATATATCACAATACACCATTAATAAATACGTAATAAGTATATTGTTTGTAAATCAATGTTCTATTAGATGACTAAACAGGTTAATTAAACATTTAATATTTTATTGGAGTTTTACTTTATTTACCTACTTTATTTAAGGCGTGAAACTTTTGGCCTGCAGTGTATATGTATATACTTGGTGTGCCCGTGACTTCGTTTGCGTAGACTACAAGATGCTTGGCATTTTTTTAGAATTTTTAAGTCTGAACAATTCCGTCGTACATGATTTTTGCGTAACTTTAACCGTAAACGGCGTAAAACGTAGCTCTCAAAAGGAATAATTTTTCCAATTTTTGCAAAATTTTTCATTGATGCTCCGCACCTATTAGTATAGCATGATGATAGCCTTGATAATTGGACTATCCAACACAAAAGGAATTTTTCAATTCTAACCTGTAGTGCCTGAGATTAGCACGTTCAAACAAACAAACTCTTCAGCTTTATAATATGAGTATAGATGTATAATGAATATACGATACAAGTTATTTCCGATTATATTTGCTGTATGAATAGATTAGCAAGACTCACATCACACCAGAATACCAGCGTGAACCAATATAACGGTGTTATGTTTCTTAGGACGAGTATAAGGAACCGGAGGTTTAATTATGAAAACGAGGCATTCCAACGCAGTCTTCAGGGTTTTGATACTGCATTCGTATCTTGAATCTTTGTTAAGATTGACTGTTGGCGTTATGGCCGTAGTCAACAGTTACACAGGTCTATGGTTACGTCAATAACGATGTCTTATGCACGAGCCAGCTTCAAATTTGGCTATCAAGTCCCGACACCAGGAGTGGTAGAAACACGGGCTAGCTTCTGAGCTTCGGTGAAGTTGTGTGGTGCCCACAGTAAAACGAACCTTTTAGTCGGTGTCGTAGAAGAGAATTTGGACATAAACGCCATTTCTTCCACAAGATAACTATGGTTTAAATTGGTAAAAGTATATTGTAATTATTAAAAAATTAAAAATGTCCGTTTTTATTCTCTTATTTTTTATATAAATATGGTAACCATGTCTCATGGATAAATATTTTGTGTCTCAAATCTATTTAAGTGGCTTTTGGCAAACAGGAAACATTGTAAAGTTCATTTTTATTCTATTTTATTGATGTAGATAGAAAATGCATATGTACATAATTTTCTTTACAGGGAAGATTGTATGAAGAATATTCAGAAGTTGATGCGTGAATGCAAGTATGAAGATGCTGTTGGAATTTTTAGAGCTGCCAGGTACATATCAACATTGAAGTTTTAACGATTCGTTAACGTTCTTGATTTTTAATTAATTTCGTGGCTATTATAGCGCATATTTATATAGCGTTTATCGCACTTGTGTGCCGCGTGTGTTTGTGTGAGGCGCATTGAACCTTAGTTCGTCGTCTAGCTTTAATGCGTTATGAATATTTCAGCACATTGCCAGCACAAATTGCAGTTAATAATTTGATGGGTGCATTCAGACGGATCGAATTGAGCGGATATTGATTTTATTTTTGGGTCCAGAGCTTTGAGGACCAAATGGTTTAACTAGAAGTTATGGCCGCTGTCGAATCGATCGGAAGGACGTAGTCATTAGAATTCTTTTGGTTAAAAAAAAATGTTTTTTGTAAAGGGAGGTGTGGCAAGAAGAAGGAATATTCGGCATAAACGGCATCGCTGAAGACGAGGAACTCGATATGCTGCAAACTATTTACAATACTGATTTAGGCGTCGTAGTGAATGGTGAGTTAATAAAATACAAAACACATAACTGTCACGTACTGATCTAATATGTATTAATGTACTATTATTTCATGGATATAAATATATACATCATTTTACAGAAACTGTAGAAAAAGAAGACGTTTCACAAGATGATTTAGATAACGAAGAAGGTAAGAACAAAACTATATACATATTTATTTGTATATTTTCAAAAGTAATTTATGACATGTTTTATTAGTTAATGTATTATACATTAAATAATATCGAGTGTTGGTGACTCCTATATTTTCGTTTAAAATAGGTACTAACTTCATAATTGGAGCTGCGCTTTTGCATTTATAATTAAGTCCCAGCAGATGTTTTGGATCTATCCTTGTCTAGATCTATAAGCTATATAAGATATCTCTGCATGTCAAGTATTCTTTGATATTTATTTAATTATATATAAGAGACAAAAGTCCACGGAAACAGGATTCGATTTAAGTTACAGAAAAAGAAATGTATAAATCACAAAACAACAATTCACATTGTTTTAAAAGAGTTTCATTGAGTTTTGCCTGATTCTCCGGAGATCCTATATATTTTGAAACGGCGTTAAATTCATTTAGATATTCGAAAGTACTTACAAACACCTAATCAAATTAAATATATTTTCAGTTTGAAACCTGTAGAAATATTATTTTTATTATTATATGTACCTCATTGTATTCCACAAAAAAACAAATGATAAAAATAAAATATTGAAAAGTAAGTACCATATCACTAAAGAGCGATAAGACCGCCTTATCAAGATCAAAGTGACACGTGATGACGTTGACATCGGTCTTAAACTTGTCTAGCGTTTGAATTTATGATGAAAGATTATTCCCTAAGCAGAGATAGCCTTGACACTGAAGGACTTCTTAAAAGATCTCCGGATGACGGTAGAATTCTATTCGTTCTGACGTAGGCAATAAGCTTAAAATTTTCCTTCAAATAGCTCGGTGTCATAGGATTGAACAGTGTCCCACAGTACAAAAGGGAAACATTTCGCAGATTCAGGCGAACATGAATAGGTAACCACTTGAGCTTTGGAAGGAGATATACGAGTATAACAATATTTGCGTAATCCATATATGAAGCTAACATCTAGATTTTGAATGCGCTCAAGTATGTTTAATTGGTTCTCAGTTAAAACAAGATTGCTTGCGTCCGTATAGTCGAAAATGATAATTTAATCGAATGAATCATGAAATGAGACCATGAAAAAGTATTATCAAAGCGGCCATAAAGATTTTTAACGGTGGTACTGTACTGTATCACAACACTGAGGGAAGGTTGCTCCAGTCAGTCAAATCACGCCAACATCATCAATAATGATCCCCTGGATCATAAACACGATGACTCTATTCATTGACAGCTGTCAGATCACCGTTAATGATCGAAACAGCGGTAGCCAGTCTTCAATAGCTGGCTGCATAATTGGAGATGAAATGAATTTGAATTAATGAAAATAGCAGAGTTAAGGAAAGAACATACTCGTATTTCTTTCGTTCTTGTTACTTATATAAAAAAATATAAACTTTTTTTTTGACATAATTATTAAATTTAAAATGCTCTACAACTCTACAAGTGATGAGAACGTAAATTATATAATTATATTTTATCTAACCATTAAATTAATTAAAGTCTTGAATAGTATTGCATCATACAATAGAAAAGTTACCCGAAGCTTCATAAAAGGAATTTGTTTCTCAATATTACTCTCACGTAATTGTATTACTATTAATATAGTTTTTTCTATTCGAGATATTTTTAACGTTTTGTTAATTCGCCGACATTAAACCTTTCCATAGTATAGACGAGCGTGTATTCTTCGATGTTTTCATAATGGTTGAGTATCAGTCAATGGTGACGTTGATCCGTTGTGTTTGTTTTTAGAGGAAGAAGATGCTGAAAATACGGCAGCTGTGGTAGAAACAGACTTCGATTTTCAAGACTTTGTTCAAAGGTACTACATCGAATCAAAACATGTTTATTTAATTATTTATATGGAGTATATAAGGATGAATATATTATTTATACATTTTGGAGCGTCAATGGCCTAAGTTTAGGGTACGTTTAGCGCAACTCGAGGTTATGGCTTCGAATCCGCTATTAGATTTTCGTAAAAGGTCTCACAAAAAAAAAAAAACAATAGAAATAAGTATAGTTAGTATAGTATAATTAAGTATTGTTTTATGTTCTATTATATTACAAATTGTACAAAGGTAAATAAAGTCTATTTTTTTTAATACTTCTCCCAGCACAAGCATTTATGCTTAGTTGGAGTGGTTAATTGGAAAGTAATGTATAAATAATAGCATTATTTTATTAAAAAAAATCAATTGGCAACAGTTACAGTTCACCTGACGGTAAGTAATACAAAATATCTTATATAAGGATTTATAATGCGGATGCTTTGCGTCCCCTGCGGACTGAGACGGAATACTGGAATAAAGACTCCGGTTTCTTTCTTTCACCAGGACGGTACACAGTAGCGGTAAACTACTGCTTGACGTAGGTAGCAACTAGCCCCCCCCCCCGAAGGGTTCTCGCCTCGTCGTGGCGGGGGGCTTAGTGACCGTGGCTTGGTCACCCATGGTGAAGCAAAGAGGACCCCAAACGGCCGGCCTAATGCGCTCTGTGGTCGGCCCGAGGAGGCCGCTCCGGGTGGGCTCATAAAGAGCTCGCCTCGGAAGCGTGTCGGTGGACTGCTGGGGGCGGAAGTGACGGAGCGAGGCCGTCTACCCCGCCCTCAACAGCCGAGGCGGAGTCGCGGAGGGAGAGGAGAGTCCGTGTTTCGTAGAAAAAAAAAGAAGGTAGCAACTTGTCGTACCGATTTATTCGTGGCACGGCCAGTTCACGATTACTCTCCCGAATCTTACTGCGAAAGACAAAGATGGCAATACGCCAAAGTTACTGGGCAAATAATCTACACCAGTCAACTAGTCTTGCTATTCCAATAGAATAGTTTGGATTTTGCATTTTACATATTACATGATGTTTTCTTTTTCGATTTACGGTATAGGAAAAGATAGCTAGAATATCTATAGCATGTCTGGAAAATTGACATTGGGCGATATTGGGCGACATTGGGTGACATTTCTTTCACTGTGAGGCTCAGTATCAGTTGAGCATGTTTTTAATCTTTTAAAAGTATGAATGGCACAAACAAACAGTTCTCGTGATTATAAGTTCATAACTACGGTCCGTGAATACCTGCATCTATGCTTAACAAAGATTCAAGATGCATATGCGTCGTCACTTTTAAGAATTGAGCATTCCATCCCTTATTTTAATCCGTATTTTGTTCCGTACACTCAACAAATTATTAACAGAAATAGTTTTCTGTAAGGGCGTGGTCCTGTGGCTTCGATCCAGACGATCCATTAATAATGCAGCTTGAAACTTGTAGCGTGAATTTACCACTGTCAAATATAAGATGTTAATTTATTTTTTATTTAAATAAGCACTTCCAGCATCATTCAACAAAACCAGTATATCATTCGTCATATATATTTGCGTCTTATTGTGATTTTAGAAAAGCAGAAAAGATTTATGCTCTCTTATATACTATAAAGACTAAAGATTTATTACGCTAATACAGCTCTGCGATGCTCAATGCTCAGATCCATCAACCAACTATTATCGTGCGCCAACTACTAGTACAAGAGTAAAGCTCAGCTGTGGGTAATAGAATCATTACTAATGTTGACATGTCTCAAAATGTTCCTCCTAGAATAACGCTGTTCTATTCTACAAGTAAGCTTAGGGTGACCGTTATTGCAGGTAATGAACGCATTCCATCTCAGTTCTCGGAAATGACAACACATTTGCAACTGGCATCGGGTGAACTGTGTGCTCGTTTGTCGCCCCTAATAAAACAAAAAAAGTTTTTTTTTACACGTGCACAATACTGCACCTGAAAACTGTCTCAACATTAACGGTGTGTGGTGCGTGTTTCATACGGTAAGTGTAAGAATACGGAGCAGTTGATAACAGTGAAGAGGATCAGGTCGCATAGGACGGTCTATATTTTAAGTTTAATTTTCATAGCATTTTTTACTTAAAAATATATATTTTAGGTTCTGTCACCCCCGTGTAGTTAGTGCGTGCGCATTCATCCTAGAACGTTACGAACAAAACACGGCACACACAAACCACTGCGTAGTCAAGATGCTGCATCGCATCGCCTTGGACTGCCGACGACCTTCTATGATCTTCCAAGCAACGCTGTTTCTGACTTTCCAGAAGATATTTCACAATCCCATGCCGCATTTTAAGGTAAATTTGTATTTTTTTGTAAAATTGTATTTTGATACATATTTTACTTTATGTTTTTAACCAGATATATCTTATTTTACGTGGGAGTCACACCGCAGGTAGTGACTCTACCACGTAAAAAGACAAAGACTAGTCTAGTTTAGTGCTGCTGTGTTTCGTCTGATGAGTGAAATTGGAAATGGGAACCTATTACTGTGTGGTGACGAAGCATTTCATATTAGTCCCCGAGTGTATTGTGATTTATCATTAAAGATGACTTCGGGTGTCATTTTTGGCAGGAATCTCTTCCATCAGATCTGCTGTGATTTATGTCAACCGAATAATAATAAAAAAAAATTGTTTCATTTAATCATTTACATATATACTTGAATGTGAAATAAAAATACGTAATATTTTATGAAATAAAAATTTAGAACAGAAAAATATATGAAAAAATTAGAGCATTTTCGCTGCTTTGCATATTTTCATTTATTAAATCAAACGCAAACACTAATGCAAAATAATAATAATAATTTTATATGGAAATTATAAAAAAAAAATCTCTTAAAATAATCGACTTGTTGAAAATGGATTTGTTGTATAAACACAGCTTTAGCATCAATAGGTTGTTATAAAGTTGGCCGTAGAATTTTAAATGTACTTCTTCCGAGCAGGAGTTGGAAAAGTTCGGGTTGTTCATCTTTAGAAAGTTTGCCGCAGTCGCGACGAAAAATACGAAAGTGTTTATCGAACTCTTGTTTTGGAAGTCGTCTAAGGATGCCATCGAAATTGAACACGGCTACGACCTTTACAGCGACCAAAAGTAAGTACAGAAAAGTTTCGATTTATGCTAATTGGGTGGGTCTTTGTTTTTACTAGATTTCTTCTTGCAAAATTTACCGCACCTAACTTTTATAGGATATCAGAGTAAAATTGTGGTTTAGTGCTGCTGTGTTTTTTTTATTTATGACGAGGCATTCTATCTCAGCTCTCGGTGGCAATTCATCTGCATTATGTTTCATTATTGAGTGAACGTTTAACGAGCGACGAATGTGATTGGGCCGCAGGAATCATTTACGAACTTTGTACCTGTTTGTCACTAATTGTATCGAACTTGTCTTTAGGAAGTTTTCTAAATACAAGTTCGAAATAGAACACGGTTAAGACCTTCACAGCTACCAACAGTACGTATAGAAAAGTTTGCAAATTCCAAAAGTAAGCACCTCAAATTGCTCATGTTATATTGCAGTGTGCAATTGAATTTATATTAGTACTTTTATTGTCCTTGAATATAGCATAGTCTCTTAATGAAATATTCAAAAGTTTTGTTTGATATTAGCATCGGAGTACGTTTTTTGATAATATGATTTTTAAAGGCATATATAGTCACTAAAATTAATGTATGGGACAGGATTAGCTCACCTCATCACATTTGGAAATCAAATACTCGTAGTTCTGGTGAAAAGTGGATAGTTCTTTATGTACTATGTTTTATAAAAGATATGAGAGTTAATTATATATTAAAATAAACATAACAGAGTGATGTGGTTAGTGTAACTGGCTGCTGCGTCATGAGCGTCAAGTTCGATTCTTAGCCGAAAGCCATAAGTTGTTGGTTTTCTAGAATGGCTGGCTGGCTATATTGTGTACATCCCGTGTCACTGACACTGGAATGAACCGTCCACAAAATAAATAATTATATATAAAAAAAGGTATCGCCGCGGTCGAAATCGAACACGAGAACATCAAGGCGAAGTAGTATAGTAGTAGTAACCGGCTATAATATAAAGTAGAATTATTTTCTATATAAATTTTCTCACAGGGACAAATTAGGCAAAGGTGTTTGGACCGAGGAACAAGAGAATGAACTACGCAATCTTTATATGGAAAATCAGAGTAATCCTACAACAGAAAAAGGTAAATATTGCATTAAATTAATAGAACTATTAAATGAATTAAATACTCCATGTATTGGAAATATTTAACAGGATTATTTCCTTCTTAGTGAAGTTAGAACTTATGATCGGTTCCGACTTAAACTTAAATAACGTTCTTTCATTCATTCATTTTTATCTTCATTCTATTTACTTAATGAAAAACCTTCCCCGCAGACGTGATTGATTGGATTCTTGAGAATCTGATCGATCAAACCCGAACGAGACGCAGCGTAATTAAGAAGTTAAAAGAACTTGGTCTAATATTCAAAGCGCCCACAAAGAAAAGCAACCATGAAAGAAATAGAGAACGAGTGCCCAAGGAGTTTTCTGCAGAAGAGGATGCATTGCTTACTGAATTATGGAAACTATACGCTGATTCACCAGGTAACTGTGATGCATTTTTTTGTATTGTTCAACTATGAATATTAAATTAAGTTACCAGCCTGTTTACACAACTTACTACTGGCCCTGTCTCAATGAAACTGTTTCTTATTGTTATTCTTCATTACTAACAAACGATAGTTTTGACAGATTCAAAAACGCTCCAGTTCAGTTTCGATTTTGAGTAATGCTGTTGGCCTTGCGGCCTTTACAGCTTCGCCGGTTAAGAGACTCGCGAGCAGAGGGCCCGCGAGTAGGTAGTGTAGTGGGTGCTGCTAGCACGGTATCGGCCGGCTGCACTCCGCTACACTATTACCCCTGAGGACGAGGAACGTCAACGCCGACAGGGGGGTGGGGGGGCAGTTATGATCCGAGGGCCCCGTGCGAGACCTCGGCTCGGATCATTTTCGGAAAGATTCAAAAACGCTATATAATGTCGAATATATTATGATAATTCCGAGAGACAAACGATAGCGCGATACAATATACATGTAGCGACATCTAGTTTACGAATTAAATAACATAAACTAAATTAACTTGAAACGGCCTAAACATGAATTCTTCATTGGAGAGCAATGAAGCATTTTGAAACGCTTAACATCTCTTCGAAATATTTTGTTTGTTTATTATGTAGATGTTTTCTTGCAATGTTTTCGTTCACACCCGAGGACGTTGATGTCGGCATTATGGAACGAACACGGTTTACAGGTGAAAGTAAACGCGAGCGACCGGGCTACCCCGACTTGTGCATAATAATAAATTACTAAAACATGGAGTAATAGCCGCAGCAGATTAGTGGTTGAGCGTTGGCTTTATTGTGCTGTCTATCTTGTCCGTCGGTAAAGGAAATTGCATCTATTAGAAATTAATGGAAAAATTAATATACAGTTGAGGTCATATAGTAAAGTACAGTGCAGATGTATGCGTTGTGTTTATAAAGTTACAGCTCTTCCATGTTTTTTGCAAATACAAAATATTTAATTCTTTTTTAAGTATTATTATATTATGTTTATTATAGTTTTATTGATGAATACTGACTGTTTCAATGGTTAATGGTTTATCAACATTTTCTTTACAATTATTTATATAATCATGATTAGCTTAGACAAAATGGAATGGACAAATAATTAAGGACACTTAAAAATATAATCGAAAAATATTGTTCTGCTCCTCTATGTTCTTGACCCTTGTCAATTTTTATAATCAGCTTTGTGAGGAATTCTGCCCTATACTTACCGTAACCGTACTTACTTACGTAATACTTACCACCCCAAAAACATCGTTTCCTTTTGTTCACATCCCTTAAATAAATATATTATGGCTTCTTCAGTGATTAGTTACTTAGAGTCTGGTTTTGTGGGAAATAGGGTTCGTGATAATATTTTTTTATCCAGAACTTTGGAAAACGGCTGTTGTGACACCTTTGCTAAAAAATAATAACCCCGTAGAAATTAAAGATCTCCGGCCAATTAGTATATGCCATTATATTTTTCCATGTATGTCCAAAATAGAAAAAGTAGTATTAAGGCAACTAACACAATATTTGGAAGAGAATAGTATTCTTTCACAATTTCAATCAGGGTTTCGTAAAGGTCACGGTACAACAACAGCGCTCCTAGATGTAACTGACAATATACTTACAGCACAGGATGCAGGAATGTGTACAATTCTAGGCCTTTTAGATTTCTCGCGGGCTTCCGATTGTATTAGTGTTCCCTTGAAGCTTGCTGAAATGAAATATTACGGCTTCAACCAGAACGGAATTAAATGGTTTCAAAGCTATCTCGTCGACCGGAGTCAGTATGTTGAAAATAAAACCAGCACATATCAAAGCATTCGTTCAAGGCTCGGCCATCTCACTCGAGGAACTCCCCAGGGGTACTTTCTCTCCCCACGATTATTTATAATTTATACTACCGACATTATTGATAATATAAAACACTGCAAATATAATTTATACGCAGATGATTTGCAGGTGTACATTTCATTCAAACCAGGGGATTTCAACACTGCAATTCAAAAGCTTAACGCAGATCTTGAGAGAATAAAGGTTTGGTCATTCAACAATTGTTTAGCTCTTAATCCTAATAGATCCAAGTTCATTGTCTTTGGCAGTCGTTTCGATTTAATAAAGCTTCCTAGTAAAATCGACGTTACTATAAATACGGAACCAGTAGAACGGGTTTTCGAAGCACGGAACCTAGGTTTGGAATTAGACTCAGAATTACGATATGAGAACCATATAGCAAAAAGTGTGTTTGAGTGTTTTTACATTCGACGCTCAGCAGTCGCCGAGAACGGTCGCCCGGCTCCCCGCCACGTTCGTCCCGAGCTACCTGCCCCCGAGCGAGCCACCTGCGCACCCATTGTTCCGAGAACAATACACCGAGCAATTTTTATTGCGGGTGCTATTGTAATCGGAAATTAGTTTCCAAGAAAGATTATTGCAAAGCCACCTGGGTGGTTACACTAGTGGATACCTTGCGGTGTTAACTTAGCTAGCGTAGGGCTAGCCCCGTACGCCCGTGGTTCCCCTTCTGGGAAACGCGAAACCGGAAGGAGTCGACGCAAAACTTGGCCTTGGGTAGTGCCCTAGCCAAGGTTGACCAACCCGCTGGACTTATAATAGTCCCACGCGTAGTTTTAGTTAGCTCTAAGCACACACCCAAGTGAACCAACTAAGACTGGCACTTGGACGCACTAGGGCTACACAACTAGGCACACATCCTCCCTGCCTATACCCGGCAGGGAGGGAAGTAGGCTATTCACCCCGGCATCCCACCGGTGGCCACACTTCCCACGAATAAAGTAGGAAAAAAATAAAAGTGAACAGAGTGCACAATGGAGGACTCTTCCTCAGAGTCGTTGCTGCACTTCATCAGCATACTAAAAAATAAATACCCCGATGTCTTCCAGGACATAATCAAAGAAAGACCGCTCCCGGATAGACCCTCCTCAAGGGCCTCCTCCATATCCTGCACTTCATCCGCAGTCTCCGAAATGGAGCTGGATAACGCAGCGTCCACTGAGTATCCCCAAGCCGAAGACACCAGCGACTTCACGCTGGTTGAAAAAGAAAAGCGGGCTTCACCCGCCCCGACGCCGCCTCCTAAGGCGAAAACGGGAAATGAAGGCCCCTCTCCCCAGCCATCTACGTCGGCCCTGCCCCAGGGCCCTCACAGCTGCCCCACAGCAAGCCCCGCCGCTCCTGAGCGCGCCCTAGCTGGCTCAAAACCTTCGGCTGTCTCACAGCCATCGAAACGCCCGCCGCCTGTCTTCATTCAGGCACAAGACACGTGGCCGATTGTCGCATCGGCCCTATCCAATCGCTACAAATATCAAGCGATCCCCACCGCTGTAGGTATTAAACTGCAGCTAGAAACCACGGACGACCATAGAGCGGTAACTCGCTTCTTGCAAGACAAAGGTGTTTTCTTTCACACCTACACCTTGGCAGAAGAGCGCCAACTCAGGGTAGTAATTAAAACCTCCCGCGGAAATCCCAGCTGATCTGATCAAAGAGGACCTTCAGGCCCAGAATCTCCCAGTCCTGTCTGTGCATAGGATGTACAGTGGCCATAATAAAAAGCCATTCAACATGGTGATTGTGGCCCTCGAAAGATCCGAGGCCGGGAAGCAGGTATTTAACCTGAAAACCTGCTGCCACCTCTGGGCTGACTATAGAGCGCCCACATAAAAACGGCCCACCAGGCCAGTGTCACAAATGCCAATTATATGGCCACTCAGCACGCAATTGCTTCGGCAAACCCGGATGCGTCAAGTGCCTGGGTGACCATGGCACCACCGAATGTCCGAGACCCAAGGACAAGGCCCTTCTGGCCACTTTCGGTCCCCCCGCATGTGTCCTATGCAACACAGAGGGACACACAGCCAATTACCTTGGCTGCCCAAAAGCCCCCATGCCGAAACGTCCGGCACTAAAAATCGCGCCCAAGGTCGCTACCCCGACCGCCGCCCCGCGCCAATTCTCGCTCCTGTCCGACCTCTACGCCCCGCATGGCATACGCCGATCGGCGTAGCGACCGTTCTCAACCGGTTGAGCAGCCTCCTCCATCAGCCGGACGGCCGGTTATCGAAAGCGACCTCGACTTGGTGTGTCGCTTCGCCGCCGTCTTCAACGGCGCCGACGTCTCAGCCCTAGGAAAAGCCTTAAGGGATTCTAATGGCAAGCCCGAAGTCAGGATTGCCGCCACAATGCGCTACCAACATGTAGTGTCAGCCATCGTCAACTTTCAAGCATAGAGGGCCTTTACAACGGCAGAGTAAAACCGCGTTCCTTAACGTCGCATTTTTAACGCGAACGGTATTAACAACCAACGCGACGAAATCTTCAATTTCGTTCGCGATCACCAAGTCGACGTGCTCCTAGTGCAGGAGACATTCCTCAAACCGCACACTCGCAATCCCAACATTGCGAATTATAACATCTTTAGGAATGATAGAACTTCTGCCCCTAATGGCGGAACTCTCATTTACTACAAAAAGTCCTTGCACTGCGTGCCCGTCGACACGCCAACCCTCACTTTCCTAGAAGCCTCAGTCTGTCAGCTAGCCATGACCGGCCATGCCCCCATCACAATCGCGTCCGTCTACCTGCCTTGCAGACGTGATGCACAAGTATTACGAAGCGACTTCGTGGCACTCCTTTCCTTGGAAACTCAGTCATTTTGGCAGGAGATTTCAATAGCAAGCACACTCGGTGGAATGCAATTAAAATCAACCCCCGGGGTTGGCTTTAGACTCGCTAAGCGACGCACTCGACTTCGACGTCGTAGCGCCTACTACGCCTACCCATTTTCCATATATATTGGGTCACGCACCGGATGTGCTTGATATTGCCATCTGTAAGACCTCGCCTTCCAAGGGATAGACGTAATCCACGAGCTCGCTTCCGATCATCGCCCCGTTCTTCTTCGGTTAGGCCTCCGCCCCAACCTCACCTCCACCAAAACCATAGTAGACTGGCACCGACTCAGGAACGACCTGAAGGAAGCCACATCACCACACCTAGATGCTATTCCTAGGAACATATCTTCAGTCCACGACACGAACCTCGCAGTTCATGCCCTCACTAGGCACATCCAGACAGTCGTCGAGGATTGTTCGAGGCGGAGTTCCCTCGGTGGAAGACCACCGATGGACCCTGCCAAGCGACATAAAGGACCTAATGAGGCGCAAGAATGCGGCGACTCGTGCCCACGACTTATATCCCACTGAAAGTAACCGGCTGGTGCTACGTACCCTTCAGCGTGAAGTCCGGTCACGCATAGCCCAGTACAGGAACGATCGGTGGGATAATCACCTCTCAATATCGAACCTTCCCACCTCGCCTTCTGGCGACTTCCAAAATCCTAAAAGGGGCAACGCTCAAACAATGCCTCCCTTAGCGCGTCCTAATAAACCACCCGCCTTCTTAGACGAAGAGAAAGCCGAATGTCTGGCTGACAACCTGGAGCTCAATGCTCACCGAGCACACTACCGATCGACGCCGCTCACCTTGCAATGGTTGAGAGCGAGGTCGATCGGAGGAGTAAGGAACCACCTCGCGATTCCGTTACCCAAGTCACATGCACCGAAGTTGAGTCCATAATTAAAACCTGCGACCACGCAAGGCTCCCGGCCCCGACGGCATCACCAACAAGGTGATGAAACTCCTACCCATGTCCATTTTACACCTACTGGTAATAATCTACAACGCGGCTATATCCAAAGGCACCTTCCCGAACACCTGGAAGGAAGCCGACGTCATAGGGATTCTCAAGCCCTCAAAACATCCAACCGATCCATCAGCCTATCGACCCATAAGCCTACTCAAAGTCTTGGGTAAGGTATATGAAAGGCTCATCCTCGCCCGCCTCAAGGACTTCATGCTGTCCCGAGGGCTACCAATCAATGAGCAGTTCGGGTTTCGCACCCAACACTCATGCACACATCAAGTGCACCGCATCACGGAGCACATCCTCAGTAAATTTCTTCAGGGCTACCAAACTGGGGCACTTTTCCTCGACGTGGCGAAAGCTTTCGACAAGGTCTGGCACAACGGGCTCATATACAAACTATATGAGCTCAGTGTGCCAGATCGACTCGTACTTATCATACGAGACTTTCTCCGAAATCGAACCTTTCGTTACCGCGTCGAGGGAACGCGCCCGAGGTTCACCCTATTTGTGCCGGAGTACCACAAGGCTCCGTCCTAGGTCCTATTTTGTACACACTCTACACCAACGACATACCGCGCACTCGCGGTATAGAGCTAGCCCTTTCGCCGATGACACCGGCCTCTATGTGTCTGGGTTCAAACCAGACGCTATTTGTAGACGCCTCCAATCTGCAGCCAACACCTTAGGGAAATGGTTTCGGAAATGGAGGATCGAGGTTAACCCTACCAAAAGTGCAGCCATGTACTTCTCTCGGCGCAACAAAACGCCGCATCTCCCAACTATAGAGTTATTTGATCGTCCAATCCCCTGGGAACAGACAGTCAAATACTTAGGCGTTACTTTAGATGAAAGACTCACCTTCGGTCCGCATGTCAACCGCGTACGGAATCGAGCAGCGTTCGTCCTAGGTCGTTTGCACCCGTTACTCAATAAAATAGCAAAATGTAATAAAATTACACTATACAAAGCGTGCATCCGACCCATAATGACATACGCAAGCCCCGTCTTTGCGCATGCTTCCCCGCGTCACATTCACCGACTTCAGGTAATACAAAATCGTTTCATGCGCAAGGCCACCGGTGCACCGTGGTTCTTGCGTAATGAAAATCTACACATAGATCTTGAGCTGCCGACCATAGCTCAGTACCTGAAGCAGGCTTCCCGCCGATATTTCGACTCTGCCGGCACACACTCTAACCCCTTGATTGTAAGTGCCGCCACTTACAATCCCATCGCGAATCACAGATTCACCCGCGTCCGAAGGAGACCGAGGCACGCTCTCGATGACCCCGACGACGTGACTACCAGGGCCCAAGCCCTTCATAAAACACAACACACGTATATTGCACCCTCACATCGCCCCCGCCGACGGCGTCACAAACAAGGATATTCGCGATACCGCCATGTCACTGGTCGGTTCTCCAGTCCATACAGATAGAAGCGTCGCTGGAGTTTCTTGCGCCACTTCTTCTCCAGCGCCCACGCATTCCGAAGTGGTGGTACAGATAGCTAATAATCATAGCGAATTTAAAGAATCCTCTGTCAGAAGCAACTGACCGAGCCGAGGTTCGGCCCTCTCGGGCACCCTCGAGTCAGACGCTCTCGCGAAACAAGGTAACGGTCCCAAGCCGAGGCTCCCTCTCGGGAGCCCTTGTGCTGGTTACCTATATATAGAGGTCTCGACTGAGTGCCATTAGCGCTCGGTCACCTCTCAACCCGGTGAAACTGTAAAAGCCCTCGGGCTAACAATGGCCTTCAGCCCGAAAAAAACAAAAAAAAAAGTGTTTTTACAAATTAAAAGTTTTATACAAAATAAGACCGTATTTAAGCGAGGATGTTCGTATCAAACTGGTCGAATCATTCGTTTTATCCAAAATGAATTTCTCCGACTTGGTCTATAGTAATCGGCTATATGCACGGACGGAAAAGCTCATCCAGCGGGTGCAGAACACCTGTGCACGTTTTTGTTTTCTCATTCCACCTCGTCACATAACGCCCTTCCTTAACAGTAATAATACGTTGAATAGGAAGAATCGTAGAAAACTCCATCTTGCGTGTCTCCTTTTTGGTATAATTAACCAGAACGTACCACGATATCTTGCAGACAAATTAGAATGGGTTGGTGAGGGAAGACGACTTGCAAGAAGGCATCGTATTCAACAGCTTGCAACACAAAAACACAGGACAGCAGTATTTAGTTTCTGGTACGCGGCAGCGAAATGCTGGAATAATATTCCACCGCCCATAAGGTCTTTGAGTGTCAAAAATATGTTTGGGTATAAAGCGAGAGAATTTTTATTTAATATACAAAAAGTACTTTGAAAGTTGCTGCCGGAATGAAAAATTAATAATGCAATATATTGTAACTTTAAATAATAATGGAACGTTTAGAGTACAATATGTTTTATGTACTGAACTATAAAAAATGTAAAAGAACATGCGTCTTATAGTTATTTACAACATAGGGAAGTAGTCAGGTACCAGCTGAATTGTTGTGACCTGTGTTGGCCTAGGTCAACAAAATGATGAGCTGGAACCTTATTGATCCAACACCGTCGTTATGGTTTTTTGGTACGAGTATTTTATGCATCTAATACATGAATATTTTTTTTTACACTTCATTTAATTTTTTGTTTTACTGAATAACATATTTGATTTTGTTTTCTTTGTGTGTACATTTCTTTTATGATTTGTTTTTTATGTTTGTATTTATTGTTTAATTCTTCTTTTTTTAATTTTTGTATTATTGGTGCTGGATCGATTAAATGAGTTATTATTATTATTACTTATTGACCAATACGTAACAAAAGCAAAGTAATTAGTAATGAGGACATTATAAAAATATTATTACGACTCTACCACCTGGCTCTAGCGCAGCGTATATCGGTGTTTGAAAACAATGGATGTTTATGGTCCAACTTGAAAGCAAATAAAAGAATGACTTCTTTAAATATTCGATACTAACAATAGAATATGCAGATGTGCATTTCTTTTATTTATCCTATGGGATTTTATTACAATTGATGGATAATTATGTTGTTTATGTGCGGTCTTAAACTTTTGGTCAGTATATACCCTATATAAAGTTCATACCAGATTCAAATCAAACCTATGCTCTTTACAGTTAGTAATATATTTTAAAATATTCTGACAATACTCCACTACAATTTCAACCTCTGTAATCTAAAATGTGTAAAATGCTAAGCTACCGTAAGACACCGTAAGTAGTGTTAAAAAAATCATTAATAATTATTAAACTAAAACTAACTCTAAGAGTTCTGAGGAATGAATAATCTTTTTGTATGTGTTTGTCTTGTATAGTCTCCATTTATATTTAAATTTAGACTCGACTATGCGAATTGTGATCTATTTTTATAAGATTAAGCTGTCGCAGTAATAATACCGTCAGTTGGCTTTGTCCGACCTTTGGTTTCACTCTATCGCTTCCACAATACTATCTTTATTGAAGTTGTATAAGTCTTGCCTCATAGATTTTTAGATTTTGCCTATTGAGTTACCTGTAGAATGACATGTCAGTTGAAGACTGTCGCTTCATCCCACGTCTTGTTTCCATGATATTTAGAGTGTGGTCGGAGAATTTTGGGTTCTAATTTTGCAGTGGGTCTTGCAAAATTTAGCGACCACGGCATGGACTATTTCCGCGAGCTTAATGTTAATATCATCCACTGTATCATAATCTCTTAAGGATTACGCAATTGGAGATAGAAGGTTTCAGGATTTTGGATAAGGGCGTGCGACGGACGAGCGTGCACTTCATAGAGGAGACTTCGCAACTTAAGATCACTGCCTGTTTTCACTCATGTGCTCACATAGACATCATTGAACATTATCTTCATAATGAAGTCAATTTCGTTTTCCATTGATCCATCGGGGCCAATCCAGATCCGCTTACTGTGGGGCTGCTTTTTAAAGAAAGAGTTCATGATAAAGAGACCCTCTTTCTCCATAAAGTCCTTGAGTTCCGTTCTTCTATCCCAAAATAATCCACTCTCAGCTCATCATTATTTTTGCCTAGTATTGTGTTAGTCTCCCATTTACGCCATGTAGTGAGTTTTAATGGAATGCATGGCTAGTGATTCGCCCTCATACATTGCTATCAGCGTGTGTCGACGTTAGTTCCTTCTACCTTCAGCGAATACCGTTTGCCTGAGTATCAGGCACACAATGCGCGGGGCGACATACTTTCGATTTTAACAATGTTGTTACGAGAGATTGTGCGGATGATAAATCCGACATCTCCTTGAGACCTTTCGTCGCCCTCTCGATGGTAACTCAAGTTGCCGGATTCTGGGATCACCTTGTTCACCTTTTATTTCGTACTTCAGATTAACGTATAAAATTCCAGTATGACTTGTTTACCTCTTCCACCAGCATAAATCTCTCGTTGGTCCAATTCCGGGAATTCGTAGCCCCTGCCCTGCCTGCCCGGCCAATACCATGGTCGCTATCAGAGGCAGGACTAGCAGGGCCGCCGTGAATTGAGGGTCGCACATCGTTAGCTCTATTCATTTTGGGGGGTTTATTATATTTATAAGTTACCACGCCTGACGAACGAGTTGGCAATCGCAGTTTTCCGTACACCTTGTACCTTTAACGCTACTGCCCGTAATCGTCCTGAGTATTTACCGTCATCTATCGGTGGCCACTAGATGTTTGTGGCGTTTCTCTTAATCGCCTCTTACGATTCTCACGGGATGATATGGGGCTTATACTCCGAACCACACGGTAAAGCAAAGGTAATAAGTACTTCACACATATTTTAAGCAGTGCTTCCTTTTCAATAATTTTAAGGAATGCAGTCAGAGAAATGGTGATAATTTATCTAGTGGTAAGAATGTTTGACCCACTATCTGGCGATCATTTGTTTCAATTTTACTGAGCGTGGTATCCGTATTCTGTTTTTCGAATACGTACAATTATAACTGTTTAAATGCAACAATTTTTCTGTGCAGATCCAATGGGAGTTATTGTTCCTCGTATGCTTCGAAAACGCCCAAAGCAAATTTTTGTAGAGCGTCTTTTAGAGTTGGATCTCATAAGGGACAAAAAGGAATGCAGGAAAAAGAAACAGGCGAAGTTGAAAAGTAATGAAATCGAAGGCGATACATCTCTTGGTGAGTTAATAGGTTTCTTTTTTAGGATTAATCGAGGACACGGCTTGCTTAATGAGATGCGTTTTCTGCTCATAGACGACTTCAATTATGATCAACGTCGGGTTATGTATGAATTTACAACCTTTGAGGTCTAAAACATGAAAAGTCTGTTTACTAGTTTCAATCATCGCGTCTTCGTGCTAAATTGCTTTACCTCTTAATTTTTAAAATATTTATTTTAGGTAGTTCGTCAGACTCTGAATCTTCAGATGGAAATGAATCTGATACCAGTGTTAAAGTACGATCACCTCCAAAAACTAAGAAAGCTGTTAAAAAGGCACATAAAGAGAGACAACAAGCACGAGCCAATAAAAAATCGATAAAGAATATTGATCTTAGTGCCAGTGAAATCGCGAAGTTATTATTACAAGCTGTGGATAGTGGTGAGTCATTAGTGTAATCACATGTATCATTTTACCGGTCCAGGATGGAAGTTAAACAACTTCAAATATTGTTACTCAGGTTTTTCGGAAGCTTTGAGGTGGCTAGCAGAGAATCTTGAAGAGGTCGCGTTGGATCAAGAAGCGGAAGGCTATGACCCAACGACAGAGGGAACGCCTTTAGTACCGATAACTGAATACTCAGTACAGGCCATGGAAAGTGATATATTCCATAAGGTTTTAAACGGAGTTGGGATATCACCACCTGCGGATGAGCAGGTATGTTCTGTTTATTTAAGTATGGATGGAGAGTGAATGTGCGCACGATGAATTAATGTTTTTGAATCAATAATCATTAATAAAAATTTAATTAAGCCGGCTATATTTATTTACCGTTAAACCTTATTATTTCGTTGGCAACATTTATAATATATAATACAAATCAGAAACGGTCTAGTCTACGACATGAATGGGTAGACTCGGTCGGTGAAGGACCACGCCGAAATAGCATAACTCTGCTATTACTTATGGTAAGGTTAGGGACCTACCGATACAGGTGTCGGGGCAATCCATCTATCTTCAGTGATGTTACATTTGCATCCTGTGAATGGACGTAAAGTCAAGGGCGGTGAACTGTGTTTTCGTTTACGCATACTACTCTTATATAAAAAAAAAGAAATTGTCTCTATAGAATATGGATGGCGCCATATTCTATAGTTCGTGATTACAACTAATAATAATGGTGTCACGATCACACGATATGCGAGGATACGGCCATCACCAATAGTGCCATTGCTATTCCAAGTTTTGAGAATGCGTATTCTATTTCAATTTAAAAAAAAAGAAAAAGAAACTTTCTTTGTATAATCTAGGCTCCATGTGACTGTTGAACTACTGATGTAGGTTATTAAAGGAACTTTTATATCGCTTTTTATACCTAAACTACCTATTCTTATAACATTTTATTTTAGGAAGTATACTGGAGAATACCTAGTCATCTTCATCATGAAATGATAAGGAAACGACGTGAAATAATATTGAAAGCGGTTAACAAAGAGCTCATAGTTGACGAGTCGGAAATAACTAATGCAACAGAACACACATTAGAAAATCACCACGAAGACAAAGAATCGAGCGACGACGACGATTTGTTTGATAGTTTACGTAAATTACGCGATAACACAGAAACCACTATTAATAAAAGTATCAATGCAGCAACCAGTCGAAAGCGCAGTCGAAGTGACGGCGAGGAAGAGAGCAGAAATGAGAAATTGCAGAAAATAGACGAGGCCGAAGAAAACAGCGATGAAGATATTTTGTCTTTCGCCAAGAAGACATTGCAATGCGATGAGCCTGACACAGAAGATATATTAAGGAACATAAGAGTGCGTGATACTGGTAGGTATTTATTGAATAATTTTATACGATTCCTTTAATGGAATTAATGGAAAAAATACGTGTGTTCTTTTTTCCGTAATTCAAACACGTTCTCTTCGTTTAAAATGTTTGCTACTTTTTACTCTAGTTAGGTTATAGCATTATTTTTGTACTGGTAATATTCTTATCATATATTGCTCATTATTGGTGCTAATTATTGTTTACGGTACGCGAGCAACACCTGAGGTAGTTCCCCGATGTTGGCAACAATGAAATTGGTTAAATTGCAGATAATTTATTAGATTGCATATCAAAAAATGATTGAAAATTATGTGAATAATTGATTTTGAAGAATGAAGAATTCCATCAATCGGCGTAGTGGATTATGCTCACATAACACTCTAGAGAAGGCATAGACCATGCCCAGCATGTTTGGAATTTATAGATAGAGGATGCTACCTTACTTTTTTTTCTTTTAAGTCTTACTCCTCTTGTGAATTTCTATCACGGCGGTATCTTCTAAGTATTAGTAGATATAGAACTGTAGGCATTCGTGGTAACATACAAAAATCCAATTAAAAAAAGCTTTTTCAATGTTACGAGAAAATTTCAAATCTAGAGTCAGAGACAGAATATACATACAATACACCCAAACCGGAAATTAAACAATTTGTAATGTCCCTTGAATGATAATGAACCCGTGACGCAACGGTCATGTACTCTGACTGGAAAATCACCAGGCGACCCTTCATTGTTATGTTTTTGCACAATTAAAATTAAATATAACAGTAGATAGAGTTACGCTGCAGTTTATTTCAGCCTACGCCATGAATAGGTCGGCTCAACGAACCTCGCCCTCATAGAATACCAGCGTAAAGTGTTTCCGTCTGGGGAGTGTAGGGATCCGGAGACCTTTATTACTGGCGACGAGGCATTCCATCTCAGTCCTCAAGGGTGACAACGCAACTGCTTTATGATTTCTTATCAATAAATGTAGCTGTAATGGCCCGCAAGAACTATTTATTTGTGTTCGTTTGTTTGTTATTCACAATACAATAAAAGTATATATGTGATGTCATTTTTGTAATCATTTTGTATGTATTATAAAAATAATTTCTGTGTTGCGGTCCATTACAAAGTTATATTATTATTGATAGCAAAAATAATATTTCGTTTGTCATTCGATAAGACATGCTGACATTACATTTATTGTTTCAGATGACAGTGAAAGTGAGGAAGAAGAAATAGTTTTGCCGAAAAGAAAGAAAGCAAGAGTCCTTATTGAAGACGATTCTGATTGACACTAATTGGGCACTGGCTGACTGCACACAGCCACGTAGGTGGCGGTGCATTGATATTTTGTAATCTAGAATAGTCTTAAGATTTTTAAATATAATATTGACGTGTGTAAATTATTTTTTATTTAAGCTTGTTAAAAAAATCAATTCAAAAGGTAATTTTTAAAATATATTCAGTTTTTAAGAGTTCTTGCAAGTTCGTTTGTTAAGCTTGCGGTTACATCAACGTTGTCAAATAAAATTTTGTGGACGGGACGCTAAAAGAAATAATTAAAATCTGTGTTATCGTGATAGCTAGGTGTCCGGGTGATCGCTTTTGATATGCAAAGGGACTTCAATCTCCGTTACTACTAGCACTAATGAAATTATTAATTGCAGTTTTAAGTGCTGATTAACGTGTTCGACGGAAAAGTTAAACATCGTTAGGTAAAACTACATTTATTTAAAAATACGAAAAGGCGTCCGCCAAAGCGTAACTGTATCCGCGTGGCGAACTATAAGGAGGAAGGAGATAAAATTTTGAGACATATTGAACCTTTTCATAAAATCAATGCGATCTCGATGTACGAATATATTTACGTATATTTGGTAATAAAATTGTAAATATTTACTTGAGTTGCTTTGAAGCTAAAAGATGGGCAAACAGAAAATATTGCTTTCGGATCAAAGAGGCCGTGTGTTTCCTTCTGATATATCAGATAAAATAATATTATTTCCATTTAAATTTAGGATTGATGAAACAATTTTTGATTTATTATATGTCAAATCATAATTTCAATTTATATATTTGGGAACTTATATTTTATTTATAAAATTACGAGTGTAACAAACGAAGTAACTGTCATAGTTACGTTAGATACGGTGTCTTCGTTTGTTCGTAAGTAATTGCACATTCATCCTTATTAAGACATCACGTGCAAATTTTCAGTGGTAGAGCAGTAGTTTCTACAATGCAGTTTGTTTCTAGATTCAGAAGCTAAGCTTAGTTACTGGTGATAAGGTATCCCATCTCAGTCCTCAAGGGTACGAACACATCTGCCTTATCATTCCTTGTCAAGGGATGAATGTAGACGTCATGGGTCGCAGGAATCACTCACCATCAGGTGAACTGTGTGGTCGTTTGTTACTCAATGTAATTTAAAAAAAAATATGTGAGTATAATAACATTCGGGTTCTTTCACACACGACACATGAAAAGCAGTTCTATACTGAAGTACGCAATTCGACTGATTCTCGTGATCCCCGCAACCTTCTAGATAAGGATTTAAGATGGCGATACATTGTCACGCTTGAGCAGTAAAATTGGCTGCCACTGTCAATATTTTACAAGAAATTTTTTTAGTTTGTTTTTCTTGGTAACTTGGATACCTTCAAAGTAATATCTTATTCTCTTTACAAAGCCAGGCCAAAATTTGGAGGTAACTGATATTCGCGATAAATTTAGAAAGAGCAGTGCCAATGCTTGGATGGTAATGTAATGTAAAAAGTAATTTAAACTATTGCTTTGTAAGTCATTAATAACAGCTTTGTATATTAATAACCTTTTAAATTTTACATTAATGCCGCGCCACTTATCTGTATAAATTTTTAAAATCTCATTTTTCTCTTCCTGCATGCTCGTCAAGTCGAGCCGAGCGTGAAAGGCATGAAAGAAACAAATAAAGTAACATGACAGTAAAATGAGAACGTAAGTGGATTTTATTTCGAATATTTTCTAGATTGCTTTAATCGAAATTCTTTTATTATGTGCCTTTTGTTGTGTTTTAAATGTTTATATATGGGTCATAGTGAGTTTCTGGATTTTGAAAAATAAGAAGATAGATATTATATTTATGATAAATATTTTGCTACTAGCGAAGCACTATTTACACATTTTTGCATTCTTTGGGACTATTATGCAGTGGATCCATTCTGTAGTAGACCTATGCAATGGCTTCGTGGAACGCATTCACCGCCGTTTCCGTAAACCGTTTGTATATTGTAAACGTCTAAAAAATAAAGATAAGGTATCTTTAATTTTCGGAAATAAAAAGAAGTTGCAAGACGCGACATCCAGGTTGTAATGGCAGATGCGTCATCGAATATTAATAAATACGCATTAGTGATCATAGCGGAATGATGCGTTATCGTGGTATAAGTCGACATTCCTGCGAGGACTTTGCCTTAAAGTGTCTGGCAACACTCTGATTGACTTAAGTCGCTCCATGATTGAGCGAATATTTTCACTAGTTAAATTGTAATAGCACATTTTTGTAAAGGACTCCATAATGATAACAAATGACAGTCACGCAAATTAAAAGTAATATGTTCCCAGAGATTTCCATTTTTGAATTCTGTAATCGCTTTTTTTATTGTAAGTGGCCAATTCCAGAAACTTTCAGTATACCCACGTATTCTGGTGAGTAATGGCGCAAAGAAACAAAAGCAATAAATAGTGTTGAACTTATTAGAACTAATCATATAATAACCATTGAGAAACTAGTTGCCATTTGTTTAAGGCGATATTGAAAATAAAATATTTTTGAAGTGGACAATGTGTCGTATTCTTTGACTTATAAATTATTATAAACATAAAATACCCCGAGCGTTTATAATTAATTTAATATTATATGAGCTAATAATTTATGTCATATATGATCGTTCAAAATATGACAATTTAAGTTTATTTTAAATATTAAAGATTATTTAAAACGTTTTTATTCATGCCCTATAATAATCATATACCTGAGCGAAAACAAAATGTTCTTAACCCCGCACCCACAGCTGACAACGTTCGAATTAAATAGTTATGAAAATTTAAAAATTTAAAATTATTAATATATAATTTACCAATAACTTATATAAAATATAGAAATATATTCTATATTTTTGGAACTTAATATTATTTAAAGTATTAGTTTTTGTCATAAGAATTTCATAGTACTCTTAACGTTTAATCTTATCAAAGTAAAACGTGAATCGAGAAAAGCATTTTTTATTTTATGCGACAATCAAGAATTTAAAGATACGGTTATTAAGTATTAAGTTATTTTAAAGGAAATTAAGTAAAAAAAATTAGCTCAACAGTTTTTGGTACTCATAACGCTATTCTCTCTAAAATTATTAAGTTTCAACGTTTATAATGTACTCAGCTTGTCTAGCGTGGTGCGGCATAAACATCCATGCCACGTATGTTGGTGGTTTTCGGAAAGGTTACTAATATATAGAGAAAGAACTAAATATCCTCTGATTTATACATGTATAACGTGTTGATATTTGGAGTTTTGGTTTAGGTACCGCATTAATCATTGATTTTCTCAGTTTTAACCTATTCGTATGACAATCATAATCATACGAATAAAGGTCCGAGTCATTTGTACTATTTTTTTGCCAGCGTTTATTTCTCCAGCTACGTAAAAAAGAAAGAGTAAGAGTAATGTTATTTCATTTGCACTTCCCTAATATCTCTTTGAATATTGGTTTATAATTTATAATAATAATGATTTGGCAACAAAGTATCGTGCGCCATTTTGCATTGTATAAGGCTCTAAAAAAGTTCGACTAATAAAATATTAAAAAGTAACGAATAAATTGGGTCCATTTTGACAGATTATAACAAAAAGGTCAAACTACAAGTAGCCAAAGAAACTTTTACTTTTGAAGTTGTTTCAAACGTTTTCACTCCGTAGATTTTAATGTAGCAATTTTAATGCCACCTGTGGAGAAGTGGAGTAAGTTCGATACATAAACAGTTACAACATTGTAGAACTGGGTATTGATCACGTAATGGTTGTAATTCGTTCGAAGAATATTCCGTGTTTTCATTTACAATTCTTTATTAAAACTGAGAGAAACGAAAATATTTTTGAAAATAATATAGTCAGGTATGACAAGTGACAATTACTTGCGTCAAGTACGTGCGCTCCATACATAAAGAAGTTTCATAGATAGTGGTGAACCAGGTTTAACGTAGAATAAAGTGGGTTTGAAAACGTATAATTCTTTATGAATTTTTACCGCCAAGGATTAAACTATCAATTCTCACATCTACTGTTACCAACACTTGATTAGGTGAAAATAAGCTAGACAGTAAGACAGAACGGCTCCAGTTGAAAAACAGAGAAGGACCTTTAATTAATATCAAACCATAACACCCTCATATTTCGGTTAGGTACTTCAAAACTTTAACGTTGAATGACAAAACAACTTATCACTTTTTTTTTGGCTAAAAATTCGAATCTTTCCATGATTATGACTCGCCCGCAATTGCTATCTTATTAAACAAAACAGTGCCTATTTATTAAAATTAAGTATTTTTGAATTAAAAAAATACTTGTACTCATATCTATAATGCAATCACATAAAATACTGCTCATAATTAAACGGCGAGTATAAAAAAAATTTGTTAAGGATTAGTTTATTAGTATCCAGGATAACGAATAAGTGACATTTATTAAAGCGTCAATAGTAAAAAAAAATAGCGTTAGGCAAAACATCTAAAAATCTGTTTTAAAATCTCTTGAGGCTTTTAGGCTCACAAGTACTACGTACAAAGCGAATTGTGTCAACGAAAACCTACGTTCTTGTGATATGGCATAATTCACATGGTCTTAACACAGACGCTGCGATTCTCCATTGCATCAGATTAAGCGAGTCATGTTTTATTTATTAGACGGGGTTTTCACTTTTGTAGAGCAAAAATTATTCTATTTACTTAATAGCGAAGATAAAAATTAATAACTTAATCCATCTTTATCCTCTAAATTACGAGTATAAAGATTAATTCCAAATAATTTATTTAAAATTGTAATCTCTATATATTATGTAAAATTTTTATTCTATGTATTTTAGTAGTGGTGAAAATAAATAAATAAATAAATAAAAAAAATTAATTAAACAAACTATTCACAGGTCTCTAAGGGCTTATCTGCTAAGTCTTGTACGCCGGCAAAACAATATACAAACGAGGTGGATAAAGTTTTACTCAGAGATAACGAACCTTAAGCAGATAAGCTGTTAGGGTTTATTCGCCCGACAGGACAAGCCGAGATACACGATTATGTCAACGCATTTCTCGCGTCGCTTAACGTTACTTTGTTGTTATAGATCGGAGTAAGGTTTGGATGAACTGACAAAGATACGGGACATGCGCAATACATCCAGACTGGATGACCAACAGTGTGTGTTGCACGATATTGTTTCGTTGTAACATTTGTATCCAGGTTTCGCGACTCACTAGCCTATTAGTATTCTGACCTAACTTTTGAGTCGCGGTTGGTCAATTTAAATTGTAGATCTAATTCATAGTTACAAACTGGTAGTTGTAGAAATAAGACAAGTAGAGAAAGATAGTCGAGTTTTACAGATAATGAGCGAAAAATAGTAGTTTAACTGTTGTGTTTCGCCTGGTGAGTGAAAGAAACTGGGTGTGTTCTCTGTGACTATATGTCACTACTAATATAAAAAAAAAAACTAGTGCTTGACATCAATTCCACCGTATGTTAATGTAGTCTTGTACGGTTAATTATATTGTTACATTATAAAATTGAAAAAAATGTTTAAAGCTATGAATTTGGTGACAATCTCTTCAAATATAACATTCTCAAATATTAAGAAACTGTTAAATTTAAATGATGGAGCACTCGCTAAGCTTTATATTTCTGTCCTGTTACTTATCTGTATAAATTAAAAAAAAAAATCTTTCCCAGCACTCCGCGCTTTATGAAAGGAATAACAAATACGTTTAAATTACAGTTTCAAAACAAGGGAAGCGGCTTTTATTTTAGAGTAGGACCCTAAATTAATTTTTTCGGATTTCTTTTGTTTAGGCCTGGGAAACAATGGTACGTTCAAACCACATTAATTTATAATAATTAAAAATTTTGTATTCATATTTTAGTTAGAGGTATTTTTGTAAATAAATTTGTATAAAAATCTTGTTTGTTTCCTAGATTCTCAATATATTTATTCATATTATATGTAATAATCTCGTAATAGAAATATACATACATATAATGTAATAGATACTGTAGCGAGAGCTACGCCTCAGTCTCCAAATGCACCAGTAAACAACGTTCTATCGTCGAAATAAAGCGCCTAGACCGTTGCCAAATTGTCTGATATGCCCTTGCTTATTTCTCTTTGAATAATATTATACGAAATAGTCCAATACAGTAAGAAAAACGATTACTGTATCTAGGTTTATTTTCTTTATAAGTGTGATATATAAGTAAACTTTGTCCGAAAATAGTGCATGTAAAATATATACTATAGTAAAACTATAAATAAAGCGGGCATGGGGAAGTGAAAATTCATATCCTGTCGTTTGCAATAATGGATGAGTAATTTACATTCACTTATGTACGAGTGATTTTATGACTAAGTAAGCCTTCGAGGGCTTCATTGACTGAAGGATCGTTAGCTTTCTTATTATTGTGCTTAATAAGTTATAAAATATTTAATATTGGAAAAGTAGACTTGGTATATTTTTAAATATGCCTGTCATTCCAAAATGTTTGAAAAACATGTCACGTTTATGTCATAAACTTGGAGCATGTCGGCATATGATAAAATGTAATGTATTTATTGCCACTTCCTCGATGCCCTTTTGTATTTTGGTATACGCCATGTTTAATTTCTATAGTAAATTATTATAAGCTAATTATTGTTATCATTATTTAAAATAAACATACATTCCTTATTATTTATCCAGAATTTATGAGTGTACGAAGTGGTTCTCATATACAAGGATCTATTATTTGTTCATAACTTAGGTCGAACTAGCAATTAGATTTATGTGTTTCTAATTAAATTCCAGGTATGTAATTTTAATTCGTTTGATGGTGTGCTATAAATAAATGAAAATATAGATAGACAAAACTGTGCAACCTACAAAGCTATTTTTAAATCTCGTTAGATGGTTGGGTTCACATAAGTAGTACGTACAAAAGAATTGTGTCAACAAGAAAACCTACGGTGTTCTTGTGATGCGACATAATCTACATGCTTTTAGCACAGATGTGATTCTTCATCGCATCAAATTAAGTGTCATGTTATTATTTAATGACCTTTAATTGACTTGACCTGTTTCTATGTATGAATATAATGGAATTTTTAATTCCATTTTCACTTACTTGTTTTTGTAATCTGTAATTTTGCACACGTCTTGAGAACCGATGGCAATAGAATAATTTCATTATATTACATATTTAAATTTTTAAAAGTCCTTTAAAGTTCTTTCATTTTTTAGAAGATACGTAGTTCTGTCATTCGGTTTCGGTCGTTAAGTGGATGCGTAGACGTTTTACAAGATAACCATCTCCTTCAGCATTTTAGAACTAAAACCAATTCTCCAATTTCAAACAGTTTGCTGCTTACCCCTACAATATGAAATGTGGTATTAGTTGGACTATTTTTTCCATAAATAACGACGGCGAAAACCAATTACATAATCCATTTTTTCTTACCTAAGGAAAGTACAAATATTTAATCTTCAAATCCATTTATTTGTAATGGCAATAAATACTATACATTCATCTAACGAACTGGATTATATTACTCAGATCTATAAGATTTCTTTCCAGTAGTAAAAAATTATCATCTTTGGTGATAACGCTTTTTACAGATGTAATATTATAAAATATTAGCATGATTGTTATGTATCTTTAAAACATATTGTAGCTATTCCAAAATTACTTACGTTAAAACCTGTAGTGTTTATAATATTATGTAATTGTATGTATTTTAGTCTCATTGTATATTTTATAGTCTTACTTCTAGACAAGACAACTATAGGTTCCAACAAGCCAAGCCATTCACGCTACAGTCGGTTTCCATGTTCAGCATGACTCAATCAAATACAAAGAGTAACAATAAACTGTGTACTCTAGATATAATAAAATATATTAATAATAATGAAGATAAACAATGTTTCTGAAGCACTCCTGAATTCGCCTTAATAAGATACATGCGCCAAAACACAGGCATGCACACGCACGAACGCACGCACATACATACACACGCACACACACTACACTACAGATTAAAATTATGTTACTCCTGTTGCACATACATTTAAAAAAAAATCTATATAGTTGTAACTTCTTTGATGGCTAAATATCCTTGTTAATTGTATTTATGTTTAATGTTTCTTGTATGCTGTGAAGTTTCCTAATAAAGTAAATAAATAAATAAATAAAAAATATATCCTCTAAATAATAATTATAGATACGCAGCACAACAGATAACATTAAAAAAGTTAGAGTAAAACCAAATCACTACTTCGAATACGATTTAGCATTGTGATATGTGTAGGATAAACAAAACCAGCTGTTGAGCGTAACGAACTATGAATATAAATTCTATTCAGTTCTGCCATTTCTGTTTTATTTTCGTTGCGTTTTAAATGAACACTAAAATATTTTGGAAAATCACCAGCGTAAATATACATAAAAATCATTTGGAATTTTTTTTAGTTTATATTAAAATGTTTATAAGTACGTCAACCTCATCGGTTAATATTCGATTTCTAATACTGTAATGTGATGTAGTGGTAGTCTGTGTTTGGCTAGTTGTTTCCTGGGATCCATTCCAACACAAGGTAGGTGTTTATCAAACAGTATTTGGATTTAAGGGTGTATATGGATATATGGTTTTTAAACTTTTACCGGTAATCCTTCACAGAACACGCCTTCTATCGATGCAGCAAAGTAATGAGTAATTAGGGCTGTAGTTACTAAATGCAATGTCGTCGATGGGAGGACACGATTGCATTTCATCAAATATTTTGGCGCCGGGTGCAATTGTATATCATTAGTAATTATAAACCTAAAATCACTCTGAAAATCGATTAAATTGTGCACTCGTTAGCCACAATGATTTTCTAAACCAAACTAAAAAAAAACAAAGTCGACAAAATGTTCAATATCAGGCAGTATTTCAATAAAAGTTATGAGGATTGCATTTATGAAGCATGATTTTGAGCTTCATCAATAAGTGAAAGTATCTAGTAAAGGATTGACTTTATAGTTTGCTAATCTAAGGTTTCTACTAAAGAATCATCGTCTTATTTTACTCTTTCCCTTCTTTTAATATAAAAAATTGACGAGTTGAAAATCGTAAAATCTTGCTACTCCCCTAACCACGAGCTGCTTATTAGGAGTAAATCTGTGTTAAATTAATAAACATATTAATATTTAACGTTTTATTTATTGCTTTAATAATTTCTAGATGAAGATAAATTTTACAACAACGTATATTTCGATATCATTTTCAGGTTTAATAACCTCTTAAAGACAAAGCGTTGTGGTTACTAAGCACGTTTCATATAATAGTCAAGTTCGTTGCTTGACTGTTTGATTGCTACCTGAAGTTTTTTGCATTTAATGCTAAGATCTAAAATTTTAATACCATTTGTCAAACAAAAATGTATAGGGGTGCAAAACATTCAAAGTACGAACACTTACTCGATATAGAGAGTAGGGGAACACCATCATAATTTCAAACTTTAACCTCAGTTGCCAAATGTAATGAACCAACTGTGGATGTAACTTACGAGACATTAATTAAACATGTCTTAAGCATTCTGTGTTTAATTGTAATGACTCAAGTAGTGTATGTTGACGCGTGAAATTTATTTTTTTCGTTTGCGATATGATCATAAGATCAACATCGATCAATATAGATGCAGGACGCATATGATCTTACACCTACTGCTGTAATAAAATTGGGCCTGCTTGGAGGTGACTTGAAAGTTTAAACGTATAAATAATCTATTAATTAAAACGTTATTATTTATATAATTTTATACTGAAGGGCAAGGGATTTTACTTAACTTTTTCGTAGGTCGTGTCATAAAAATGCATGAGAAGCGATGGATCAAATGAATGATACAAACATAGTAACTTAGTCCATTGAATTTAAACTATACTTTTATGCTAATTTGACTCATTCATTACTTGCGATGTACTGACTTAAACTAACTTTGCTGGTCGCCGTTATGGAACCACCTTCGCAATTTGAAGCCGCTCAAGGCGTAATTGTATATTTGTTTGCCTCTCTACTAATGCTGTTAACTTGGAGTGTGTAATTGCACTCAATACTAAAGCTTTGTTGCAGCGTTTGGTAGATTTGTATAGCGTTGCAGTATACTTTCCACTCTGGCATAATAACATGTCGATAAAATTATTGAACTGAATATTTTTACTCTAGAAAATAAGCAATATAAGGTAACTTACGCATCGTTGAGACCATCGGAAGCAAACCAATGTACACGGCAAGGTCTAATTGAAATTTTCAAACAATTGCCAATTTTTTACAAAAATAAATTGCCTTCTAGAGAACTTGATTAGTTAGCTAATTTGTGATAAGTCTATGTTAAAATCTTCTCTTCCCAGATACATTAAGATTTAATAGAGACTCGTTTATTCGATCTCGCTAATCCACTCTGATTGTAGTACTATATAATAGGGGACATATCTATAGTTCTATAGTGACAGTGGATTTTTGTTATGTAATAAGAATGTTTCATCATCACTAGCAGCTGATGTTAGATGATGAGGAGTCCGTACTCCAGGTTATATAAAACCAATAAATAAGACATACACAAAACAGGTTTGGATAGTGTCTCTTGATATATATAAAATCCACCCACACAAAAATTGAACAATTTGTGTTGCATAGATATTGTATAAACTTGAACGCTTGATGTAATTCTAAAACCTTTGATCAATATGCATTGTAACGATTAGTTAGTAGGCAGTATATGGTATTATTATCGTAACCAAGAACAAAAACTAAAAAAAAGTAATACAATTTTAAAATAAATCTATATTTCATCGAATCGTAGGCAAAAATTAGCCCACTCAGCCGCTATGTTTCCTCTACAGATGGGTTTGATGCTTTTTAAGAATCTTTCATAACCGGCTCGCTGAGTCTATTAATAATTTTGTTCAATGGCAATCAAATGGAATAATAACAAATTTATTTCAATTTACTTAAGGCATTGATGCACTAATTTCTTGCAGAACTTAAACAAGGTTAATTATGTTCTTTTATTATACGATTATATAGAATTAAATAAAAGTAAGACAAATTTCAAATTGATTCCTTATCTGTTCTATACTAACTTCATTTAATTTTGTATTTTTTTACCCTAATTTAATTATCAAATAAACGATTTTGTATTAAAAATGAATGAAATTTAATGAAAGTTTTAAAATAGGCTGGTGTATCTAAAGAAAAGTTGTAATTAGTATTTGCGAAATGGTAAATAGATGAATTTAAAATTATATTAATTTTATTATTAATTATTAGACAGGTCTCTAAGATAAATACTTCTGAAAAAATCGATACCCACATGAAATACAATACTAAAATTAATCATAAATTGTATTAAATTTGAATACGAGTATCTAATTTCTTTGGGTAAGTCCCTTGTATGTTGTTTATTGTTGACCTTTGTATGATGGTTTGTAGTTTTATTTAATTACTTAATTTTATTTAGGTAAAACTTTCGGAAGTACAATTTACCTATTTATCTTTTCAAAATGAAATTCTCATTAAAGCAAGAAAATTTATAGATGAAAAAAGAATTAATTATATTTATTATGCTTAGTTACAGTTTTGCCATTAATTAAAGAAACGAAAACTTGTGTAGTATATATTTCGACGGATATGTTGTAGCTTCATTCCAATGTGGATCTTCCGAAACAGGATACGATAAGCTTGCTTTTATAAATGACACCGTTTGTTTTACCTGTCGCTTTCGAGCATCGTCAGTTGAGGCAGCGCATATTAATATCTTTATCCCGCTAAAGCGCCTAAAGAAGTATAACGTTTTTTTCTCAGACCTCGTCTCATTGGTAATAACTCCAACTTTTTAATGATAAATGAATTTGGCTCATGGGAAACAAGTTATTGCTATTTGACGATGAAAACATTTTCGTGTCATTTGTCAATGTCACCACGTTACAGAATCTTGAAGCCAAAGTAAATCGTAATTTCAAAACAACTCCCTCGGCTCTGACTCGCCGCGTTTAGGGGAAAATATTATTAAAACAGTGATGGGAGCAAATATTTAGCAAACTTTATTTAAGCAAAATCAGGAAGGAAATATATTATTATACTGCTTCATTGTGATTTTGTTTAAATGAAAAATATTTCTAAAACGATAAGAAAGACTATTGGATTTATACTTATAGCCAACCCAATATACCTTTGCAGATGTAGCAAAGTTTCTTCACATATCTTTACATTTTTATTACGCTTAATTTTTATGTAATAATTATTGTTGTCTGTCTGTAATTAGAAAACGATGAGTTAAAATACAATTTGGACAATTTCGTAAACACGGTTTAATTTATATGTTACATTCCGGATTAGTTATTTAAACATTTTGTATGTAAAACGGTTTCTTAAGTTAAATCACCTGTCGAATTACCGAAGTAACTATATGTAAGACTTTTGCTTTATCTTTTCTATTATTTTACTCTTTATTATTCTATCTTATTTCTGTAAAATGTGTTCGTCCTTCAGGTTGATCATATTGAAAAGGAATAATAATTTAGATTTTTATTACTACTCCTTGTCCCTCAGTCCGCGAGCTTATAAATGGTCCCTTGTACATCGTACATACATACATTGGGGAAAGATTATCTTTCCTCCGGAGCAATTATATAAGAAATATTTATTTTACATTGGTTAAGATTTAACTGAGCTACACAGCTCCCTTTAGCCTAAATGAATTCGCGCAGACGGTGAAGGCAAACACTCAAAAAATAACAGCAAAATCTTTATGTGTTACATACTGTGAATAATGCTAATCCAACAAACAATTATTGACAATTTGGAAAAGCAAAAAGTTTATTTTTGTGCCTCGATTTTGACAAATAGTAATCTTTTATTATCACGTAAAAAAGTGTTCATTTGATAGCCTAGCTTTATCTTAAAAATAAATTATAAGAAATTGGCATATATACTATTAGATAAATTAATGTGTAATCCTCACTAGTATGTTATCCAAAATATGCTTTTTTAATTTTAAAGAACTGATTCTTTTATAATATTAAAAAGTTGTACAAAATAACGGTGTACTGCATTAAATTTACTATAAGTGTATATTGCAAATCAAATATGGATATGATTAAAAAGCAAGCACACACGGTTACAATTCAAAATAAAAATCTCAGCACCTGATGTTGGACCCCTTGAATATAACGTGCACATTCGTCTCTTATCGATCGTATTGTAAATCAAATATGGATATGATTAAAAAGCAAGCACACACGGTTACAATTCAAAATAAAAATCTCAGCACCTGATGTTGGACCCCTTGAATATAACGTGCACATTCGTCTCTTATCGATCGTATTGTAAATCAAATATGGATATGATTAAAAAGCAAGCACACACGGTTACAATTCAAAATAAAAATCTCAGCACCTGATGTTGGACCCCTTGAATATAACGTGCACATTCGTCTCTTATCGATCGTATTGCAAATCAAATATGGATATGATTAAAAAGCAAGCACACACGGTTACAATTCAAAATAAAAATCTCAGCACCTGATGTTGGACCCCTTGAATATAACGTGCACATTCGTCTCTTATCGATCGTATTGCAAATCAAATATGGATATGATTAAAAAGCAAGCACACACGGTTACAATTCAAAATAAAAATCTCAGCACCTGATGTTGGACCCCTTGAATATAACGTGCACATTCGTCTCTTATCGATCGTATTGCAAATCAAATATGGATATGATTAAAAAGCAAGCACACACGGTTACAATTCAAAATAAAAATCTCAGCACCTGATGTTGGACCCCTTGAATATAACGTGCACATTCGTCTCTTATCGATCGTATTGCAAATCAAATATGGATATGATTAAAAAGCAAGCACACACGGTTACAATTCAAAATAAAAATCTCAGCACCTGATGTTGGACCCCTTGAATATAACGTGCACATTCGTCTCTTATCGATCGTATTGCAAATCAAATATGGATATGATTAAAAAGCAAGCACACACGGTTACAATTCAAAATAAAAATCTCAGCACCTGATGTTGGACCCCTTGAATATAACGTGCACATTCGTCTCTTATCGATCGTATTGCAAATCAAAAATATTTCTAAAACGATAAGAAAGACTATTGGATTTATACTTATAGCCAACCCAATATACCTTTGCAGATGTAGCAAAGTTTCTTCACATATCTTTACATTTTATTACGCTTAATTTTTATGTAATAATTATTGTTGTCTGTGTTTGTAATTAGAAAACGATGAGTTAAAATACAATTTGGACAATTTCGTAAACACGGTTTAATTTATATGTTACATTCCGGATTAGTTATTTAAACATTTTGTATGTAAAACGGTTTCTTAAGATAAATCACCTGTCGAATTACCGAACTATATGTAAGACTTCTGCTTTATCTTTTCTATTATTTTATTCTTTATTATTCTATCTTATTTCTGTAAAATGTGTTCGTCCTTCAGGTTGATCATATTGAAAAGGAATAATAATTTAGATTTTTATTACTACTCCTTGTCCCTCAGTCCGCGAGCTTATATATGGTCCCTTGTACATCGTACATACATACATTGGGGAAAGATTATCTTTCCTCCGGAGCAATTATATAAGAAATATTTATTTTATATTGGTTAAGATTTAACTGAGCTACACAGCTCCCTTTAGCCTAAATGAATTCGCGCAGACGGTGAAGGCAAACACTCAAAAAATAACAGCACAATCTTTATGTGTTACATACTGTGAATAATGCTAATCCAACAAACAATTATTGACAATTTGGAAAAGCAAAAAGTTTATTTTTGTGCCTCGATTTTGACAAATAGTAATCTTTTATTATCACGTAAAAAAGTGTTCATTTGATAACCTAGCTTTATCTTAAAAATAAAATATAAAAAATTGGCATATATACTATCAGATAAATTAATGTGTAATCCTCACTAGTATGTTATCCAAAATATGCTTTTTTAATTTTAAAGAACTGATTCTTTTATAATATTAAAAAGTTGTACCAAATAACGGTGTACTGCATTAAATTTACTATAAGTGTATATTGCAAATCAAATATGGATATGATTAAAAAGCAAGCACACACGGTTACAATTAAAATAACCGTTACTTAGCCACGGTTATCTTGATAGAGAGGCTGAGATACTAAGGCTTCTCTGTACTCTACGGCTACACTTAATCATTATATTATAATAGTGTACCTACCTATTCATACTACAGGCAACCTTTTAGCTATAGGGTGGATCTAAAAGAACGAAGAATCTGTAATAACCAGAACGATAAACAAGAAATCCGACTACTTATATTATAACAGTGTACCTAGACTACCTAGGCTACCTATTCATACTACAGGCAACCTTTTAGCTATAGGGTGGATCTAAAAGAACGAAGAATCTGTAATAACCAGAACGATAAACAAGAAATCCGACTACTTATATTATAACAGTGTACCTAGACTACCTAGGCTACCTATTCATACTACAGGCAACCTTTTAGCTATAGGGTGGATCTAAAAGAACGAAGAATCTGTAATAACCAGAACGATAAACAAGAAATCCGACTACTTATATTATAACAGTGTACCTAGACTACCTAGGCTACCTATTCATACTACAGGCAACCTTTTAGCTATAGGGTGGATCTAAAAGAACAAAATCTATAATAACTAAAACGATAATCTAGAAGTACGACTACAAGAGTATATTTTGAGCGTTAATTTATTTATGAAATTAACAGTTGTTTTGTTATTATCCATTACAGACAGACATATAATGTATTCTTGGTCAATGTCGAACACGGCGTCATTGTGTCTGTTGTGTCTTCTGGTTATATTACCCGTTGACATTAACTGCGCAGAAAATGTTATACGGCCAGTAGCATCCACGCACACACGAGGCACTCCTCCTTTTCCCATTTACGATTTCAACGTAATGTTTGTGCAATAAGAATGGTGGAAAAGAAAACGTTCAGATGCAATGTCGGAGACCGCTAACAACACACAATATATAAATCTTGCGATCATATAGTTAATAAAAATACTTGCTT
The DNA here is from genome assembly GCA_029286865.1 of Teinopalpus imperialis. Taxonomy (NCBI): domain Eukaryota; kingdom Metazoa; phylum Arthropoda; class Insecta; order Lepidoptera; family Papilionidae; genus Teinopalpus; species Teinopalpus imperialis. Next base: position 8,305,269 of record JAGSMU010000005.1, read on the forward strand.
TTGTTGTAATGCCATGAAATCAATTTTTCATCATTCAGATCAAATTATTTTAATAATTGATGTACGATTATGTAATAGTGCTTTCGTTGTAAAGCTTATTAATTAAGCTAATAAAAATATATGTTTTGCTACAAAAGTAGTATTTTCGGTAAAAAAACTTATTTGATTGCGCACTAGAGGGTTGGGAAGATTTAATTGCTTGCGAGTATATAGATATAGTATGTATAACTTTCGCTGTAGATAAAATCAATCGGTGTAATTATATCTTGGTATGAACACAGTTTAACATCAATTATTATAGTGGAAACGAATAAAAGCTTTTAGAGTTAATTACTCTCTTCGGAAGTACATACTATTTTCTGACTATTATTTTATTGTAGAATTAAGAAATTAAGAATCATATGCTTTTTCACTCCTGACGACTAAGATAGATATCTTTTTAATATAACTAAATGTAAGCATGATTTTTTTTTCATATGGTAATCAGCTAAAAGCTTTAAAGTATGCAATATTGAACCATACTTAATTAGTTAAGCGCAGTAACGTGAATCAAAATAACCGTTACTTAGCCACGGTTATCTTGATAGAGAGGCTGAGATACTAAGGCTTCTCTGTACTCTACGGCTACACTTAATCATTATATTATAATAGTGTACCTACCTATTCATACTACAGGCAACCTTTTAGCTATAGGGTGGATCTAAAAAAGAACGAAGAATCTGTAATAACCAGAACGATAAACAAGAAATCCGACTACTTATATTATAACAGTGTACCTAGACTACCTAGGCTACCTATTCATACTACAGGCAACCTTTTAGCTATAGGGTGGATCTAAAAGAACGAAGAATCTGTAATAACCAGAACGATAAACAAGAAATCCGACTACTTATATTATAACAGTGTACCTAGACTACCTAGGCTACCTATTCATACTACAGGCAACCTTTTAGCTATAGGGTGGATCTAAAAGAACGAAGAATCTGTAATAACCAGAACGATAAACAAGAAATCCGACTACTTATATTATAACAGTGTACCTAGACTACCTAGGCTACCTATTCATACTACAGGCAACCTTTTAGCTATAGGGTGGATCTAAAAGAACAAAATCTATAATAACTAAAACGATAATCTAGAAGTACGACTACAAGAGTATATTTTGAGCGTTAATTTATTTATGAAATTAACAGTTGTTTTGTTATTATCCATTACAGACAGACATATAATGTATTCTTGGTCAATGTCGAACACGGCGTCATTGTGTCTGTTGTGTCTTCTGGTTATATTACCCGTTGACATTAACTGCGCAGAAAATGTTATACGGCCAGTAGCATCCACGCACACACGAGGCACTCCTCCTTTTCCCATTTACGATTTCAACGTAATGTTTGTGCAATAAGAATGGTGGAAAAGAAAACGTTCAGATGCAATGTCGGAGACCGCTAACAACACACAATATATAAATCTTGCGATCATATAGTTAATAAAATATATGTTTTGCTACAAAGTAGTATTTTCGGTAAAAAAACTTATTTGATTGCGCACTAGAGGGTTGGGAAGATTTAATTGCTTGCGAGATATAGTATGTATAACTTTCGCTGTAGATAAAATCAATCGGTGTAATTATATCTTGGTATGAACACAGTTTAACATCAATTATTATAGTGGAAACGAATAAAAGCTTTTAGAGTTAATTACTCTCTTCGGAAGTACATACTATTTTCTGACTATTATTTTATTGTAGAATTAAGAAATTAAGAATCATATGCTTTTTCACTCCTGACGACTAAGATAGATATCTTTTTAATATAACTAAATGTAAGCATGATTTTTTTTTCATATGGTAATCAGCTAAAAGCTTTAAAGTATGCAATATTGAACCATACTTAATTAGTTTAGCGCAGTAACGTGAATCAAAATAACCGTTACTTAGCCACGGTTATCTTGATAGAGAGGCTGAGATACTAAGGCTTCTCTGTACTCTACGGCTACACTTAATCATTATATTATAATAGTGTACCTACCTATTCATACTACAGGCAACCTTTTAGCTATAGGGTGGATCTAAAAAAGAACGAAGAATCTGTAATAACCAGAACGATAAACAAGAAATCCGACTACTTATATTATAACAGTGTACCTAGACTACCTAGGCTACCTATTCATGCTACAGGAAATCTTTTAGCTATAAGGTGGATTTAAAAAAGAACAAAAATCTATAATAACTAAAACGATAATCTAGAAGTACGACTACAAGAGTATATTTTGAGCGTTAATTTATTTATGAAATTAACAGTTGTTTTGTTATTATCCATTACAGACAGACATATAATGTATTCTTGGTCAATGTCGAACACGGCGTCATTGTGTCTGTTGTGTCTTCTGGTTATATTACCCGTTGACATTAACTGCGCAGAAAATGTTATACGGCCAGTAGCATCCACGCACACACGAGGCACTCACTCCTTTTCCCATTTACGATTTCAACGTAATGTTTGTGCAATAAGAATGGTGGAAAAGAAAACGTTCAGATGCAATGTCGGAGACCGCTAACAACACACAATATATAAATCTTGCGATCATATAGTTAATAAAAATACTTGCTTTTGTTGTAATGCCATGAAATCAATTTTTCATTTTGATAATATTTTTAAGAACGACAATTTTACGTCGTATCCTAAATCGATATTTCACTTAAAGAAACATTATAGATAACGAGGGTTTCCCGCGCCCCACTAAGCTACTTCAGTCTTTGATGTATTTTTATGACAATATTAAACTTACAGAACATGTTCCGAACTCATTTCTGCTAAGCGTATATTCCAATTTTATCGTATTTATTGAAAATTTTGAAAAATTAATTTTATATATAATGACTAAAATCGTCGTATTACTTTCGCTGGGAATGCTCGAAATCCGGAACGTAATTATAGTCTTCATCTCACTCCATCCACTCCCCGGAGCTTTAAGATAAAAATTATAAGTGAACAGACACTAATACTGTGGAATAATTAATAGTCATTTTAGACATCACGACAGAATTCAAAATTTCATTCTCATTATCTCTATGGTTGGCAATCCACCACTGTGCGTTATTTATGTGAAATTTTCTGCCACGCACAACTACTCTATGGAATCATATGTCGACAGCGGTGTTTTCGAATAGATACGACTTAGAGACCTTCAAAAAAAGACCCTACACCGACCGTTCTTAAAGGCTGACAACGCGTATACGACTCCTCTAGTATTGCGGATCTCCATGGATGGTGGTTATCACTTACCATCAAGGGAGCTGCATGCTTGTTTGCCGTTATAGTATTATAATATATAAAAAAAATACACAAAAATATGACGAATAATGTTCAAACAAGTTTTGGATTTCCTTGGATAAATATTGATCAGAAAATTTTTATTTCCTATTTCGTTCTTAGTATACTGTACTATAAAGTTTTAGACTAAATAAAAATTAAAGTTTGAAATTTAATAAATATATCATTTCCTAAATGTTTGTAGAAAAATTATGCCATAAAAGCTAGTCTTGAATAAGTCGTTCAATTTTTCGCTTCAGCTGTGGCGTTGAGTTATGGACTGAAGTTTGAAGTTATTGCTATAATATAAATATTTTATAGACAGCATATTCATAATAAGTTGTCATAGTAGTAAACGCAGAAAGTTTTTGATGAGAAACTTACTCGTATTGTTGTACCTAAATGATTACAAACTATTGTTTATTTCTTCTGCTGTTTACCACAAAAGCGTCGGCGATTTTCTACATTTATCACGATGGGCAGGCGTGAGCGTAGTGCCTCGCATTAATGGTGCTAATCAATAGCCAGATAGATTTGGTTTGTGCTAGATATATTGGTTTTTAGTGACTAGTTGTCACCCTGTCGACTGCATTTTAACAAAACTGTTTCCATTTACTCTTCACTGCCGTTCACCGTATAAGCGAGAAAAGGACAAATATGGTTTTTATTTTATTTATTTATATTTTGGTTTTTATTTTCTACCCATCCAGCATGGAAGAAACGGTTAAAAAATTTGATTCAGCTCACGAATCAATGTGAAATATTTAGAGTTTCAAATGTAGTTAGTTTGAACATCTTGTTTTTTATCTTTTACGTATTCATAAACCTAGATGGAAAGGAAATATTCAATATTACTTAATAATTTAGTACTAACTATAAAAAACATGAACAAATTTATTTTCCTAGATTCAATTTAACCTCAATATACAATCGAATTATCATCCTTGCGGCTTCTGTTGAAATGTTACAATAGGTCAATAGTCTAGGTAGTTTACTAGGTCTAACATATTTGAGTAATAGTAGATGTCTATCAGTCGAATTCCACTAGACATTTACTGGTATAATCACATGATCTCCTAGTGGCGAAGACAGTAAGGATGATGGATTCTTACCACAACATCACGTGGCTAATGAAAGAAAGGTACTTAATTATATTGTATACTTAAGAATAAATACTATTAAATAATGTACGAAATCTAATCTGAAGGCAATGCTGCAAAATTTTAGTACATTATTTTTATGCCAAACGCAAATTTTAAATGTCTCTACACTCTTATTATCTATGTTATAATATAAACGTTATTTACTGCTATTACATGTAAGTTGTCTGTGAGGGCGTGGTTGTTCCTCGGACGATCCGATACATTTATGCTGAAGTAAAAATGAGAATGCAACAAACTAGCTGCAACTTGTCTTTATCA